>JALAZF010000172.1:1200000-1925000 GCA_022829125.1 Lathyrus tuberosus | reverse complement strand
TTGTAATATGCAGAGCTTTGTTGTGGTTTCTACCTTCAGACGTCAAATCTCGGCTCGTGAAACCCAATCCATGACTGACATTGACATTAGAAATCACACTCTCGAGCTGATTGACGGTAATTTCCTGTGGAACATAGGCTCTCTTCAACACTTTCAGCAAAGCCTCTCGGTGTGCATCAGAGCACATCAATAATGACAAAATTGAGATCTTCGAGGGCGTCTGATTCAATTGATCGACGATTTTGTAATCACTTTTCTTTATTATTCTCATAAATTCTTCTACCTCGTTGTCAAAGGTAATCTTGGGCTTTGTTTCAGGTGCAGGCACACTCTCAACCACTTGTTTTCCTTTAGCTTTTGCCACAACCTTAACTTCTTTATCACTTCGAAGCATTTGGGGCGCAAACAACCTTCCACTCCTGGTAAAGCCACCTACACCACCCACGTTATCAATATTTGAACTAGCCGATGTCCCAACTCCCTGCTTTTTCCCCTCATAGTACACATCTGCCCCATAGTGCCATGGGATTGCTTTCTTAGAGGTAAACAGAACTGGTGCTGGTACCGCGATGGTAACATGACTGGGTCTTTCCAGCACAACGCTTGCTACAGGAGCTGCCCTTGCAGGCACCTGAATTTCAGCAGGAGTATAATAAATGGTCACAGTTGACACCTCATCAATATCTTTCACAACCCGGTCAAACTGTAGATGGCCTTCATTGATCATATTCTGCAAACCAACTTTCAATTTATCGTAGCCATTCTCTTGACCCATACACTCAGAACAATCTTGGTCACAACCCGGAAACACCTGTCCCTTTAACAGACGATCTTTCACAACTAGCAATGAAGTCTTCACCTGATTGATATCTGCCACCAAGTTCAATCTCTTTCCATCCTCAATGGCGTGCACATCTGCCACACCGTGATTAGGCATGGGGTTCTGGAGAACATTAGGAGGTAGAGAGAAATTGATTGCTTTAGCATCTATCAGATCTTGCACCTTATTTTGAAATGCCCAGCACTTTCCGGTGGTGTGCCCCGGAGCACCTGAATGGAAATCGCAGCGAACATTAGCATCATAATTAGGTGGCAAGTTACCAGAAGTAGGAGGTCTCATGGTACGAAGCTCAACCAGCTTCAATTGGAGTAACTGGGGTAACAATGCTGAGTAGGTCATAGGGAAAGGGTCAATCTTGCGGTCCCTCTGCCTAGACCTTTGTTGGAAAGGAGGTTGCTGCTGTTGCTGCTGAGCCTGCTGTTGTGGCTGCTGTTGTTGAATAGATGGTGTTGGGATCGTCACTGCACCTACTTGGTGATAAGCCTGAGAATGTCCTCTTCCCCGTCCTTTATACACAGCGTTTGTCTCGCCTTCTCTCCTTTTCTGACCATTAGCAAAAGGTTTCTTTGTTCCGGAAGAACCAGCACCACTTACATCTTGAATCTTCCCGAGTTTCAACAGACTCTCGATCCTTTTCACCAGCAATCACGATATCAGAAAATCCTGTCGATGGACAAGCAGCCAGTCTATCAAGAAATGCCCCTTGCAGGGTGCCCATGAACATATCTTCCATTTCTTGCTCAAGCAAAAGGGGTTGAACCTAGGCAGCCATTTCTCTCCACCTTTGAGCGTATTCTTTGAAACTTTCCTTAGCATTCTGTGACAACCCTTGAAGCTGAGTGCGGTTGAGGATGGAAGTATACCTTCATTTGGTGGATGGGAGTTTATTCCTCTCTGGCAGCTCTCTTTGTTCAGTTTGGATTACTATGCCGATAGTAAGTTCAGTTGGTGGAACATATCAAGAATCATGGTGATGATTTCTTGGTGTGTGGCAGATGTTCCAACTTGTGGTGGGACATTATCTGGTTGAATATCCTTGGTGAAGGATGATTTTGTTCTGGTTATGAAGCTTGGTGCCTACATTATGCCTAAGGAGCGTCTACATAGTCATACGGGAGAATGATGAAGTAGAAGGTCTACCTTGGATGGAAATTGTAGAGAAGACTGAAGTAGATCAGGTATTGATCGATTGGAAGTCTGAAGATGAAGAGTATGATAGAAAATGATTGCCTTTGGAGAGTTGGGTGATCTATGTGACTTTGATCTTTATCTAACTGTTTGTTTGAAGGAGGATGGTGATCCTCATGAATAGCCTAATTATGGCTTCATGTGTGAGTGACTGCTATTTATGGTCATAAGGGACAGTGGTACCAAAATGTATGTGCTCAGCAAGTGTGCTTAAATGTTTATCTCCATCTAGAGCATTAGTTAACCATGACAGGGGGAGTACTTGTCTATGGATTCTGCAGGAAAGGTGCACAGATTGTGAAGATTGCATGATGTTCAAGCTTGTGGAGATTGGTTGCCTCTTATGAGGATATAATGTCAAATAACATGTTATGACATTAGGCTGTTGGATGGCATGTTGGTGTGGACATGAATGGTTCTAGCCATGTGAAGCTAATTGTTTGTATCATGTGCACACATGCTTCTGAGGAGAAGTCTGAAGACAATTTTATGCAGTTTTGGAAAAACTTTGTGAGGGTCTTTGTTGATGGGAGATGTCACACTTGTCTTGATGTGTGTTATTAATTCTAAGTAAGAGGAGTTTACTTAGAGTTCAATGGAAGGCATTGTGAGTGTGCTTCAGAACTTGTGGATGATTGTGTGAAGCATTCCTGACTGGATGAATGAAGACTATGTCTGGATTTTCCAAATGTTATGATATACTGGTCAAGGAGCACCATTTGTGAAATATAATGGGAGAACTTCTGTCTGTACTAGTGTGGTACTTGGATTGTTTGAGGATTAAGCATTTTGTGAATGTGTTCAGCAGGTGTGTTGAACAGAGGGTGCGCTCTTGAAGACATGAAGATGAGTCTTATGTTTTCCATTCATTTAAGGTGTTCTTCTTACAAAGGAGCACTGGTTATCTTAGATAGGGGGAGTTGATCTTTTGTTGAAGAAGTTGTTTATCAAGATTGTAATGTCAGACATGATGTCGTGACTTTGTGGTACTGGTGAAGTTCATGGTGTACTTGATAGTTTAGACCTGGTTTCATGGTGTCAGACAAGATGTCAATGGATT
The DNA here is from genome assembly GCA_022829125.1 of Lathyrus tuberosus. Classification (NCBI taxonomy): domain Eukaryota; kingdom Viridiplantae; phylum Streptophyta; class Magnoliopsida; order Fabales; family Fabaceae; genus Lathyrus; species Lathyrus tuberosus. Next base: position 1,921,911 of record JALAZF010000172.1, on the reverse strand, counting down.
AAATTAGCAGTATACATTTACCCCAATGTTTGTTCAGCTATTGAGTCTGGATTTTGTTAGTTGTCAGATTCAGAGGGTGTCAAATTGTGGCTAAAAAGGGGGAGAGTTAGCCCATGTGTTGCCTAGTTTTGTTGGTATAGGCTTGAGGGGGAGTAATCGTGTTTGAACAGCTGTGAGCTGGTTCTTGTTTTGAGGGGGAGTTTGCCCTATGCTGGTGTGAAAGTGAGTTTGTGTAGCTTGTTGAAGAGGTGCTGCTAGGAGTGAAGAGGTACAGCTTGTTGGTTTTTGTTGCTACTGGTTAGTGAGTTTGTTGAAAAGGTGCTGCTAGGAGTTTTGAAAATTTATCCGCTGCTGGGTTCTCTGATGATGGTAGAGTTTGTTTTAGCCAAAATTAGCCAAAGGGGGAGATTGTTAGTTCTTGTGTTGGCTGGAATTTTGGTAAAACAAAGATGAACAATGTTGATGTCATATGTCTGATGTCATAACATGGGTTCTTATCATTAGCTGTTGCAGGGTTGGAAGTTTTGTATGCTGATATTATAAGTGATGTCTTGACATCACTATACCAGAACATCAGAACATCAGTTTGTGATGTTTTAGGGCTGCGCGTGTTAGGATGTTTTGAGGAGATCTGTTAGAGAGATTGTAGGCGAATATCTTGGTAAAGATATATTCAGTTGCAATCAGATTTGGAGCAGATCTTGTTGTTGTTTTTAAGGCTAAAAGATATGAAGATTTAATTGAAGATTTAATTGAAGATTGGATTAAAGATTTAATTGAAGATCTATTTAGTAGCAGAATTTTTTGCAGATTTGTAGCAGTTAATATGCTGAGATTTAAAGCCCAAATCCAGTTGGGAAAAATGTTATAAATAGAAGCATTGTAACCTAGTTTAGGAGAGCCAGCCATTATGTAGATTATAAGGGCTGTGTTGGTTGATGAACCACCCGGTTTGTGGGATGGTCATCGTGTTTATCTCGAAGCCTGTAGGTAAGAGATGTATTGTTCTTAGAGGAAGCTGTTAAGCAACTCTAAGTATTATTCTTAGTCATGTGTGTCATGTCTAGGTATTGTCATGGAAGTGTGTCTTCTACTTCTATGTGTTTGGAGAGTTTTTGGAAATCAAGTTGTTGATGCAGTGACTGAGATGTTGACTGCTAGACACCATTGCGATGATTGGAAGTGAGATGAAGTCTCTTATCTAGGGAGGACTTAGATAGAAGGGCCATTGGGTAGTGATTAAATTAGGTAGATTGTTAACTGGTTTGTTGAGTCTGTAATTTGATACTGCTAATAGTGGACTTCCTTCCTGGCTTGGTATGCCCCCAGATGTAGGTTGTTGAATCGAACTGGGTGAACAATACTTGTGTGTGGTTTATACGTTTCTGTTTCTATTATTGACTTGTTCATACAACAGATATTGATGTTGTGACATTGCACTTGACATCACATGTCTGTACCAGAATTTCACAAAGGATGACTAAGTTTTATCTTATACCTTTAAGAGGTCTTCAGGGTCCTTGTATTAAGCCCAAAAGAAGGCATGAGAATTTTTAAGAAGCCGAAGGGTCCTTGTACAAAGCCCAAGAGGAGGAGGGGATGCTTTTAGGAAGCCTGTTGGTCCAAACTTAAGAAAAGTTCCAGAAAGGTTTCACCGAGAATTAATCCATTCTATAGTGAACAGTTCTTGGGTTTGAAGAAATTCAAGAGAGGTTTCACCGAGAATTAATCCTCTTTGGGGGAAATGAATTTCTTTGACAGTTTTCTAATAGAGATAGTCTGAGAAAAGTTTCACCGGGAATAATGTCATTCTCTTTGTTCCCTATTGTTTAAGCCCAAGAGAAGGCAAGACTGTATCTGGAAATCCTATGGGGATCTAGTTTTGACTGTATTTAAGAGTGACCAACTGGCTTTACCTAATTCTAGACCTAGTTGTCGGGGAAAACTCTAAGCAGGTATACTAGTATATATACAGTTGATATATGACAAGTATTTAAAAGGATATGAAAGAAGGACTTACAGGTGAGCAAGCTTCCAACAATACAGTTATATATATTTGACATGTATTTAAAAGAATGAAAAAAGGACTTACAGGTGACCAAGCTTCCCACAATACAGTTATATATATAAATGCAGATAAAAGAAAGCTGATAAAAACTTACAGGTGAGCAAGCTTCCATAGCTGTATTGTTAGTTGTTCAAGAAATTAAAGAAAGTTTTGATAACAACTGTGTATTTGAACCTAAATCAAAAGGGAAGTTGTTTTTGAAAAGATTGTGGCTTATACTCAAGGAGAAACCCAGATGAAAAAAATAGTAATCGTACCGTTGTTCTGTAAACTGTACTGGGACTTATACAATGACTGAGGCCCAAGAAGGTTTTCTGTACAAAGGGATGGGTCTTACAACTCAAGGAGAGGCCCAAAGTTTATTTTATATACAAGTGATGGGACTTACAACTCAAGGAGAGGCCCAATTTGTTTAAAAAGGCGACGAACGCGCCGAGATTTTAAAATCGGATTGGGACTTATATAATGACTGAGGCCCAAAAAGGTTTATGTACAAAGGCGGTTGGGTCTTACACTCTATTAGAGGCCCAAAAGTGTTTAAAAAAGGATTTGTTAGGGTGATAGTGATCAAAACACTAATTTTTGGTTTTTAAATGTATTTTAATTGAATAAAAATTCAACTAAAATAATCAAACATGTGAAAAAAGGTTGTGATCTTGGATTTATATTTGGAAAATCATGTTTCATTCGTGGGATGATTTAAAAATTATTTGAATTTTTGCAAAAACCAAGAGAAAGGAATATTTTTAATGTTTAAAAACAAATAAAAAATATAATTCTTTACAAAAATACCAAATATATGAAATAAATAATATTTTTTTTTGTGAAATTTTCATGGAATAAAATATTTTAACATTTTTGAGAATTTTCAGAAAAAGAACCAATAAACAATAATTAAAATTGAGAGAGAAATTAATTTTTCAATTAATTAACAAAACATGAAAATAATGAAAAATAGCATAAAAGTGAAAAATGGCAAAAAAAGGTCTGGGTGGGGTTTGAACCCACGAACTTGGAAACAAACACACATACGCACTACCACTGGGGTGGTGATACATCCGTGTATCAAAACCACCCCATTAATTCATAAGGCATGCCTTGTTTCTAGGCCTGGGCAAGGCAAGGCAAGGCAAGCTTTTGGGCAATTTACGTGAAGCCTCTAACTTTCTCATTTCTCCATGGATTGGGACAAAATTTAGGTGTGTCTGGCCTAGAATTTCATGAGGAATCCAATGGTGCCCTTGGAATTTTCAAAATATGTTTCCTCCTCAAAATCCGATAGTGATTTCAAAATAGGCCTATTTTTGCATGTTCTATGCTATCTCATGGTACATGCAAGAATTACATGGCAAATTGGTTCAAACACAACATATACAACATGTATGAGATGTTTATGATCAATGGACATCAAAGGAATGCATAATTCAAAGAGTTCAAGTTGTCATGCACTTACCTCTTGGAGCTTTTTGTGCTATCTGCCAAGTTCCTTGTGCCAGAAGTAATTTGATGCTTTGGACACTCTAAATTGGTCCCTTAAAAGCTGTTAGAATGATTAGAACCAGCTGAAATCCTAAGGAACAAGTTTTAGCTCTTTCTTGCAAAAGTGGCAAAAGTGACCAATATGACAACTCTCTCAAATGGTGTTCCAGATGAGGGGAACCATTTGAGATAGTTTGAGGATGATATTTGAAGTGTGTTTGAGGCCTGGTTCGATTTTGGAAGTGACTGAATCAAGACATGGCTTGAAAAATGCAAAAAAGTTAATTTTTGAGGTTTTGGAGGTTGACTTTGTGATTTTGGTGTTTCAGGTCACATGTGAGTGTTTGAACAACTTAGATACAACATATTAGAGGTGTTTGGATCATGAGCTGTGGTGAAATTGCTCTCTAACTCAAAAACTCAGAGATACCTTGCAAAAGAAGGCATTATGGCCTAAAGAAAGAGATTTTGAGGAAAGCAAGTGTTGTAGTGCTTTGGTGTACTCAAACTGAGCACAAATGAGCTCTATTTATAGTAGAGCAAGTTTGTTTTGCTAGCAATAGTGAATGAGCTCTATTTGTAGTGCTTTGGTGTCCCTACATTTTGGAAAAAGTAAGGCAGATTCTGACTTTTGTTGAAAATTTCACTAAGTGTTGGAAAAGTGTCATTTTCATGTTTTTTTTTGCCATTTTGATCATTCCATAACTCAAAATCCATAAGGAATTGGAGTCTGAGGTAGATGAAGCTTTTGTAAAGTGTAGCAAGACCTACAAATCCAGCTTTGGATCACCCACAATGGTTGCTTGGATCTCAAGTTATGATCTTTGGAAGTTGGTACCAAAATCACTTTTATTCCATAACTTAGAAAATTTTTGGTTTCTCAAGGTTGCCCCTTTTTCAAGAAACCTCACTTTTCTTGATTTTTCTTGATGAATGATGATCAATATGACACATTAACATTATTTTTGACTTAGGGGAACCATATTTGTGAAAAATTCCAAAAAGTCAAACTTGATTTTGTGCACAGTTGACTTTTTATCTAATAAAATCCAAACTGTGCGATCCTTTGTGAAATCAAGTCCTTGACCTAAATCAAACCTAATGGATGGACTCCATAGGTGATATAGGGTGTATTGAATCATGTCCCAAGGTATGGGAGCATATCTTGGTCAAAAGTCAAAGGTACAGTTGACTTTTCCCTTCAAAACCCTAATTGTGGTCCAGATGAAATTGAAACTGGTGAACCAAGTTTCTTGGGTCAATCCATTGTTGTAAATGGATCAATGTGGTATATTTGAAGTCCTCAAATCATTTCTTGAGGTCTTGGGTCATGCTTTGCCTCAACAGTCAACTTAGGGGTGAATTAGGTCAAGAAACCCTAATTCCTGATTTTTGGTAAATGCATCCCCTGAGGTTTAATTGACTTGATGATTGGGTTGATGAGGTCCCTTGGAGTATCTTGGGTTATGATTTGAAGGATTGGCTCATGCCCAGAGGAAAAATTCCATCTGGAGGCCTCAGTCGATCAAAACCCTAATTTGGTGACACTGGCGATCTTGAGGCTTAATCCACTTGGAATGTAGCAACTTTGTGCTTGGTTATTGATGTGTGAGTCATCTTGATCCTTTATAGTTGTTTGAGATGTTAGAAAAGTTGAAGATCATGTCATTTCTTGATTGATCCTTTACCTAAGTGTTCTGAGAGGGCTCAAAACCCTAATTCTTGATTGTAGTGGATGCTCAACCATCTTTGAGGAGATTGACGAGGCATTGAAGTATATCCATATTGTGGTGATGATTTGCACAATGATGGGAAATCTTGGTAGTCAAAATTTGGGGTATGACAGGGAGGTTCCATATGTGTCTTGTACAAAGCCCAAGATTGAGGCTAAAGGGTTATTGACTCTGCTTAGGGAGGTTAATTTACAAAGCCTAAAAGAAGGCTTAGAGGAATTCATTTTGCTGGAGAAAGTTTGTATATGTCTTGTACAAAGCCCATGATTGAGGCTAAAGGGAGATGATTGACTCAACTGAGGATATTTCAGGTGTCTTGTACAAAGCCCAAGATTGAGGCTGAAAAGCTGACTCAACAAGAGAGTGTTTTTTAGGCCAACTCTACTGAGGAAAATCATTATACAAAGCCTAAGAGGAGGCTAAAAGAACTGACTCATCAAGAGAGTGTTTAAGAAAGAAGATTGACTCAACAAGAGAGTCTTTTAAGGTGATTGACTGAACAAGAGAGTGCTTTAAAGTGATTGACTCAACAAGAGAGTGCTGAAAGGTGATTGAGGAAGAAGAAATAATAATTATACAAAGCCTAAGAGGAGGCTGGCTGAGGAATTTCTTATACAAAGCCTAAGAGGAGGCTATTCTTCTGCTAAGGATTATTGAGATCCAGAGGCAGGTCCAAAATGGGGAATCAACTCTTGCTGAGGATTACAGAAGAGTTGAGGTATCAGATGCCTTGAGGTTCTGGTAGGCTAGTGTTGTATTGATGATTATCATACCCCAAATTTTGACCACTAAGATTCCCGTCATTGTACAAATCATCATCACAATATGGATGAACCATCATACCTCATTAGTCTCCCTAAAGATGGGAGAGCATTCACTACAATCAGACTTAGGGTTTCAAGCCCTCTCAGAGCTCTTAGACAAAGGATCAATCAAGGAATGACATGATCTTCAACTTGTCTAACCTCTCAAACATCCAAAATGGATCAAGAGGACTCCCACATCAAGGATCGAGCACAATGTTGCAGCATTCCAGGTGGATTAAGCCTCAAGATCGCCAGTGTCACCATATTAGGGTTTGGTCGACCAGGGCATCCAGATGGAAATTTTCCTCTGGGCATGAGCCAATGCTTAAAATCATAACCTAATATACTTCATGGGACCTCATGAACCCAATCATCAAGTCAATTTAGCCTCAGGGGAGGCATACATCAGAAAATCAGGAATTAGGGTTTCTTGACCTAATTCACCCCTAAGTTGACTTTTGGGACAAAACATGAGCCAAGACCTTAAGACATGATTTTAGGGTATCCAATACACTACATTTATCCATTTGCAACAATGGATTGATCCAAGAAGCTTGATCAACAAGTTTCAAATTCATCATAACCAAAATTAGGGTTTCACGGGAAAAGTAACTGTGCCTTTGACTTTTAACCCAGGCATGGTCCCAAACCCTAGGTCATGATTCAATACACCCTATAACACCTATGAAATCAATCCATCAAGTTTGATTTAGGTCAAGGACTTGATTTCATAAAGGATCGCACAGTTTGAAGTTCATTTGACAAAAAGTCAACTGTGCACAAAAGTCAACTTTGACTTTTTGATATTTTCACAAATATGGTTCTTTGACCCTAAAATGATGTTAATGTGTGATTGGAATCGTCATTCATCAAGAAAAATCAAGAAAAGTGGGATAACTTGTAAAAGGGGTAACCATAAAAAACATAGAAATTTTCTAAGTTATGGAACAAAGTGGCTTGGGTACCTACTTCCAAGGATCATAACTTGAGATCCAAGCAACCATTTGGGCTGATACAAATATGGATTTGTAGCTCTCATGGCACACTACAAAAGCTTCAACTACACCTCATTCTAATTCCTCATGGATTTCAAGTTATGGAACGGCCAAAATCACAAAAAGTGAAAATGTCACTTTTTTCCAACACTTAGTGAAATTTTCACTAAGTCAGAATCTGCCTTCACTTTTTTCCAAATGTAGGGGCATTTTTCACTTAGATCCAAAAGGTATCAAAACAAACTATGATCACACATGTGTTGTATCATATAAGAGCTTTCCAAAATGGCCAAGAACTCCATCAAATTCCATTTGAGCCATGAGATATGACCATGCCAATATGCCTTGCTGCAAACTGTCATGGCAAGGAAGATTTGTGCATTTTGCTCGATTTGCCAAATTTGTGCATATGACAAACATGTTTATCCATCTGAACACCTCAGGGGGAGACCAAGGAGGGACAAACACTGATCCATAAGCCTCCCAAGTCCTTGGAACTAAAAATAGCATGCCAAACCTAAAAATCCCTAAAGAGGGGACAAAACTCCAATTTTGTTTTGGAGCATTCAATGGATGCACCAAGGTGGCATAGGCTGAGCCATTTCCAACTGAATTCAGTCAAGACATATCCAAGACAAAGGGAACAAGTAGCATGTGCTCTAACCTCTAGTCAATGGCTAGAGGAGACTTGGATTCCCATTGATCAACATTGGCCAAACCTCTGTAGCAGTTGCCATTCACTATTGCTTGTAAAACAAACTTGCTCTACTAGAAATAGAGCTCATTTGTGATCAGTTTAATTACACCAAAGCCATCAAACAGATGCTTTCCTCAAAATCTCCATCTCACTTCCAAATTTGCCTTCCAAAGCAAGTCACTATCGAGTTTTAAGTTTGAGAGCAATTCCAACCAAACCAATCACACACACACCTCATAAACATCATATAGAAGTGATCCAAACACCTAAACAACATCTGGAACACTGATTTCTTAGATTCACCAGCCAGCTGCTCAAGGTTTTAACCAAGTTGCAGTTGGGATACCATCTTCAGTTCCAGCTTGTTTCAAACCATTCCAAGCACTCAGGCACATCACTTGGCACCTAGGGAAGCTATCCATATCATTGGAACCTAGCTCTAACATCTCTAACACAAAACACGATCACCAGCTGCAAGAGGTAAGCATGAGCTCTTCTAACTCTATGATCCATGCATTTTTTTTGCACAATAATTTGGCCATATGTTCATAATCATGCATAGAGTGTTTTCCTTCAATCAATTGCTTTGTTTGAATCGTGTACGGAATTTCTGAGCCTTCATGCAAATTTTAGGGTTCTTGAGGTTTCTCTTTGATGTCTTATTCCATGCTTAAAATAAATGAAATTAAAGACCATAGACATGATCGTGAGGTGAAAACGAGTAGATTGATGTATGGATTGTGTGATTTCATCAAGTATTCAGTGAGATTGATGAGAAAACGCAAATCTGGGCAAAACTGAGCACGCGGGCAAGGCCAAGATGTTCTTGGCGCCCTTTTTCAAATATTTGAATATTTGAATATTTGTGATTTTATTTAATTGATTCAAAAATTAATTTCTCTCTGAGTTTAAATTATTTTGAGTTGATTCTTTTTTTAATAATTCACAAAAATGTTAAAATATTTTATTTTACCAAAAAAATCCCAAAAATATTATTTATTTCATATATTTGATATTTTTGCAAAGAATTAATGTTTTATTTGTTTTTTAACATTTAAAATATTTTTCCTCCTTGATTTTCCAAATTTAATTGGTTTCCAATCATTTTGTGGATATAAACAAGATTTTTCAAACATTAATCCTAGATCACAACTTGTTTTTCACACATACTTGATAATTTTGATCATTTTAATTAAATTTTTATTTAATTAAAATACCTTTTGAAATTAATTTAGGGTTTTGATCTTAATCACCCTAAACAAATCATTTTTAAACACTTTGGGTCTCTAATAGAGTGTAAGTACCATCCCTTTTTGTACATAAACCATTTGGGCCTCAGGTATTGTATAAGTCCCGACGCAATAAAAGAATCTCGATGCGATCGCCAGTTTAAAATCATTTGGGCCTCTCGAACCATCAAGGTGGCATGGACTGAGCCATTCTCATCTGAAAATAGTCAAGACTTATCCAAGACCAAGGGGACCATAGCTCTATGCCCTAACCTCTAGTCAATGGCTAGAGGAGACTTGCATTTCCATTGGCCAACATTGAGGAAACACCTGCTGCAGTTGCCATTCACTGTGGATCCCAAAACAAACTTGCTCTACTATAAATAGAGCTCAATTGTGGTCAGTTTGAGTACACCAAAGCCATCTAACAGATGCTTTCCTCAAAATCTCTTCTTTCACTCCAATTTTGCCTTCTAAGGCAAGTCACTATCGGGTTTTGAGTTTGAGAGCAATTCCAATCAAACCAATCACTCACACACCTCACATACATCACATATGAGCTGATCAAACACTTAGATTACTTCTGAAACACCAATTTCACAAAATCACCAGCTGGTTGCTCAAGGTTTTAACCAAAGTGCAGCTGAGGTACCACAAAATGATCCAGCCAATTTCAATCAAGTCCAACCATCCAAACACAATCCATAGGGTGTAGGGAAGCTGTTCAGATCATCACAACTCATCTGTAACACCTCCAAATCAAAAATCACTTTGAACTTGCTGTCACGGCTTGGAGGTAAGCACATGCTTGGTCATCTCTAAATCTATGCATATTTCCCCGCACAATAATTTGGCCATATGTTCATAATCATGCATGGAATGTTTTCCCTCAATTAATTGCATTGTTTGAATCGTGTATCAAAAATCCTAGCCTTCATGCAGAAATTAGGGTTCTTGAGGTCTCTTCGTGATTTCTTGTTGTATGTTTAATTTAAATGAAATTAAAGTACATAGACATGATCGTGAGGTTGAGACGAGCATAATGATATGTGGATTGCATGATATGATTAATTATTCATGGAGATTGGATAGAAAATGCAAATCAGCCAAACCCAGAAAAACGCGCGTGTTCTTGCTTGTGTTCTTGGCGCCTTTTTCACAAATTCAAATATTTGAATTTTGTGATTTTGTTTAATTGATTCAAAAATTAATTTCTCTCTGAGTTTTAATGATTTTGAGTTGATTCTTTTTTTAATAATTCACAAAAATGTTAAAATATTTTATTTTCCAAAAAAATCCCAAAAATATTATTTATTTCATATAATTGATATTTTTGTAAAGAATTAATATTTTGATTGTTTTTGGCATTTTAAATATTTTTTCTACATTGATTTTGCAACCTTTAATGCTTTCTAATTATTTTGTAGGTCAATACTTAATTTTTGAAGCATTAATCCAAGATCACAATTTGTTTTCCATGTGTTAAACAATTTTTGACCATTTTAATTGAGTTTTTATTCAATTAAATACATTTTGAAAACAAATTAGGGTTTTGGATTAATTCAACCCTCATAAATCATTTTCAAAACTTTTTTGGGCCTCTTGAGAGAGTGTAAGACCCATCCCCCCTTGTACAAAAACTTTTTTGGGCCTCATTCATTGTATAAGTCCCTCCGTACAAGTAAATGGCGCGATCGTCGCCTTTTCAAAATAACCCTTGGGCCTCTCCTTGAGCTATAAGACCCATTCAAAACACTTTGGGCCTCTATTAGAGTGTAAGACCCAATCCCCTTTTAACCAAAATATTGGGCCTCACTTATTGTATAAGTCCCTCCGCGTTAAAAGAAAACCTCGGCGCGATCGCCATTTTTAAACGAAAAATCATTTGGGCCTACCCTCGTGTTATAAGCCCCACTCTTTTTCCTTAAACCTTTTGGGCCTCTTGAGAGAGTGTAAGACCCATCCCTTTGTACAGAAAACCATTTTGGGCCCCAGTCACTTGTATAAGTCCCTCTGTACAAAGTCAAACAGTGCGCTCACTAATAAAACCCTGGGCCTCTCCTTGAGCTGTAAGCCCCAAATCTTTCTTTTTCAAAGCACTTTCTCCTTTGATTTTGAATATACTGTTGTTTTCAATCTTTCTTTGTTGAACAACTAACCAAACAGCATGGAAGCACTACAACCGAGTAAGTGGTTATCGCTTTCGTTTACTGTTTTCATATTATAAACTGTATTGTGGGGCTGCTCACTGTAAGTCTCCTTTCATAAACTCATATCTACTGTGTAATAATAGTATATATATTTCGAGTTTCCCCGGCTACTACGTCTAGAACTAGGTGACGCCGTTTCATTTATTCGTAGAAATAGACGCCTAGATCCCCAATAGGAGCACCAGATACAGTCTTCTCTTCGGCTGTCCTCCTTAGGAATCTTCAAGAAGCTCTACTCCCCAAGATGAATGTATTCTCCGTGAATGGCATCTTTGAGTTTCTTCCAAATTCTCGAACTTTCCTGACTTGATCTATTCCTTGTGGATAGCTTGCCTTGAATGTCTCGGGGTTTGGGTACCCACTACGGTCATAATCTTGGACCTTAACTAAGGAACCCTCTTTAAAAGCTAAAAGTCGCTGGATAGTAAACCTCGCACGTTTACCAGTGGTTTTTATCTTTAAAAGAGTTATCTCTCCTAATGGAAAGGAGATGATAGACCCACGGGCTTCTTAAAAGCATCGGCCTCCTCTTAGGCATTGTTCAAGGACCCACAGGCTTCCTAAAAGCAACCCCGCCTCCTCTTGGGCATTATTCAAGGACCCTACGGCTTCTTAGAAGTATTCACAGCCTCCTCTTAGGCTTCGTATAATGATCTCTTCCTCCGGGAATGATAGCCTCCTCTTGGGCTTCGTACAAGGACCCGTCGGCTTCTTAAAAGTTTCCAGCCTCCTCTTGGGCTTCGTACAAATTGTCCCGACGACCTCCTAGAGGTATAGGAACAGAACTTAGTCATCTGCATAGAACAGTCCTTTCATAGAGTCTACTACTATTTCTCAAAGCATAGTACAAAAGATAAAACTCTAGACACGGACAGTCTAACTTCCTTGAGTCTCAAAGACATTCTCAAGCACTCTTCAAAAATAGGAAGGAAACCCGCAGACTCGGACAGTCTCAATACCCTTTGGATTTCCCGTTTCCTCAAAGAGAAGGAGATATCCGTGATCCTCAAATCAAATCCCTGAGTACAGTGTTGCTCATATAAGAACTGATTTTCTCTTTAAAAATCAGTATATTGGATCTGTCACTCAACTGAAACATTTTTAGCCTCCATCTCGGGCTTTGTACGAGATACCAAAATTCTCCCCAGGGGAGTCAAACGACGTTTAGCCTCTCTCTCGGGCTTTATAAGAGACACATAAGAGACTCCCTCGTTGAGTTAATTACCCCTTTCGCCTCCATCTCGGGCTTCGTACGAGATACAAAGACTCTCTTGTTGAGTCAAACATTTTTAGCCTCCATCTCGGGCTTTGTACGGGACACAAAATAGCCTCCTCTTAGGCTTTGTATAATGATTTTCCTAGCGGAAATTAGCCTCCTCTTAGGCTTTGTATAAGAAAACCACTGGTTAATCCAATTAACCATTTAGCATCAAAGCTGTGCCTCGTTCACAGTACACAAACATCAACAACTCATTTCCCTTCATCTAATCACTGTAAGCGGCAAGCCTCTGGATCATCTATATCCACGCCACTATCCCTCTTTTAGCATGAGAAATTCCTAAGGAAAGATGGCATTGCTCTACACTGAGTTAAAGTCTTCTCCTTCAGGTTAAAACCCTCTCTTCGGAAATTATGGCATTGCTCGGATCCGCGTATCCCAGTTAAAGTAATTCTCCTTCTCCCCTCTTTAGAGATGACAAATTCTCTCTAAAGCCGAGGTCTTTCAGCTTCACGTCTTGGGCTTTGAACAAGACACAATGAGACTTTTCAGCTTCACATCTTGGGCTTTGAACAAGATACAAACCACCTTTCGCTTCACGTCTTGGGCTTTGAACAAGACACCAAAACACCCATTTCCTCCCATAGAATAGGAGGAACTACGAACGCTCTGATTTCCCTGTTTCGGTAAACGGGAATACGTAGGCATAAGATCGAAAGAAAAGATCTTAGCGAGCGCAATCAACAAAAAAACCAAATCCCATATCTCCATCAATCAAAAGCAGTAATTTAAAAACATCCGTCCTGACATCCTAACCCTTGTTCCCCGCCAGAAACCTTCTGCCCAGGTAAAAAGAAAGACAACAGTATTGGTGAAAATACAAATAACCAGTACAAGGCCCCCCCACATTGATAGCATTCGTAACCTAACAGACCGCTGTTTAAACTCAGTATGCAAGCAGGGTTAATTGGAGACATCTATTTCCCTTCCTTATTTAGCTCACAATAGGATAAAAAATGAATCGACCTGTAGTTTTAAGCTCAACCGCAGAGAGCGACCAGCGCTTAAGAACCGCGTCCAAAATCGCTCGCTACATAAAAAAATGGCGCCCACCGTGGGGCAAAATCTTCTTTCTTAAGCGTTTAAGGTGAAAACCTTGGACAAACCCTTTTTCTCTTCACTTATGTGAATACCACAGATTGGGGCTTCCGCCGGGGAACCCATTTCTGTCAGGAACTTAGGAATCATAGCTTTAAAGGTCTAGGATGATTAGGACAAATATATATACTGCTTTTCCTAATTGCTATACATGTTTATTTTTCTGCTACTGGGAATGCGTGTGATGCCGCATGTGGTGAGAATGAGTATACACTTAAGATAAGTGATGGCGACGGGGTCGACCATCAACCTCAGTGGAGGCTGACCAACGCAACCCATTCACTCTTCTAGCCAATGGGCCGGTTGTTAAGTCTGAGAAGCTGAGGAGCCAAACCCTTTCGTAGTGCAGAAACTATCGGAAATAGTTGTTACGCGATACTACCCTCATTTGAGGCTGGTGATCTATTCTCGGTGAATGGCACTTACTTTAAGATTGCTTTACAACTCGCTGGCGATCCGCTTGTTGTTTTGCTTTCCTGGGAGGAGCTGATGATAATGAGTACAGGTACAAAAATCACCCTAGTATAAACCTTTGGGGATGGGTAGAGCCTTGACTTCATGACAACGACCCTTTGACCCCATGTTTTTTCTATGTTTTTGTGTGCTGCATTCATGCATGCATTTAATAAAACATTAAAACATTCAAAAAACTTCTCTTCTAGTCTCTCTGTTTTTCAAATTAAACTAAGACTGTGATTGCAAATATCAGAGAAAAAGATTGCATTAATGGATTTCGGTAGAAGGAGAACTCACCAGTATACCTTCAAGGTTCCAAAGCTAGGGGATTTGAGAAAGTTAGCGAGAATGATCGTTAACCCAAAGGCTTTCAGAGCCAAGCACGGTGGTTTGCTACCACTGTTAAGAGTCCATGTGATTAAGGGGATCATGGACGCGCTCATTCAGTTCTACGATCCGGTTTATCATTGTTTCACATTCCCGGATTACCAGTTATCACCAACGCTGAAGGAGTATTCTCATCTGACTGATTTACATATCACTGATCGAGCTCCATTTTCTGGACTGGAAGAAATTCCAAAGAATCAGACTATTGCAATAGTAATTCATTTGGACGAGTCTGAGGTCAGGACTCACATGACCACTAAGAGTGGCATCCAAGGTTTGCCAGCCCAGTTCTTGACAAAGAAAGCCCTGTACTTCGCTAGTATAGGGAACATGATTGCTTTTGAAAGCATCTTTGTCTTGCTCACCCACGGGTTATTTTTGTTTCCCAACATCAATAACTTCGTTGATATCAACGCTATTAAGGTTTTTCTCATTGGAAACCCTGTGCCGACTTTGCTCGCAGATGCGTATCATTCTGTACACTTGGGAAATTTGTACAGCAGAAGGGAGATCACATGCTGTGTACCTTTTCTCTACAAATGGTTTATCTCTCACTTGCCCAAGTCTGCTGCTTTTTGGGATTGCATGAGTGTCTTACGTTGGTCCCAGAAGATCATGTCTCTCACCAATTCTGATATAGATTGGTGTAATAGGATTTATGAGGGAATCAGAATCATTGACCGTTGTGGAAACTTCCCCAGCGTACCCCTCATAGGAACTAAAGGAGGAATCAACTATCATCCGACATTGGTTCTTCGTCAATTTGGATACCCGATGAGACACATCCCACTGGGTGTTCATCTGGAAGGTCTTTTCTTCAAAGAAGGAGAAAATGACAGAGCACTAAAGATGGAAATAGTGCAAGCTTGGAAACATGTTCATAAGAAAGGACGAGAGTCTCTGGGAAAACCGGATTGTGTCTCGGTGGAGCCTTATCTCCATTGGGTACAAACTAGAGCTCTCAAGCTAAAGATGCCTTATCCTCGTTACGGAATTTTTCCACCAAGGGAAACTGTCATGTACTTCATGACGGAAATTGAAAAGTTTCAGGTTACTCTCAACAAAGTTCAAAAGGAAAGAAGATCTTGGAAGAACAAGTACCGCACCCTCGATGTAGAGTGTATCCAAATACAGCAACTACTAAAAGAGAAAGATGCTCTGATTGAAATTTTGGAGCAGCATGCTGTAGAGAATCAAGATGACCAAAGGAATTTGCTCGCTCCTTTCACCTGGCAAAGGAATGACAACCCGACAATGACCCAAGCGCCCCGGTCAAAGAAGAGGACTCGGGACCCATTAGTTTAGGTTTCTGTTTCTGCACTTTGTAATCTACTGTATTTCCATTTCTGTAATCCTTTGGAATTCAATAAAAAGGGGTTTCCCCAGTGTTTGATATTTGCAATCTAATTGTCGAAGTTTATTTTGATTAAACCAAGAAAAACAACAATTAATATAATCATTGCATTCATCATTCTCACATCGCGTATTCTTCTTACCTACGAATCTCACGTTTGTGTCTCGATTCTAGAGTCAAACTGTCTCATTCGTATAATACTCGGGCTAATCGTCAGAAAAAGATGGACGATCTTGAGGAAGAAAATAGAGAGTTGAAAGAAGAGATCGACGCTCTGAGAGAGGATATGAGAAAGCTTCGTAACGACATGCAAGCCATGGCAGAAGCTCAGCTACAAAGAACTGTGATCTCAGAGATCACCTCAACGCCCATCATAGAAAAGTATGATCCTAGGTATCAGATGCCGAAAGATCGTCCTTGGGGCATGCCTGTTAACTATATCCCGGAAGGATATGTTCCGTCGATCACTGAAGATCAGGGAATCACAACAGAATCCGCTGGGCCTGAAGGTTACAAACTTCGGGAAAGCGAAGATGCCAGCGGCATACTCAAGACTCCTGAAGGTTACAAACTTCGGGAGACGCCAAGACTTACTGTCGTAGTCACGGTACCACCCCCTGTGGTGCACACTGTCCCGGAAGGACAGATTCCACAGACACCTTCTGGTAAGAAGGAAACTATGTTTGACAGAATGGATGAATTCCAGGAGCAGTTCTTGGAAATGCAGAAAGAGCTGCAAGCCATTCGCGGTCAGGATCTATTTGGAAAGGACGCCGCAGACCTCTGCTTGGTCCCAAATGTGAAAGTCCCGCACAAGTTCCAAGTGCCCGACTTTGAAAAATACAAGGGTTACTCTTGCCCTCAGAGCCATCTGGTGATGTACGCTCGGCGGATGTCAGCTCAGACGGAGAATCAGGACCTGCTGATTCACTACTTCCAGGATAGTTTAACTGGTGCCGCACTCAAATGGTACATGGGTTTAAACCGTACTACGATCAGTACATTCAAAGATCTTGGTACTGCCTTCGTCCAACAATACAAGTACAATTTGGACATGGCACCCGACAGAGATCAACTCAGATCAATGTCGCAAAAGGACAAAGAAACCTTTAAGGAGTATGCTCAAAGGTGGCGTGAAATTGCCGCTCAAATTTGTCCACCTCTTGAGGAAAAAGAGATGACAAAAATCTTCTTAAAGACCTTAAGCTCATTTTACTATGACCGAATGGTTGCCAGTGCGCCCAGTGATTTCACCGAAATGGTCGGCATAGGTGTACGTCTTGAGGAAGCCGTCCGAGAAGGACGTTTGGTAAAAGACACTGGATTAACGAACAGTACTAAAAAATACGGTAGTGCTCTCCCTAAGAAAAAAGAGCAAGATATTGGGAATATCTCTCTCGGAAAGCAAAGGCGATGTTATCAGCCAGTAGCAGCTATAACTCCTGCTATCGGCCCCGCGCCTGTTCCTATGTATCAACCTCAGGTTGCGCAGAGCCAACCTGACCAACAAAGGACACAACAGCCTCTTCAGCAGGCTCGTCCTCCATATAACAACAACCGTACAACACGGCCACCAGGATTTGATCCTATACCCGTATCGTACGCTGAATTGTTTCCGTTACTGCTAGCCAAGGGGCACATTCAGACTAAGTCTCCTCTTACAGTTCTGGAAAATCCGCCTTTTTGGTTTAAGGCGGATCAAACATGCCCTTATCATCAAGGAGGTTCAGGGCATAACATTGAGACTTGTCTCAATTTCAAATCCGACGTGCAAAGGCTTGTTAGGAGTGGGCTCTTATCTTTCAAAGATACGAATCCTAATGTTCTTACGAACCCGCTGCCTCAACATGAGAAAGCTGCAGTCAATCTGATTGAGAAAGAGACTAACAATGTCTATCAAATTCACGATGTACTCTTGTTGAAACCCAATCTGGTCAAGATGCATTGTAGACAGAGTGGATATGGCCATGTGCCACCTCATAACTATCACCAGTGTGATATCTGCTTTAAAGATAACCAAGGATGTTCGGTAGTGCAATCAGCTCTACAGGAACAGATGGATCTCGGATGGATCCAAGAGCACCGAGTTCGTGGAGTTAACATGGTTTACACGAATTCCAACATCATTCAAAACCACGACATCCATGCGATGAATGTCAACTTGGTGGCAATGCACTCAAGGCAAAGCCAGTATCATAATCTGCCGCGACACGATTACAGTACCTGTCTGATTTGGTCGATAAACAAACAGGGATGCTCTTTCATACAAGAGGCCCTCCAGCGTCAGATGGATCTTGGATGGATCCAAGACTACCATGATAGGAACTCCTATCAAATCAACATGGTTCAGATCTTCGATATCTGCGTAATGAATACCAACCTGGTAGAGTTACATGCTGAGCAGGTCCGACTTGGATTCTTAATATCACATGACTATCAAAATTGTAAAGCGGGTTGCGAAAACGATCGAGGTTGTACCCTTGTCCAGGAGGCACTTCAGTACTTGTTAAATCACTGGTGGATGCCAATCTACATGGATGAAGATACTCAGCAGATTAGTGTCAATAACAGGAATCCTACTCGTCGTCAAAGTCGGGATGTCCGATCAATGGAAGGTAACCTAGTGAGGTTACATTGTATTCAAAGTGGGCGTGGCCAGGTGCCTCCACACAACTATGACAGTTGTAGCGTCTGTTCGGAAAGTAACCAAGGGTGTTACCTTGTGAGAGCAGCTCTTCAGGGTCAGGTCGATCATGGAGAAATTCGTCCATATCCAGGTTCTGGACCCATCAACTGGACGCCGAACTACCTTGCCGATTAGGTTGAGGATGTTGTCACAATCTCTGGTCATCATAGGACCAGGGATGTTTTTGCCATCATTCCTCTACTTGACGAATCTAAAGTTCCCAACCAGGAGCGGATCGAGAGTACTTATGATGGTTAGAAAAATCAGAAGGTTCCCATAGTCATCTATCTACCGGGGCCACTACCGTATGAATCAGCTAAGGCAATCCCTTACAAATACGGTGCAACAATAATCGAGAATGGAAAGGAAATTCCATTACCCTCCATCGTGAATATTGCAGACATCAGTCGTGTAACACAGAGCGGTCGAATCTTCAACCGAGGGGTTGGAGAATCCAACAAAGAAAAGGAACTCCAGGCAGAAATTCCTGATCCGCCAGTCGGTCAATCTAGTAATCCCGACTTTTCAAAAGACAACGATGAGATGCTGAAGCTCATCCAAAGGAGTGAATATAACATTGTTGATCAACTGTTACAGACTCCTTCAAAGATCTCAATATTATCACTGTTACTCAGTTCAGAAGCACACAGAAAGGCTCTATAGAAAGGCTTAGAGCAAGCCTTTGTGGAACAGGATGTAACAATCAGACAATTCGATAGCATTGTCTCTAACATCACTTCCTGCAATAATTTGGGATTTAGTGATGAAGAATTACCTGAAGAGGGTCGCCGTCATAACATGACGCTCAACATTACAGTTAACTGCCAGGGCGATGCTTTAGCCAACGTACTAGTAGACACAGGGTCAGCCCTGAATGTTATGCTGAAGTCCACTTTGATGCAATTATCATTCAAGGGCCCTCCGATGAGAGTCAACGAGGTCGTCGTCAAAGCATTCGACGGATCCAGAAAAATAGTTATCGGCGAAGTTGATCTTCCCATAACTATTGGTCCTCACACTTTCCAAATCACTTTCCAGGTCATGGACATCCGGGCAACATACAGTTGTTTATTAGGAAGACCTTGGATACATCAGGCTGGAGCGGTTACTTCGACCCTCCACCAAAAGCTAAAGTTCGTCAAGAACGGTCAACTTGTCACGGTTTGTGGGGAGCAAGCCTTGCTTGTGAGTAACCTATCATCATCTACTTGTGTGGAACCCGAGGGGGTTATTGGAACTCAGTTCCAAGCACTATCGGTGAGCAAGGACAATCAGTTCAAAGAAGGAACTTCAATTTCTTCATACAATGATGCTATTAAAGCGGTCGAGAGTACCGATACAACAGGATGGGGACGGCTTGTCATTCCTATTGACAATAAAACAAAGAAGGGTCTTGGTTTTTCTGCAACCTGTACCCAGACAGTTGCCAACGATGAAAGTCTTCATCCCCTTCAAAACTTCTTCCACAGTGGGGGTTTTCTTCACCCAGTGTCTCAGACAGTTCATGCTATTAATGGGGAAGATCCCTCTGACACGGATGAAGAATGGAAGTCCTATCTTAACAAGGATGGTTATATGTCTCAGGAAGAGGTGCCTATGCCTTTTTGCTTTCCTACAGAAAGTCCGAGATTTATACCAAGATCAGATGTCGAAATGATCTACGGAGATTGTGATCCAAAAGGATGCCGTGCTCTGCCAAATTCATTAGAGAAAGACACTCTGATGAAAGACAACTTTGATCACACCTACTATGGCCCGATGGATGGCCTGCCAATGTGGCAGCCTTACCCAGGAAATTTGGGGCAAGAGAGTCAGCCGAACAATGAAACTCAGCTGACCGTCGTTGAACAGAATACCTGTGTCCCCACCATGTCATGGGATCAACACTCAGGTCATTCGGAAACTACTCAATATGAAGATGAATTTTCAATGTTTGCTGGACTTGAATTCATCAACTATGCTTTTCCTGAGGTTAACGTCATCGAGAGAGATGACTCCTCCAGTTCCAAAGAAGTTTGGGACACTCTGGGACAACCGAGTGGAAAATATGACTTTATGGTCGAGTACACTGCTCCCGAAAGCTCTCGTATCAGGTTCGAAGACATCCAGCCAACTGGATGGGGAGATACAGCTGAGAGCACCAATGCTATGCAAAATGCAACAGAGGAATCCTCCTACGACAATTCTACCTGGGAAACAGATTCCAATGATCCTGCTCCACCAGAAATCAGCGTCATTTCTGAAGACAAATCAAGGAGGGTGCCAGACTTTGTTCATTAATAAAATAACGTCGTTCTATAATTTCTGCATTAATTGCTGTTTTCTCTTTTTGCTCTTTCAGAAAATGGTAATCCTAAAAAACATTCAATAATAAAAACAAGCAGTAAAACAAATACACTGCACATACTTGCATTTCTCTCTATCTCTTCTAAACACGAATCATCACGTCATGCATATTGCTTGTTTTAAACCCAGTTGAAACATACGATCCGATGCCTTCTCCCAACTTTGAGTTCCCGTTATTCGAGGCTGAAGAAGAAAATGACGACCAAATTCCAGAAGAGATCTCCCGACTACTCAGACAAGAGGAAAGGTCCATTGAACCTCACAAAGAGCCGTTGGAAACGGTAAACTTGGGTTCAGAAAAAGAGAGAAAAGAAATGAGGATCGAAGCACTGCTCAGTCCAACTACCAGAGAAGATCTGATAAAGCTTCTCAAAGAATTCCCCGATGTGTTCGCTTGGTCCTATCAGGATATGCCAGGGTTGGATACCAGCATCGTGGAACATCACTTACCGTTAAAATCGGAATGTCCACCAGTAAAGCAAAGGTTGAGACGGACTCACCCAGACATGGCCATCAAAATCAAAGAGGAGGTACAGAAACAGATTGACGCGGGTTTCCTTGCTACATCTGAATATCCTCAATGGTTAGCCAACATCGTACCCGTTCCCAAAAAGGATGGAAAGGTTAGAATGTGTGTCGATTACAGTATCAAGGAATATCTGTTGAATCCTCCGATTCTATCACCTCCAGTGGAAGGAAGACCACTGATCATTTACCTCACAGTCCTAGAGGGCTCAATGGGATATGTACTTGGCCAACAAGACGAAACTAAACGGAAAGAGTCTGCCATTTACTATCTAAGCAAGAAATTCACCGACTGCGAGACTCGGTACACGATGCTTGAGAAAAGTTGTTGCGCTTTGGCTTGGGCAGCCAAACGTCTTCGCCAGTACATGATTCGTCATACTACTTGGTTGGTCTCCGAAATGGATCCAATCAAGTACGTTTTCAAAAAACCTGCTCTCACGGGAAGGATTACCCGTTGGCAGATGTTACTATCAGAATATGACATAGAGTACCATGCTCAGAAAGCCGTTAAAGGAAGTATTTTAGCCGATCATTTGGCTCATCAACCGATTGACGATCAAGAATCAATCGGGTTTGACTTCCTAGACGAAGATGTCATGTATCTAAAGATGAAAGATTGTGATGAACCGCTACCCAGTGAAGGGCCAGAACCAGGTTCCCAGTGGGGACTTATCTTTGACGGAGCAGTCAATCATTATGGAAATGAAATTGGGGCAATCATTGTTACCCCTCAGGGTTCCCACATTCCTTTCACTGCCAGACTTACGTTCAAATGTACGAACAACGAGGCCGAATACGAAGCTTGTATCATGGGTCTCGAAGAAGCGATTGATTTAAGGATCAAAAACTTGGACGTATATGGCGACTCAGCCCTGGTTATTAACCAGATAAAAGGAGATTGGAACACATACCAATCAGGATTGATTCCTTACAAAGATTATGCAAGAAGGTTGTTACCCTTCTTCAACAGAGTCGACTTTCATCACATCCCTCGTGATGAGAATCACATGGCTGATGCATTAGCCACTCTCTTTTCCATGATTAGTGTAGGTCAATGGAATGACATACCTAAGATTGACATCATGCGCCTTGAAAGGGCCGCTTACATCTTCGCGATTGAAGCAGTCATAGACGACAGACCTTGGTATCACGATATCAAATGCTTCCTTCAGAAACAAGAGTACCCACCTGGGGCATCCAGGAAAGACAGAAAAACCCTCAGAAGATTGGCTGGAAACTTCTTCCTGAGCGGTGACACTCTCTATAAGAGAAATTTTGACATGGTCTTGCTCCGATGCATCGACAGACCAGAAGCAGACATGATTATGAAACAAATTCATGAAGGATCCTTTGGCACTCATGCCAACGGACACACAATGGCGAGAAAAATTCTCAGGGCCGGGTACTATTGGTTGACAATGGAATCCGACTGCTACAAGTACATGAGGAGGTGTCACAAGTGTCAGATATACTCTGACAAAATTCATGTACCTCCATCACATCTCAAAGTTCTTTCTTCCCCATGGCCTTTTTCCATATGGGGAATCGACATGATTGGTATGATTGAGCCCAAGGCTTCAAACGGACATCGGTTCATCCTGGTAGCCATTGCCTATTTCACCAAGTGGGTCGAAGCAGCGTCATTCGCCAATGTAACCCGACAACAAAAGAATAAGAGGACGGGCGCAGACGAACTCGAAAAGGAAGACCGGCTACAGACAGGCTACCCAACAAAAGAAAACGAGGACGGCCGCAGACAAACTCGAAAAGGAAGACCAACCACAGACGGGCTACCCAACAAAAGAATACGAGGACGGCCGTAGACGAACTCGAAAAGGAAGATCGGCCACAGATGGGCTGCCCAACAAAAGAATTTGAAGACGACCATAGACGAACTCGAAAAGGAAGACCGGCTACGGACGTGCTACCCAACAAAAGCTAAAACGAGGACGGCCGCAGAAGAACTCGAAAAGGAAGACAGGCCACAGACGGGCTACCCAATAAAAGAATACGAGGACGACCACAGACGAACTCGAAAAGGAAGATCGACCACAGACGGGCTACCCAACAAAAGAAAACGAGGACGGTCGTAGACGAACTCGAAAAGGAAGACTGGCCACAGACGGGCTACCCTACAAAAGAAAATGAGGACGGCCGTAGACGAACTCGAAAAGGAAGACAGGCCACAGACGTGCTACCCAACAAAAGAATATGTGGACGGCCGCAGACGAACTCGAAAAGGAAGACCGGCCATAAACGGGCTACCCAATAGAAAAATACGAGGACGGCCGCAGACGAACTCGAAAAGGAAGACCGGCCACAGACGGGCTACCCAACAAAAGAAAACGAGGAAGGCCGCAGACGAACTCGAAAAGGAAGAACAGCCATTGATGGGCTACCCAACAAAAGAATACGAGGACGACCGCAGACGAACTCGAAAAGGAAGACCGGCCACTGACGGGCTACCCAACAAAAGAATACGAGGACGGCCGCAGACGAACTCGAAAAGGAAGACCGGCCACAGACGGGCTACCCAACAAAAGAATACGAGGACGGCCGCAGACGAACTCGAAAAGGAAGACCGGCCACAGACGGGCTACCCAACAAAAGAATACGAGGACGACCGCAGACAAACTCGAAAAGGAAGATCGGCCACAGACGAGCTACCCAACAAAAGAATATGTGGACGGCAGCAGACGAACTCGGAAAGGAAGACCGGCCACAGACGGGCTGCCCAACAAAAGAATATGAGGACGGCCGCAGACGAACTCGAAAAGGAAGACCAGCTACAGACGTGCTACCCAACAAAAACTAAAACGAGGACGGCCGCAGACGAACTCGAAAAGGAAGACCGGCCACAGACATCCTACCCAATAAAAGAATATGAGGACGACCGCAGACGAACTCGAAAAGGAAGATCGGCCACAGATGGGCTACCCAACAAAAGAAAAGAGGACGGCCGTAGACGAACTCGAAAAGGAAGACCGGCCACAGACG
The DNA here is from genome assembly GCA_022829125.1 of Lathyrus tuberosus. NCBI lineage: Eukaryota > Viridiplantae > Streptophyta > Magnoliopsida > Fabales > Fabaceae > Lathyrus > Lathyrus tuberosus. The sequence continues at coordinate 1,897,563 of JALAZF010000172.1, read as the reverse complement.
AGCTACCCAACAAAAGAATATGTGGACGGCCGCAGACGAACTCGAAAAGGAAGACTGGCCATATACGGGCTACCTAATAGAAAAATACGAGGACGGCCGCAGACGAACTCGAAAAGGAAGACCGACCACAGACGGGCTACCCAACAAAATAATATGAGGACGGCCACAGACGAACTCGAAAAGGAAGACCAACCACAAACAGGCTACCCAACAAAAGAAAACGAGGACGGCCGCAGACGAACTCGAAAAGGAAGACCGGCCACAGACGTGCTACCCAACAAAAGAATACGAGGACGGCCGCAGATGAACTCGAAAAGGAAGACCTGCCACAGACGGGCTACCCAACAAAAGAAAACGAGGACGGCCACAGACAAACTCGAAAAGGAAGACCAGCCACAGACGGGCTACCCAACAAAAGAATATGAGGACGGCCGCAGACAAACTCGAAAAGGAAGACCGGCCACAGACGGGCTACCCAACAAAAGAATACGAGGACGGCTGCAGACGAACTCGAAAAGGAAGACCGGCCACAGATGGGCTGCCCAACAAAAGAATTTGAAGACGGCCGTAGACGAACTCGAAAAGGAAGACCGGCCACAGATGGGCTGCCCAACAAAAGAATATGAGGACGGCCGCAGACGAACTCGAAAAGGAAGACCGGCCAAAGACGGGCTACCCAACAAAAGAATTCGAGGACGGCCGCAGACGAACTCGAAAAGGAAGACCGGCCACAGACGGGCTACCCAACAAAAGAAAACGAGGACGGCCGCAGACGAACTCGAAATGGAAGACGAGTCACAGACGGGCTACCTAACAAGAGAAAACGAGGACGACCGCAGACGAACTCGAAAAGGAAGACCGGCAACAGACGGGCTACCCAACAAAAGAATAAGAGGACGGGCGCAGACGAACTCGAAAAGGAAGACCGGCTACAGACGGGCTACCCAACAAAAGAAAACGAGGACGGCCGCAGACAAACTCGAAAAGGAAGACCAACCACAGACGGGCTACCCAACAAAAGAATACGAGGACGGCCGTAGACGAACTCGAAAAGGAAGATCGGCCACAGATGGGCTGCCCAACAAAAGAATTTGAAGACGGCCGTAGACGAACTCGAAAAGGAAGACCGGCTACAGACGTGCTACCCAACAAAAGCTAAAACGAGGACGGCCGCAGACGAACTAGAAAAGGAAGACCGGCCACAGACGGGCTACCCAATAAAAGAATACGAGGACGACCACAGACGAACTCGAAAAGGAAGATCGACCACAGACGGGCTACCCAACAAAAGAAAACGAGGACGGTCGTAGACGAACTCGAAAAGGAAGACTGGCCACAGACGGGCTACGCTACAAAAGAAAATGAGGACGGCCGTAGACGAACTCGAAAAGGAAGACAGGCCACAGACGAGCTACCCAACAAAAGAATATGTGGACGGCCGCAGACGAACTCGAAAAGGAAGACCGGCCATAAACGGGCTACCCAACAGAAAAATACGAGGACGGCCGCAGACGAACTCGAAAAGGAAGACCGGCCACAGACGGGCTACCCAACAAAAGAAAACGAGGAAGGCCGCAGACGAACTCGAAAAGGAAGAACAGCCATTGATGGGCTACCCAACAAAAGAATACGAGGACGACCGCAGACGAACTCGAAAAGGAAGACCGGCCACTGACGGGCTACCCAACAAAAGAATACGAGGACGACCGCAGACGAACTCGAAAAGGAAGACCGGCCACAGACGGGCTACCCAACAAAAGAATACGAGGACGGCCGCAGACGAACTCGAAAAGGAAGACCGGCCACAGACGGGCTACCCAACAAAAGAATACGAGGACGACCGTAGACAAACTCGAAAAGGAAGACCGGCCACAGACGAGCTACCCAACAAAAGAATATGTGGACGGCCGCAGACGAACTCGGAAAGGAAGACCGGCCACAGACGGGCTGCCCAACAAAAGAATATGAGGACGGCCGCAGACGAACTCGAAAAGGAAGACCAGCTACAGACGTGCTACCCAACAAATACTAAAACGAGGACGGCCGCAGACGAACTCGAAAAGGAAGACCGGCCACAGACGTCCTACCCAATAAAAGAATATGAGGACGACCGCAGACGAACTCGAAAAGGAAGATCGGCCACAGATGGGCTACCCAACAAAAGAAAACGAGGACGGCCGTAGACGAACTCGAAAAGGAAGACCAGCCACAGACGAGCTACCCAACAAAAGAATATGTGGACGGCCGCAGACGAACTCGAAAAGGAAGACTGGCCATATACGGGCTACCTAATAGAAAAATACGAGGACGGCCGCAGACGAACTCGAAAAGGAAGACCGACCACAGACGGGCTACCCAACAAAATAATATGAGGACGGCCACAGACGAACTCGAAAAGGAAGACCAACCACAAACAGGCTACCCAACAAAAGAAAACGAGGACGGCCGCAGACGAACTCGAAAAGGAAGACCGGCCACAGACGTGCTACCCAACAAAAGAATACGAGGACGGCCGCAGACGAACTCGAAAAGGAAGACATGCCACAGACGGGCTGCCCAACAAAAGAAAACGAGGACGGCCGCAGACGAACTCGAAAAGGAAGACCAGCTACAGACGTGCTACCCAACAAAAACTAAAACGAGGACGGCCGCAGACGAACTCGAAAAGGAAGACCGGCCACAGACGTCCTACCCAATAAAAGAATATGAGGACGACCGCAGACGAACTCGAAAAGGAAGATCGGCCACAGATGGGCTACCCAACAAAAGAAAACGAGGACGGTCGTAGACGAACTCGAAAAGGAAGACCAGCCACAGACGAGCTACCCAACAAAAGAATATGTGGACGGCCGCAGACGAACTCGAAAAGGAAGACTGGCCATATACGGGCTACCTAATAGAAAAATACGAGGACGGCCGCAGACGAACTCGAAAAGGAAGACCGACCACAGACGGGCTACCCAACAAAATAATATGAGGACGGCCACAGACGAACTCGAAAAGGAAGACCAACCACAAACAGGCTACCCAACAAAAGAAAACGAGGACGGCCGCAGACGAACTCGAAAAGGAAGACCGGCCACAGACGTGCTACCCAACAAAAGAATACGAGGACGGCCGCAGACGAACTCGAAAAGGAAGACCTGCCACAGACGGGCTGCCCAACAAAAGAAAACGAGGACGGCCGCAGACGAACTCGAAAAGGAAGATCAGCCACAGACGGGCTACCCAACAAAAGAAAACGAGGACGACCGCAGACGAACTCGAAAAGGAAGACCGGCCACAAACGGGCTACCCACCAAAAGAAAACGAGGACGACCGCAGACGAACTCGAAAAGGAAGACCGACCACAAACGGGCTTCCCAACAAAAGAAAACAAGGACGGCCGTAGATGAACTCGAAAAGGAAGAACGGCCACAGACGGGCTACCCAACAAAATAAAACGAGGACGGCCGTAGACGAACTCGAAAAGGAAGACCAGCCACAGACGGGCTACCCAACAAAAGAATATGTGGACGGCCGCAGACGAACTCGAAAAGGAAGACTGGCCATAGACGGGCTACCCAACAGAAAAATACGAGGACGGCCACAGACGAACTCGAAAAGGAAGACTGGCCACAGACGGGCTGCCCAATAAAAGAATATGAGGACGGCCGCAGACGAACTCGAAAAGGAAGACCGGCTACAGACGTGCTACCCAACAAAAGCTAAAACGAGGACGGCCGCAGACGAACTCGAAAAGGAAGACCGGCCACAGACGGGCTACCCAAATAAAGAATACGAGGACGACCGCAGACGAACTCAAAAAGTAAGATCGGCCACAGACAGGCTACCCAACAAAAGAAAACGAGGACGGCCGTAGACGAACTCGAAAAGGAAGACCGGCCAAAGACGGGCTACCCAACAAAAGAAAATGAGGACGGCCGTAGACGAACTCGAAAAGGAAGACCGGCCACAGACGGGCTACCCAACAAAAGAATATGTGGACGGCCGCAGACGAACTCGAAAAGGAAGACCGGTCACAGACGGGCTACCTAACAAGAGAAAACGAGGACGACCGCAGACGAACTCGAAAAGGAAGACCGGCAACAGACGGGCTACCCAACAAAAGAATAAGAGGACGACCGCAGACGAACTCGAAAAGGAAGACCGGCTACAGACGGGCTACCCAACAAAAGAATAAGAGGACGGGCGCAGACGAACTCGAAAAGGAAGACCGGCTACAGACGGGATACCCAACAAAAGAAAACGAGGACGGCCGCAGACAAACTCGAAAAGGAACACCAGCCACAGACGGGCTACCCAACAAAAGAATACGAGGAGGGCCGTAGATGAACTCGAAAAGGAAGATCGGCCATAGATGGGCTGCCCAACAAAAGAATTTGAAGACGGCCGTAGACGAACTCGAAAAAGAAGACCGGCTACAGACGTGCTACCCAACAAAAGCTAAAACGAGGACGGCCGCAGACGAACTCGAAAAGGAAGACCGGCCACAGACGGGCTACCCAATAAAAGAATACGAGGACGACCACAGACGAACTCGAAAAGGAAGATCGACCACAGACGGGCTACCCAACAAAAGAAAACGAGGACGGTCGTAGACGAACTCGAAAAGGAAGACTGGCCACAGACGGGCTACCCTACAAAAGAAAATGAGGACGGCCGTAGACGAACTCGAAAAGGAAGACAGGCCACAGACGAGCTACCCAACAAAAGAATATGTGGACGGCCGCAGACGAACTCGAAAAGGAAGACCGGCCATAAACGGGCTACCCAACAGAAAAATACGAGGACGGCCGCAGACGAACTCGAAAAGGAAGACCGGCCACAGACGGGCTACCCAACAAAAGAAAACGAGGAAGGCCGCAGACGAACTCGAAAAGGAAGAACAGCTATTGATGGGCTACCCAACAAAAGAATACGAGGACGACCGCAGACGAACTCGAAAAGGAAGACCGGCCACTGACGGGCTACCCAACAAAAGAATACGAGGACGGCCGCAGACGAACTCGAAAAGGAAGACCGGCCACAGACGGGCTACCCAACAAAAGAATACGAGGACGGCCGCAGACGAACTCGAAAAGGAAGACTGGCCACAGACGGGCTACCCAACAATAGAATACGAGGACGGCCACAGACAAACTCGAAAAGGAAGACCAGCCACAGAAGAGCTACCCAACAAAAGAATACGAGGACGGCCGTAGACGAACTCGAAAAGGAAGACCGGCCACAGACGGGCTACCCAACAAAAGAATACGAGGACAGCCGCAAACGAACTCGAAAAGGAAGACCGGCCACAGATGGGCTGCCCAACAAAAGAATATGAGGACGGCCGTAGACGAACTCGAAAAGGAAGACCGGCCAAAGACGGGCTACCCAACAAAAGAATTCGAGGACGGCCGCAGACGAACTCGAAAAGGAAGACCGGCCACAGACGGGCTACCCAACAAAAGAAAACTAGGACGGCCGCAGACGAACTCGAAAAGGAAGACCGGCCACAGACGGGCTACCCAACAAGAGAAAACGAGGACGACCGCAGACGAACTCGAAAAGGAAGACCGGCAACAGACGGGCTACCCAACAAAAGAATAAGAGGACGGGTGCAGACGAACTCGAAAAGGAAGACCGGCTACAGACGGGCTACCCAACAAAAGAAAACGAGGACGGCCGCTGACAAACTCGAAAAGGAAGACCAGCCACAGACGGGCTACCCAACAAAAGAATACGAGGAAGGCCGCAGACAAACTCGAAAAGGAAGACCGGCCACAGACGGGCTACCCAACAAAAGAATACGAGGACGACCGTAGACAAACTCGAAAAGGAAGACCGGCCACAGACGAGCTACCCAACAAAAGAATATGTGGACGGCCGCAGACGAACTCGGAAAGGAAGACCGGCCACAGACGGGCTGCCCAACAAAAGAATATGAGGACGGCCGCAGACGAACTCGAAAAGGAAGACCAGCTACAGACGTGCTACCCAACAAAAACTAAAACGAGGACGGCCGCAGACGAACTCGAAAAGGAAGACCGGCCACAGACGTCCTACCCAATAAAAGAATATGAGGACGACCGCAGACGAACTCGAAAAGGAAGATCGGCCACAGATGGGCTACCCAACAAAAGAAAACGAGGACGGCCGTAGACGAACTCGAAAAGGAAGACCAGCCACAGACGAGCTACCCAACAAAAGAATATGTGGACGGCCGCAGACGAACTCGAAAAGGAAGACTGGCCATATACGGGCTACCTAATAGAAAAATACGAGGACGGCCGCAGACGAACTCGAAAAGGAAGACCGACCACAGACGGGCTACCCAACAAAATAATATGAGGACGGCCACAGACGAACTCGAAAAGGAAGACCAACCACAAACAGGCTACCCAACAAAAGAAAACGAGGACGGCCGCAGACGAACTCGAAAAGGAAGACCGGCCACAGACGTGCTACCCAACAAAAGAATACGAGGACGGCCGCAGACGAACTCGAAAAGGAAGACATGCCACAGACGGGCTGCCCAACAAAAGAAAACGAGGACGGCCGCAGACGAACTCGAAAAGGAAGACCAGCTACAGACGTGCTACCCAACAAAAACTAAAACGAGGACGGCCGCAGACGAACTCGAAAAGGAAGACCGGCCACAGACGTCCTACCCAATAAAAGAATATGAGGACGACCGCAGACGAACTCGAAAAGGAAGATCGGCCACAGATGGGCTACCCAACAAAAGAAAACGAGGACGGTCGTAGACGAACTCGAAAAGGAAGACCAGCCACAGACGAGCTACCCAACAAAAGAATATGTGGACGGCCGCAGACGAACTCGAAAAGGAAGACTGGCCATATACGGGCTACCTAATAGAAAAATACGAGGACGGCCGCAGACGAACTCGAAAAGGAAGACCGACCACAGACGGGCTACCCAACAAAATAATATGAGGACGGCCAGAGACGAACTCGAAAAGGAAGACCAACCACAAACAGGCTACCCAACAAAAGAAAACGAGGACGGCCGCAGACGAACTCGAAAAGGAAGACCGGCCACAGACGTGCTACCCAACAAAAGAATACGAGGACGGCCGCAGACGAACTCGAAAAGGAAGACCTGCCACAGACGGGCTGCCCAACAAAAGAAAACGAGGACGGCCGCAGACGAACTCGAAAAGGAAGATCAGCCACAGACGGGCTACCCAACAAAAGAAAACGAGGACGACCGCAGACGAACTCGAAAAGGAAGACCGGCCACAAACGGGCTACCCACCAAAAGAAAACGAGGACGACCGCAGACGAACTCGAAAAGGAAGACCGACCACAAACGGGCTTCCCAACAAAAGAAAACAAGGACGGCCGTAGATGAACTCGAAAAGGAAGAACGGCCACAGACGGGCTACCCAACAAAATAAAACGAGGACGGCCGTAGACGAACTCGAAAAGGAAGACCAGCCACAGACGGGCTACCCAACAAAAGAATATGTGGACGGCCGCAGACGAACTCGAAAAGGAAGACTGGCCATAGACGGGCTACCCAACAGAAAAATACGAGGACGGCCACAGACGAACTCGAAAAGGAAGACTGGCCACAGACGGGCTGCCCAATAAAAGAATATGAGGACGGCCGCAGACGAACTCGAAAAGGAAGACCGGCTACAGACGTGCTACCCAACAAAAGCTAAAACGAGGACGGCCGCAGACGAACTCGAAAAGGAAGACCGGCCACAGACGGGCTACCCAAATAAAGAATACGAGGACGACCGCAGACGAACTCAAAAAGTAAGATCGGCCACAGACAGGCTACCCAACAAAAGAAAACGAGGACGGCCGTAGACGAACTCGAAAAGGAAGACCGGCCAAAGACGGGCTACCCAACAAAAGAAAATGAGGACGGCCGTAGACGAACTCGAAAAGGAAGACCGGCCACAGACGGGCTACCCAACAAAAGAATATGTGGACGGCCGCAGACGAACTCGAAAAGGAAGACCGGTCACAGACGGGCTACCTAACAAGAGAAAACGAGGACGACCGCAGACGAACTCGAAAAGGAAGACCGGCAACAGACGGGCTACCCAACAAAAGAATAAGAGGACGACCGCAGACGAACTCGAAAAGGAAGACCGGCTACAGACGGGCTACCCAACAAAAGAATAAGAGGACGGGCGCAGACGAACTCGAAAAGGAAGACCGGCTACAGACGGGATACCCAACAAAAGAAAACGAGGACGGCCGCAGACAAACTCGAAAAGGAACACCAGCCACAGACGGGCTACCCAACAAAAGAATACGAGGAGGGCCGTAGATGAACTCGAAAAGGAAGATCGGCCATAGATGTGCTGCCCAACAAAAGAATTTGAAGACGGCCGTAGACGAACTCGAAAAAGAAGACCGGCTACAGACGTGCTACCCAACAAAAGCTAAAACGAGGACGGCCGCAGACGAACTCGAAAAGGAAGACCGGCCACAGACGGGCTACCCAATAAAAGAATACGAGGACGACCACAGACGAACTCGAAAAGGAAGATCGACCACAGACGGGCTACCCAACAAAAGAAAACGAGGACGGTCGTAGACGAACTCGAAAAGGAAGACTGGCCACAGACGGGCTACCCTCCAAAAGAAAATGAGGACGGCCGTAGACGAACTCGAAAAGGAAGACAGGCCACAGACGAGCTACCCAACAAAAGAATATGTGGACGGCCGCAGACGAACTCGAAAAGGAAGACCGGCCATAAACGGGCTACCCAACAGAAAAATACGAGGACGGCCGCAGACGAACTCGAAAAGGAAGACCGGCCACAGACGGGCTACCCAACAAAAGAAAACGAGGAAGGCCGCAGACGAACTCGAAAAGGAAGAACAGCTATTGATGGGCTACCCAACAAAAGAATACGAGGACGACCGCAGACGAACTCGAAAAGGAAGACCGGCCACTGACGGGCTACCCAACAAAAGAATACGAGGACGGCCGCAGACGAACTCGAAAAGGAAGACCGGCCACAGACGGGCTACCCAACAAAAGAATACGAGGACGGCCGCAGACGAACTCGAAAAGGAAGACTGGCCACAGACGGGCTACCCAACAATAGAATACGAGGACGGCCACAGACAAACTCGAAAAGGAAGACCAGCCACAGAAGAGCTACCCAACAAAAGAATACGAGGACGGCCGTAGACGAACTCGAAAAGGAAGACCGGCCACAGACGGGCTACCCAACAAAAGAATACGAGGACAGCCGCAAACGAACTCGAAAAGGAAGACCGGCCACAGATGGGCTGCCCAACAAAAGAATATGAGGACGGCCGTAGACGAACTCGAAAAGGAAGACCGGCCAAAGACGGGCTACCCAACAAAAGAATTCGAGGACGGCCGCAGACGAACTCGAAAAGGAAGACCGGCCACAGACGGGCTACCCAACAAAAGAAAACTAGGACGGCCGCAGACGAACTCGAAAAGGAAGACCGGCCACAGACGGGCTACCCAACAAGAGAAAACGAGGACGACCGCAGACGAACTCGAAAAGGAAGACCGGCAACAGACGGGCTACCCAACAAAAGAATAAGAGGACGGGTGCAGACGAACTCGAAAAGGAAGACCGGCTACAGACGGGCTACCCAACAAAAGAAAACGAGGACGGCCGCTGACAAACTCGAAAAGGAAGACCAGCCACAGACGGGCTACCCAACAAAAGAATACGAGGAAGGCCGCAGACAAACTCGAAAAGGAAGACCGGCCACAGACGGGCTACCCAACAAAAGAATACGAGGACGGCTGCAGACGAACTCGAAAAGGAAGACCGGCCACAGATGGGCTACCCAACAAAAGAATTTGAAGACGGCCGTAGACGAACTCGAAAAGGAAGACCGGCCACAGATGGGCTGCCCAACAAAAGAATACGAGGACGGCCGCAGACGAACTCGAAAAGGAAGACCGACCACGGACGGGCTACCCAACAAAAGAAAACAAGGACGGCCGCAGACGAACTCGAAAAGAAAGACCGACCACAGACGGGCTACCCAACAAGAGAAAACGAGGACGACCGCAGACGAACTCGAAAAGGAAGACCGGCCACAAACGGGCTACCCAACAAGAGAAAACGAGGATGGCCGCAGACGAACTCGAAAAGGAAGACTGGCCACAGACGGGCTACCCAACAAAAGAATACGAGGACGACCGCAGACAAACTCGAAAAGGAAGATCGGCCACAGACGAGCTACCCAACAAAAGAATATGTGGACGGCCGCAGACGAACTCGGAAAGGAAGACCGGCCACAAACGGGCTACCCAACAAGAGAAAACGAGGATGGCCGCAGACGAACACGAAAAGGAAGACTGGCCACAGACGGGCTACCCAACAATAGAATACGAGGACGGCCGCAGACAAACTCGAAAAGGAAGACCAGCCACAGAAGGGCTACCCAACAAAAGAATACGAGGACGGCCGTAGACGAACTCGAAAACGAAGACCGGCCACAGACGGGCTACCCAACAAAAGAATACGAGGACAGCTGCAAACGAACTCGAAAAGGAAGACCGACCACAGACGAGCTACCCAACAAAAGAATATGTGGACGGGCGCAGACGAACTCGAAAAGGAAGACCGGCTACAGACGGGCTACCCAACAAAAGAAAACGAGGACGGCCGCAGACAAACTCGAAAAGGAACACCAGCCACAGACGGGCTACCCAACAAAAGAATACGAGGAGGGCCGTAGATGAACTCGAAAAGGAAGATCGGCCATAGATGGGCTGCCCAACAAAAGAATTTGAAGACGGCCGTAGACGAACTCGAAAAAGAAGACCGGCTACAGACGTGCTACCCAACAAAAGCTAAAACGAGGACGGCCGCAGACGAACTCGAAAAGGAAGACCGGCCACAGACGGGCTACCCAATAAAAGAATCCGAGGACGACCACAGACGAACTCGAAAAGGAAGATCGACCACAGACGGGCTACCCAACAAAAGAAAACGAGGACGGTCGTAGAAGAACTCGAAAAGGAAGACTGGCCACAGACGGGCTACCCTACAAAAGAAAATGAGGACGGCCGTAGACGAACTCGAAAAGGAAGACAGGCCACAGACGAGCTACCCAACAAAAGAATATGTGGACGGCCGCAGACAAACTCGAAAAGGAAGACCGGCCATAAACGGGCTACCCAACAGAAAAATACGAGGACGGCCGCAGACGAACTCGAAAAGGAAGACCGGCCACAGACGGGCTACCCAACAAAAGAAAACGAGGAAGGCCGCAGACGAACTCGAAAAGGAAGAACAGCCATTGATGGGCTACCCAACAAAAGAATACGAGGACGACCGCAGACGAACTCGAAAAGGAAGACCGGCCACTGACGGGCTACCCAACAAAAGAATACGAGGACGGCCGCAGACGAACTCGAAAAGGAAGACCGGCCACAGACGGGCTACCCAACAAAAGAATACGAGGACGGCCGCAGACGAACTCGAAAAGGAAGACTGGCCACAGACGGGCTACCCAACAATAGAATACGAGGACAGCCACAGACAAACTCGAAAAGGAAGACCAGCCACAGAAGGGCTACCCAACAAAAGAATACGAGGACGGCCGTAGACGAACTCGAAAAGGAAGACCGGCCACAGACGGGCTACCCAACAAAAGAATACGAGGACAGCCGCAAACGAACTCGAAAAGGAAGACCGGCCACAGATGGGCTGCCCAACAAAAGAATATGAGGACGGCCGTAGACGAACTCGAAAAGGAAGACCGGCCAAAGACGGGCTACCCAACAAAAGAATTCGAGGACGGCCGCAGACGAACTCGAAAAGGAAGACCGGCCACAGACGGGCTACCCAACAAAAGAAAACTAGGACGGCCGCAGACGAACTCGAAAAGGAAGACCGGCCACGGACGGGCTACCCAACAAGAGAAAACGAGGACGACCGCAGACGAACTCGAAAAGGAAGACCGGCAACAGACGGGCTACCCAACAAAAGAATAAGAGGACGGGTGCAGACGAACTCGAAAAGGAAGACCGGCTACAGACGGGCTACCCAACAAAAGAAAACGAGGACGGCCGCTGACAAACTCGAAAAGGAAGACCAGCCACAGACGGGCTACCCAACAAAAGAATACGAGGAAGGCCGCAGACAAACTCGAAAAGGAAAACCGACCACAGACGGGCTACCCAACAAAAGAATACGAGGACGGCTGCAGACGAACTCGAAAAGGAAGACCGGCCACAGATGGGCTACCCAACAAAAGAATTTGAAGACGGCCGTAGACGAACTCGAAAAGGAAGACCGGCCACAGATGGGCTGCCCAACAAAAGAATACGAGGACGGCCGCAGACGAACTCGAAAAGGAAGACCGACCACGGACGGGCTACCCAACAAAAGAAAACAAGGACGGCCGCAGACGAACTCGAAAAGAAAGACCGGCCACAGACGGGCTACCCAACAAGAGAAAACGAGGACGACCGCAGACGAACTCGAAAAGGAAGACCGGCCACAAACGGGCTACCCAACAAGAGAAAACGAGGATGGCCGCAGACGAACTCGAAAAGGAAGACTGGCCACAGACGGGCTACCCAACAAAAGAATACGAGGACGACCGCAGACAAACTCGAAAAGGAAGATCGGCCACAGACGAGCTACCCAACAAAAGAATATGTGGACGGCCGCAGACGAACTCGGAAAGGAAGACCGGCCACAAACGGGCTACCCAACAAGAGAAAACGAGGATGGCCGCAGACGAACACGAAAAGGAAGACTGGCCACAGACGGGCTACCCAACAATAGAATACGAGGACGGCCGCAGACAAACTCGAAAAGGAAGACCAGCCACAGAAGGGCTACCCAACAAAAGAATACGAGGACGGCCGTAGACGAACTCGAAAACGAAGACCGGCCACAGACGGGCTACCCAACAAAAGAATACGAGGACAGCTGCAAACGAACTCGAAAAGGAAGACCGACCACAGATGGGCTGCCCAACAAAAGAATATGAGGACGGCCGTAGACGAACTCGAAAAGGAAGACCGGCCAAAGACGGGCTACCCAACAAAAGAATTCGAGGACGGCCGCAGACGAACTCGAAAAGGAAGACCGGCCACAGACGGGCTACCCAACAAAAGAAAACGAGGACGGCCGCAGACGAACTCGAAAAGGAAGACCGGCCACAGACGGGCTACCCAACAAGAGAAAACGAGGACGACCGCAGACGAACTCGAAAAGGAAGACCGGCAACAGACGGGCTACCCAACAAAAGAATAAGAGGACGGGTGCAGACGAACTCGAAAAGGAAGACCGGCTACAGACGGGCTACCCAACAAAAGAAAACGAGGACGGCCGCTGACAAACTCGAAAAGGAAGACCAGCCACAGACGGGCTACCCAACAAAAGAATACGAGGAAGGCCGCAGACAAACTCGAAAAGGAAGACCGGCCACAGACGGGCTACCCAACAAAAGAATACGAGGACGGCTGCAGACGAACTCGAAAAGGAAGACCGGCCACAGATGGGCTACCCAACAAAAGAATTTGAAGACGGCCGTAGACGAACTCGAAAAGGAAGACCGGCCACAGATGGGCTGCCCAACAAAAGAATACGAGGACGGCCGCAGACGAACTCGAAAAGGAAGACCGACCACGGACGGGCTACCCAACAAAAGAAAACAAGGACGGCCGCAGACGAACTCGAAAAGAAAGACCGACCACAGACGGGCTACCCAACAAGAGAAAACGAGGACGACCGCAGACGAACTCGAAAAGGAAGACCGGCCACAAACGGGCTACCCAACAAGAGAAAACGAGGATGGCCGCAGACGAACTCGAAAAGGAAGACTGGCCACAGACGGGCTACCCAACAAAAGAATACGAGGACGACCGCAGACAAACTCGAAAAGGAAGATCGGCCACAGACGAGCTACCCAACAAAAGAATATGTGGACGGCCGCAGACGAACTCGGAAAGGAAGATCGGCCACAAACGGGCTACCCAACAAGAGAAAACGAGGATGGCCGCAGACGAACACGAAAAGGAAGACTGGCCACAGACGGGCTACCCAACAATAGAATACGAGGACGGCCGCAGACAAACTCGAAAAGGAAGACCAGCCACAGAAGGGCTACCCAACAAAAGAATACGAGGACGGCCGTAGACGAACTCGAAAACGAAGACCGGCCACAGACGGGCTACCCAACAAAAGAATACGAGGACAGCTGCAAACGAACTCGAAAAGGAAGACCGACCACAGACGAGCTACCCAACAAAAGAATATGTGGACGGGCGCAGACGAACTCGAAAAGGAAGACCGGCTACAGACGGGCTACCCAACAAAAGAAAACGAGGACGGCCGCAGACAAACTCGAAAAGGAACACCAGCCACAGACGGGCTACCCAACAAAAGAATACGAGGAGGGCCGTAGATGAACTCGAAAAGGAAGATCGGCCATAGATGGGCTGCCCAACAAAAGAATTTGAAGACGGCCGTAGACGAACTCGAAAAAGAAGACCGGCTACAGACGTGCTACCCAACAAAAGCTAAAACGAGGACGGCCGCAGACGAACTCGAAAAGGAAGACCGGCCACAGACGGGCTACCCAATAAAAGAATCCGAGGACGACCACAGACGAACTCGAAAAGGAAGATCGACCACAGACGGGCTACCCAACAAAAGAAAACGAGGACGGTCGTAGAAGAACTCGAAAAGGAAGACTGGCCACAGACGGGCTACCCTACAAAAGAAAATGAGGACGGCCGTAGACGAACTCGAAAAGGAAGACAGGCCACAGACGAGCTACCCAACAAAAGAATATGTGGACGGCCGCAGACAAACTCGAAAAGGAAGACCGGCCATAAACGGGCTACCCAACAGAAAAATACGAGGACGGCCGCAGACGAACTCGAAAAGGAAGACCGGCCACAGACGGGCTACCCAACAAAAGAAAACGAGGAAGGCCGCAGACGAACTCGAAAAGGAAGAACAGCCATTGATGGGCTACCCAACAAAAGAATACGAGGACGACCGCAGACGAACTCGAAAAGGAAGACCGGCCACTGACGGGCTACCCAACAAAAGAATACGAGGACGGCCGCAGACGAACTCGAAAAGGAAGACCGGCCACAGACGGGCTACCCAACAAAAGAATACGAGGACGGCCGCAGACGAACTCGAAAAGGAAGACTGGCCACAGACGGGCTACCCAACAATAGAATACGAGGACAGCCACAGACAAACTCGAAAAGGAAGACCAGCCACAGAAGGGCTACCCAACAAAAGAATACGAGGACGGCCGTAGACGAACTCGAAAAGGAAGACCGGCCACAGACGGGCTACCCAACAAAAGAATACGAGGACAGCCGCAAACGAACTCGAAAAGGAAGACCGGCCACAGATGGGCTGCCCAACAAAAGAATATGAGGACGGCCGTAGACGAACTCGAAAAGGAAGACCGGCCAAAGACGGGCTACCCAACAAAAGAATTCGAGGACGGCCGCAGACGAACTCGAAAAGGAAGACCGGCCACAGACGGGCTACCCAACAAAAGAAAACTAGGACGGCCGCAGACGAACTCGAAAAGGAAGACCGGCCACGGACGGGCTACCCAACAAGAGAAAACGAGGACGACCGCAGACGAACTCGAAAAGGAAGACCGGCAACAGACGGGCTACCCAACAAAAGAATAAGAGGACGGGTGCAGACGAACTCGAAAAGGAAGACCGGCTACAGACGGGCTACCCAACAAAAGAAAACGAGGACGGCCGCTGACAAACTCGAAAAGGAAGACCAGCCACAGACGGGCTACCCAACAAAAGAATACGAGGAAGGCCGCAGACAAACTCGAAAAGGAAAACCGACCACAGACGGGCTACCCAACAAAAGAATACGAGGACGGCTGCAGACGAACTCGAAAAGGAAGACCGGCCACAGATGGGCTACCCAACAAAAGAATTTGAAGACGGCCGTAGACGAACTCGAAAAGGAAGACCGGCCACAGATGGGCTGCCCAACAAAAGAATACGAGGACGGCCGCAGACGAACTCGAAAAGGAAGACCGACCACGGACGGGCTACCCAACAAAAGAAAACAAGGACGGCCGCAGACGAACTCGAAAAGAAAGACCGGCCACAGACGGGCTACCCAACAAGAGAAAACGAGGACGACCGCAGACGAACTCGAAAAGGAAGACCGGCCACAAACGGGCTACCCAACAAGAGAAAACGAGGATGGCCGCAGACGAACTCGAAAAGGAAGACTGGCCACAGACGGGCTACCCAACAAAAGAATACGAGGACGACCGCAGACAAACTCGAAAAGGAAGATCGGCCACAGACGAGCTACCCAACAAAAGAATATGTGGACGGCCGCAGACGAACTCGGAAAGGAAGACCGGCCACAAACGGGCTACCCAACAAGAGAAAACGAGGATGGCCGCAGACGAACACGAAAAGGAAGACTGGCCACAGACGGGCTACCCAACAATAGAATACGAGGACGGCCGCAGACAAACTCGAAAAGGAAGACCAGCCACAGAAGGGCTACCCAACAAAAGAATACGAGGACGGCCGTAGACGAACTCGAAAACGAAGACCGGCCACAGACGGGCTACCCAACAAAAGAATACGAGGACAGCTGCAAACGAACTCGAAAAGGAAGACCGACCACAGATGGGCTGCCCAACAAAAGAATATGAGGACGGCCGTAGACGAACTCGAAAAGGAAGACCGGCCAAAGACGGGCTACCCAACAAAAGAATTCGAGGACGGCCGCAGACGAACTCGAAAAGGAAGACCGGCCACAGACGGGCTACCCAACAAAAGAAAACGAGGACGGCCGCAGACGAACTCGAAAAGGAAGACCGGCCACAGACGGGCTCCCCAACAAGAGAAAACGAGGACGACCGCAGACGAACTCGAAAAGGAAGACCGGCAACAGACGGGCTACCCAACAAAAGAATAAGAGGACGGGCGCAGACGAACTCGAAAAGGAAGACCGACTACAGACGGGCTACCCAACAAAAGAAAACGAGGACGGCCACAGCCAAACTCGAAAAGGAAGACCAGCCACAGACGGGCTACCCAACAAAAGAATACGAGGACGGCCGCAGACAAACTCGAAAAGGAAGACCGGCCACAGACGGGCTACCCAACAAAAGAATACGAGGACGGCTGCAGACGAACTCGAAAAGGAAGACCGGCCACAGATGGGCTACCCAACAAAAGAATTTGAAGACGGCCGCAGACGAACTCGAAAAGGAAGACCGGCCACAGATGGGCTGCCCAACAAAAGAATATGAGGACGGCCGCAGACGAACTCGAAAAGGAAGACCGGCCAAAGACGGGCTACCCAACAAAAGAATTCGAGGACGGCCGCAGACGAACTCGAAAAGGAAGACCGGCCACAGACGGGCTACCCAACAAAAGAAAACGAGGACGGCCGCAAACGAACTCGAAAAGGAAGACCGGTCACAGACGGGCTACCTAACAAGAGAAAACGAGGACGACCGCAGACGAACTCGAAAAGGAAGACCGGCAACAGACGGGCTACCCAACAAAAGAATAAGAGGACGACCGCAGACGAACTCGAAAAGGAAGACCGGCTACAGACGGGCTACCCAACAAAAGAATAAGAGGACGGGCGCAGACGAACTCGAAAAGGAAGACCGGCTACAGACGGGCTACCCAACAAAAGAAAACGAGGACGGCCGCAGACAAACTCGAAAAGGAACACCAGCCACAGACGGGCTACCCAACAAAAGAATACGAGGAGGGCCGTAGATGAACTCGAAAAGGAAGATCGGCCATAGATGGGCTGTCCAACAAAAGAATTTGAAGACGGCCGTAGACGAACTCAAAAAAGAAGACCGGCTACAGACGTGCTACCCAACAAAAGCTAAAACGAGAACGGCCGCAGACGAACTCGAAAAGGAAGACCGGCCACAGACGGGCTACCCAATAAAAGAATACGAGGACGACCACAGACGAACTCGAAAAGGAAGATCGACCACAGACGGGCTACCCAACAAAAGAAAACGAGGACGGTCGTAGAAGAACTCGAAAAGGAAGACTGGCCACAGACGGGCTACCCTACAAAAGAAAATGAGGACGGCCGTAGACGAACTCGAAAAGGAAGACAGGCCACAGACGAGCTACCCAACAAAAGAATATGTGGACGGCCGCAGACGAACTCGAAAAGGAAGACCGGCCATAAACGGGCTACCCAACAGAAAAATACGAGGACGGCCGCAGACGAACTCGAAAAGGAAGACCGGCCACAGACGGGCTACCCAACAAAAGAAAACGAGGAAGGCCGCAGACGAACTCGAAAAGGAAGAACAGCCATTGATGGGCTACCCAACAAAAGAATACGAGGACGACCGCAGACGAACTCGAAAAGGAAGACCGGCCACTGACGGGCTACCCAACAAAAGAATACGAGGACGGCCGCAGACGAACTCGAAAAGGAAGACCGGCCACAGACGGGCTACCCAACAAAAGAATACGAGGACGGCCGCAGACGAACTCGAAAAGGAAGACTGGCCACAGACGGGCTACCCAACAATAGAATACGAGGACGGCCACAGACAAACTCGAAAAGGAAGACCAGCCACAGAAGGGCTACCCAACAAAAGAATACGAGGACGGCCGTAGACGAACTCGAAAAGGAAGACCGGCCATAGACGGGCTACCCAACAAAAGAATACGAGGACAGCCGCAAACGAACTCGAAAAGGAAGACCGGCCACAGATGGGCTGCCCAACAAAAGAATATGAGGACGGCCGTAGACGAACTCGAAAAGGAAGACCGGCCAAAGACGGGCTACCCAACAAAAGAATTCGAGGACGGCCGCAGACGAACTCGAAAAGGAAGACCGGCCACAGACGGGCTACCCAACAAAAGAAAACTAGGACGGCCGCAGACGAACTCGAAAAGGAAGACCGGCCACGGACGGGCTACCCAACAAGAGAAAACGAGGACGACCGCAGACGAACTCGAAAAGGAAGACCGGCAACAGACGGGCTACCCAACAAAAGAATAAGAGGACGGGTGCAGACGAACTCGAAAAGGAAGACCGGCTACAGACGGGCTACCCAACAAAAGAAAACGAGGACGGCCGCTGACAAACTCGAAAAGGAAGACCAGCCACAGACGGGCTACCCAACAAAAGAATACGAGGAAGGCCGCAGACAAACTCGAAAAGGAAGACCGGCCACAGACGGGCTACCCAACAAAAGAATACGAGGACGGCTGCAGACGAACTCGAAAAGGAAGACCGGCCACAGATGGGCTACCCAACAAAAGAATTTGAAGACGGCCGTAGACGAACTCGAAAAGGAAGACCGGCCACAGATGGGCTGCCCAACAAAAGAATACGAGGACGGCCGCAGACGAACTCGAAAAGGAAGACCGACCACGGACGGGCTACCCAACAAAAGAAAACAAGGACGGCCGCAGACGAACTCGAAAAGAAAGACCGGCCACAGACGGGCTACCCAACAAGAGAAAACGAGGACGACCGCAGACGAACTCGAAAAGGAAGACCGGCCACAAACGGGCTACCCAACAAGAGAAAACGAGGATGGCCGCAGACGAACTCGAAAAGGAAGACTGGCCACAGACGGGCTACCCAACAAAAGAATACGAGGACGACCGCAGACAAACTCGAAAAGGAAGATCGGCCACAGACGAGCTACCCAACAAAAGAATATGTGGACGGCCGCAGACGAACTCGGAAAGGAAGACCGGCCACAAACGGGCTACCCAACAAGAGAAAACGAGGATGGCCGCAGACGAACACGAAAAGGAAGACTGGCCACAGACGGGCTACCCAACAATAGAATACGAGGACGACCGCAGACAAACTCGAAAAGGAAGACCAGCCACAGAAGGGCTACCCAACAAAAGAATACGAGGACGGCCGTAGACGAACTCGAAAACGAAGACCGGCCACAGACGGGCTACCCAACAAAAGAATACGAGGACAGCTGCAAACGAACTCGAAAAGGAAGACCGACCACAGATGGGCTGCCCAACAAAAGAATATGAGGACGGCCGTAGACGAACTCGAAAAGGAAGACCGGCCAAAGACGGGCTACCCAACAAAAGAATTCGAGGACGGCCGCAGACGAACTCGAAAAGGAAGACCGGCCACAGACGGGCTACCCAACAAAAGAAAACGAGGACGGCCGCAGACGAACTCGAAAAGGAAGACCGACCACAGACGGGCTCCCCAACAAGAGAAAACGAGGACGACCGCAGACGAACTCGAAAAGGAAGACCGGCAACAGACGGGCTACCCAACAAAAGAATAAGAGGACGGGCGCAGACGAACTCGAAAAGGAAGACCGACTACAGATGGGCTACCCAACAAAAGAAAACGAGGACAGCCACAGCCAATCTCGAAAAGGAAGACCAGCCACAGACGGGCTACCCAACAAAAGAATACGAGGACGGCCGCAGACAAACTCGAAAAGGAAGACCGGCCACAGACGGGCTACCCAACAAAAGAATACGAGGACGGCTGCAGACGAACTCGAAAAGGAAGACCGGCCACAGATGGGCTACCCAACAAAAGAATTTGAAGACGGCCGTAGACGAACTCGAAAAGGAAGACCGGCCACAGATGGGCTGCCCAACAAAAGAATATGAGGACGGCCGCAGACGAACTCGAAAAGGAAGACCGGCCAAAGACGGGCTACCCAACAAAAGAATTCGAGGACGGCCGCAGACGAACTCGAAAAGGAAGACCGGCCACAGACGGGCTACCCAACAAAAGAAAACGAGGACGGCCGCAAACGAACTCGAAAAGGAAGACCGGTCACAGACGGGCTATCTAACAAGAGAAAACGAGGACGACCGCAGACGAACTCGAAAAGGAAGACCGGCAACAGACGGGCTACCCAACAAAAGAATAAGAGGACGACCGCAGACGAACTCGAAAAGGAAGACCGGCTACAGACGGGCTACCCAACAAAAGAATAAGAGGACGGGCGCAGACGAACTCGAAAAGGAAGACCGGCTACAGACGGGCTACCCAACAAAAGAAAACGAGGACGGCCGCAGACAAACTCGAAAAGGAACACCAGCCACAGACGGGCTACCCAACAAAAGAATACGAGGAGGGCCGTAGATGAACTCGAAAAGGAAGATCGGCCATAGATGGGCTGCCCAACAAAAGAATTTGAAGACGGCCGTAGACGAACTCGAAAAAGAAGACCGGCTACAGACGTGCTACCCAACAAAAGCTAAAACGAGGACGGCCGCAGACGAACTCGAAAAGGAAGACCGGCCACAGACGGGCTACCCAATAAAAGAATACGAGGACGACCACAGACGAACTCGAAAAGGAAGATCGACCACAGACGGGCTACCCAACAAAAGAAAACGAGGACGGTCGTAGACGAACTCGAAAAGGAAGACTGGCCACAGACGGGCTACCCTACAAAAGAAAATGAGGACGGCCGTAGACGAACTCGAAAAGGAAGACAGGCCACAGACGAGCTACCCAACAAAAGAATATGTGGACGGCCGCAGACGAACTCGAAAAGGAAGACCGGCCATAAACGGGCTACCCAACAGAAAAATACGAGGACGGCCGCAGACGAACTCGAAAAGGAAGACCGGCCACAGACGGGCTACCCAACAAAAGAAAACGAGGAAGGCCGCAGACGAACTCGAAAAGGAAGAACAGCCATTGATGGGCTACCCAACAAAAGAATACGAGGACGACCGCAGACGAACTCGAAAAGGAAGACCGGCCACTGACGGGCTACCCAACAAAAGAATACGAGGACGGCCGCAGACGAACTCGAAAAGGAAGACCGGCCACAGACGGGCTACCCAACAAAAGAATACGAGGACGGCCGCAGACGAACTCGAAAAGGAAGACTGGCCACAGACGGGCTACCCAACAATAGAATACGAGGACGGCCACAGACAAACTCGAAAAGGAAGACCAGCCACAGAAGGGCTACCCAACAAAAGAATACGAGGACGGCCGTAGACTAACTCGAAAAGGAAGACCGGCCACAGACGGGCTACCCAACAAAAGAATACGAGGACAGCCGCAAACAAACTCGAAAAGGAAGACCGGCCACAGATGGGCTGCCCAACAAAAGAATATGAGGACGGCCGTAGACGAACTCGAAAAGGAAGACCGGCCAAAGACGGGCTACCCAACAAAAGAATTCGAGGACGGCCGCAGACGAACTCGAAAAGGAAGACCGGCCACAGACGGGCTACCCAACAAAAGAAAACTAGGACGGCCGCAGACGAACTCGAAAAGGAAGACCGGCCACAGACGGGCTACCCAACAAGAGAAAACGAGGACGACCGCAGACGAACTCGAAAAGGAAGACCGGCAACAGACGGGCTACCCAACAAAAGAATAAGAGGACGGGTGCAGACGAACTCGAAAAGGAAGACCGACTACAGACGGGCTACCCAACAAAAGAAAACGAGGACGGCCGCTGACAAACTCGAAAAGGAAGACCAGCCACAGACGGGCTACCCAACAAAAGAATACGAGGAAGGCCGCAGACAAACTCGAAAAGGAAGACCGGCCACAGACGGGCTACCCAACAAAAGAATACGAGGACGGCTGCAGACGAACTCGAAAAGGAAGACCGGCCACAGATGGGCTACCCAACAAAAGAATTTGAAGACGGCCGTAGACGAACTCGAAAAGGAAGACCGGCCACAGATGGGCTGCCCAACAAAAGAATATGAGGACGGCCGCAGACGAACTCGAAAAGAAAGACCGGCCAAAGACGGGCTACCCAACAAAAGAATTCGAGGACGGCCGCAGACGAACTCGAAAAGGAAGACCTGCCACAAACGGGCTACCCAATAAAAGAAAACGAGGACGGCCGCAGACGAACTCGAAAAGGAAGACCGATCACAGACGAGCTACCTAACAAGAGAAAACGAGGACGACCGCAGACGAACTCGAAAAGGAAGACCGGCAACAGACGGGCTACCCAACAAAAGAATAAGAGGACGGGCGCAGACGAACTCGAAAAGGAAGACCGGCTACAGACGGGCTACCCAACAAAAGAAAACGAGGACGGCCGCAGACAAACTCGAAAAGGAACACCAGCCACAGACGGGCTACCCAACAAAAGAATACGAGGACGGCCGTAGACGAACTCGAAAAGGAAGATCGGCCACAGATGGGCTGCCCAACAAAAGAATTTGAAGACGGCCGTAGACGAACTCGAAAAAGAAGACCGGCTACAGACGTGCTACCCAACAAAAGATAAAACGAGGACGGCCACAGACGAACTCGAAAAGGAAGACCGGCCACAGACGAGCTACCCAACAAAAGAATATGTGGACGGCCGCAGACGAACTCGAAAAGGAAGACCGGCCATAAACGGGCTACCAAACAGAAAAATATGAAGACGGCCGCAGACGAACTCGAAAAGGAAGACAGGCCACAGATGTGCTGCCCAACAAAAGAATATGAGGACGGCCGCAGACGAACTCGAAAAGGAAGACCGGCCAAAGACGGGCTACCCAACAAAAGAATTCGAGGACGGCCGCAGACGAACTCGAAAAGGAAGACCAGCCACAAACGGGCTACCCAACAAAAGAAAACGAGGACGGGCGCAGACGAACTCGAAAAGGAAGAACAGCCATTGATGGGCTACCCAACAAAAGAATACGAGGACGACCGCAGACGAACTCGAAAAGGAAGACCGGCCACTGACGGGCTACCCAACAAAAGAATACGAGGACGGCCGCAGACGAACTCGAAAAGGAAGACCGGCCACAAACGGGCTACCCAACAAAAGAATACGAGGACGGCCGCAGACGAACTCGAAAAGAAAGACCGGCCACAGACGGGCCACCCAACAAAAGAATACGAGGACGACCGCAGACAAACTCGAAAAGGAAGATCGGCCACAGACGAGCTACCCAACAAAAGAATATGTGGACGGCCGCAGACGAACTCGGAAAGGAAGACCGGCCACAAACGGGCTACCCAACAAGAGAAAACGAGGATGGCCGCAGACGAACACGAAAAGGAAGACTGGCCACAGACGGGCTACCCAACAATAGAATACGAGGACGGCCGCAGACAAACTCGAAAAGGAAGACCAGCCACAGAAGGGCTACCCAACAAAAGAATACGAGGACGGCCGTAGACGAACTCGAAAAGGAAGACCGGCCACAGACGGGCTACCCAACAAAAGAATACGAGGACAGCCGCAAACGAACTCGAAAAGGAAGACCGGCCACAGATGGGCTGCCCAACAAAAGAATATGAGGACGGCCGTAGACGAACTCGAAAAGGAAGACCGGCCAAAGACGGGCTACCCAACAAAAGAATTCGAGGACGGCCGCAGACGAACTCGAAAAGGAAGACCGGCCACAGACGGGCTACCCAACAAAAGAAAACGAGGACGGCCGCAGACGAACTCGAAAAGGAAGACCGGCCACAGACGGGCTACCCAACAAGAGAAAACGAGGACGACCGCAGACGAACTCGAAAAGGAAGACCGGCAACAGACGGGCTACCCAACAAAAGAATAAGAGGACGGGTGCAGACGAACTCGAAAAGGAAGACCGGCTACAGACGGGCTACCCAACAAAAGAAAACGAGGACGGCTGCTGACAAACTCGAAAAGGAAGACCAGCCACAGACGGGCTACCCAACAAAAGAATACGAGGAAGGCCGCAGACAAACTCGAAAAGGAAGACCGGCCACAGACGGGCTACCCAACAAAAGAATACGAGGACGGCTGCAGACGAACTCGAAAAGGAAGACCGGCCACAGATGGGCTACCCAACAAAAGAATTTGAAGACGGCCGTAGACGAACTCGAAAAGGAAGACCGGCCACAGATGGGCTGCCCAACAAAAGAATATGAGGATGGCCGCAGACGAACTCGAAAAGGAAGACCGGCCAAAGACGGGCTACCCAACAAAAGAATTCGAGGACGGCCGCAGACGAACTCGAAAAGGAAGACCGGCCACAAACGGGCTACCCAACAAAAGAAAACGAGGACGGCCGCAGACGAACTCGAAAAGGAAGGCCGGTCACAGACGAGCTACCTAACAAGAGAAAACGAGGACGACCGCAGACGAACTCGAAAAGGAAGACCGGCAACAGACGGGCTACCCAACAAAAGAATAAGAGGACGGGCGCAGACGAACTCGAAAAGGAAGACCGGCTACAGACGGGCTAGCCAACAAAAGAAAACGAGGACGGCCGCAGACAAACTCGAAAAGGAACACCAGCCACAGACGGGCTACCCAACAAAAGAATACGAGGGCGGCCGTAGACGAACTCGAAAAGGAAGATCGGCCATAGATGGGCTGCCCAACAAAAGAATTTGAAGACGGCCGTAGACGAACTCGAAAAAGAAGACCGGCTACAGACGTGCTACCCAACAAAAGCTAAAACGAGGACGGCCACAGACGAACTCGAAAAGGAAGACCGACCACAGACGGGCTCCCCAACAAGAGAAAACGAGGACGACCGCAGACGAACTCGAAAAGGAAGACCGGCAACAGACGGGCTACCCAACAAAAGAATAAGAGGACGGGCGCAGACGAACTCGAAAAGGAAGACCGACTACAGACGGGCTACCCAACAAAAGAAAACGAGGACGGCCACAGCCAATCTCGAAAAGGAAGACCAGCCACAGACGGGCTACCCAACAAAAGAATACGAGGACGGCCGCAGACAAACTCGAAAAGGAAGACCGGCCACAGACGGGCTACCCAACAAAAGAATACGAGGACGGCTGCAGACGAACTCGAAAAGGAAGACCGGCCACATATGGGCTACCCAACAAAAGAATTTGAAGACGGCCGTAGACGAACTCGAAAAGGAAGACCGGCCACAGATGGGCTGCCCAACAAAAGAATATGAGGACGGCCGCAGACGAACTCGAAAAGGAAGACCGGCCAAAGACGGGCTACCCAACAAAAGAATTCGAGGACGGCCGCAGACGAACTCGAAAAGGAAGACCGGCCACAGACGGGCTACCCAACAAAAGAAAACGAGGACGGCCGCAAACGAACTCGAAAAGGAAGACCGGTCACAGACGGGCTATCTAACAAGAGAAAACGAGGACGACCGCAGACGAACTCGAAAAGGAAGACCGGCAACAGACGGGCTACCCAACAAAAGAATAAGAGGACGACCGCAGACGAACTCGAAAAGGAAGACCGGCTACAGACGGGCTACCCAACAAAAGAATAAGAGGACGGGCGCAGACGAACTCGAAAAGGAAGACCGGCTACAGACGGGCTACCCAACAAAAGAAAACGAGGACGGCCGCAGACAAACTCGAAAAGGAACACCAGCCACAGACGGGCTACCCAACAAAAGAATACGAGGAGGGCCGTAGATGAACTCGAAAAGGAAGATCGGCCATAGATGGGCTGCCCAACAAAAGAATTTGAAGACGGCCGTAGACGAACTCGAAAAAGAAGACCGGCTACAGACGTGCTACCCAACAAAAGCTAAAACGAGGACGGCCGCAGACGAACTCGAAAAGGAAGACCGGCCACAGACGGGCTACCCAATAAAAGAATACGAGGACGACCACAGACGAACTCGAAAAGGAAGATCGACCACAGACGGGCTACCCAACAAAAGAAAACGAGGACGGTCGTAGACGAACTCGAAAAGGAAGACTGGCCACAGACGGGCTACCCTACAAAAGAAAATGAGGACGGCCGTAGACGAACTCGAAAAGGAAGACAGGCCACAGACGAGCTACCCAACAAAAGAATATGTGGACGGCCGCAGACGAACTCGAAAAGGAAGACCGGCCATAAACGGGCTACCCAACAGAAAAATACGAGGACGGCCGCAGACGAACTCGAAAAGGAAGACCGGCCACAGACGGGCTACCCAACAAAAGAAAACGAGGAAGGCCGCAGACGAACTCGAAAAGGAAGAACAGCCATTGATGGGCTACCCAACAAAAGAATACGAGGACGACCGCAGACGAACTCGAAAAGGAAGACCGGCCACTGACGGGCTACCCAACAAAAGAATACGAGGACGGCCGCAGACGAACTCGAAAAGGAAGACCGGCCACAGACGGGCTACCCAACAAAAGAATACGAGGACGGCCGCAGACGAACTCGAGAAGGAAGACTGGCCACAGACGGGCTACCCAACAATAGAATACGAGGACGGCCACAGACAAACTCGAAAAGGAAGACCAGCCACAGAAGGGCTACCCAACAAAAGAATACGAGGACGGCCGTAGACTAACTCGAAAAGGAAGACCGGCCACAGACGGGCTACCCAACAAAAGAATACGAGGACAGCCGCAAACAAACTCGAAAAGGAAGACCGGCCACAGATGGGCTGCCCAACAAAAGAATATGAGGACGGCCGTAGACGAACTCGAAAAGGAAGACCGGCCAAAGACGGGCTACCCAACAAAAGAATTCGAGGACGGCCGCAGACGAACTCGAAAAGGAAGACCGGCCACAGACGGGCTACCCAACAAAAGAAAACTAGGACGGCCGCAGACGAACTCGAAAAGGAAGACCGGCCACAGACGGGCTACCCAACAAGAGAAAACGAGGACGACCGCAGACGAACTCGAAAAGGAAGACCGGCAACAGACGGGCTACCCAACAAAAGAATAAGAGGACGGGTGCAGACGAACTCGAAAAGGAAGACCGGCTACAGACGGGCTACCCAACAAAAGAAAACGAGGACGGCCGCTGACAAACTCGAAAAGGAAGACCAGCCACAGACGGGCTACCCAACAAAAGAATACGAGGAAGGCCGCAGACAAACTCGAAAAGGAAGACCGGCCACAGACGGGCTACCCAACAAAAGAATACGAGGACGGCTGCAGACGAACTCGAAAAGGAAGACCGGCCACAGATGGGCTACCCAACAAAAGAATTTGAAGACGGCCGTAGACGAACTCGAAAAGGAAGACCGGCCACAGATGGGCTGCCCAACAAAAGAATATGAGGACGGCCGCAGACGAACTCGAAAAGAAAGACCGGCCAAAGACGGGCTACCCAACAAAAGAATTCGAGGACGGCCGCAGACGAACTCGAAAAGGAAGACCGGCCACAAACGGGCTACCCAATAAAAGAAAACGAGGACGGCCGCAGACGAACTCGAAAAGGAAGACCGATCACAGACGAGCTACCTAACAAGAGAAAACGAGGACGACCGCAGACGAACTCGAAAAGGAAGACCGGCAACAGACGGGCTACCCAACAAAAGAATAAGAGGACGGGCGCAGACGAACTCGAAAAGGAAGACCGGCTACAGACGGGCTACCCAACAAAAGAAAACGAGGACGGCCGCAGACAAACTCGAAAAGGAACACCAGCCACAGACGGGCTACCCAACAAAAGAATACGAGGACGGCCGTAGACGAACTCGAAAAGGAAGATCGGCCACAGATGGGCTGCCCAACAAAAGAATTTGAAGACGGCCGTAGACGAACTCGAAAAAGAAGACCGGCTACAGACGTGCTACCCAACAAAAGCTAAAACGAGGACGGCCACAGACGAACTCGAAAAGGAAGACCGGCCACAGACGAGCTACCCAACAAAAGAATATGTGGACGGCCGCAGACGAACTCGAAAAGGAAGACCGGCCATAAACGGGCTACCAAACTGAAAAATATGAAGACGGCCGCAGACGAACTCGAAAAGGAAGACAGGCCACAGATGTGCTGCCCAACAAAAGAATATGAGGACGGCCGCAGACGAACTCGAAAAGGAAGACCGGCCAAAGACGGGCTACCCAACAAAAGAATTCGAGGACGGCCGCAGACGAACTCGAAAAGGAAGACCAGCCACAAACGGGCTACCCAACAAAAGAAAACGAGGACGGGCGCAGACGAACTCGAAAAGGAAGAACAGCCATTGATGGGCTACCCAACAAAAGAATACGAGGACGACCGCAGACGAACTCGAAAAGGAAGACCGGCCACTGACGGGCTACCCAACAAAAGAATACGAGGACGGCCGCAGACGAACTCGAAAAGGAAGACCGGCCACAAACGGGCTACCCAACAAAAGAATACGAGGACGGCCGCAGACGAACTCGAAAAGAAAGACCGGCCACAGACGGGCTACCCAACAAAAGAATACGAGGACGACCGCAGACAAACTCGAAAAGGAAGATCGGCCACAGACGAGCTACCCAACAAAAGAATATGTGGACGGCCGCAGACGAACTCGGAAAGGAAGACCGGCCACAAACGGGCTACCCAACAAGAGAAAACGAGGATGGCCGCAGACGAACACGAAAAGGAAGACTGGCCACAGACGGGCTACCCAACAATAGAATACGAGGACGGCCGCAGACAAACTCGAAAAGGAAGACCAGCCACAGAAGGGCTACCCAACAAAAGAATACGAGGACGGCCGTAGACGAACTCGAAAAGGAAGACCGGCCACAGACGGGCTACCCAACAAAAGAATACGAGGACAGCCGCAAACGAACTCGAAAAGGAAGACCGGCCACAGATGGGCTGCCCAACAAAAGAATATGAGGACGGCCGTAGACGAACTCGAAAAGGAAGACCGGCCAAAGACGGGCTACCCAACAAAAGAATTCGAGGACGGCCGCAGACGAACTCGAAAAGGAAGACCGGCCACAGACGGGCTACCCAACAAAAGAAAACGAGGACGGCCGCAGACGAACTCGAAAAGGAAGACCGGCCACAGACGGGCTACCCAACAAGAGAAAACGAGGACGACCGCAGACGAACTCGAAAAGGAAGACCGGCAACAGACGGGCTACCCAACAAAAGAATAAGAGGACGGGTGCAGACGAACTCGAAAAGGAAGACCGGCTACAGACGGGCTACCCAACAAAAGAAAACGAGGACGGCTGCTGACAAACTCGAAAAGGAAGACCAGCCACAGACGGGCTACCCAACAAAAGAATACGAGGAAGGCCGCAGACAAACTCGAAAAGGAAGACCGGCCACAGACGGGCTACCCAACAAAAGAATACGAGGACGGCTGCAGACGAACTCGAAAAGGAAGACCGGCCACAGATGGGCTACCCAACAAAAGAATTTGAAGACGGCCGTAGACGAACTCGAAAAGGAAGACCGGCCACAGATGGGCTGCCCAACAAAAGAATATGAGGATGGCCGCAGACGAACTCGAAAAGGAAGACCGGCCAAAGACGGGCTACCCAACAAAAGAATTCGAGGACGGCCGCAGACGAACTCGAAAAGGAAGACCGGCCACAAACGGGCTACCCAACAAAAGAAAACGAGGACGGCCGCAGACGAACTCGAAAAGGAAGGCCGGTCACAGACGAGCTACCTAACAAGAGAAAACGAGGACGACCGCAGACGAACTCGAAAAGGAAGACCGGCAACAGACGGGCTACCCAACAAAAGAATAAGAGGACGGGCGCAGACGAACTCGAAAAGGAAGACCGACTACAGACGGGCTAGCCAACAAAAGAAAACGAGGACGGCCGCAGACAAACTCGAAAAGGAACACCAGCCACAGACGGGCTACCCAACAAAAGAATACGAGGGCGGCCGTAGACGAACTCGAAAAGGAAGATCGGCCATAGATGGGCTGCCCAACAAAAGAATTTGAAGACGGCCGTAGACGAACTCGAAAAAGAAGACCGGCTACAGACGTGCTACCCAACAAAAGCTAAAACGAGGACAGCCGCAGACGAACTCGAAAAGGAAGACCGGCCACAGACTAGCTACCCAACAAAAGAATATGTGGACGGCCGCAGACGAACTCGAAAAGGAAGACCGGCCATAAACGGGCTACCCAACAGAAAAATACGAGGACGGCCGCAGACGAACTCGAAAAGGAAGACCGGCCACAGATGGGCTGCCCAACAAAAGAATATGAGGACGGCCGCAGACGAACTCGAAAAGGAAGACCGGCCAAAGACGGGCTACCCAACAAAAGAATTCGAGGACGGCCGCAGACGAACTCGAAAAGGAAGACCGGCCACAAACGGGCTACCCAACAAAAGAAAACGAGGACGGCCGCAGACGAACTCGAAAAGGAAGAACTGCCATTGATGGGCTACCCAACAAAAGAATACGAGGACGACCGCAGACGAACTCAAAAAGGAAGACCGGCCACTGACGGGCTACCCAACAAAAGAATACGAGGACGGCCGCAGACGAACTCGAAAAGGAAGACCGGCCACAGACGGGCTACCCAACAAAAGAATACGAGGACGGCCGCAGACGAACTCGAAAAGGAAGACCGGCCACAGACGGGCTACCCAACAAAAGAATACGAGGACGACCGCAGACAAACTCGAAAAGGAAGACCGGCCACAGACGAGCTACCCAACAAAAGAATATGTGGACGGCCGCAGACGAACTCGGAAAGGAAGACCGGCCATAAACGGGCTACCCAACAGAAAAATACGAGGACGGCCGCAGACGAACTCGAAAAGGAAGACCGGCCACAGACGGGCTGCCCAACAAAAGAATATGAGGACGGCCGCAGACGAACTCGAAAAGAAAGACCGGCTACAAACGTGCTACCCAACAAAAGCTAAAACGAGGACGGCCGCAGACGAACTCGAAAAGGAAGACCGGCCACAGACGGCTACCCAATAAAAGAATACGAGGACGACCGCAGACGAACTCGAAAAGGAAGATCGGCCACAGACGGGCTACCCAACAAAAGAAAACGAGGAAGGCCACAGACGAACTCGAAAAGGAAGACCGGCCACAGACGGGCTACCCAACAAAAGAAAACGAGGACGGCCGCAGACAAACTCGAAAAGGAAGACCGGCCACAGACGGGCTGCCCAACAAAAGAATACGAGGACGGCCGCAGACGAACTCGAAAAGGAAGACCGACCACAGACGGGCTACCCAACAAAAGAAAACAAGGACGGCCGCAGACGAACTAGAAAAGAAAGACCGGCCACAGACGGGCTACCCAACAAGAGAAAACGAGGACGACCGCAGACGAACTCGAAAAGGAAGACCGGCCACAAACGGGCTACCCAACAAGAGAAAACGAGGATGGCCGCAGACGAACTCAAAAAGGAAGACTGGCCACAGACGGGCTACCCAACAATAGAATACGAGGACGGCCGCAGACAAACTCGAAAAGGAAGACCAGCCACAGAAGGGCTACCCAACAAAAGAATACGAGGACGGCCGTAGACGAACTCGAAAAGGAAGACCGGCCACAGACGGGCTACCCAACAAAAGAATACGAGGACAGCCGCAAACGAACTCGAAAAGGAAGACCGGCCACAGATGGGCTGCCCAACAAAAGAATATGAGGACGGCCGTAGACGAACTCGAAAAGGAAGACCGGCCAAAGACGGGCTACCCAACAAAAGAATTCGAGGACGGCCGCAGACGAACTCGAAAAGGAAGACCGGCCACAGACGGGCTACCCAACAAAAGAAAACGAGGACGGCCGCAGACTAACTCGAAAAGGAAGACCGGCCACAGACGGGCTACCCAACAAGAGAAAACGAGGACGACCACAGACGAACTCGAAAAGGAAGACCGGCCACAAACGGGCTACCCAACAAGAGAAAACGAGGATGGCCGCAGACGAACTCGAAAAGGAAGACTGGTCACAGACGGGCTACCCAACAATAGAATACGAGGACGGCCGCAGACAAACTCGAAAAGGACGACCAGCCACAGAAGGGCTAGCCAACAAAAGAATACGAGGACGGCCGTAGACGAACTCGAAAAGGAAGACCGGCCAAAGACGGGCTACCCAACAAAAGAATTCGAGGACGGCCGCAGACGAACTCGAAAAGGAAGACCGGCCACAGACGGGCTACCCAACAAAAGAAAACGAGGACGGCCGCAGACGAACTCGAAAAGGAAGACCGGCCACAGACGGGCTACCCAACAAGAGAAAACGAGGACGACCGCAGACGAACTCGAAAATGAAGACCGGCAACAGACGGGCTACCCAACAAAAGAATAAGAGGACGGGCGCAGACGAACTCGAAAAGGAAGACCGGCTACAGACGGGCTACCCAACAAAAGAAAACGACGACGGCCGCAGACAAACTCGAAAAGAAAGACCAGCCACAGACGGGCTACCCAACAAAAGAATACGAGGAAGGCCGCAGACAAACTCGAAAAGGAAGACCGGCCACAGACGGGCTACCCAACAAAAGAATACGAGGACGGCTGCAGACGAACTCGAAAAGGAAGACCGGCCACAGATGGGCTACCCAACAAAAGGATTTGAAGACGGCCGTAGACGAACTCGAAAAGGAAGACCGGCCACAGACGGGCTACCCAACAAAAGAAAACGAGGACGGCCGCAGACGAACTCGAAAAGGAAGACCGGTCACAGACGAGCTACCTAACAAGAGAAAACGAGGACGACCGCAGACGAACTCGAAAAGGAAGACCGGCAACAGACGGGCTACCCAACAAAAGAATAAGAGGACGGGCGCAGACGAACTCGAAAAGGAAGACCGGCTACAGACGGGCTACCCAACAAAAGAAAACGAGGACGGCCGCAGACAAACTCGAAAAGGAACACCAGCGACAGACGGGCTACCCAACAAAAGAATACGAGGACGACCGTAGACGAACTCGAAAAGGAAGATCGGCCACAGATGGGCTGCCCAACAAAAGAATTTGAAGACGGCCGTAGACGAACTCGAAAAAGAAGACCGGCTACAGACGTGCTACCCAACAAAAGCTAAAACGAGGACGGCCGCAGACGAACTCGAAAAGGAAGACCGGCCACAGACGGGCTACCCAACAAAAGAAAACGAGGACGGCCGCAGACAAACTCGAAAAGGAAGACCGGCCACAGACGGGCTGCCCAACAAAAGAATACGAGGACGGCCGCAGACGAACTCGAAAAGGAAGACCGGCTACAGACGGGCTACCCAACAAAAGAAAACGACGACGGCCGCAGACAAACTCGAAAAGAAAGACCAGCCACAGACGGGCTACCCAACAAAAGAATACGAGGAAGGCCGCAGACAAACTCGAAAAGGAAGACCGGCCACAGACGGGCTACCCAACAAAAGAATACGAGGACGGCTGCAGACGAACTCGAAAAGGAAGACCGGCCACAGATGGGCTACACAACAAAAGGATTTGAAGACGGCCGTAGACGAACTCGAAAAGGAAGACCGGCCACAGACGGGCTACCCAACAAAAGAAAACGAGGACGGCCGCAGACGAACTCGAAAAGGAAGACCGGTCACAGACGAGCTACCTAACAAGAGAAAACGAGGACGACCGCAGACGAACTCGAAAAGGAAGACCGGCAACAGACGGGCTACCCAACAAAAGAATAAGAGGACGGGCGCAGACGAACTCGAAAAGGAAGACCGGCTACAGACGGGCTACCCAACAAAAGAAAACGAGGACGGCCGCAGACAAACTCGAAAAGGAACACCAGCGACAGACGGGCTACCCAACAAAAGAATACGAGGACGACCGTAGACGAACTCGAAAAGGAAGATCGGCCACAGATGGGCTGCCCAACAAAAGAATTTGAAGACGGCCGTAGACGAACTCGAAAAAGAAGACCGGCTACAGACGTGCTACCCAACAAAAGCTAAAACGAGGACGGCCGCAGACGAACTCGAAAAGGAAGACCGGCCACAGACGGGCTACCCAACAAAAGAAAACGAGGACGGCCGCAGACAAACTCGAAAAGGAAGACCGGCCACAGACGGGCTGCCCAACAAAAGAATACGAGGACGGCCGCAGACGAACTCGAAAAGGAAGACCGGCTACAGACGGGCTACCCAACAAAAGAAAACGACGACGGCCGCAGACAAACTCGAAAAGAAAGACCAGCCACAGACGGGCTACCCAACAAAAGAATACGAGGAAGGCCGCAGACAAACTCGAAAAGGAAGACCGGCCACAGACGGGCTACCCAACAAAAGAATACGAGGACGGCTGCAGACGAACTCGAAAAGGAAGACCGGCCACAGATGGGCTACCCAACAAAAGGATTTGAAGACGGCCGTAGACGAACTCGAAAAGGAAGACCGGCCACAGACGGGCTACCCAACAAAAGAAAACGAGGACGGCCGCAGACGAACTCGAAAAGGAAGACCGGTCACAGACGAGCTACCTAACAAGAGAAAACGAGGACGACCGCAGACGAACTCGAAAAGGAAGACCGGCAACAGACGGGCTACCCAACAAAAGAATAAGAGGACGGGCGCAGACGAACTCGAAAAGGAAGACCGGCTACAGACGGGCTACCCAACAAAAGAAAACGAGGACGGCCGCAGACAAACTCGAAAAGGAACACCAGCGACAGACGGGCTACCCAACAAAAGAATACGAGGACGACCGTAGACGAACTCGAAAAGGAAGATCGGCCACAGATGGGCTGCCCAACAAAAGAATTTGAAGACGGCCGTAGACGAACTCGAAAAAGAAGACCGGCTACAGACGTGCTACCCAACAAAAGCTAAAACGAGGACGGCCGCAGACGAACTCGAAAAGGAAGACCGGCCACAGACGGGCTACCCAACAAAAGAAAACGAGGACGGCCGCAGACAAACTCGAAAAGGAAGACCGGCCACAGACGGGCTGCCCAACAAAAGAATACGAGGACGGCCGCAGACGAACTCGAAAAGGAAGACCGGCTACAGACGGGCTACCCAACAAAAGAAAACGACGACGGCCGCAGACAAACTCGAAAAGAAAGACCAGCCACAGACGGGCTACCCAACAAAAGAATACGAGGAAGGCCGCAGACAAACTCGAAAAGGAAGACCGGCCACAGACGGGCTACCCAACAAAAGAATACGAGGACGGCTGCAGACGAACTCGAAAAGGAAGACCGGCCACAGATGGGCTACCCAACAAAAGGATTTGAAGACGGCCGTAGACGAACTCGAAAAGGAAGACCGGCCACAGACGGGCTACCCAACAAAAGAAAACGAGGACGGCCGCAGACGAACTCGAAAAGGAAGACCGGTCACAGACGAGCTACCTAACAAGAGAAAACGAGGACGACCGCAGACGAACTCGAAAAGGAAGACCGGCAACAGACGGGCTACCCAACAAAAGAATAAGAGGACGGGCGCAGACGAACTCGAAAAGGAAGACCGGCTACAGACGGGCTACCCAACAAAAGAAAACGAGGACGGCCGCAGACAAACTCGAAAAGGAACACCAGCGACAGACGGGCTACCCAACAAAAGAATACGAGGACGACCGTAGACGAACTCGAAAAGGAAGATCGGCCACAGATGGGCTGCCCAACAAAAGAATTTGAAGACGGCCGTAGACGAACTCGAAAAAGAAGACCGGCTACAGACGTGCTACCCAACAAAAGCTAAAACGAGGACGGCCGCAGACGAACTCGAAAAGGAAGACCGGCCACAGACGGGCTACCCAACAAAAGAAAACGAGGACGGCCGCAGACAAACTCGAAAAGGAAGACCGGCCACAGACGGGCTGCCCAACAAAAGAATACGAGGACGGCCGCAGACGAACTCGAAAAGGAAGACCGACCACAGACGGGCTACCCAACAAAAGAAAACAAGGACGGCCGCAGACGAACTAGAAAAGAAAGACCGGCCACAGACGGGCTACCCAACAAGAGAAAACGAGGACGACCGCAGACGAACTCGAAAAGGAAGACCGGCCACAAACAGGCTACCCAACAAGAGAAAACGAGGATGGCCGCAGACGAACTCAAAAAGGAAGACTGGCCACAGACGGGCTACCCAACAATAGAATACGAGGACGGCCGCAGACAAACTCGAAAAGGAAGACCAGCCACAGAAGGGCTACCCAACAAAAGAATACGAGGACGGCCGTAGACGAACTCGAAAAGGAAGACCGGCCACAGACGGGCTACCCAACAAAAGAATACGAGGACAGCCGCAAACGAACTCGAAAAGGAAGACCGGCCACAGATGGGCTGCCCAACAAAACAATATGAGGACGGCCGTAGACGAACTCGAAAAGGAAGACCGGCCAAAGATGGGCTACCCAACAAAAGAATTCGAGGACGCCCGCAGACGAACTCGAAAAGGAAGACCGGCCACAGACGGGCTACCCAACAAAAGAAAACGAGGACGGCCGCAGACTAACTCGAAAAGGAAGACCGGCCACAGACGGGCTACCCAACAAGAGAAAACGAGGACGACCACAGACGAACTCGAAAAGGAAGACCGGCCACAAACGGGCTACCCAACAAGAGAAAACGAGGATGGCCGCAGACGAACTCGAAAAGGAAGACTGGTCACAGACGGGCTACCCAACAATAGAATACGAGGACGGCCGCAGACAAACTCGAAAAGGAAGACCAGCCACAGAAGGGCTACCCAACAAAAGAATACGAGGACAGCCGTAGACGAACTCGAAAAGGAAGACCGGCCACAGACGGGCTACCCAACAAAAGAATACGAGGACAGCCGCAAACGAACTCGAAAAGGAAGACCGGCCACAGATGGGCTGCCCAACAAAAGAATATGAGGACGGCCGTAGACGAACTCGAAAAGGAAGACCGGCCAAAGACGGGCTACCCAACAAAAGAATTCGAGGACGGCCGCAGACGAACTCGAAAAGGAAGACCGGCCACAGACGGGCTACCCAACAAAAGAAAACGAGGACGGCCGCAGACAAACTCGAAAAGGAAGACCGGCCACAGACGGGCTACCCAACAAGAGAAAACGAGGACGACCGCATACGAACTCGAAAATGAAGACCGGCAACAGACGGGCTACCCAACAAAAGAATAAGAGGACGGGCGCAGACGAACTCGAAAAGGAAGACCGGCTACAGACGGGCTACCCAACAAAAGAAAACGACGACGGCCGCAGACAAACTCGAAAAGAAAGACCAGCC
Source organism: Lathyrus tuberosus (assembly GCA_022829125.1). Taxonomy (NCBI): domain Eukaryota; kingdom Viridiplantae; phylum Streptophyta; class Magnoliopsida; order Fabales; family Fabaceae; genus Lathyrus; species Lathyrus tuberosus. The sequence continues at coordinate 1,859,804 of JALAZF010000172.1, read as the reverse complement.
ACAGACGGGCTACCCAACAAAAGAATACGAGGAAGGCCGTAGACAAACTCGAAAAGGAAGACCGGCCACAGACGGGCTACCCAACAAAAGAATACGAGGACGGCTGCAGACGAACTCGAAAAGGAAGACCGGCCACAGATGGGCTACCCAACAAAAGGATTTGAAGACGGCCGTAGATGAACTCGAAAAGGAAGACCGGCCACAGACGGGCTACCCAACAAAAGAAAACGAGGACGGCCGCAGACGAACTCGAAAAGGAAGACCGGTCACAGACGAGCTACCTAACAAGAGAAAACGAGGACGACCGCAGACGAACTCGAAAAGGAAGACCGGCAACAGACGGGCTACCCAACAAAAGAATAAGAGGACGGGCGCAGACGAACTCGAAAAGGAAGACCGGCTACAGACGGGCTACGCAACAAAAGAAAACGAGGACGGCCGCAGACAAACTCGAAAAGGAACACCAGCCACAGACGGGCTACCCAACAAAAGAATACGAGGACGGCCGTAGACGAACTCGAAAAGGAAGATCGGCCACAGATGGGCTGCCCAACAAAAGAATTTGAAGACGGCCGTAGACGAACTCGAAAAAGAAGACCGGCTACAGACGTGCTACCCAACAAAAGCTAAAACGAGGACGGTCGCAGACGAACTCGAAAAGGAAGACCGGCAACAGACGGGCTACCCAACAAAAGAATAAGAGGACGGGCGCAGACGAACTCGAAAAGGAAGACCGGCTACAGACGGGCTACCCAACAAAAGAAAACGAGGACGGCCGCTGACAAACTCGAAAAGGAAGACCAGCCACAGACGGGCTACCCAACAAAAGAATACGAGGAAGGCCGCAGACAAACTCGAAAAGGAAGACCGGCCACAGACGGGCTACCCAACAAAAGAATACGAGGACGGCTGCAGACGAACTCGAAAAGAAAGACCGGCCACAGATGGGCTACCCAATAAAAGAATTTGAAGACGGCCGTAGACGAACTCGAAAAGGAAGACCGGCCACAGATGGGCTGCCCAACAAAAGAATACGAGGACGGCCGCAGACGAACTCGAAAAGGAAGACCGACCACGGACGGGCTACCCAACAAAAGAAAACAAGGACGGCCGCAGACGAACTCGAAAAGGAAGACCGGCCACAAACGGGCTACCCAACAAGAGAAAACGAGGATGGCCGCAGACGAACTCGAAAAGGAAGACTGGCCACAGACGGGCTACCCAACAAAAGAATACGAGGACGACCGCAGACAAACTCGAAAAGGAAGATCGGCCACAGACGAGCTACCCAACAAAAGAATATGTGGACGGCCGCAGACGAACTCGGAAAGGAAGACCGGCCACAAACGGGCTACCCAACAAGAGAAAACGAGGATGGCCGCAGACGAACACGAAAAGGAAGACTGGCCACAGACGGGCTACCCAACAATAGAATAAGAGGACGGCCGCAGACAAACTCGAAAAGGAAGACCAGCCACAGACGGGCTACCCAACAAAAGAATACGAGGACGGCCGTAGACGAACTCGAAAACGAAGACCGGCCACAGACGGGCTACCCAACAAAAGAATACGAGGACAGCTGCAAACGAACTCGAAAAGGAAGACCGGCCACAGACGGGCTGCCCAACAAAAGAATACGAGGACGGCCGCAGACGAACTCGAAAAGGAAGACCGACCACAGACGGGCTACCCAACAAAAGAAAACAAGGACGGCCGCAGAAGAACTAGAAAAGAAAGACCGGCCACAGACGGGCTACCCAACAAGAGAAAACGAGGACGACCGCAGACGAACTCGAAAAGGAAGACCGGCCACAAACGGGCTACCCAACAAGAGAAAACGAGGATGGCCGCAGACGAACTCAAAAAGGAAGACTGGCCACAGACGGGCTACTCAACAATAGAATACGAGGACGGCCGCAGACAAACTCGAAAAGGAAGACCAGCCACAGAAGGGCTACCCAACAAAAGAATACGAGGACGGCCGTAGACGAACTCGAAAAGGAAGACCGGCCACAGACGGGCTACCCAACAAAAGAATACGAGGACGGCTGCAGACGAACTCGAAAAGGAAGACCGGCCACAGATGGGCTACCCAACAAAAGAATTTGAAGACGGCCGTAGACGAACTCGAAAAGGAAGACCGGCCACAGATGGGCTGCCCAACAAAAGAATATGAGGACGGCCGCAGACGAACTCGAAAAGGAAGACCGGCCAAAGACGGGCTACCCAACAAAAGAATTCGAGGACGGCCGCAGACGAACTCGAAAAGGAAGACCAGCCACAGACGGGCTACCCAACAAAAGAATACGAGGACGGCCGCAGACAAACTCGAAAAGGAAGACCGGCCACAGACGGGCTACCCAACAAAAGAATACGAGGACGGCTGCAGACGAACTCGAAAAGGAAGACCGGCCACAGATGGGCTACCCAACAAAAGAATTTGAAGACGGCCGTAGACGAACTCGAAAAGGAAGACCGGCCACAGATGGGCTGCCCAACAAAAGAATATGAGGACGGCCGCAGACGAACTCGAAAAGGAAGACCGGCCAAAGACGAGCTACCCAACAAAAGAATTCGAGGACGGCCGCAGACGAACTCGAAAAGGAAGACCGGCCACAGACGGGCTACCCAACAAAAGAAAACGAGGACGGCCGCAAACGAACTCGAAAAGGAAGACCGGTCACAGACGGGCTACCTAACAAGAGAAAACGAGGACGACCGCAGACGAACTCGAAAAGGAAGACCGGCAACAGACGGGCTACCCAACAAAAGAATAAGAGGACGACCGCAGACGAACTCGAAAAGGAAGATCGGCTACAGACGGGCTACCCAACAAAAGAATAAGAGGACGGGCGCAGACGAACTCGAAAAGGAAGACCGGCTACAGACGGGCTACCCAACAAAAGAAAACGAGGACGGCCGCAGACAAACTCGAAAAGGAACACCAGCCACAGACGGGCTACCCAACAAAAGAATACGAGGAGGGCCGTAGATGAACTCGAAAAGGAAGATCGGCCATAGATGGGCTGCCCAACAAAAGAATTTGAAGACGGCCGTAGACGAACTCGAAAAAGAAGACCGGCTACAGACGTGCTACCCAACAAAAGCTAAAACGAGGACGGCCGCAGACGAACTCGAAAAGGAAGACCGGCCACAGACGGGCTACCCAATAAAAGAATACGAGGACGACCACAGACGAACTCGAAAAGTAAGATCGACCACAGACGGGCTACCCAACAAAAGAAAACGAGGACGGTCGTAGACGAACTCGAAAAGGAAGACTGGCCACAGACGGGCTACCCTACAAAAGAAAATGAGGACGGCCGTAGACGAACTCGAAAAGGAAGACAGGCCACAGACGAGCTACCCAACAAAAGAATATGTGGACGGCCGCAGACGAACTCGAAAAGGAAGACCGGCCATAAACGGGCTACCCAACAGAAAAATACGAGGACGGCCGCTGACGAACTCGAAAAGGAAGACCGGCCACAGACGGGCTACCCAACAAAAGAAAACGAGGAAGGCCGCAGACGAACTCGAAAAGGAAGAACAGCCATTGATGGGCTACCCAACAAAAGAATACGAGGACGACCGCAGACGAACTCGAAAAGGAAGACCGGCCACTGACGGGCTACGCAACAAAAGAATACGAGGACGGCCGCAGACGAACTCGAAAAGGAAGACCGACCACAGACGGGCTACCCAACAAAAGAATACGAGGACGGCCGCAGACGAACTCGAAAAGGAAGACTGGCCACAGACGGGCTACCCAACAATAGAATACGAGGACGGCCACAGACAAACTCGAAAAGGAAGACCAGCCACAGAAGGGCTACCCAACAAAAGAATACGAGGACGGCCGTAGACTAACTCGAAAAGGAAGACCGGCCACAGACGGGCTACCCAACAAAAGAATACGAGGACAGCCGCAAACGAACTTGAAAAGGAAGACCGGCCACAGATGGGCTGCCCAACAAAAGAATATGAGGACGGCCGTAGACGAACTCGAAAAGGAAGACCGGCCAAAGACGGGCTACCCAACAAAAGAATTCGAGGACGGCCGCAGACGAACTCGAAAAGGAAGACCGGCCACAGACGGGCTACCCAACAAAAGAAAATGAGGACGGCCGCAGACTAACTCGAAAAGGAAGACCGGCCAAAGACGGGCTACCCAACAAAAGAATTCGAGGACGGCCGCAGACGAACTCGAAAAGGAAGACCGGCCACAGACGGGCTACCCAACAAAAGAAAACGAGGACGGCCGCAGACGAACTCGAAAAGGAAGACCGGCCACAGACGGGCTACCCAACAAGAGAAAACGAGGACGACCGCAGACGAACTCGAAAATGAAGACCGGCAACAGACGGGCTACCCAACAAAAGAATAAGAGGACGGGCGCAGACGAACTCGAAAAGGAAGACCGGCTACAGACGGGCTACCCAACAAAAGAAAACGACGACGGCCGCAGACAAACTCGAAAAGAAAGACCAGCCACAGACGGGCTACCCAACAAAAGAATACGAGGAAGGCCGCAGACAAACTCGAAAAGGAAGACCGGCCACAGACGGGCTACCCAACAAAAGAATACGAGGACGGCTGCAGACGAACTCGAAAAGGAAGACCGGCCACAGATGGGCTACCCAACAAAAGGATTTGAAGACGGCCGTAGACGAACTCGAAAAGGAAGACCGGCCACAGACGGGCTACCCAACAAAAGAAAACGAGGACGGCCGCAGACGAACTCGAAAAGGAAGACCGGTCACAGACGAGCTACCTAACAAGAGAAAACGAGGACGACCGCAGACGAACTCGAAAAGGAAGACCGGCAACAGACGGGCTACCCAACAAAAGAATAAGAGGACGGGCGCAGACGAACTCGAAAAGGAAGACCGGCTACAGACGGGCTACCCAACAAAAGAAAACGAGGACGGCCGCAGACAAACTCGAAAAGGAACACCAGCGACAGACGGGCTACCCAACAAAAGAATACGAGGACGACCGTAGACGAACTCGAAAAGGAAGATCGGCCACAGATGTGCTGCCCAACAAAAGAATTTGAAGACGGCCGTAGACGAACTCGAAAAAGAAGACCGGCTACAGACGTGCTACCCAACAAAAGCTAAAACGAGGACGGCCGCAGACGAACTCGAAAAGGAAGACCGGCCACAGACGGGCTACCCAACAAAAGAAAACGAGGACGGCCGCAGACAAACTCGAAAAGGAAGACCGGCCACAGACGGGCTGCCCAACAAAAGAATACGAGGACGGCCGCAGACGAACTCGAAAAGGAAGACCGACCACAGACGGGCTACCCAACAAAAGAAAACAAGGACGGCCGCAGACGAACTAGAAAAGAAAGACCGGCCACAGACGGGCTACCCAACAAGAGAAAACGAGGACGACCGCAGACGAACTCGAAAAGGAAGACCGGCCACAAACGGGCTACCCAACAAGAGAAAACGAGGATGGCCGCAGACGAACTCAAAAAGGAAGACTGGCCACAGACGGGCTACCCAACAATAGAATACGAGGACGGCCGCAGACAAACTCGAAAAGGAAGACCAGCCACAGAAGGGCTACCCAACAAAAGAATTCGAGGACGGCCGTAGACGAACTCGAAAAGGAAGACCGGCCACAGACGGGCTACCCAACAAAAGAATACGAGGACAGCCGCAAACGAACTCGAAAAGGAAGACCGGCCACAGATGGGCTGCCCAACAAAAGAATATGAGGACGGCCGTAGACGAACTCGAAAAGGAAGACCGGCCAAAGATGGGCTACCCAACAAAAGAATTCGAGGACGGCCGCAGACGAACTCGAAAAGGAAGACCGGCCACAGACGGGCTACCCAACAAAAGAAAACGAGGACGGCCGCAGACTAACTCGAAAAGGAAGACCGGCCACAGACGGGCTACCCAACAAGAGAAAACGAGGACGACAACAGACGAACTCGAAAAGGAAGACCGGCCACAAACGGGCTACCCAACAAGAGAAAACGAGGATGGCCGCAGACGAACACGAAAAGGAAGACTGGCCACAGACGGGCTACCCAACAATAGAATAAGAGGACGGCCGCAGACAAACTCGAAAAGGAAGACCAGCCACAGAAGGGCTACCCAACAAAAGAATACGAGGACGGCCGTAGACGAACTCGAAAACGAAGACCGGCCACAGACGGGCTACCCAACAAAAGAATACGAGGACAGCTGCAAACGAACTCGAAAAGGAAGACCGGCCACAGACGGGCTGCCCAACAAAAGAATACGAGGACGGCCGCAGACGAACTCGAAAAGGAAGACCGACCACAGACGGGCTACCCAACAAAAGAAAACAAGGACGGCCGCAGAAGAACTAGAAAAGAAAGACCGGCCACACACGGGCTACCCAACAAGAGAAAACGAGGACGACCGCAGACGAACTCGAAAAGGAAGACCGGCCACAAACGGGCTACCCAACAAGAGAAAACGAGGATGGCCGCAGACGAACTCAAAAAGGAAGACTGGCCACAGACGGGCTACCCAACAATAGAATACGAGGACGGCCGCAGACAAACTCGAAAAGGAAGACCAGCCACAGAAGGGCTACCCAACAAAAGAATACGAGGACGGCCGTAGACGAACTCGAAAAGGAAGACCGGCCACAGACGGGCTACCCAACAAAAGAATACGAGGACGGCTGCAGACGAACTCGAAAAGGAAGACCGGCCACAGATGGGCTACCCAACAAAAGAATTTGAAGACGGCCGTAGACGAACTCGAAAAGGAAGACCGGCCACAGATGGGCTGCCCAACAAAAGAATATGAGGACGGCCGCAGACGAACTCGAAAAGGAAGACCGGCCAAAGACGGGCTACCCAACAAAAGAATTCGAGGACGGCCGCAGACGAACTCGAAAAGGAAGACCAGCCACAGACGGGCTACCCAACAAAAGAATACGAGGACGGCCGCAGACAAACTCGAAAAGGAAGACCGGCCACAGACGGGCTACCCAACAAAAGAATACGAGGACGGCTGCAGACGAACTCGAAAAGGAAGACCGGCCACAGATGGGCTACCCAACAAAAGAATTTGAAGACGGCCGTAGACGAACTCGAAAAGGAAGACCGGCCACAGATGGGCTGCCCAACAAAAGAATATGAGGACGGCCGCAGACGAACTCGAAAAGGAAGACCGGCCAAAGACGGGCTACCCAACAAAAGAATTCGAGGACGGCCGCAGACGAACTCGAAAAGGAAGACCGGCCACAGACGGGCTACCCAACAAAAGAAAACGAGGACGGCCGCAAACGAACTCGAAAAGGAAGACCGGTCACAGACGGGCTACCTAACAAGAGAAAACGAGGACGACCGCAGACGAACTCGAAAAGGAAGACCGGCAACAGACGGGCTACCCAACAAAAGAATAAGAGGACGACCGCAGACGAACTCGAAAAGGAAGATCGGCTACAGACGGGCTACCCAACAAAAGAATAAGAGGACGGGCGCAGACGAACTCGAAAAGGAAGACCGGCTACAGACGGGCTACCCAACAAAAGAAAACGAGGACGGCCGCAGACAAACTCGAAAAGGAACACCAGCCACAGACGGGCTACCCAACAAAAGAATACGAGGAGGGCCGTAGATGAACTCGAAAAGGAAGATCGGCCATAGATGGGCTGCCCAACAAAAGAATTTGAAGACGGCCGTAGACGAACTCGAAAAAGAAGACCGGCTACAGACGTGCTACCCAACAAAAGCTAAAACGAGGACGGCCGCAGACGAACTCGAAAAGGAAGACCGGCCACAGACGGGCTACCCAATAAAAGAATACGAGGACGACCACAGACGAACTCGAAAAGTAAGATCGACCACAGACGGGCTACCCAACAAAAGAAAACGAGGACGGTCGTAGACGAACTCGAAAAGGAAGACTGGCCACAGACGGGCTACCCTACAAAAGAAAATGAGGACGGCCGTAGACGAACTCGAAAAGGAAGACAGGCCACAGACGAGCTACCCAACAAAAGAATATGTGGACGGCCGCAGACGAACTCGAAAAGGAAGACCGGCCATAAACGGGCTACCCAACAGAAAAATACGAGGACGGCCGCTGACGAACTCGAAAAGGAAGACCGGCCACAGACGGGCTACCCAACAAAAGAAAACGAGGAAAGCCGCAGACGAACTCGAAAAGGAAGAACAGCCATTGATGGGCTACCCAAAAAAAGAATACGAGGACGACCGCAGACGAACTCGAAAAGGAAGACCGGCCACTGACGGGCTACCCAACAAAAGAATACGAGGACGGCCGCAGACGAACTCGAAAAGGAAGACCGGCCACAGACGGGCTACCCAACAAAAGAATACGAGGACGGCCGCAGACGAACTCGAAAAGGAAGACTGGCCACAGACGGGCTACCCAACAATAGAATACGAGGACGGCCACAGACAAACTCGAAAAGGAAGACCAGCCACAGAAGGGCTACCCAACAAAAGAATACGAGGACGGCCGTAGACTAACTCGAAAAGGAAGACCGGCCACAGACGGGCTACCCAACAAAAGAATACGAGGACAGCCGCAAACGAACTCGAAAAGGAAGACCGGCCACAGATGGGCTGCCCAACAAAAGAATATGAGGACGGCCGTAGACGAACTCGAAAAGGAAGACCGGCCAAAGACGGGCTACCCAACAAAAGAATTCGAGGACGGCCGCAGACGAACTCGAAAAGGAAGACCGGCCACAGACGGGCTACCCAACAAAAGAAAATGAGGACGGCCGCAGACTAACTCGAAAAGGAAGACCGGCCAAAGATGGGCTACCCAACAAAAGAATTCGAGGACGGCCGCAGACGAACTCGAAAAGGAAGACCGGCCACAGACGGGCTACCCAACAAAAGAAAACGAGGACGGCCGCAGACGAACTCGAAAAGGAAGACCGGCCACAGACGGGCTACCCAACAAGAGAAAACGAGGACGACCGCAGACGAACTCGAAAATGAAGACCGGCAACAGACGGGCTACCCAACAAAAGAATAAGAGGACGGGCGCAGACGAACTCGAAAAGGAAGACCGGCTACAGACGGGCTACCCAACAAAAGAAAACGACGACGGCCGCAGACAAACTCGAAAAGAAAGACCAGCCACAGACGGGCTACCCAACAAAAGAATACGAGGAAGGCCGCAGACAAACTCGAAAAGGAAGACCGGCCACAGACGGGCTACCCAACAAAAGAATACGAGGACGGCTGCAGACGAACTCGAAAAGGAAGACCGGCCACAGATGGGCTACCCAACAAAAGGATTTGAAGACGGCCGTAGATGAACTCGAAAAGGAAGACCGGCCACAGACGGGCTACCCAACAAAAGAAAACGAGGACGGCCGCAGACGAACTCGAAAAGGAAGACCGGTCACAGACGAGCTACCTAACAAGAGAAAACGAGGACGACCGCAGACGAACTCGAAAAGGAAGACCGGCAACAGACGGGCTACCCAACAAAAGAATAAGAGGACGGGCGCAGACGAACTCGAAAAGGAAGACCGGCTACAGACGGGCTACCCAACAAAAGAAAACGAGGACGGCCGCAGACAAACTCGAAAAGGAACACCAGCGACAGACGGGCTACCCAACAAAAGAATACGAGGACGACCGTAGACGAACTCGAAAAGGAAGATCGGCCACAGATGTGCTGCCCAACAATAGAATTTGAAGACGGCCGTAGACGAACTCGAAAAAGAAGACCGGCTACAGACGTGCTACCCAACAAAAGCTAAAACGAGGACGGCCGCAGACGAACTCGAAAAGGAAGACCGGCCACAGACGGGCTACCCAACAAAAGAAAACGAGGACGGCCGCAGACAAACTCGAAAAGGAAGACCGGCCACAGACGGGCTGCCCAACAAAAGAATACGAGGACGGCCGCAGACGAACTCGAAAAGGAAGACCGACCACAGACGGGCTACCCAACAAAAGAAAACAAGGACGACCGCAGACGAACTAGAAAAGAAAGACCGGCCACAGACGGGCTACCCAACAAGAGAAAACGAGGACGACCGCAGACGAACTCGAAAAGGAAGACCGGCCACAAACGGGCTACCCAACAAGAGAAAACGAGGATGGCCGCAGACGAACTCAAAAAGGAAGACTGGCCACAGACGGGCTACCCAACAATAGAATACGAGGACGGCCGCAGACGAACTCGAAAAGGAAGACCGGCCACAGAAGGGCTACCCAACAAAAGAATATGAGGACGGCCGTAGACGAACTCGAAAAGGAAGACCGGCCAAAGATGGGCTACCCAACAAAAGAATTCGAGGACGGCCGCAGACGAACTCGAAAAGGAAGACCGGCCACAGACGGGCTACCCAACAAAAGAAAACGAGGACGGCCGCAGACTAACTCGAAAAGGAAGACCGGCCACAGACGGGCTACCCAACAAGAGAAAACGAGGACGACAACAGACGAACTCGAAAAGGAAGACCGGCCACAAACGGGCTACCCAACAAGAGAAAACGAGGATGGCCGCAGACGAACTCAAAAAGGAAGACTGGCCACAGACGGGCTACCCAACAATAGAATACGAGGACGGCCGCAGACAAACTCGAAAAGGAAGACCAGCCACAGAAGGGCTACCCAACAAAAGAATACGAGGACGGCCGTAGACGAACTCGAAAAGGAAGACCGGCCACAGACGGGCTACCCAACAAAAGAATACGAGGACAGCCGCAAACGAACTCGAAAAGGAAGACCGGCCACAGATGGGCTGCCCAACAAAAGAATATGAGGACGGCCGTAGACGAACTCGAAAAGGAAGACCGGCCAAAGATGGGCTACCCAACAAAAGAATTCGAGGACGGCCGCAGACGAACTCGAAAAGGAAGACCGGCCACAGACGGGCTACCCAACAAAAGAAAACGAGGACGGCCGCAGACTAACTCGAAAAGGAAGACCGGCCACAGACGGGCTACCCAACAAGAGAAAACGAGGACGACCACAGACGAACTCGAAAAGGAAGACCGGCCACAGACGGGCTACCCAACAAGATAAAACGAGGACGACCGCAGACGAACTCGAAAATGAAGACCGGCAACAGACGGTCTACCCAACAAAAGAATAAGAGGACGGGCGCAGACGAACTCGAAAAGGAAGACCGGCTACAGACGGGCTACCCAACAAAAGAAAACGACGACGGCCGCAGACAAACTCGAAAAGAAAGACCAGCCACAGACGGGCTACCCAACAAAAGAATACGAGGAAGGCCGTAGACAAACTCGAAAAGGAAGACCGGCCACAGACGGGCTACCCAACAAAAGAATACGAGGACGGCTGCAGACGAACTCGAAAAGGAAGACCGGCCACAGATGGGCTACCCAACAAAAGGATTTGAAGACGGCCGTAGACGAACTCGAAAAGGAAGACCGGCCACAGACGGGCTACCCAACAAAAGAAAACGAGGACGGCCGCAGACGAACTCGAAAAGGAAGACCGGTCACAGACGAGCTACCTAACAAGAGAAAACGAGGACGACCGCAGACGAACTCGAAAAGGAAGACCGGCAACAGACGGGCTACCCAACAAAAGAATAAGAGGACGGGCGCAGACGAACTCGAAAAGGAAGACTGGCTACAGACGGGCTACCCAACAAAAGAAAACGAGGACGGCCGCAGACAAACTCGAAAAGGAACACCAGCCACAGACGGGCTACCCAACAAAAGAATACGAGGACGGCCGTAGACGAACTCGAAAAGGAAGATCGGCCACAGATGGGCTGCCCAACAAAAGAATTTGAAGACGGCCGTAGACGAACTCGAAAAAGAAGACCGGCTACAGACGTGCTACCCAACAAAAGCTAAAACGAGGACGGTCGCAGACGAACTCGAAAAGGAAGACCGGCAACAGACGGGCTACCCAACAAAAGAATAAGAGGACGGGCGCAGACGAACTCGAAAAGGAAGACCGGCTACAGACGGGCTACCCAACAAAAGAAAACGAGGACGGCCGCTGACAAACTCGAAAAGGAAGACCAGCCACAGACGGGCTACCCAACAAAAGAATACGAGGAAGGCCGCAGACAAACTCGAAAAGGAAGACCGGCCACAGACGGGCTACCCAACAAAAGAATACGAGGACGGCTGCAGACGAACTCGAAAAGGAAGACCGGCCACAGATGGGCTACCCAACAAAAGAATTTGAAGACGGCCGTAGACGAACTCGAAAAGGAAGACCGGCCACAGACGGGCTACCCAACAAAAGAAAACGAGGACGGCCGCAGACGAACTCGAAAAGGAAGACCGGTCACAGACGAGCTACCTAACAAGAGAAAACGAGGACGACCGCAGACGAACTCGAAAAGGAAGACCGGCAACAGACGGGCTACCCAACAAAAGAATAAGAGGACGGGCGCAGACGAACTCGAAAAGGAAGACCGGCTACAGACGGGCTACCCAACAAAAGAAAACGACGACGGCCGCAGACAAACTCGAAAAGGAAGACTGGCCACAGACGGGCTACCCAACAAAAGAATACGAGGACGACCGCAGACAAACTCGAAAAGGAAGATCGGCCACAGACGAGCTACCCAACAAAAGAATATGTGGACGGCCGCAGACGAACTCGGAAAGGAAGACCGGCCACAAACGGGCTACCCAACAAGAGAAAACGAGGATGGCCGCAGACGAACACGAAAAGGAAGACTGGCCACAGACGGGCTACCCAACAATAGAATACGAGGACGGCCGCAGACAAACTCGAAAAGGAAGACCAGCCACAGAAGGGCTACCCAACAAAAGAATACGAGGACGGCCGTAGACGAACTCGAAAACGAAGACCGGCCACAGACGGGCTACCCAACAAAAGAATACGAGGACAGCTGCAAACGAACTCGAAAAGGAAGACCGACCACAGATGGGCTGCCCAACAAAAGAATATGAGGACGGCCGTAGACGAACTCGAAAAGGAAGACCGGCCAAAGACGGGCTACCCAACAAAAGAATTCGAGGACGGCCGCAGACGAACTCGAAAAGGAAGACCGGCCACAGACGGGCTACCCAACAAAAGAAAACGAGGACGGCCGCAGACGAACTCGAAAAGGAAGACCGGCCACAGACGGGCTCCCCAACAAGAGAAAACGAGGACGACCGCAGACGAACTCGAAAAGGAAGACCGGCAACAGACGGGCTACCCAACAAAAGAATAAGAGGACGGGCGCAGACGAACTCGAAAAGGAAGACCGACTACAGACGGGCTACCCAATAAAAGAAAACGAGGACGGCCGCAGCCAAACTCGAAAAGGAAGACCAGCCACAGACGGGCTACCCAACAAAAGAATACGAGGACGGCCGCAGACAAACTCGAAAAGGAAGACCGGCCACAGACGGGCTACCCAACAAAAGAATACGAGGACGGCTGCAGACGAACTCGAAAAGGAAGACCGGCCACAGATGGGCTACCCAACAAAAGAATTTGAAGACGGCCGTAGACGAACTCGAAAAGGAAGACCGGCCACAGATGGGCTGCCCAACAAAAGAATATGAGGACGGCCGCAGACGAACTCGAAAAGGAAGACCGGCCAAAGACGGGCTACCCAACAAAAGAATTCGAGGACGGCCGCAGACGAACTCGAAAAGGAAGACCGGCCACAGACGGGCTACCCAACAAAAGAAAACGAGGACGGCCGCAAACGAACTCGAAAAGGAAGACCGGTCACAGACGGGCTACCTAACAAGAGAAAACGAGGACGACCGCAGACGAACTCGAAAAGGAAGACCGGCAACAGACGGGCTACCCAACAAAAGAATAAGAGGACGACCGCAGACGAACTCGAAAAGGAAGATCGGCTACAGACGGGCTACCCAACAAAAGAATAAGAGGACGGGCGCAGACGAACTCGAAAAGGAAGACCGGCTACAGACGGGCTACCCAACAAAAGAAAACGAGGACGGCCGCAGACAAACTCGAAAAGGAACACCAGCCACAGACGGGCTACCCAACAAAAGAATACGAGGAGGGCCGTAGATGAACTTGAAAAGGAAGATCGGCCATAGATGGGCTGCCCAACAAAAGAATTTGAAGACGGCCGTAGACGAACTCGAAAAAGAAGACCGGCTACAGACGTGCTACCCAACAAAAGCTAAAACGAGGACGGCCGCAGACGAACTCGAAAAGGAAGACCGGCCACAGACGGGCTACCCAATAAAAGAATACGAGGACGACCACAGACGAACTCGAAAAGTAAGATCGACCACAGACGGGCTACCCAACAAAAGAAAACGAGGACGGTCGTAGACGAACTCGAAAAGGAAGACTGGCCACAGACGAGCTACCCAACAAAAGAATATGTGGACGGCCGCAGACGAACTCGAAAAGGAAGACCGGCCATAAACGGGCTACCCAACAGAAAAATACGAGGACGGCCGCTGACGAACTCGAAAAGGAAGACCGGCCACAGACGGGCTACCCAACAAAAGAAAACGAGGACGACCGCAGACGAACTCGAAAAGGAAGACCGGCCACTGACGGGCTACCCAACAAAAGAATACGAGGACGGCCGCAGACGAACTCGAAAAGGAAGACTGGCCACAGACGGGCTACCCAACAATAGAATACGAGGACGGCCACAGACAAACTCGAAAAGGAAGACCAGCCACAGAAGGGCTACCCAACAAAAGAATACGAGGACGGCCGTAGACTAACTCGAAAAGGAAGACCGGCCACAGACGGGCTACCCAACAAAAGAATACGAGGACAGCCGCAAACGAACTCGAAAAGGAAGACCGGCCACAGATGGGCTGTCCAACAAAAGAATATGAGGACGGCCGTAGACGAACTCGAAAAGGAAGACCGGCCAAAGACGGGCTACCCAACAAAAGAATTCGAGGACGGCCGCAGACGAACTCGAAAAGGAAGACCGGCCACAGACGGGCTACCCAACAAAAGAAAACTAGGACGGCCGCAGACGAACTCGAAAAGGAAGACCGGCCACAGACGGGCTACCCAACAAGAGAAAACGAGGACGACCGCAGACGAACTCGAAAAGGAAGACCGACAACAGACGGGCTACCCAACAAAAGAATAAGAGGACGGGTGCAGACGAACTCGAAAAGGAAGACCGGCTACAGACGGGCTACCCAACAAAAGAAAACGAGGACGGCCGCTGACAAACTCGAAAAGGAAGACCAGCCACGGACGGGCTACCCAACAAAAGAATACGAGGAAGGCCGCAGACAAACTCGAAAAGGAAGACCGGCCACAGACGGGCTACCCAACAAAAGAATACGAGGACGGCTGCAGACGAACTCGAAAAGGAAGACCGGCCACAGATGGGCTACCCAACAAAAGAATTTGAAGACGGCCGTAGACGAACTCGAAAAGGAAGACCGGCCACAGATGGGCTGCCCAACAAAAGAATATGAGGACGGCCGCAGACGAACTCGAAAAGGAAGACCGGCCAAAGACGGGCTACCCAACAAAAGAATTCGAGGACGGCCGCAGACGAACTCGAAAAGGAAGACCGGCCACAAACGGGCTACCCAACAAAAGAAAACGAGGACGGCCGCAGACGAACTCGAAAAGGAAGACCGATCACAGACGAGCTACCTAACAAGAGAAAACGAGGACGACCGCAGACGAACTCGAAAAGGAAGACCGGCAACAGACGGGCTACCCAACAAAAGAATAAGAGGACGGGCGCAGACGAACTCGAAAAGGAAGACCGGCTACAGACGGGCTACCCAACAAAAGAAAACGAGGACGGCCGCAGACAAACTCGAAAAGGAACACCAGCCACAGACGGGCTACCCAACAAAAGAATACGAGGACGGCCGTAGACGAACTCGAAAAGGAAGATCGGCCACAGATGGGCTGCCCAACAAAAGAATTTGAAGACGGCCGTAGACGAACTCGAAAAAGAAGACCGGCTACAGACGTGCTACCCAACAAAAGCTAAAACGAGGATGGCCGCAGACGAACTCGAAAAGGAAGACCGGCCACAGACGAGCTACCCAACAAAAGAATATGTGGACGGCCGCAGACGAACTCGAAAAGGAAGACCGGCCATAAACGGGCTACCCAACAGAAAAATATGAAGACGGCCGCAGACGAACTCGAAAAGGAAGACAGGCCACAGATGTGCTGCCCAACAAAAGAATATGAGGACGGCCGCAGACGAACTCGAAAAGGAAGACCGGCCAAAGACGGGCTACCCAACAAAAGAATTCGTGGACGGCCGCAGACGAACTCGAAAAGGAAGACCAGCCACAAACGGGCTACCCAACAAAAGAAAACGAGGACGGGCGCAGACGAACTCGAAAAGGAAGAACAGCCATTGATGGGCTACCCAACAAAAGAATACGAGGACGACCGCAGACGAACTCGAAAAGGAAGACCGGCCACTGACGGGCTACCCAACAAAAGAATACGAGGACGGCCGCAGACGAACTCGAAAAGGAAGACCGGCCACAAACGGGCTACCCAACAAAAGAATACGAGGACGGCCGCAGACGAACTCAAAAAGGAAGACCGGCCACAGACGGGCTACCTAACAAAAGAATACGAGGACGACCGCAGACAAACTCGAAAAGGAAGATCGGCCACAGACGAGCTACCCAACAAAAGAATATGTGGACGGCCGCAGACGAACTCGGAAAGGAAGACCGGCCACAAACGGGCTACCCAACAAGAGAAAACGAGGATGGTCGCAGACGAACACGAAAAGGAAGACTGGCCACAGACGGGCTACCCAACAATAGAATACGAGGACGGCCGCAGACAAACTCGAAAAGGAAGACCAGCCACAGAAGGGCTACCCAACAAAAGAATACGAGGACGGCCGTAGACTAACTCGAAAAGGAAGACCGGCCACAGACGGGCTACCCAACAAAAGAATACGAGGACAGCCGCAAACGAACTCGAAAAGGAAGACCGGCCACAGATGGGCTGCCCAACAAAAGAATATGAGGACGGCCGTAGACGAACTCGAAAAGGAAGACCGGCCAAAGACGGGCTACCCAACAAAAGAATAGGAGGACGGCCGCAGACGAACTCGAAAAGGAAGACCGGCCACAAACGGGTTACCCAACAAAAGAATACGAGGACGGCCGCAGACGAACTCAAAAAGGAAGACCGGCCACAGACGGGCTACCCAACAAAAGAATACGAGGACGACCGCAGACAAACTCGAAAAGGAAGATCGGCCACAGATGGGCTACCCAACAAAAGAATTTGAAGACGGCCGTAGACGAACTCGAAAAGGAAGACCGGCCACAGATGGGCTGCCCAACAAAAGAATATGAGGACGGCCGCAGACGAACTCGAAAAGGAAGACCGGCCAAAGACGGGCTACCCAACAAAAGAATTCGAGGACGGCCGCAGACGAACTCGAAAAGGAAGACCGGCCACAAACGGGCTACCCAACAAAAGAAAACGAGGACGGCCGCAGACGAACTCGAAAAGGAAGACCGATCACAGACGAGCTACCTAACAAGAGAAAACGAGGACGACCGCAGACGAACTCGAAAAGGAAGACCGGCAACAGACGGGCTACCCAACAAAAGAATAAGAGGACGGGCGCAGACGAACTCGAAAAGGAAGACCGGCTACAGACGGGCTACCCAACAAAAGAAAACGAGGACGGCCGCAGACAAACTCGAAAAGGAACACCAGCCACAGACGGGCTACCCAACAAAAGAATACGAGGACGGCCGTAGACGAACTCGAAAAGGAAGATCGGCCACAGATGGGCCGCCCAACAAAAGAATTTGAAGACGGCCGTAGACGAACTCGAAAAAGAAGACCGGCTACAGACGTGCTACCCAACAAAAGCTAAAACGAGGACGGCCGCAGACGAACTCGAAAAGGAAGACCGGCCACAGACGAGCTACCCAACAAAAGAATATGTGGACGGCCGCAGACGAACTCGAAAAGGAAGACCGACCATAAACGGGCTACCCAACAGAAAAATATGAAGACGGCCGCAGACGAACTCGAAAAGGAAGACAGGCCACAGATGTGCTGCCCAACAAAAGAATATGAGGACGGCCGCAGACGAACTCGAAAAGGAAGACCGGCCAAAGACGGGCTACCCAACAAAAGAATTCGAGGACGGCCGCAGACGAACTCGAAAAGGAAGACCAGCCACAAACGGGCTACCCAACAAAAGAAAACGAGGACGGGCGCAGACGAACTCGAAAAGGAAGAACAGCCATTGATGGGCTACCCAACAAAAGAATACGAGGACGACCGCAGACGAACTCGAAAAGGAAGACCGGCCACTGACGGGCTACCCAACAAAAGAATACGAGGACGGCCGCAGACGAACTCGAAAAGGAAGACCGGCCACAAACGGGCTACCCAACAAAAGAATACGAGGACGGCCGCAGACGAACTCGAAAAGGAAGACCGGCCACAGACGGGCTACCCAACAAAAGAATACGAGGACGACCGCAGACAAACTCGAAAAGGAAGATCGGCCACAGACGAGCTACCCAACAAAAGAATATGTGGACGGCCGCAGACGAACTCGGAAAGGAAGACCGGCCACAAACGGGCTACCCAACAAGAGAAAACGAGGATGGCCGCAGACGAACACGAAAAGGAAGACTGGCCACAGACGGGCTACCCAACAATAGAATACGAGGACGGCCGCAGACAAACTCGAAAAGGAAGACCAGCCACAGAAGGGCTACCCAACAAAAGAATACGAGGACGGCCATAGACGAACTCGAAAAGGAAGACCGGCCACAGACGGGCTACCCAACAAAAGAATACGAGGACAGCCGCAAACGAACTCGAAAAGGAAGACCGGCCACAGATGGGCTGCCCAACAAAAGAATATGAGGACGGCCGTAGACGAACTCGAAAAGGAAGACCGGCCAAAGACGGGCTACCCAACAAAAGAATTCGAGGACGGCCGCAGACGAACTCGAAAAGGAAGACCGGCCACAGACGGGCTACCCAACAAAAGAAAACGAGGACGGCCGCAGACGAACTCGAAAAGGAAGACCGGCCACAGACGGGCTACCCAACAAGAGAAAACGAGGACGACCGCAGACGAACTCGAAAAGGAAGACCGGCAACAGACGGGCTACCCAACAAAAGAATAAGAGGACGGGTGCAGACGAACTCGAAAAGGAAGACCGGCTACAGACGGGCTACCCAACAAAAGAAAACGAGGACGGCCGCTGACAAACTCGAAAAGGAAGACCAGCCACAGACGGGCTACCCAACAAAAGAATACGAGGAAGGCCGCAGACAAACTCGAAAAGGAAGACCGGCCACAGACGGGCTACCCAACAAAAGAATACGAGGACGGCTGCAGACGAACTCGAAAAGGAAGACCGGCCACAGATGGGCTACCCAACAAAAAAATTTGAAGACGGCCGTAGACGAACTCGAAAAGGAAGACCGGCCACAGATGGGCTGCCCAACAAAAGAATATGAGGATGGCCGCAGACGAACTCGAAAAGGAAGACCGGCCAAAGACGGGCTACCCAACAAAAGAATTCGAGGACGGCCGCAGACGAACTCGAAAAGGAAGACCGGCCACAAACGGGCTACCCAACAAAAGAAAACGAGGACGGCCGCAGACGAACTCGAAAAGAAAGGCCGGTCACAGACGAGCTACCTAACAAGAGAAAACGAGGACGACCGCAGACGAACTCGAAAAGGAAGACCGGCAACAGACGGGCTACCCAACAAAAGAATAAGAGGACGGGCGCAGACGAACTCGAAAAGGAAGACCGGCTACAGACGGGCTACCCAACAAAAGAAAACGAGGACGGCCGCAGACAAACTCGAAAAGGAACACCAGCCACAGACGGGCTACCCAACAAAAGAATACGAGGACGGCCGTAGACGAACTCGAAAAGGAAGATCGGCCACAGATGGGCCGCCCAACAAAAGAATTTGAAGACGGCCGTAGACGAACTCGAAAAAGAAGACCGGCTACAGACGTGCTACCCAACAAAAGCTAAAACGAGGACGGCCGCAGACGAACTCGAAAAGGAAGACCGGCCACAGACGAGCTACCCAACAAAAGAATATGTGGACGGCCGCAGACGAACTCGAAAAGGAAGACCGGCCATAAACGGGCTACCCAACAGAAAAATATGAAGACGGCCGCAGACGAACTCGAAAAGGAAGACAGGCCACAGATGTGCTGCCCAACAAAAGAATATGAGGACGGCCGCAGACGAACTCGAAAAGGAAGACCGGCCAAAGACGGGCTACCCAACAAAAGAATTCGAGGACGGCCGCAGACGAACTCGAAAAGGAAGACCAGCCACAAACGGGCTACCCAACAAAAGAAAACGAGGACGGGCGCAGACGAACTCGAAAAGGAAGAACAGCCATTGATGGGCTACCCAACAAAAGAATACGAGGACGACCGCAGACGAACTCGAAAAGGAAGACCGGCCACTGACGGGCTACCCAACAAAAGAATACGAGGACGGCCGCAGACGAACTCGAAAAGGAAGACCGGCCACAAACGGGCTACCCAACAAAAGAATACGAGGACGGCCGCAGACGAACTCGAAAAGGAAGACCGGCCACAGACGGGCTACCCAACAAAAGAATACGAGGACAGCCGCAAACGAACTCGAAAAGGAAGACCGGCCACAGATGGGCTGCCCAACAAAAGAATATGAGGACGGCCGTAGACGAACTCGAAAAGGAAGACCGGCCAAAGACGGGCTACCCAACAAAAGAATTCGAGGACGGCCGCAGACGAACTCGAAAAGGAAGACCGGCCACAGACGGGCTACCCAACAAAAGAAAACGAGGACGGCCGCAGACTAACTCGAAAAGGAAGACCGGCCACAGACGGGCTACCCAACAAGAGAAAACGAGGACGACCACAGACGAACTCGAAAAGGAAGACCGGCCACAAACGGGCTACCCAACAAGAGAAAACGAGGATGGCCGCAGACGAACTCGAAAAGGAAGACTGGTCACAGACGGGCTAGCCAACAATAGAATACGAGGACGGCCGCTGACAAACTCGAAAAGGAAGACCAGCCACAGAAGGGCTACCCAACAAAAGAATACGAGGACGGCCGTAGACGAACTCGAAAAGGAAGACCGGCCACAGACGGGATACCCAACAAAAGAATACGAGGACAGCCGCAAACGAACTCGAAAAGGAAGACCGGCCACAGATGGGCTGCCCAACAAAAGAATATGAGGACGGCCGTAGACGAACTCGAAAAGGAAGACCGGCCAAAGACGGGCTACCCAACAAAAGAATTCGAGGACGGCCGCAGACGAACTCGAAAAGGAAGACCGGCCACAGACGGGCTACCCAACAAAAGAAAACGAGGACAGCCGCAGACGAACTCGAAAAGGAAGACCGGCCACAGACGGGCTACCCAACAAGAGAAAACGAGGACGACCGCAGACAAACTCGAAAATGAAGACCGGCAACAGACGGGCTACCCAACAAAAGAATAAGAGGACGGGTGCAGACGAACTCGAAAAGGAAGACCGGCTACAGACGGGCTACCCAACAAAAGAAAACGACGACGGCCGCAGACAAACTCGAAAAGAAAGACCAGCCACAGAAGGGCTACCCAACAAAAGAATACGAGGACGGCCGTAGACGAACTCGAAAAGGAAGACCGGCCACAGACGGGCTACCCAACAAAAGAATACGAGGACAGCCGCAAACGAACTCGAAAAGGAAGACCGGCCACAGATGGGCTGCCCAACAAAAGAATATGAGGACGGCCGTAGACGAACTCGAAAAGGAAGACCGGCCAAAGACGGGCTACCCAACAAAAGAATTCGAGGACGGCCGCAGACGAACTCGAAAAGGAAGACCGGCCACAGACGGGCTACCCAACAAAAGAAAACGAGGACGGCCGCAGACTAACTCGAAAAGGAAGACCGGCCACAGACGGGCTACCCAACAAGAGAAAACGAGGACGACCACAGACGAACTCGAAAAGGAAGACCGGCCACAAACGGGCTACCCAACAAGAGAAAACGAGGATGGCCGCAGACGAACTCGAAAAGGAAGACTGGTCACAGACGGGCTACCCAACAATAGAATACGAGGACGGCCGCTGACAAACTCGAAAAGGAAGACCAGCCACAGAAGGGCTACCCAACAAAAGAATACGAGGACGGCCGTAGACGAACTCGAAAAGGAAGACCGGCCACAGACGGGCTACCCAACAAAAGAATACGAGGACAGCCGCAAACGAACTCGAAAAGGAAGACCGGCCACAGATGGGCTGCCCAACAAAAGAATATGAGGACGGCCGTAGACGAACTCGAAAAGGAAGACCGGCCAAAGACGGGCTACCCAACAAAAGAATTCGAGGACGGCCGCAGACGAACTCGAAAAGGAAGACCGGCCACAGACGGGCTACCCAACAAAAGAAAACGAGGACAGCCGCAGACGAACTCGAAAAGGAAGACCGGCCACAGACGGGCTACCCAACAAGAGAAAACGAGGACGACCGCAGACAAACTCGAAAATGAAGACCGGCAACAGACGGGCTACCCAACAAAAGAATAAGAGGACGGGTGCAGACGAACTCGAAAAGGAAGACCGGCTACAGACGGGCTACCCAACAAAAGAAAACGACGACGGCCGCAGACAAACTCGAAAAGAAAGACCAGCCACAGACGGGCTACCCAACAAAAGAATACGAGGAAGGCCGCAGACAAACTCGAAAAGGAAGACCGGCCACAGACGGGCTACCCAACAAAAGAATACGAGGACGGCTGCAGACGAACTCGAAAAGGAAGACCGGCCACAGATGGGCTACCCAACAAAAGGATTTGAAGACGGCCGTAGACGAACTCGAAAAGGAAGACCGGCCACAGACGGGCTACCCAACAAAAGAAAACGAGGACGGCCGCAGACGAACTCGAAAAGGAAGACCGGTCACAGACGAGCTACCTAACAAGAGAAAACGAGGACGACCGCAGACGAACTCGAAAAGGAAGACCGGCAACAGACGGGCTACCCAACAAAAGAATAAGAGGACGGGCGCAGACGAACTCGAAAAGGAAGACCGGCTACAGACGGGCTACCCAACAAAAGAAAACGAGGACGGCCGCAGACAAACTCGAAAAGGAACACCAGCCACAGACGGGCTACCCAACAAAAGAATACGAGGACGGCCGTAGACGAACTCGAAAAGGAAGATCGGCCACAGACGGGCTGCCCAACAAAAGAATTTGAAGACGGCCGTAGACGAACTCGAAAAAGAAGACCGGCTACAGACGTGCTACCCAACAAAAGCTAAAACGAGGACGGCCGCAGACGAACTCAAAAAGGAAGACCGGCCACAGACGGGCTACCCAACAAAAGAAAACGAGGACGGCCGCAGACAAACTCGAAAAGGAAGACCGGCCACAGACGGGCTGCCCAACAAAAGAATACGAGGACGGCCGCAGACGAACTCGAAAAGGAAGACCGACCACAGACGGGCTACCCAACAAAAGAAAACAAGGACGGCCGCAGATGAACTAGAAAAGAAAGACCGGCCACAGACGGGCTACCCAACAAGAGAAAACGAGGACGACCGCAGACGAACTCGAAAAGGAAGACCGGCCACAAACGGGCTACCCAACAAGAGAAAACGAGGATGGCCGCAGACGAACTCAAAAAGGAAGACTGGCCACAGACGGGCTACCCAACAATAGAATACGAGGACGGCCGCAGACAAACTCGAAAAGGAAGACCAGCCACATAAGGGCTACCCAACAAAAGAATACGAGGACGGCCGTAGACGAACTCGAAAAGGAAGACCGGCCACAGACGGGCTACCCAACAAAAGAATATGTGGACGGCCGCAAACGAACTCGGAAAGGAAGACCGACCATAAACGGGCTACCCAACAGAAAAATACGAGGACGGCCGCAGACGAACTCGAAAAGGAAGACCGGCCACAGACGGGCTGCCCAACAAAAGAAAATGAGGACGGCCGCAGACGAACTCGAAAAGAAAGACCGGCTACAAACGTGCTACCCAACAAAAGCTAAAACGACGACGGCCGCAGACGAACTCGAAAAGGAAGACCGGCCACAGACGGCTACCCAATAAAAGAATACGAGGACGACCGCAGACGAACTCGAAAAGGAAGATCGGCCACAGACGGGCTACCCAACAAAAGAAAACGAGGAAGGCCACAGACGAACTCGAAAAGGAAGACCGGCCACAGACGGGCTACCCAACAAAAGAAAACGAGGACGGCCGCAGACAAACTCGAAAAGGAAGACCGGCCACAGACGGGCTGCCCAACAAAAGAATACGAGGACGGCCGCAGACGAACTCAAAAAGGAAGACCGACCACAGACGGGCTACCCAACAAAAGAAAACAAGGACGGCCGCAGACGAACTCGAAAAGAAAGACCGGCCACAGACGGGCTACCCAACAAGAGAAAACGAGGACGACCGCAGACGAACTCGAAAAGGAAGACCGGCCACAAATGGGCTACCCAACAAGAGAAAACGAGGATGGCCGCAGACGAACTCGAAAAGGAAGACTGGCCACAGACGGGCTACCCAACAATAGAATACGAGGACGGCCGCAGACAAACTCGAAAAGGAAGACCAGCCACAGAAGGGATACCCAACAAAAGAATACGAGGACGGCCGTAGACGAACTCGAAAAGGAAGACCGGCCACAGACGGGCTACCCAACAAAAGAATACGAGGACAGCCGCAAACGAACTCGAAAAGCAAGACCGGACACAGATGGGCTGCCCAACAAAAGAATATGAGGACGGCCGTAGACGAACTTGAAAAGGAAGACCGGCCAAAGACGGGCTACCCAACAAAAGAATTCGAGGACGGCCGCAGACGAACTCGAAAAGGAAGACCGGCCACAGACGGGCTACCCAACAAAAGAAAACGAGGACGGCCGCAGACTAACTCGAAAAGGAAGACCGGCCACAGACGGGCTACCCAACAAGAGAAAACGAGGACGACCGCAGACGAACTCGAAAAGGAAGACCGGCAACGGACGGGCTACCCAACAAAAGAATAAGAGGACGGGCGCAGACGAACTCGAAAAGGAAGACCGGCTACAGAAGGGCTACCCAACAAAAGAAAACGAGGACGGCCGCAGACAAACTCGAAAAGGAAGACCAGCCACAGACGGGCTACCCAACAAAAGAATACGAGGAAGGCCGCAGACAAACTTGAAAAGGAAGACCGGCCACAGACGGGCTACCCAACAAAAGAATACGAGGACAGCTGCAGACGAACTCGAAAAGGAAGACCGACCACAGATGGGCTACCCAACAAAAGAATTTGAAGACGGCCGTAGACGAACTCGAAAAGGAAGACCGGCCACAGATGGGCTGCCCAACAAAAGAATATGAGGACGGCCGCAGACGAACTCGAAAAGGAAGACCGGCCAAAGACGGGCTACCCAACAAAAGAATTCGAGGACGGCCGCAGACGAACTCGAAAAGGAAGACCGGCCACAAACGGGCTACCCAACAAAAGAAAACGAGGACGGCCGCAGACGAACTCGAAAAGGAAGACCGGTCACAGACGAGCTACCTAACAAGAGAAAACGAGGACGACCGCAGACGAACTCGAAAAGGAAGACCGGCCACAGACGTCCTACCCAATAAAAGAATACGAGGACGACCGCAAACGAACTCGAAAAGGAAGATCGGCCACAGATGGGCTACCCAACAAAAGAAAACGAGGACGGCCGTAGACGAACTCGAAAAGGAAGACCGGCCACAGACGAGCTACCCAACAAAAGAATATGTGGACGGCCGCAGACGAACACGAAAAGGAAGACTGGCCATATACGGGCTACCCAATAGAAAAATACGAGGACGGCCGCAGACGAACTCGAAAAGGAAGACCGACCACAGACGGGCTACCCAACAAAATAATATGAGGACGGCCACAGACGAACTCGAAAAGGAAGAATAACCACAAACAGGCTACCCAACAAAAGAAAACGAGGACGGCCGTAGACGAACTCGAAAAGGAAGACCGGCCACAGACGAGCTACCCAACAAAAGAATATGTGGACGGCCGCAGACGAACTCGAAAAGGAAGACTGGCCATATACGGGCTACCCAATAGAAAAATACGAGGACGGCCGCAGACGAACTCGAAAAGGAAGACCGACCACAGATGGGCTACCCAACAAAATAATATGAGGACGGCCACAGACGAACTCGAAAAGGAAGACCAACCACAAACAGGCTACCCAACAAAAGAAAACGAGGACGGCCGCAGACGTACTCGAAAAGGAAGACTGGCCACAGACGGGCTACCCTACAAAAGAAAATGAGGACGGCCGTAGACGAACTCGAAAAGGAAGACAGGCCACAGACGAGCTACCCAACAAAAGAATATGTGGACGGCCGCAAATGAACTCGAAAAGGAAGACCGGCCATAAACGGGCTACCCAACAGAAAAATACGAGGACGGCCGCAGACGAATTCGAAAAGGAAGACCGGCCACAGACGGGCTACCCAACAAAAGAAAACGAGGAAGGCCGCAGACGAACTCGAAAAGGAAGAACAGCCATTGATGGGCTACCCAACAAAAGAATACGAGGACGACCGCAGACGAACTCGAAAAGGAAGACCGGCCACTGACGGGCTACCCAACAAAAGAATACGAGGACGGCCGCAAACGAACTCGAAAAGGAAGACCGGCCACAGACGGGCTACCCAACAAAAGAATACGAGGACGGCCGCAGACGAACTCGAAAAGGAAGACCGGCCACAGACGGGCTACCCAACAAAAGAATACGAGGACGACCGCAGACAAACTCGAAAAGGAAGACCGGCCACAGATGAGCTACCCAACAAAAGAATATGTGGACGGCCGCAGACGAACTCGGAAAGGAAGACCGGCCACAGACGGGCTGCCCAACAAAAGAATATGAGGACGGCCGCAGACGAACTCGAAAAGGAAGACCAGCTACAGACGTGCTACCCAACAAAAACTAAAACGAGGACGGCCGCAGACGAACTCGAAAAGGAAGACCGGCCACAGACGTCCTACCCAATAAAAGAATACGAGGACGACCGCAGACGAACTCGAAAAGGAAGATCGGCCACAGATGGGCTACCCAACAAAAGAAAACGAGGACGGCCGTAGACGAACTCGAAAAGGAAGACCGGCCACAGACGAGCTACCCAACAAAAGAATATGTGGACGGCCGCAGACGAACTCGAAAAGGAAGACTGGCCATATACGGGCTACCCAATAGAAAAATACGAGGACGGCCGCAGACGAACTCGAAAAGGAAGACCGACCACAGACGGGCTACCCAACAAAATAATATGAGGACGGCCACAGACGAACTCGAAAAGGAAGACCAACCACAAACAGGCTACCCAACAAAAGAAAACGAGGACGGCCGCAGACGAACTCGAAAAGGAAGACCGGCCACAGACGTGCTACCCAACAAAAGAATACGAGGACGGCCGCAGACGAACTCGAAAAGGAAGACCTGCCACAGACGGGCTGCCCAACAAAAGAAAACGAGGACGGCCGCAGACGAACTCGAAAAGGAAGACCGGCCACAGACGGGCTACCCAACAAAAGAAAACGAGGACGACCGCAGACGAACTCAGAAGGAAGACCGGCCACAAACGGGCTTCCCAACAAAAGAAAACAAGGACGGCCGTAGATGAACTCGAAAAGGAAGAACGGCCACAGACGGGCTACCCAACAAAATAAAACGAGGACGGCCGTAGACGAACTCGAAAAGGAAGACCAGCCACAGACGGGCTACCCAACAAAAGAATATGTGGACGGCCGCAGACGAACTCGAAAAGGAAGACTGGCCATAGACGGGCTACCCAACAGAAAAATACGAGGACGGCCACAGACGAACTCGAAAAGGAAGACTGGCCACAGACGGGCTACCCAATAAAAGAATATGAGGACGGCCGCAGACGAACTCGAAAAGGAAGACCGGCTACAGACGGGCTGCCCAACAAAAGCTAAAACGAGGACGGCCGCAGACGAACTCGAAAAGGAAGACTGGCCACAGACGGGCTACCCAATAAAAGAATACGAGGACGACCGCAGACGAACTCGAAAAGGAAGATCGGCCACAGACGGGTTACCCAACAAAAGAAAACGAGGACGGCCGTAGACGAACTCGAAAAGGAAGATCGGTCACAGACGGGCTACCCAACAAAAGAAAATGAGGACGGCCGTAGACGAACTCCAAAAGGAAGACCGGCCACAGACGCGCTACCCAACAAAAGAATATGTGGACGGCCGCAGACGAACTCGAAAAGGAAGACTGGCCATAGACGGGCTACCCAACAGAAAAATACGAGGACGACCGCAGACGAACTCGAAAAGGAAGATCGGCCACAGACGGGCTACCCAACAAAAGAATACGAGGACGGCCGAAGACAAACTCGAAAAGGAAGACCGGCCACAGACGGTCTACCCAACAAAAGAATACGAGGACGGCTGCAGACGAACTCGAAAAGGAAGACCGACCACAGATGGGCTGCCCAACAAAAGAATTTGAAGACGGCCGTAGACGAACTCGAAAAGGAAGACCGGCCACAGATGGGCTGCCCAACAAAAGAATATGAGGATGGCCGCAGACGAACTCGAAAAGGAAGACCGGCCAAAGACGGGCTACCCAACAAAAGAATTCGAGGACGGCCGCAGACGAACTCGAAAAGGAAGACCGGCCATAGACGGGCTACCCAACAAAAGAAAACGAGGACGGCCGCAAACGAACTCGAAAAGGAAGACCGGTCATAGACGGGCTACCTAACAAGAGAAAACGAGGACGACCGCAGACGAACTCGAAAAGGAAGACCGACAACAGACGGGCTACCCAACAAAAGAATAAGAGGATGGGCGCAGACGAACTCGAAAAGGAAGACCGGCTACAGACGGGCTACCCAACAAAAGAAAACGAGGACGGCCGCAGACAAACTCGAAAAGGAACACCAGCCACAGGCGGGCTACCCAACAAAAGAATACGAGGACGGCCGTAGACGAACTCGAAAAGGAAGATCGGCCAAAGATGGGCTGCCCAACCAAAGAATTTGAAGACGGCCGTAGACGAACTCGAAAAAGAAGACCGGCTACAGACGTGCTACCCAACAAAAGCTAAAAGGAGGACGGCCGCAGACGAACTCGAAAAGGAAGACCGGTCACAGACGGGCTACCCAATAAAAGAATACGAGGACGACCACAGACGAACTCGAAAAGGAAGATCGACCACAGACGGGCTACCCAACAAAAGAAAACGAGGACGGTCGTAGACGAACTCGAAAAGGAAGACTGGCCACAGACGGGCTACACTATAAAAGAAAATGAGGACGGCCGTAGACGAACTCGAAAAGGAAGACAGGCCACAGACGGGCTACCCAACAAAAGAAAACGAGGACGGTCGTAGACGAACTCGAAAAGGAAGACTGGCCACAGACGGGCTACACTATAAAAGAAAATGAGGACGGCCGTAGACGAACTTGAAAAGGAAGACTGGCCATATACGGGCTACCCAATAGAAAAATACGAGGACGGCCGCAGACGAACCCGAAAAGGAAGACCGACCACAGACGGGCTACCCAACAAAATAATATGAGGACGGCCACAGACGAACTCGAAAAGGAAGACCAACCACAAACAGGCTACCCAACAAAAGAAAACGAGGACGGCCGCAGACGAACTCGAAAAGGAAGACCGGCCACAGACGTGCTACCCAACAAAAGAATACGAGGACGGCCGCAGACGAACTCGAAAAGGAAGACCTGCCACAGACGGGCTGCCCAACAAAAGAAAACGAGGACGGCCGCAGACGAACTCGAAAAGGAAGATCGGCCACAGACGGGCTACCCAACAAAAGAAAACGAGGACGACCGCAGACGAACTCAGAAGGAAGACCGGCCACAAACGGGCTTCCCAACAAAAGAAAACAAGGACGGCCGTAGATGAACTCGAAAAGGAAGAACGGCCACAGACGGGCTACCCAACAAAATAAAACGAGGACGGCCGTAGACGAACTCGAAAAGGAAGACCAGCCACAGACGGGCTACCCAACAAAAGAATATGTGGACGGCCGCAGACGAACTCGAAAAGGAAGACTGGCCATAGACGGGCTGCCCAATAAAAGAATATGAGGACGGCCGCAGACGAACTCGAAAAGGAAGACCGGCTACAGACGGGCTGTCCAACAAAAGCTAAAACGAGGACGGCCGCAGACGAACTTGAAAAGGAAGACCGGCCACAGACGGGCTACCCAATAAAAGAATACGAGGACGACCACAGACGAACTCGAAAAGGAAGATCGACCACAGACGGGCTACCCAACAAAAGAAAACGAGGACGGTCGTAGACGAACTCGAAAAGGAAGACTGGCCACAGACGGGCTACACTATAAAAGAAAATGAGGACGGCCGTAGACGAACTCGAAAAGGAAGACAGGCCACAGACGGGCTACCCAACAAAAGAAAACGAGGACGGTCGTAGACGAACTCGAAAAGGAAGACTGGCCACAGACGGGCTACACTATAAAAGAAAATGAGGACGGCCGTAGACGAACTTGAAAAGGAAGACTGGCCATATACGGGATACCCAATAGAAAAATACGAGGACGGCCGCAGACGAACTCGAAAAGGAAGACCG
The DNA here is from genome assembly GCA_022829125.1 of Lathyrus tuberosus. Lineage (NCBI taxonomy): Eukaryota > Viridiplantae > Streptophyta > Magnoliopsida > Fabales > Fabaceae > Lathyrus > Lathyrus tuberosus. The sequence goes on along the minus strand of JALAZF010000172.1, from coordinate 1,829,226 downwards.
ACCACAGACGGGCTACCCAACAAAATAATATGAGGACGGCCACTGACGAACTCGAAAAGGAAGACCAACCACAAACAGGCTACCCAACAAAAGAAAACGAGGACGGCCGCAGACGAACTCGAAAAGGAAGACCGGCCACAGACGTGCTACCCAACAAAAGAATACGAGGACGGCCGCAGACGAACTCGAAAAGGAAGACCTGCCACAGACGGGCTGCCCAACAAAAGAAAACGAGGACGGCCGCAGACGAACTCGAAAAGGAAGACCGGCCACAGACGGGCTACCCAACAAAAGAAAACGAGGACGACCGCAGACGAACTCAGAAGGAAGACCGGCCACAAACGGGCTTCCCAACAAAAGAAAACAAGGACGGCCGTAGATGAACTCGAAAAGGAAGAACGGCCACAGACGGGCTACCCAACAAAATAAAACGAGGACGGCCGTAGACGAACTCGAAAAGGAAGACCAGCCACAGACGGGCTACCCAACAAAAGAATATGTGGACGGCCGCAGACGAACTCGAAAAGGAAGACTGGCCATAGACGGGCTACCCAACAGAAAAATACGAGGACGGCCACAGACGAACTCGAAAAGGAAGACTGGCCACAGACGGGCTACCCAATAAAAGAATATGAGGACGGCCGCAGACGAACTCGAAAAGGAAGACCGGCTACAGACGGGCTGCCCAACAAAAGCTAAAACGAGGACGGCCGCAGACGAACTCGAAAAGGAAGACTGGCCACAGACGGGCTACCCAATAAAAGAATACGAGGACGACCGCAGACGAACTCGAAAAGGAAGATCGGCCACAGACGGGTTACCCAACAAAAGAAAACGAGGACGGCCGTAGACGAACTCGAAAAGGAAGATCGGTCACAGACGGGCTACCCAACAAAAGAAAATGAGGACGGCCGTAGACGAACTCCAAAAGGAAGACCGGCCACAGACGCGCTACCCAACAAAAGAATATGTGGACGGCCGCAGACGAACTCGAAAAGGAAGACTGGCCATAGACGGGCTACCCAACAGAAAAATACGAGGACGACCGCAGACGAACTCGAAAAGGAAGATCGGCCACAGACGGGCTACCCAACAAAAGAATACGAGGACGGCCGAAGACAAACTCGAAAAGGAAGACCGGCCACAGACGGTCTACCCAACAAAAGAATACGAGGACGGCTGCAGACGAACTCGAAAAGGAAGACCGACCACAGATGGGCTGCCCAACAAAAGAATTTGAAGACGGCCGTAGACGAACTCGAAAAGGAAGACCGGCCACAGATGGGCTGCCCAACAAAAGAATATGAGGATGGCCGCAGACGAACTCGAAAAGGAAGACCGGCCAAAGACGGGCTACCCAACAAAAGAATTCGAGGACGGCCGCAGACGAACTCGAAAAGGAAGACCGGCCATAGACGGGCTACCCAACAAAAGAAAACGAGGACGGCCGCAAACGAACTCGAAAAGGAAGACCGGTCATAGACGGGCTACCTAACAAGAGAAAACGAGGACGACCGCAGACGAACTCGAAAAGGAAGACCGACAACAGACGGGCTACCCAACAAAAGAATAAGAGGATGGGCGCAGACGAACTCGAAAAGGAAGACCGGCTACAGACGGGCTACCCAACAAAAGAAAACGAGGACGGCCGCAGACAAACTCGAAAAGGAACACCAGCCACAGGCGGGCTACCCAACAAAAGAATACGAGGACGGCCGTAGACGAACTCGAAAAGGAAGATCGGCCAAAGATGGGCTGCCCAACCAAAGAATTTGAAGACGGCCGTAGACGAACTCGAAAAAGAAGACCGGCTACAGACGTGCTACCCAACAAAAGCTAAAAGGAGGACGGCCGCAGACGAACTCGAAAAGGAAGACCGGTCACAGACGGGCTACCCAATAAAAGAATACGAGGACGACCACAGACGAACTCGAAAAGGAAGATCGACCACAGACGGGCTACCCAACAAAAGAAAACGAGGACGGTCGTAGACGAACTCGAAAAGGAAGACTGGCCACAGACGGGCTACACTATAAAAGAAAATGAGGACGGCCGTAGACGAACTCGAAAAGGAAGACAGGCCACAGACGGGCTACCCAACAAAAGAAAACGAGGACGGTCGTAGACGAACTCGAAAAGGAAGACTGGCCACAGACGGGCTACACTATAAAAGAAAATGAGGACGGCCGTAGACGAACTTGAAAAGGAAGACTGGCCATATACGGGCTACCCAATAGAAAAATACGAGGACGGCCGCAGACGAACCCGAAAAGGAAGACCGACCACAGACGGGCTACCCAACAAAATAATATGAGGACGGCCACAGACGAACTCGAAAAGGAAGACCAACCACAAACAGGCTACCCAACAAAAGAAAACGAGGACGGCCGCAGACGAACTCGAAAAGGAAGACCGGCCACAGACGTGCTACCCAACAAAAGAATACGAGGACGGCCGCAGACGAACTCGAAAAGGAAGACCTGCCACAGACGGGCTGCCCAACAAAAGAAAACGAGGACGGCCGCAGACGAACTCGAAAAGGAAGATCGGCCACAGACGGGCTACCCAACAAAAGAAAACGAGGACGACCGCAGACGAACTCAGAAGGAAGACCGGCCACAAACGGGCTTCCCAACAAAAGAAAACAAGGACGGCCGTAGATGAACTCGAAAAGGAAGAACGGCCACAGACGGGCTACCCAACAAAATAAAACGAGGACGGCCGTAGACGAACTCGAAAAGGAAGACCAGCCACAGACGGGCTACCCAACAAAAGAATATGTGGACGGCCGCAGACGAACTCGAAAAGGAAGACTGGCCATAGACGGGCTGCCCAATAAAAGAATATGAGGACGGCCGCAGACGAACTCGAAAAGGAAGACCGGCTACAGACGGGCTGTCCAACAAAAGCTAAAACGAGGACGGCCGCAGACGAACTTGAAAAGGAAGACCGGCCACAGACGGGCTACCCAATAAAAGAATACGAGGACGACCACAGACGAACTCGAAAAGGAAGATCGACCACAGACGGGCTACCCAACAAAAGAAAACGAGGACGGTCGTAGACGAACTCGAAAAGGAAGACTGGCCACAGACGGGCTACACTATAAAAGAAAATGAGGACGGCCGTAGACGAACTCGAAAAGGAAGACAGGCCACAGACGGGCTACCCAACAAAAGAAAACGAGGACGGTCGTAGACGAACTCGAAAAGGAAGACTGGCCACAGACGGGCTACACTATAAAAGAAAATGAGGACGGCCGTAGACGAACTTGAAAAGGAAGACTGGCCATATACGGGATACCCAATAGAAAAATACGAGGACGGCCGCAGACGAACTCGAAAAGGAAGACCGACCACAGACGGGCTACCCAACAAAATAATATGAGGACGGCCACTGACGAACTCGAAAAGGAAGACCAACCACAAACAGGCTACCCAACAAAAGAAAACGAGGACGGCCGCAGACGAACTCGAAAAGGAAGACCGGCCACAGACGTGCTACCCAACAAAAGAATACGAGGACGGCCGCAGACGAACTCGAAAAGGAAGACCTGCCACAGACGGGCTGCCCAACAAAAGAAAACGAGGACGGCCGCAGACGAACTCGAAAAGGAAGATCGGCCACAGACGGGCTACCCAACAAAAGAAAACGAGGACGACCGCAGACGAACTCAGAAGGAAGACCGGCCACAAACGGGCTTCCCAACAAAAGAAAACAAGGACGGCCGTAGATGAACTCGAAAAGGAAGAACGGCCACAGACGGGCTACCCAACAAAATAAAACGAGGACGGCCGTAGACGAACTCGAAAAGGAAGACCAGCCACAGACGGGCTACCCAACAAAAGAATATGTGGACGGCCGCAGACGAACTCGAAAAGGAAGACTGGCCATAGACGGGCTACCCAACAGAAAAATACGAGGACGGCCACAGACGAACTCGAAAAGGAAGACTGGCCACAGACGGGCTGCCCAATAAAAGAATATGAGGACGGCCGCAGACGAACTCGAAAAGGAAGACCGGCTACAGACGGGCTGCCCAACAAAAGCTAAAACGAGGACGGCCGCAGACGAACTTGAAAAGGAAGACCGGCCACAGACGGGCTACCCAATAAAAGAATACGAGGACGACCGCAGACGAACTCGAAAAGGAAGATCGGCCACAGACGGGCTACCCAACAAAATAAAACGAGGACGGCCGTAGACGAACTCGAAAAGGAAGATCGGTCACAGACGGGCTACCCAACAAAATAAAATGAGGACGGCCGTAGACGAACTCCAAAAGGAAGACCGGCCACAGATGCGCTACCCAACAAAAGAATATGTGGACGGCCGCAGACGAACTCGAAAAGGAAGACTGGCCATAGACGGGCTACCCAACAGAAAAATACGAGGACGACCGCAGACGAACTCGAAAAGGAAGATCGGCCACAGACGGGCTACCCAACAAAAGAATACGAGGACGGCCGAAGACAAACTCGAAAAGGAAGACCGGCCACAGACGGTCTACCCAACAAAAGAATACGAGGACGGCTGCAGACGAACTCGAAAAGGAAGACCGACCACAGATGGGCTACCCAACAAAAGAATTTGAAGACGGCCGTAGACGAACTCGAAAAGGAAGACCGGCCACAGATGGGCTGCCCAACAAAAGAATATGAGGACGGCCGCAGACGAACTCGAAAAGGAAGACCGGCCAAAGACGGGCTACCCAACAAAAGAATTCGAGGACGGCCGCAGACGAACTCGAAAAGGAAGACCGGCCATAGACGGGCTACCCAACAAAAGAAAACGAGGACGGCCGCAAACGAACTCGAAAAGGAAGACCGGTCATAGACGGGCTACCTAACAAGAGAAAACGAGGACGACCGCAGACGAACTCGAAAAGGAAGACCGGCAACAGACGGGCTACCCAACAAAAGAATAAGAGGACGGGCATAGACTAACTCGAAAAGGAAGACCGGCTACAGACGGGCTACCCAACAAAAGAAAACGAGGATGGCCGCAGACAAACTCGAAAAGGAACACCAGCCACAGACGGGCTACCCAACACAAGAATACGAGGACGGCCGTAGACGAACTCGAAAAGGAAGATCGGCCACAGATGGGCTGCCCAACCAAAGAATTTGAAGACGGCCAGAGAGGAACTCGAAAAAGAAGACCGGCTACAGACGTGCTACCCAACAAAAGCTAAAAGGAGGACGGCCGCAGACGAACTCGAAAAGGAGGACCGGTCACAGACGGGCTACCCAATAAAAGAATACGAGGACGACCACAGACGAACTCGAAAAGGAAGATCGACCACAGACGGGCTACCCAACAAAAGAAAACGAGGACGGTCGTAGACGAACTCGAAAAGGAAGACTGGCCACAGACGGGCTACACTATAAAAGAAAATGAGGACGGCCGTAGACGAACACGAAAAGGAAGACAGGCCACAGACGGGCTACCCAACAAAAGATAACGAGGACGGTCGTAGACGAACTCGAAAAGGAAGACTGGCCACAGACGGGCTACACTATAAAAGAAAATGAGGACGGCCGTAGACGAACTCGAAAAGGAAGACAGGCCACAGACGAGCTACCCAACAAAAGAATATGTGGACGGCCGCAGACGAACTCGAAAAGGAAGACCCGCCATAAACGGGCTACCCAACAGAAAAATACGAGGACGGCCGCAGACGAACTCGAAAAGGAAGACCGGCCACAGACGGGCTGCCCAACAAAAGAATATGAGGACGGCCGCAGACGAACTCGAAAAGAAAGACCGGCTACAGACGTGCTACCCAACAAAAGCTAAAACGAGGACGGCCGCAGACGAACTCGAAAAGGAAGACCGGCCACAGACGGCTACCCAATAAAAGAATACGAGGACGACCGCAGACGAACTCGAAAAGGAAGATCGGCCACAGACGGGCTACCCAACAAAAGAAAACGAGGAAGGCCACAGACGAACTCGAAAAGGAAGACCGGCTACAGACGTGCTACCCAACAAAAGCTAAAACGAGGACGGCCGCAGACGAACTCGAAAAGGAAGACCGGCCACAGACGGGCTACCCAATAAAAGAATACGAGGACGACCACAGACAAACTCGAAAAGGAAGATCGACCACAGACGGGCTACCCAACAAAAGAAAACGAGGACGGTCGTAGACGAACTCGAAAAGGAAGACTGGCCACAGACGGGCTACCCTACAAAAGAAAATGAGGACGGCCGTAGACGAACTCGAAAAGGAAGACAGGCCACAGAGGAGCTACCCAACAAAAGAATATGTGGACGGCCGCAGACGAACTCGAAAAGGAAGACCGGCCATAAACGGACGCAGATGAACTCGAAAAGGAAGACCGACTACAGATGGGCTACCCAACAAAAGATAAAACAAGGACGGCCGAAGACGAACTCGAAAAGGAAGACAGGCCAAAGATGGGCTACCCAACAAAAGAATTCGAGGACGGCCGCAGACGAACTCGAAAATGAAGACTGGCCACAGACGGGCTACCCAACAAAAGAAAACGAGGACGGCCACAGACGAACTCGAAAAGGAAGACCGACCACAGACGGGCTACCCAAAAAAAGAATACGAGGACGGCCGCAGACGAACTCGAAAAGGAAGACCGGCCACAGACGGGCTACCCAACAAAAGAATACGAGGACGACCGCAGACAAACTCGAAAAGGAAGACCGGCCACAGATGAGCTACCCAACAAAAGAATATGTGGACGGCCGCAGACGAACTCGGAAAGGAAGACCGGCCACAGACGGGCTGCCCAACAAAAGAATATGAGGACGGCCGCAGACGAACTCGAAAAGGAAGACCAGCTACAGACGTGCTACCCAACAAAAACTAAAACGAGGACGGCCGCAGACGAACTCGAAAAGGAAGACCGGCCACAGACGTCCTACCCAATAAAAGAATATGAGGACGACCGCAGACGAACTCGAAAAGGAAGACCGGCCACAGACGCGCTACCCAACAAAAGAATATGTGGACGGCCGCAGACGAAATCGAAAAGGAAGACTGGCCATAGACGGGCTACCCAACAGAAAAATACGAGGACGACCGCAGACGAACTCGAAAAGGAAGATCGGCCACAGACGGGCTACCCAATAAAAGAATACGAGGACGGCCGAAGACAAACTCGAAAAGGAAGAACAGCCACAGATGGGCTTCCCAACAAAAGAAAACGAGGAAGGCCGCAGACGAACTCGAAAAGGAAGAACAGCCACAGATGGGCTTCCCAACAAAAGAATACGAGGACGACCGCAGACGAACTCGAAAAGGAAGACCGGCCACAGACGGGCTACCCAACAAAAGAATACGAGGACGACCACAGACGAACTCGAAAAGGAAGACCGGTCACAGACGGGCTACCCAACAAGAGAAAACGAGGACGGCCGCAGACGAACTCGAAAAGGAAGACCGGCCACAGTCGGGCTACCCAACAAAAGAATACGAGGACGACCACAGACAAACTCGAAAAGGAAGACCGGCCACAGACGAGCTACCCAACAAAAGAATATGTGGACGGCCGCAGACAAACTCGAAAAGGAAGACCGGCCACAGACGGGCTACCCAACAAGAGAAAACGAGGACGACCGCAGACGAACTCGAAAAGGAAGACCGGCAACAGACGGGCTACCCAACAAAAGAATAAGAGGAGGGGCGCAGACGTACTCGAAAAGGAATACCGGCTACAGACGGGCCACCCAACAAAAGAAAACGAGGACGGCCGCAGACAAACTCGAAAAGGAAGACCAGCCACAGACGGGTTACCCAACAAAAGAATACGAGGACGGTCGTAGACGAACTCGAAAAGGAAGACCGGCCACAGACGGGCTACCCAACAAAAGAATACGAGGACGGCTGCAGACGAACTCGAAAAGGAAGACCGGCCACAGATGGGCTGCCCAACAAAAGAATATGAAGACGCCCGTAGACGAACTCGAAAAGGAAGACCGGCTACAGACGTGCTACCCAACAAAAGCTAAAACGAGGACGGCCGCAGACGAACTCGAAAAGGAAGACCGGCCACAAACGGGCTACCCAATAAAAGAATACGACGACGACCACAGACGAACTCGAAAAGGAAGATCGACCACAGACGGGCTACCCAACAAAAGAAAACGAGGACGGCCGTAGACGAACTCGAAAAGGAAGACTGGCCACAGACGGGCTAGCCTACAAAAGAAAATGAGGACGGCCGTAGACGAACTCGAAAAGGAAGACAGGCCACAGACGAGCTACCCAACAAAAGAATATGTGGACGGCCGCAGACGAACTCGAAAAGGAAGACCGGCCATAAACGGACGCAGATGAACTCGAAAAGGAAGACCGACTACAGATGGGCTACCCAACAAAAGATAAAACAAGGACGGCCGAAGACGAACTCGAAAAGGAAGACAGGCCAAAGATGGGCTACCCAACAAAAGAATTCGAGGACGGCCGCAGACGAACTCGAAAATGAAGACTGGCCACAGACGGGCTACCCAACAAAAGAAAACGAGGACGGCCACAGACGAACTCGAAAAGGAAGACCGACCACAGACGGGCTACCCAACAAAAGAATACGAGGACGGCCGCAGACGAACTCGAAAAGGAAGACCGGCCACAGACGGGCTACCCAACAAAAGAATACGAGGACGACCGCAGACAAACTCGAAAAGGAAGACCGGCCACAGATGAGCTACCCAACAAAAGAATATGTGGACGGCCGCAGACGAACTCGGAAAGGAAGACCGGCCACAGACGGGCTGCCCAACAAAAGAATATGAGGACGGCCGCAGACGAACTCGAAAAGGAAGACCAGCTACAGACGTGCTACCCAACAAAAACTAAAACGAGGACGGCCGCAGACGAACTCGAAAAGGAAGACCGGCCACAGACGTCCTACCCAATAAAAGAATATGAGGACGACCGCAGACGAACTCGAAAAGGAAGACCGGCCACAGACGCGCTACCCAACAAAAGAATATGTGGACGGCCGCAGACGAACTCGAAAAGGAAGACTGGCCATAGACGGGCTACCCAACAGAAAAATACGAGGACGACCGCAGACGAACTCGAAAAGGAAGATCGGCCACAGACGGGCTACCCAATAAAAGAATACGAGGACGGCCGAAGACAAACTCGAAAAGGAAGAACAGCCACAGATGGGCTTCCCAACAAAAGAAAACGAGGAAGGCCGCAGACGAACTCGAAAAGGAAGAACAGCCACAGATGGGCTTCCCAACAAAAGAATACGAGGACGACCGCAGACGAACTCGAAAAGGAAGACCGGCCACAGACGGGCTACCCAACAAAAGAATACGAGGACGACCACAGACGAACTCGAAAAGGAAGACCGGTCACAGACGGGCTACCCAACAAGAGAAAACGAGGACGGCCGCAGACGAACTCGAAAAGGAAGACCGGCCACAGTCGGGCTACCCAACAAAAGAATACGAGGACGACCGCAGACAAACTCGAAAAGGAAGACCGGCCACAGACGAGCTACCCAACAAAAGAATATGTGGACGGCCGCAGACAAACTCGAAAAGGAAGACCGGCCACAGACGGGCTACCCAACAAGAGAAAACGAGGACGACCGCAGACGAACTCGAAAAGGAAGACCGGCAACAGACGGGCTACCCAACAAAAGAATAAGAGGAGGGGCGCAGACGTACTCGAAAAGGAATACCGGCTACAGACGGGCCACCCAACAAAAGAAAACGAGGACGGCCGCAGACAAACTCGAAAAGGAAGACCAGCCACAGACGGGTTACCCAACAAAAGAATACGAGGACGGTCGTAGACGAACTCGAAAAGGAAGACCGGCCACAGACGGGCTACCCAACAAAAGAATACGAGGACGGCTGCAGACGAACTCGAAAAGGAAGACCGGCCACAGATGGGCTGCCCAACAAAAGAATATGAAGACGCCCGTAGACGAACTCGAAAAGGAAGACCGGCTACAGACGTGCTACCCAACAAAAGCTAAAACGAGGACGGCCGCAGACGAACTCGAAAAGGAAGACCGGCCACAAACGGGCTACCCAATAAAAGAATACGACGACGACCACAGACGAACTCGAAAAGGAAGATCGACCACAGACGGGCTACCCAACAAAAGAAAACGAGGACGGCCGTAGACGAACTCGAAAAGGAAGACTGGCCACAGACGGGCTAGCCTACAAAAGAAAATGAGGACGGCCGTAGACGAACTCGAAAAGGAAGACCGGCCACAGACGGGCTACCCAACAGAAAAATACGAGGACGGCCGCAGACGAACTCGAAAAGAAAGACCGGCCACAGACGGGCTACCCAACAAAAGAAAACGAGGAAGGCCGCAGACGAACTCGAAAAGGAAGAACAGCCACAGATGGGCTACCCAACAAAAGCATACGAGGACGACCGCAGACGAACTCGAAAAGGAAGACCGGCCACAGACGGCTACCCAACAAAAGAATACGAGGACGGCCGCAGACGAACTCGAAAAGGAAGACCGGTCACAGACGGGCTACCCAACAAGAGAAAACGAGGACGGCCGCAGACGAACTCGAAAAGGAAGACCGGCCACAGACGGGCTACCCAACAAAAGAATACGAGGACGACCGCAGACAAACTCGAAAAGGAAGACCGGCCACAGACAGGCTACCCAACAAAAGAAAACGAGGACGGCCGCAGATGAACTCGAAAAGGAAGACCGACTACAGATGGGGTACCCAACAAAAGATAAAACAAGGACGGCCTAAGACGAACTCGAAAAGGAAGACCGGCCAAAGACGGACTACCCAATAAAAGAATTCGAGGATGGCCGCAGACGAACTCGAAAATGAAGACTGGCCACAGACGGGCTACCCAACAAAAGAAAACGAGGACGGCCGCAGACGAACTCGAAAAGGAAGACCGACTACAGATGGGCTACCCAACAAAAGATAAAACAAGGACGGCCTAAGACGAACTCGAAAAAGAAGACCGGCCAAAGACGGACTACCCAATAAAAGAATTCGAGGACGGCCGCAGACGAACTCGAAAAGGAAGATCGACCACAGACGGGCTACCCAACAAAAGAAAACGAGGACGGCCGTAGACGAACTCGAAAAGGAAGACATGCCACAGACGAGCTACCCAACAAAAGAATATGTGGACGGCCGCAGACGAACTCGAAAAGGAAGACCGGCCATAAACGGGCTACCCAACAGAAAAATACGAGGACGGCTGCAGACGAACTCGAAAAGAAAGACCGGCCACAGACGGGCTACCCAACAAAAGAAAACCAGGAAGGCCGCAGACGAACTCTAAAAGGAAGAACAGCCACAGATGGGCTTCCCAACAAAAGAAAACGAGGAAGGCCGCAGACGAACTCGAAAAGGAAGAACAGCCACAGATGGGCTTCCCAACAAAAGAATACGAGGACGACCGCAGACGAACTCGAAAAGGAAGACCGGCCACAGACGGGCTACCCAACAAAAGAATACGAGGACGACCACAGACGAACTCGAAAAGGAAGACCGGTCACAGACGGGCTACCCAACAAGAGAAAACGAGGACGGCCGCAGACGAACTCGAAAAGGAAGACCGGCCACAGTCGGGCTACCCAACAAAAGAATACGAGGACGACCGCAGACAAACTCGAAAAGGAAGACCGGCCACATACGAGCTACCCAACAAAAGAATATGTGGACGGCCGCAGATAAACTCGAAAAGGAAGACCGGCCACAGACGGGCTACCCAACAAAAGAAAACGAGGAAGGCCGCAGATGAACTCGAAAAGGAAGAACAGCCACAGAAAGGCAACCCAACAAAAGAATACGAGGCCGGCCGCAGACGAACTCGAAAAGGAAGACCGGCCACAGACGGGCTACCCAACAAAAGAATACGAGGACGGCCGCAGACGAACTCGAAATGGAAGACCGGCCATAGACGGGCGGCCCAACAAAAGAATATGAGGACGGCCGCAAACGAACTCGAAAAGTAAGACCGGCCACAGACGGGCTACCCAACAAAAGAATACGAGGACGGCCGCAGACAAACTCGAAAAGGAAGACCGGCCACAGACGGGCTACCCAACAAAAGAAAACGAGGACGGCCGCAGATGAACTCGAAAAGGAAGACCGACTACAGATGGGCTACCCAACAAAAGATAAAACAAGGACGGCCGAAGACGAACTCGAAAAGGAAGACCGGCCAAAGATGGGCTACCCAACAAAAGAATTCGAGAACGGCCGCAGACGAACTCGAAAATGAAGACTGGCCACAGACGGGCTACCCAACAAAAGAAAACGAGGACGGCCGCAGACGAACTCGAAAAGGAAGACCGACCACAGACGGGCTACCCAACAAAAGAAAACGAGGACGGCCGCAGACGAACTCGAAAAGGAAGACCGGCCACAGACGGGCTACCGAACAAGAGAAAACGAGGACGACCGCAGACGAACTCGAAAAGGAAGACCGGCAACAGACGGGCTACCCAATAAAAGAATAAGAGGACGGGCGCAGACGAACTCGAAAAGGAAGACCGGCTACAGACGGGCCACCCAACAAAAGAAAACGAGGACGGCCGCAGACAAACTCGAAAAGGAAGACCAGCCACAGACGGGTTACCCAACAAAAGAATACGAGTACGACCGCAGACGAACTCGAAAAGGAAGACCGGCCACAGACGGGCTACCCAACCAAAGAATACGGGGACGGCCACAGACGAACTCGAAAAGGAAGACCGGTCACAGACGGGCTACCCAACAAGAGAAAACGAGGACGGCCGCAGACGAACTCGAAAAGGAAGACCGGCCACAGTCGGGCTACCCAACAAAAGAATACGAGGACGACCGCAGACAAACTCGAAAAGGAAGACCGGCCACAGACGAGCTACCCAACAAAAGAATATGTGGACGGCCGCAGACAAACTCGAAAAGGAAGACCGGCCACAGACGGGCTACCCAACAAAAGAAAACGAGGAAGGCCGCAGATGAACTCGAAAAGGAAGAACAGCCACAGAAAGGCAACCCAACAAAAGAATACGAGGCCGGCCGCAGACGAACTCGAAAAGGAAGACCGGCCACATACGGGCTACCCAACAAAAGAATACGAGGACGGCCGCAGACGAACTCGAAATGGAAGACCGGCCATAGACGGGCGGCCCAACAAAAGAATATGAGGACGGCCGCAAACGAACTCGAAAAGTAAGACCGGCCACAGACGGGCTACCCAACAAAAGAATACGAGGACGGCCGCAGACAAACTCGAAAAGGAAGACCGGCCACAGACGGGCTACCCAACAAAAGAAAACGAGGACGGCCGCAGATGAACTCGAAAAGGAAGACCGACTACAGATGGGCTACCCAACAAAAGATAAAACAAGGACGGCCGAAGACGAACTCGAAAAGGAAGACCGGCCAAAGATGGGCTACCCAACAAAAGAATTCGAGAACGGGCGCAGACGAACTCGAAAATGAAGACTGGCCACAGACGGGCTACCCAACAAAAGAAAACGAGGACGGCCGCAGACGAACTCGAAAAGGAAGACCGACCACAGACGGGCTACCCAACAAAAGAAAACGAGGACGGCCGCAGACGAACTCGAAAAGGAAGACCGGCCACAGACGGGCTACCGAACAAGAGAAAACGAGGACGACCGCAGACAAACTCGAAAAGGAAGACCGGCAACAGACGGGCTACCCAATAAAAGAATAAGAGGACGGGCGCAGACGAACTCGAAAAGGAAGACCGGCTACAGACGGGCCACCCAACAAAAGAAAACGAGGACGGCCGCAGACAAACTCGAAAAGGAAGACCAGCCACAGACGGGTTACCCAACAAAAGAATACGAGGACGGTCGTAGACGAACTCGAAAAGGAAGACCGGCCACAGACGGGCTACCCAACAAAAGAATATGAGGACGGCTGCAGACGAACTCGAAAAGGAAGACCGGCCACAGATGGGCTGCCCAACAAAAGAATATGAAGACGGCCGTAGACGAACTCGAAAAGGAAGACCGGCTACAGACGTGCTACCCAACAAAAACTAAAACGAGGACGGCCGCAGACGAACTCGAAAAGGAAGACCGGCCACAAACGGGCTACCCAATAAAAGAATACGACGACGACCACAGACGAACTCGAAAAGGAAGATCGACCACAGACGGGCTACCCAACAAAAGAAAACGAGGACGGCCGTAGAGGAACTCGAAAAGGAAGACTGGCCACAGACGGGCTACCCTACAAAAGAAAATGAGGACGGACGTAGACGAACTCGAAAAGGAAGACAGGCCACAGACGAGCTACCCAACAAAAGAATATGTGGACGGCCGCAGACGAACTCGAAAAGGAAGACCGGCCATAAACGGGCTACCCAACAGAAAAATACGAGGACGGCTGCAGACGAACTCGAAAAGAAAGACCGGCCACAGACGGGCTACCCAACAAAAGAAAACCAGGAAGGCCGCAGACGAACTCTAAAAGGAAGAACAGCCACAGATGGGCTTCCCAACAAAAGAAAACGAGGAAGGCCGCAGACGAACTCGAAAAGGAAGAACAGCCACAGATGGGCTTCCCAACAAAAGAATACGAGGACGACCGCAGACGAACTCGAAAAGGAAGACCGGCCACAGACGGGCTACCCAACAAAAGGATACGAGGACGGCCACAGACGAACTCGAAAAGGAAGACCGGTCACAGACGGGCTACCCAACAAGAGAAAACGAGGACGGCCGCAGACGAACTCGAAAAGGAAGACTGGCCACAGTCGGGCTACCCAACAAAAGAATACGAGGACGACCGCAGACAAACTCGAAAAGGAAGACTGGCCACAGACGAGCTACCCAACAAAAGAATATGTGGACGGCCGCAGACAAACTCGAAAAGGAAGACCGGCCACAGACGGGCTACCCAACAAAAGAAAACGAGGAAGGCCGGAGATGAACTCGAAAAGGAAGAACAGCCACAGAAAGGCAACCCAACAAAAGAATACGAGGCCGGCCGCAGACGAACTCGAAAAGGAAGACCGGCCACAGACGGGCTACCCAACAAAAGAATACGAGGACGGCCGCAGACGAACTCGAAATGGAAGACCGGCCATAGCCGGGCGGCCCAACAAAAGAATATGAGGACGGCCGCAAACGAACTCGAAAAGTAAGACCGGCCACAGACGGGCTACCCAACAAAAGAATACGAGGACGGCCGCAGACAAACTCGAAAAGGAAGACCGGCCACAGACGGGCTACCCAACAAAAGAAAACGAGGACGGCCGCAGATGAACTCGAAAAGGAAGACCGACTACAGATGGGCTACCCAACAAAAGATAAAACAAGGACGGCCGAAGACGAACTCGAAAAGGAAGACCGGCCAAAGATGGGCTACCCAACAAAAGAATTCGAGAACGGCCGCAGACGAACTCGAAAATGAAGACTGGCCACAGACGGGCTACCCAACAAAAGAAAACGAGGACGGCCGCAGACGAACTCGAAAAGGAAGACCGACCACAGACGGGCTACCCAACAAAAGAAAACGAGGACGGCCGCAGACGAACTCGAAAAGGAAGACCGGCCACAGACGGGCTACCGAACAAGAGAAAACGAGGACGACCGCAGACGAACTCGAAAAGGAATACCGGCAACAGACGGGCTACCCAATAAAAGAATAAGAGGACGGGCGCAGACGAACTCGAAAAGGAAGACCGGCTACAGACGGGCCACCCAACAAAAGAAAACGAGGACGGCCGCAGACAAACTCGAAAAGGAAGACCAGCCACAGACGGGTTACCCAACAAAAGAATACGAGGACGACCGCAGACGAACTCGAAAAGGAAGACCGGCCACAGACGGGCTACCCAACAAAAGAAAACGAGGACGGCCGCAGACGAACTCGAAAAGGAAGACCGGCCACAGACGGGCTACCCAACAAGAGAAAACGAGGACGGCCGCAGACGAACTCGAAAAGGAAGACTGGCCACAGACGGGCTACCCAACAAAAGAATACGAGGACGGCTGCAGACGAACTCGAAAAGGAAGACCGGCCACAGATGGGCTGCCCAACAAAAGAATATGAAGACGCCCGTAGACGAACTCGAAAAGGAAGACCGACTACAGACGTGCTACCCAACAAAAGCTAAAACGAGGACGGCCGCAGACGAACTCGAAAAGGAAGACCGGCCACAAACGGGCTACCCAATAAAAGAATACGACGACGACCACAGACGAACTCGAAAAGGAAGATCGACCACAGACGGGCTACCCAACAAAAGAAAACGAGGACGGCCGTAGACGAACTCGAAAAGGAAGACAGGCCACAGACGAGCTACCCAACAAAAGAATATGTGGACGGCCGCAGACGAACTCGAAAAGGAAGACCGGCCATAAACGGGCTACCCAACAGAAAAATACGAGGACGGCCGCAGACGAACTCGAAAAGAAAGACCGGCCACAGACGGGCTACCCAACAAAAGAAAACGAGGAAGGCCGCAGACGAACTCGAAAAGGAAGAACAGCCACAGATGGGCTACCCAACAAAAGCATACGAGGACGACCGCAGACGAACTCGAAAAGGAAGACCGGCCACAGACGGCTACCCAACAAAAGAATACGAGGACGGCCGCAGACGAACTCGAAAAGGAAGACCGGTCACAGACGGGCTACCCAACAAGAGAAAACGAGGACGGCCGCAGACGAACTCGAAAAGGAAGACCGGCCACAGACGGGCTACCCAACAAAAGAATACGAGGACGACCGCAGACAAACTCGAAAAGGAAGACCGGCCACAGACAGGCTACCCAACAAAAGAAAACGAGGACGGCCGCAGATGAACTCGAAAAGGAAGACCGACTACAGATGGGCTACCCAACAAAAGATAAAACAAGGACGGCCTAAGACGAACTCGAAAAGGAAGACCGGCCAAAGACGGACTACCCAATAAAAGAATTCGAGGATGGCCGCAGACGAACTCGAAAATGAAGACTGGCCACAGACGGGCTACCCAACAAAAGAAAACGAGGACGGCCGCAGACGAACTCGAAAAGGAAGACCGACTACAGATGGGCTACCCAACAAAAGATAAAACAAGGACGGCCTAAGACGAACTCGAAAAAGAAGACCGGCCAAAGACGGACTACCCAATAAAAGAATTCGAGGAGGGCCGCAGACGAACTCGAAAAGGAAGATCGACCACAGACGGGCTACCCAACAAAAGAAAACGAGGACGGCCGTAGACGAACTCGAAAAGGAAGACATGCCACAGACGAGCTACCCAACAAAAGAATATGTGGACGGCCGCAGACGAACTCGAAAAGGAAGACCGGCCATAAACGGGCTACCCAACAGAAAAATACGAGGACGGCTGCAGACGAACTCGAAAAGAAAGACCGGCCACAGACGGGCTACCCAACAAAAGAAAACCAGGAAGGCCGCAGACGAACTCTAAAAGGAAGAACAGCCACAGATGGGCTTCCCAACAAAAGAAAACGAGGAAGGCCGCAGACGAACTCGAAAAGGAAGAACAGCCACAGATGGGCTTCCCAACAAAAGAATACGAGGACGACCGCAGACGAACTCGAAAAGGAAGACCGGCCACAGACGGGCTACCCAACAAAAGAATACGAGGACGACCACAGACGAACTCGAAAAGGAAGACCGGTCACAGACGGGCTACCCAACAAGAGAAAACGAGGACGGCCGCAGACGAACTCGAAAAGGAAGACCGGCCACAGTCGGGCTACCCAACAAAAGAATACGAGGACGACCGCAGACAAACTCGAAAAGGAAGACCGGCCACAGACGAGCTACCCAACAAAAGAATATGTGGACGGCCGCAGACAAACTCGAAAAGGAAGACCGGCCACAGACGGGCTACCCAACAAGAGAAAACGAGGACGACCGCAGACGAACTCGAAAAGGAAGACCGGCAACACACGGGCTACCCAACAAAAGAATAAGAGGAGGGGCGCAGACGTACTCGAAAAGGAATACCGGCTACAGACGGGCCACCCAACAAAAGAAAACGAGGACGGCCGCAGACAAACTCGAAAAGGAAGACCAGCCACAGACGGGTTACCCAACAAAAGAATACGAGGACGGTCGTAGACGAACTCGAAAAGGAAGACCGGCCACAGACGGGCTACCCAACAAAAGAATACGAGGACGGCTGCAGACGAACTCGAAAAGGAAGACCGGCCACAAATGGGCTGCCCAACAAAAGAATATGAAGACGCCCGTAGACGAACTCGAAAAGGAAGACCGACTACAGACGTGCTACCCAACAAAAGCTAAAACGAGGACGGCCGCAGACGAACTCGAAAAGGAAGACCGGCCACAAACAGGCTACCCAATAAAAGAATACGACGACGACCACAGACGAACTCGAAAAGGAAGATCGACCACAGACGGGCTACCCAACAAAAGAAAACGAGGACGGCCGTAGACGAACTCGAAAAGGAAGACTGGCCACAGACGGGCTAGCCTACAAAAGAAAATGAGGACGGCCGTAGACGAACTCGAAAAGGAAGACAGGCCACAGACGAGCTACCCAACAAAAGAATATGTGGACGGCCGCAGACGAACTCGAAAAGGAAGACCGGCCATAAACGGGCTACCCAACAGAAAAATACGAGGACGGCCGCAGACGAACTCGAAAAGAAAGACCGGCCACAGACGGGCTACCCAACAAAAGAAAACGAGGAAGGCCGCAGACGAACTCGAAAAGGAAGAACAGCCACAGATGGGCTACCCAACAAAAGCATACGAGGACGACCGCAGACGAACTCGAAAAGGAAGACCGGCCACAGACGGCTACCCAACAAAAGAATACGAGGACGGCCGCAGACGAACTCGAAAAGGAAGACCGGTCACAGACGGGCTACCCAACAAGAGAAAACGAGGACGGCCGCAGACGAACTCGAAAAGGAAGACCGGCCACAGACGGGCTACCCAACAAAAGAATACGAGGACGACCGCAGACAAACTCGAAAAGGAAGACCGGCCACAGACAGGCTACCCAACAAAAGAAAACGAGGACGGCCGCAGATGAACTCGAAAAGGAAGACCGACTACAGATGGGCTACCCAACAAAAGAAAACGAGGACGACCGCAGACGAACTCGAAAAGGAAGACCGGCAACAGACGGGCTACCCAATAAAAGAATAAGAGGACGGGCGCAGACGAACTCGAAAAGGAAGACCGGCTACAGACGGGCCACCCAACAAAAGAAAACGAGGACGGCCGCAGACAAACTCGAAAAGGAAGACCAGCCACAGACGGGTTACCCAACAAAAGAATACGAGTACGACCGCAGACGAACTCGAAAAGGAAGACCGGCCACAGACGGGCTACCCAACCAAAGAATACGGGGACGGCCACAGACGAACTCGAAAAGGAAGACCGGTCACAGACGGGCTACCCAACAAGAGAAAACGAGGACGGCCGCAGACGAACTCGAAAAGGAAGACCGGCCACAGTCGGGCTACCCAACAAAAGAATACGAGGACGACCGCAGACAAACTCGAAAAGGAAGACCGGCCACAGACGAGCTACCCAACAAAAGAATATGTGGACGGCCGCAGACAAACTCGAAAAGGAAGACCGGCCACAGACGGGCTACCCAACAAAAGAAAACGAGGAAGGCCGCAGATGAACTCGAAAAGGAAGAACAGCCACAGAAAGGCAACCCAACAAAAGAATACGAGGCCGGCCGCAGACGAACTCGAAAAGGAAGACCGGCCACATACGGGCTACCCAACAAAAGAATACGAGGACGGCCGCAGACGAACTCGAAATGGAAGACCGGCCATAGACGGGCGGCCCAACAAAAGAATATGAGGACGGCCGCAAACGAACTCGAAAAGTAAGACCGGCCACAGACGGGCTACCCAACAAAAGAATACGAGGACGGCCGCAGACAAACTCGAAAAGGAAGACCGGCCACAGACGGGCTACCCAACAAAAGAAAACGAGGACGGCCGCAGATGAACTCGAAAAGGAAGACCGACTACAGATGGGCTACCCAACAAAAGATAAAACAAGGACGGCCGAAGACGAACTCGAAAAGGAAGACCGGCCAAAGATGGGCTACCCAACAAAAGAATTCGAGAACGGGCGCAGACGAACTCGAAAATGAAGACTGGCCACAGACGGGCTACCCAACAAAAGAAAACGAGGACGGCCGCAGACGAACTCGAAAAGGAAGACCGACCACAGACGGGCTACCCAACAAAAGAAAACGAGGACGGCCGCAGACGAACTCGAAAAGGAAGACCGGCCACAGACGGGCTACCGAACAAGAGAAAACGAGGACGACCGCAGACGAACTCGAAAAGGAAGACCGGCAACAGACGGGCTACCCAATAAAAGAATAAGAGGACGGGCGCAGACGAACTCGAAAAGGAAGACCGGCTACAGACGGGCCACCCAACAAAAGAAAACGAGGACGGCCGCAGACAAACTCGAAAAGGAAGACCAGCCACAGACGGGTTACCCAACAAAAGAATACGAGGACGGTCGTAGACGAACTCGAAAAGGAAGACCGGCCACAGACGGGCTACCCAACAAAAGAATATGAGGACGGCTGCAGACGAACTCGAAAAGGAAGACCGGCCACAGATGGGCTGCCCAACAAAAGAATATGAAGACGGCCGTAGACGAACTCGAAAAGGAAGACCGGCTACAGACGTGCTACCCAACAAAAGCTAAAACGAGGACGGCCGCAGACGAACTCGAAAAGGAAGACCGGCCACAAACGGGCTACCCAATAAAAGAATACGACGACGACCACAGACGAACTCGAAAAGGAAGATCGACCACAGACGGGCTACCCAACAAAAGAAAACGAGGACGGCCGTAGAGGAACTCGAAAAGGAAGACTGGCCACAGACGGGCTACCCTACAAAAGAAAATGAGGACGGCCGTAGACGAACTCGAAAAGGAAGACAGGCCACAGACGAGCTACCCAACAAAAGAATATGTGGACGGCCGCAGACGAACTCGAAAAGGAAGACCGGCCATAAACGGGCTACCCAACAGAAAAATACGAGGACGGCTGCAGACGAACTCGAAAAGAAAGACCGGCCACAGACGGGCTACCCAACAAAAGAAAACCAGGAAGGCCGCAGACGAACTCTAAAAGGAAGAACAGCCACAGATGGGCTTCCCAACAAAAGAAAACGAGGAAGGCCGCAGACGAACTCGAAAAGGAAGAACAGCCACAGATGGGCTTCCCAACAAAAGAATACGAGGACGACCGCAGACGAACTCGAAAAGGAAGACCGGCCACAGACGGGCTACCCAACAAAAGGATACGAGGACGGCCACAGACGAACTCGAAAAGGAAGACCGGTCACAGACGGGCTACCCAACAAGAGAAAACGAGGACGGCCGCAGACGAACTCGAAAAGGAAGACTGGCCACAGTCGGGCTACCCAACAAAAGAATACGAGGACGACCGCAGACAAACTCGAAAAGGAAGACTGGCCACAGACGAGCTACCCAACAAAAGAATATGTGGACGGCCGCAGACAAACTCGAAAAGGAAGACCGGCCACAGACGGGCTACCCAACAAAAGAAAACGACGAAGGCCGGAGATGAACTCGAAAAGGAAGAACAGCCACAGAAAGGCAACCCAACAAAAGAATACGAGGCCGGCCGCAGACGAACTCGAAAAGGAAGACCGGCCACAGACGGGCTACCCAACAAAAGAATACGAGGACGGCCGCAGACGAACTCGAAATGGAAGACCGGCCATAGACGGGCGGCCCAACAAAAGAATATGAGGACGGCCGCAAACGAACTCGAAAAGTAAGACCGGCCACAGACGGGCTACCCAACAAAAGAATACGAGGACGGCCGCAGACAAACTCGAAAAGGAAGACCGGCCACAGACGGGCTACCCAACAAAAGAAAACGAGGACGGCCGCAGATGAACTCGAAAAGGAAGACCGACTACAGATGGGCTACCCAACAAAAGATAAAACAAGGACGGCCGAAGACGAACTCGAAAAGGAAGACCGGCCAAAGATGGGCTACCCAACAAAAGAATTCGAGAACGGCCGCAGACGAACTCGAAAATGAAGACTGGCCACAGACGGGCTACCCAACAAAAGAAAACGAGGACGGCCGCAGACGAACTCGAAAAGGAAGACCGACCACAGACGGGCTACCCAACAAAAGAAAACGAGGACGGCCGCAGACGAACTCGAAAAGGAAGACCGGCCACAGACGGGCTACCGAACAAGAGAAAACGAGGACGACCGCAGACGAACTCGAAAAGGAATACCGGCAACAGACGGGCTACCCAATAAAAGAATAAGAGGACGGGCGCAGACGAACTCGAAAAGGAAGACCGGCTACAGACGGGCCACCCAACAAAAGAAAACGAGGACGGCCGCAGACAAACTCGAAAAGGAAGACCAGCCACAGACGGGTTACCCAACAAAAGAATACGAGGACGACCGCAGACGAACTCGAAAAGGAAGACCGGCCACAGACGGGCTACCCAACAAAAGAAAACGAGGACGGCCGCAGACGAACTCGAAAAGGAAGACCGGCCACAGACGGGCTACCCAACAAGAGAAAACGAGGACGGCCGCAGACGAACTCGAAAAGGAAGACTGGCCACAGACGGGCTACCCAACAAAAGAATACGAGGACGGCTGCAGACGAACTCGAAAAGGAAGACCGGCCACAGATGGGCTGCCCAACAAAAGAATATGAAGACGCCCGTAGACGAACTCGAAAAGGAAGACCGACTACAGACGTGCTACCCAACAAAAGCTAAAACGAGGACGGCCGCAGACGAACTCGAAAAGGAAGACCGGCCACAAACGGGCTACCCAATAAAAGAATACGACGACGACCACAGACGAACTCGAAAAGGAAGATCGACCACAGACGGGCTACCCAACAAAAGAAAACGAGGACGGCCGTAGACGAACTCGAAAAGGAAGACAGGCCACAGACGAGCTACCCAACAAAAGAATATGTGGACGGCCGCAGACGAACTCGAAAAGGAAGACCGGCCATAAACGGGCTACCCAACAGAAAAATACGAGGACGGCCGCAGACGAACTCGAAAAGAAAGACCGGCCACAGACGGGCTACCCAACAAAAGAAAACGAGGAAGGCCGCAGACGAACTCGAAAAGGAAGAACAGCCACAGATGGGCTACCCAACAAAAGCATACGAGGACGACCGCAGACGAACTCGAAAAGGAAGACCGGCCACAGACGGCTACCCAACAAAAGAATACGAGGACGGCCGCAGACGAACTCGAAAAGGAAGACCGGTCACAGACGGGCTACCCAACAAGAGAAAACGAGGACGGCCGCAGACGAACTCGAAAAGGAAGACCGGCCACAGACGGGCTACCCAACAAAAGAATACGAGGACGACCGCAGACAAACTCGAAAAGGAAGACCGGCCACAGACAGGCTACCCAACAAAAGAAAACGAGGACGGCCGCAGATGAACTCGAAAAGGAAGACCGACTACAGATGGGCTACCCAACAAAAGATAAAACAAGGACGGCCTAAGACGAACTCGAAAAGGAAGACCGGCCAAAGACGGACTACCCAATAAAAGAATTCGAGGATGGCCGCAGACGAACTCGAAAATGAAGACTGGCCACAGACGGGCTACCCAACAAAAGAAAACGAGGACGGCCGCAGACGAACTCGAAAAGGAAGACCGACTACAGATGGGCTACCCAACAAAAGATAAAACAAGGACGGCCTAAGACGAACTCGAAAAAGAAGACCGGCCAAAGACGGACTACCCAATAAAAGAATTCGAGGAGGGCCGCAGACGAACTCGAAAAGGAAGATCGACCACAGACGGGCTACCCAACAAAAGAAAACGAGGACGGCCGTAGACGAACTCGAAAAGGAAGACATGCCACAGACGAGCTACCCAACAAAAGAATATGTGGACGGCCGCAGACGAACTCGAAAAGGAAGACCGGCCATAAACGGGCTACCCAACAGAAAAATACGAGGACGGCTGCAGACGAACTCGAAAAGAAAGACCGGCCACAGACGGGCTACCCAACAAAAGAAAACCAGGAAGGCCGCAGACGAACTCTAAAAGGAAGAACAGCCACAGATGGGCTTCCCAACAAAAGAAAACGAGGAAGGCCGCAGACGAACTCGAAAAGGAAGAACAGCCACAGATGGGCTTCCCAACAAAAGAATACGAGGACGACCGCAGACGAACTCGAAAAGGAAGACCGGCCACAGACGGGCTACCCAACAAAAGAATACGAGGACGACCACAGACGAACTCGAAAAGGAAGACCGGTCACAGACGGGCTACCCAACAAGAGAAAACGAGGACGGCCGCAGACGAACTCGAAAAGGAAGACCGGCCACAGTCGGGCTACCCAACAAAAGAATACGAGGACGACCGCAGACAAACTCGAAAAGGAAGACCGGCCACAGACGAGCTACCCAACAAAAGAATATGTGGACGGCCGCAGACAAACTCGAAAAGGAAGACCGGCCACAGACGGGCTACCCAACAAGAGAAAACGAGGACGACCGCAGACGAACTCGAAAAGGAAGATCGGCAACACACGGGCTACCCAACAAAAGAATAAGAGGAGGGGCGCAGACGTACTCGAAAAGGAATACCGGCTACAGACGGGCCACCCAACAAAAGAAAACGAGGACGGCCGCAGACAAACTCGAAAAGGAAGACCAGCCACAGACGGGTTACCCAACAAAAGAATACGAGGACGGTCGTAGACGAACTCGAAAAGGAAGACCGGCCACAGACGGGCTACCCAACAAAAGAATACGAGGACGGCTGCAGACGAACTCGAAAAGGAAGACCGGCCACAGATGGGCTGCCCAACAAAAGAATATGAAGACGCCCGTAGACGAACTCGAAAAGGAAGACCGACTACAGACGTGCTACCCAACAAAAGCTAAAACGAGGACGGCCGCAGACGAACTCGAAAAGGAAGACCGGCCACAAACAGGCTACCCAATAAAAGAATACGACGACGACCACAGACGAACTCGAAAAGGAAGATCGACCACAGACGGGCTACCCAACAAAAGAAAACGAGGACGGCCGTAGACGAACTCGAAAAGGAAGACTGGCCACAGACGGGCTAGCCTACAAAAGAAAATGAGGACGGCCGTAGACGAACTCGAAAAGGAAGACAGGCCACAGACGAGCTACCCAACAAAAGAATATGTGGACGGCCGCAGACGAACTCGAAAAGGAAGACCGGCCATAAACGGGCTACCCAACAGAAAAATACGAGGACGGCCGCAGACGAACTCGAAAAGAAAGACCGGCCACAGACGGGCTACCCAACAAAAGAAAACGAGGAAGGCCGCAGACGAACTCGAAAAGGAAGAACAGCCACAGATGGGCTACCCAACAAAAGCATACGAGGACGACCGCAGACGAACTCGAAAAGGAAGACCGGCCACAGACGGCTACCCAACAAAAGAATACGAGGACGGCCGCAGACGAACTCGAAAAGGAAGACCGGTCACAGACGGGCTACCCAACAAGAGAAAACGAGGACGGCCGCAGACGAACTCGAAAAGGAAGACCGGCCACAGACGGGCTACCCAACAAAAGAATACGAGGACGACCGCAGACAAACTCGAAAAGGAAGACCGGCCACAGACAGGCTACCCAACAAAAGAAAACGAGGACGGCCGCAGATGAACTCGAAAAGGAAGACCGACTACAGATGGGCTACCCAACAAAAGATAAAACAAGGACGGCCTAAGACGAACTCGAAAAGGAAGACCGGCCAAAGACGGACTACCCAATAAAAGAATTCGAGGATGGCCGCAGACGAACTCGAAAATGAAGACTGGCCACAGACGGGCTACCCAACAAAAGAAAACGAGGACGGCCGCAGACGAACTCGAAAAGGAAGACCGACTACAGATGGGCTACCCAACAAAAGATAAAACAAGGACGGCCTAAGACGAACTCGAAAAAGAAGACCGGCCAAAGACGGACTACCCAATAAAAGAATTCGAGGAGGGCCGCAGACGAACTCGAAAAGGAAGATCGACCACAGACGGGCTACCCAACAAAAGAAAACGAGGACGGCCGTAGACGAACTCGAAAAGGAAGACATGCCACAGACGAGCTACCCAACAAAAGAATATGTGGACGGCCGCAGACGAACTCGAAAAGGAAGACCGGCCATAAACGGGCTACCCAACAGAAAAATACGAGGACGGCTGCAGACGAACTCGAAAAGAAAGACCGGCCACAGACGGGCTACCCAACAAAAGAAAACCAGGAAGGCCGCAGACGAACTCTAAAAGGAAGAACAGCCACAGATGGGCTTCCCAACAAAAGAAAACGAGGAAGGCCGCAGACGAACTCGAAAAGGAAGAACAGCCACAGATGGGCTTCCCAACAAAAGAATACGAGGACGACCGCAGACGAACTCGAAAAGGAAGACCGGCCACAGACGGGCTACCCAACAAAAGAATACGAGGACGACCACAGACGAACTCGAAAAGGAAGACCGGTCACAGACGGGCTACCCAACAAGAGAAAACGAGGACGGCCGCAGACGAACTCGAAAAGGAAGACCGGCCACAGTCGGGCTACCCAACAAAAGAATACGAGGACGACCGCAGACAAACTCGAAAAGGAAGACCGGCCACAGACGAGCTACCCAACAAAAGAATATGTGGACGGCCGCAGACAAACTCGAAAAGGAAGACCGGCCACAGACGGGCTACCCAACAAGAGAAAACGAGGACGACCGCAGACGAACTCGAAAAGGAAGACCGGCAACAGACGGGCTACCCAACAAAAGAATAAGAGGAGGGGCGCAGACGTACTCGAAAAGGAATACCGGCTACAGACGGGCCACCCAACAAAAGAAAACGAGGACGGCTGCAGACAAACTCGAAAAGGAAGACCAGCCACAGACGGGTTACCCAACAAAAGAATACGAGGACGGTCGTAGACGAACTCGAAAAGGAAGACCGGCCACAGACGGGCTACCCAACAAAAGAATACGAGGACGGCTGCAGACGAACTCGAAAAGGAAGACCGGCCACAGATGGGCTGCCCAACAAAAGAATATGAAGACGCCCGTAGACGAACTCGAAAAGGAAGACCGACTACAGACGTGCTACCCAACAAAAGCTAAAACGAGGACGGCCGCAGACGAACTCGAAAAGGAAGACCGGCCACAAACGGGCTACCCAATAAAAGAATACGACGACGACCACAGACGAACTCGAAAAGGAAGATCGACCACAGACGGGCTACCCAACAAAAGAAAACGAGGACGGCCGTAGACGAACTCGAAAAGGAAGACTGGCCACAGACGGGCTAGCCTACAAAAGAAAATGAGGACGGCCGTAGACGAACTCGAAAAGGAAGACAGGCCACAGACGAGCTACCCAACAAAAGAATATGTGGACGGCCGCAGACGAACTCGAAAAGGAAGACCGGCCATAAACGGGCTACCCAACAGAAAAATACGAGGACGGCCGCAGACGAACTCGAAAAGAAAGACCGGCCACAGACGGGCTACCCAACAAAAGAAAACGAGGAAGGCCGCAGACGAACTCGAAAAGGAAGAACAGCCACAGATGGGCTACCCAACAAAAGCATACGAGGACGACCGCAGACGAACTCGAAAAGGAAGACCGGCCACAGACGGCTACCCAACAAAAGAATACGAGGACGGCCGCAGACGAACTCGAAAAGGAAGACCGGTCACAGACGGGCTACCCAACAAGAGAGAACGAGGACGGCCGCAGACGAACTCGAAAAGGAAGACCGGCCACAGACGGGCTACCCAACAAAAGAATACGAGGACGACCGCAGACAAACTCGAAAAGGAAGACCGGCCACAGACAGGCTACCCAACAAAAGAAAACGAGGACGGCCGCAGATGAACTCGAAAAGGAAGACCGACTACAGATGGGCTACCCAACAAAAGATAAAACAAGGACGGCCTAAGACGAACTCGAAAAGGAATACCGGCCAAAGACGGACTACCCAATAAAAGAATTCGAGGATGGCCGTAGACGAACTCGAAAATGAAGACTGGCCACAGACGGGCTACCCAACAAAAGAAAACGAGGACGGCCGCAGACGAACTCGAAAAGGAAGACCGACTACAGATGGGCTACCCAACAAAAGATAAAACAAGGACGGCCTAAGACGAACTCGAAAAAGAAGACCGGCCAAAGACGGACTACCCAATAAAAGAATTCGAGGAGGGCCGCAGACGAACTCGAAAAGGAAGATCGACCACAGACGGGCTACCCAACAAAAGAAAACGAGGACGGCCGTAGACGAACTCGAAAAGGAAGACATGCCACAGACGAGCTACCCAACAAAAGAATATGTGGACGGCCGCAGACGAACTCGAAAAGGAAGACCGGCCATAAACGGGCTACCCAACAGAAAAATACGAGGACGGCTGCAGACGAACTCGAAAAGAAAGACCGGCCACAGACGGGCTACCCAACAAAAGAAAACCAGGAAGGCCGCAGACGAACTCTAAAAGGAAGAACAGCCACAGATGGGCTTCCCAACAAAAGAAAACGAGGAAGGCCGCAGACGAACTCGAAAAGGAAGAACAGCCACAGATGGGCTTCCCAACAAAAGAATACGAGGACGACCGCAGACGAACTCGAAAAGGAAGACCGGCCACAGACGGGCTACCCAACAAAAGAATACGAGGACGACCACAGACGAACTCGAAAAGGAAGACCGGTCACAGACGGGCTACCCAACAAGAGAAAACGAGGACGGCCGCAGACGAACTCGAAAAGGAAGACCGGCCACAGTCGGGCTACCCAACAAAAGAATACGAGGACGACCGCAGACAAACTCGAAAAGGAAGACCGGCCACAGACGAGCTACCCAACAAAAGAATATGTGGACGGCCGCAGACAAACTCGAAAAGGAAGACCGGCCACAGACGGGCTACCCAACAAAAGAAAACGAGGAAGGCCGCAGATGAACTCGAAAAGGAAGAACAGCCACAGAAAGGCAACCCAACAAAAGAATACGAGGCCGGCCGCAGACGAACTCGAAAAGGAAGACCGGCCACAGAGGGGCTACCCAACAAAAGAATACGAGGACGGCCGCAGACGAACTCGAAATGGAAGACCGGCCATAGACGGGCGGCCCAACAAAAGAATATGAGGACGGCCGCAAACGAACTCGAAAAGTAAGACCGGCCACAGACGGGCTACCCAACAAAAGAATACGAGGACGGCCGCAGACGAACTCGAAATGGAAGACCGGCCATAGACGGGCGGCCCAACAAAAGAATATGAGGACGGCCGCAAACGAACTCGAAAAGTAAGACCGGCCACAGACGGGCTACCCAACAAAAGAATACGAGGACGGCCGCAGACAAACTCGAAAAGGAAGACCGGCCACAGACGGGCTACCCAACAAAAGAAAACGAGGACGGCCGCAGATGAACTCGAAAAGGAAGACCGACTACAGATGGGCTACCCAACAAAAGATAAAACAAGGACGGCCGAAGACGAACTCGAAAAGGAAGACCGGCCAAAGATGGGCTACCCAACAAAAGAATTCGAGAACGGCCGCAGACGAACTCGAAAATGAAGACTGGCCACAGACGGGCTACCCAACAAAAGAAAACGAGGACGGCCGCAGACGAACTCGAAAAGGAAGACCGACCACAGACGGGCTACCCAACAAAAGAATACGAGGACGGCCGCAGACGAACTCGAAATGGAAGACCGGCCATAGACGGGCGGCCCAACAAAAGAATATGAGGACGGCCGCAAACGAACTCGAAAAGTAAGACCGGCCACAGACGGGCTACCCAACAAAAGAATACGAGGACGGCCGCAGACAAACTCGAAAAGGAAGACCGGCCACAGATGGGCTACCCAACAAAAGAAAACGAGGACGGCCGCAGATGAACTCGAAAAGGAAGACCGACTACAGATGGGCTACCCAACAAAAGATAAAACAAGGACGGCCGAAGACGAACTCGAAAAGGAAGACCGGCCAAAGATGGGCTACCCAACAAAAGAATTCGAGAACGGCCGCAGACGAACTCGAAAATGAAGACTGGCCACAGACGGGCTACCCAACAAAAGAAAACGAGGACGGCCGCAGACGAACTCGAAAAGGAAGACCGACCACAGACGGGCTACCCAACAAAAGAAAACGAGGACGGCCGCAGACGAACTCGAAAAGGAAGACCGGCCACAGACGGGCTACCGAACAAGAGAAAACGAGGACGACCGCAGACGAACTCGAAAAGGAAGACCGGCAACAGACGGGCTACCCAATAAAAGAATAAGAGGACGGGCGCAGACGAACTCGAAAAGGAAGACCGGCTACAGACGGGCCACCCAACAAAAGAAAACGAGGACGGCCGCAGACAAACTCGAAAAGGAAGACCAGCCACAGACGGGTTACCCAACAAAAGAATACGAGTACGACCGCAGACGAACTCGAAAAGGAAGACCGGCCACAGACGGGCTACCCAACAAAAGAATACGAGGACGGCCACAGACGAACTCGAAAAGGAAGAGCGGTCACAGACGGGCTACCCAACAAGAGAAAACGAGGACGGCCGCAGACGAACTCGAAAAGGAAGACCGGCCACAGTCGGGCTACCCAACAAAAGAATACGAGGACGACCGCAGACAAACTCGAAAAGGAAGACCGGCCACAGACGAGCTACCCAACAAAAGAATATGTGGACGGCCGCAGACAAACTCGAAAAGGAAGACCGGCCACAGACGGGCTACCCAACAAAAGAAAACGAGGAAGGCCGCAGACGAACTCGAAATGGAAGACCGGCCATAGACGGGCTACCCAACAAAAGAAAACCAGGAAGGCCGCAGACGAACTCTAAAAGGAAGAACAGCCACAGATGGGCTTCCCAACAAAAGAAAACGAGGAAGGCCGCAGACGAACTCGAAAAGGAAGAACAGCCACAGATGGGCTTCCCAACAAAAGAATACGAGGACGACCGCAGACGAACTCGAAAAGGAAGACCGGCCACAGACGGGCTACCCAACAAAAGAATACGAGGACGGCCACAGACGAACTCGAAAAGGAAGACCGGTCACAGACGGGCTACCCAACAAGAGAAAACGAGGACGGCCGCAGACGAACTCGAAAAGGAAGACCGGCCACAGTCGGGCTACCCAACAAAAGAATACGAGGACGACCGCAGACAAACTCGAAAAGGAAGACCGGCCACAGACGAGCTACCCAACAAAAGAATATGTGGACGGCCGCAGACAAACTCGAAAAGGAAGACCGGCCACAGACGGGCTACCCAACAAAAGAAAACGAGGAAGGCCGCAGATGAACTCGAAAAGGAAGAACAGCCACAGAAAGGCAACCCAACAAAAGAATACGAGGCCGGCCGCAGACGAACTCGAAAAGGAAGACCGGCCACAGACGGGCTACCCAACAAAAGAATACAAGGACGGCCGCAGACGAACTCGAAATGGAAGACCGGCCATAGACGGGCGGCCCAACAAAAGAATATGAGGACGGCCGCAAACGAACTCGAAAAGTAAGACCGGCCACAGACGGGCTACCCAACAAAAGAATACGAGGACGGCCGCAGACAAACTCGAAAAGGAAGACCGGCCACAGACGGGCTTCCCAACAAAAGAAAACGAGGACGGCCGCAGATGAACTCGAAAAGGAAGACCGACTACAGATGGGCTACCCAACAAAAGATAAAACAAGGACGGCCGAAGACGAACTCGAAAAGGAAGACCGGCCAAAGATGGGCTACCCAACAAAAGAATTCGAGAACGGCCGCAGACGAACTCGAAAATGAAGACTGGCCACAGACGGGCTACCCAACAAAAGAAAACGAGGACGGCCGCAGACGAACTCGAAAAGGAAGACCGACCACAGACGGGCTACCCAACAAAAGAAAACGAGGACGGCCGCAGACGAACTCGAAAAGGAAGACCGGCCACAGACGGGCTACCGAACAAGAGAAAACGAGGACGACCGCAGACGAACTCGAAAAGGAAGACCGGCAACAGACGGGCTACCCAATAAAAGAATAAGAGGACGGGCGCAGACGAACTCGAAAAGGAAGACCGGCTACAGACGGGCCACCCAACAAAAGAAAACGAGGACGGCCGCAGACAAACTCGAAAAGGAAGACCAGCCACAGACGGGTTACCCAACAAAAGAATACGAGGACGACCGCAGACGAACTCGAAAAGGAAGACCGGCCACAGACGGGCTACCCAACAAAAGAATACGAGGACGGCCACAGACGAACTCGAAAAGGAAGACCGGTCACAGACGGGCTACCCAACAAGAGAAAACGAGGACGGCCGCAGACGAACTCGAAAAGGAAGACCGGCCACAGTCGGGCTACCCAACAAAAGAATACGAGGACGACCGCAGACAAACTCGAAAAGGAAGACCGGCCACAGACGAGCTACCCAACAAAAGAATATGTGGACGGCCGCAGACAAACTCGAAAAGGAAGACCGGCCACAGACGGGCTACCCAACAAAAGAAAACGAGGAAGGCCGCAGATGAACTCGAAAAGGAAGAACAGCCACAGAAAGGCAACCCAACAAAAGAATACGAGGCCGGCCACAGACGAACTCGAAAAGGAAGACCGGCCACAGACGGGCTACCCAACAAAAGAATACGAGGACGGCCGCAGACGAACTCGAAATGGAAAACCGGCCATAGACGGGCGGCCCAACAAAAGAATATGAGGACGGCCGCAAACGAACTCGAAAAGTAAGACCGGCCACAGACGGGCTACCCAACAAAAGAATACGAGGACGGCCGCAGACAAACTCGAAAAGGAAGACCGGCCACAGACGGGCTACCCAACAAAAGAAAACGAGGACGGCCGCAGATGAACTCGAAAAGGAAGACCGACTACAGATGGGCTACCCAACAAAAGATAAAACAAGGACGGCCGAAGACGAACTCGAAAAGGAAGACCGGCCAAAGATGGGCTACCCAACAAAAGAATTCGAGAACGGCCGCAGACGAACTCGAAAATGAAGACTGGCCACAGACGGGCTACCCAACAAAAGAAAACGAGGACGGCCGCAGACGAACTCGAAAAGGAAGACCGACCACAGACGGGCTACCCAACAAAAGAAAACGAGGACGGCCGCAGACGAACTCGAAAAGGAAGACCGGCCACAGACGGG
The DNA here is from genome assembly GCA_022829125.1 of Lathyrus tuberosus. Lineage (NCBI taxonomy): Eukaryota > Viridiplantae > Streptophyta > Magnoliopsida > Fabales > Fabaceae > Lathyrus > Lathyrus tuberosus. The sequence goes on along the minus strand of JALAZF010000172.1, from coordinate 1,796,104 downwards.
CTACCGAACAAGAGAAAACGAGGACGACCGCAGACGAACTCGAAAAGGAAGACCGGCAACAGACGGGCTACCCAATAAAAGAATAAGAGGACGGGCGCAGACGAACTCGAAAAGGAAGACCGGCTACAGACGGGCCACCCAACAAAAGAAAACGAGGACGGCCGCAGACAAACTCGAAAAGGAAGACCAGCCACAGACGGGTTACCCAACAAAAGAATACGAGGACGGTCGTAGACGAACTCGAAAAGGAAGACCGGCCACAGACGGGCTACCCAACAAAAGAATACGAGGACGGCTGCAGACGAACTCGAAAAGGAAGACCGGCCACAGATGGGCTGCCCAACAAAAGAATATGAAGACGGCCGTAGACGAACTCGAAAAGGAAGACCGGCTACAGACGTGCTACCCAACAAAAGCTAAAACGAGGACGGCCGCAGACGAACTCGAAAAGGAAGACCGGCCACAAACGGGCTACCCAATAAAAGAATACGACGACGACCACAGACGAACTCGAAAAGGAAGATCGACCACAGACGGGCTACCCAACAAAAGAAAACGAGGACGGCCGTAGAGGAACTCGAAAAGGAAGACTGGCCACAGACGGGCTACCCTACAAAAGAAAATGAGGACGGCCGTAGACAAACTCGAAAAGGAAGACAGGCCACAGACGAGCTACCCAACAAAAGAATATGTGGACGGCCGCAGACGAACTCGAAAAGGAAGACCGGCCATAAACGGGCTACCCAACAGAAAAATACGAGGACGGCCGCAGACGAACTCGAAAAGAAAGACCAACCACAGACGGGCTACCCAACAAAAGAAAATGAGGAAGGCCGCAGACGAACTCGAAAAGGAAGAACAGCCACAGATGGGCTACCCAACAAAAGAATACGAGGACGACCGCAGACGAACTCGAAAAGGAAGACCGGCCACAGACGGGCTACCCAACAAGAGAAAACGAGGACGGCCGCAGACGAACTCGAATAGGAAGACCGGCCATAGACGGGCTACCCAACAAAAGAATACGAGGACGACCGCAGACAAACTCGAAAAGGAAGACCGGCCACAGACAGGCTACCCAACAAAAGAAAACGAGGACGGCCGCAGATGAACTAGAAAAGGAAGACCGACTACAGATGGGCTACCCAACAAAAGATAAAACAAGGACGGCCTAAGACGAACTCGAAAAGGAAGACCGGCCAAAGACGGACTACCCAATAAAAGAATTCGAGGATGGCCGCAGACGAACTCGAAAATGAAGACTGGCCACAGACGGGCTACCCAACAAAAGAAAACGAGGACGGCCGCAGACGAACTCGAAAAGGAAGACCGACCACAGACGGGCTACCCAACAAAAGAATACGAGGACGGCCGCAGACAAACTCGAAAAGGAAGACCAGCCACAGACGGGCTACCCAACAAAAGAAAACGAGGACGGCCGCAGACGAACTCGAAAAGGAAGACCGGCCACAGACGGGCTACCCAACAAGAGAAAACGAGGACGACCGCAGACGAACTCGAAAAGGAAGACCGGCAACAGACGGGCTACCCAACAAAAGAATAAGAGGACGGCCGCAGACGAGCTCGAAAAGGAAGACCGGCCACAGACGGGCTACCCAAAAAAAGAATACGAGGACGACCGCAGACAAACTCGAAAAGGAAGACCGGCCACAGACAGGCTACCCAACAAAAGAAAACGAGGACGGCCGCAGATGAACTCGAAAAGGAAGACCGACTACAGATGGGCTACCCAACAAAAGATAAAACAAGGACGGCCTAAGACGAACTCGAAAAGGAAGACCGGCCAAAGACGGACTACCCAATAAAAGAATTCGAGGATGGCCGCAGACGAACTCGAAAATGAAGACTGGCCACAGACGGGCTACCCAACAAAAGAAAACGAGGACGGCCGCAGACGAACTCAAAAAGGAAGACCGACCACAGACGGGCTACCCAACAAAAGAATATGAGGACGGCCGCAGACAAACTCGAAAAGGAAGACCAGCCACAGACGGGCTACCCAACAAAAGAAAACGAGGACGGCCGCAGACGAACTCGAAAAGGAAGACCGACCACAGACGGGCTACCCAACAAGAGAAAACGAGGACGACCGCAGACGAACTCGAAAAGGAAGACCGGCTACAGACGGGCTACCCAACAAAAGAAAACGAGGACGGCCGCAGACAAACTCGAAAAGGAAGACCGGCCACAGACGGGCTACCGAATAAGAGAAAATGAGGACGACCGTAGACGAACTCGAAAAGAAAGACCGGCAATAGACGGGCTACCCAACAAAAGAATAAGAGGACGGGCGCAGACGAACTCGAAAAGGAAGACCAGCTACAGACGGGCTACCCAACAAAAGAAAACGAGGACGGCCGCAGACGAACTCGAAAAGGAAGACCGGCCACAAACGGGCTACCCAATAAAAGAATACGACGACGACCACAGACGAACTCGAAAAGGAAGATCGACCACAGACGGGCTACCCAACAAAAGAAAACGAGGACGTTCGCAGATGAACTCGAAAAGGAAGACCGACTACAGATGGGCTACCCAACAAAAGATAAAACAAGGACGGCCGCAGACGAACTCGAAAATGAAGACTGGCCACAGACGGGCTACCCAACAAAAGAAAACGAGGACGGCCGCAGACGAACTCGAAAAGGAAGACCGACCACAGACGGGCTACCCAACAAAAGAAAATGAGGACGGCCGCAGACGAACTCGAAAAGGAAGACCGGCCACAGACGGGCTACCGAACAAGAGAAAACGAGGACGACCGCAGACGAACTCGAAAAGGAAGACCGGCAACAGACGGGCTACCCAACAAAAGAATAAGAGGACGGGCGCTGACGAACTCGAAAAGGAAGACCGGCCACAGACGGGTTACCCAACAAAAGAATACGAGGACGGTCGTAGACGAACTCGAAAAGGAAGACCGGCCACAGACGGGCTACCCAACAAAAGAATACGAGGACGGCTGCAGACGAACTCGAAAAGGAAGACCGGCCACAGATGGGCTGCCCAATAAAGAATATGAAGACGGCCGTAGACGAACTCGAAAAGGAAGACCGGCTACAGACGTGCTACCCAACAAAAGCTAAAACGAGGACGGCCGCAGACGAACTCGAAAAGGAAGACCGGCCACAAACGGGCTACCCAATAAAAGAATACGACGACGACCACAGACGAACTCGAAAAGGAAGATCGACAACAGACGGGCTACCCAACAAAAGAAAACGAGGACGGCCGTAGACGAACTCGAAAAGGAAGACTGGCCACAGACGGGCTACCCTACAAAAGAAAATGAGGACGACCGTAGACGAACTCGAAAAGGAAGACAGGCCACAGACGAGCTACCCAACAAAAGAATATGTGGACGGCCGCAGACGAACTCGAAAAGGAAGACCGGCCATAAACGGGCTACCCAACAGAAAAATACGAGGACGGCCGCAGACGAACTCGAAAAGAAAGACCGGCCACAGACGGGCTACCCAACAAAAGAAAACGAGGAAGGCCGCAGACGAACTCGAAAAGGAAGAACAGCCACAGATGGGCTACCCAACAAAAGAATACGAGGACGACCGCAGACGAACTCGAAAAGGAAGACCGGCCACAGACGGGCTACCCAACAAGAGAAAACGAGGACGGCCGCAGACGAACTCGAAAAGGAAGACCGGCCACAGACGGGCTACCCAACAAAAGAATACGAGGATGACCGCAGACAAACTCGAAAAGGAAGACCGGCCACAGACAGGCTACCCAACAAAAGAAAACGAGGACGGCCGCAGATGAACTCGAAAAGGAAGACCGACTACAGATGGGCTACCCAACAAAAGATAAAACAAGGACGGCCTAAGACGAACTCGAAAAGGAAGACTGGCCAAAGACGGACTACCCAATAAAAGAATTCGAGGATGGCCGCAGACGAACTCGAAAATGAAGACTGGCCACAGACGGGCTACCCAACAAAAGAAAACGAGGACGGCCGCAGACGAACTCGAAAAGGAAGACCGACCACAGACGGGCTACCCAACAAAAGAATACGAGGACGGCCGCAGACAAACTCGAAAAGGAAGACCAGCCACAGACGGGCTACCCAACAAAAGAAAACGAGGACGGCCGCAGACGAACTCGAAAAGGAAGACCGGCCACAGACGGGCTACCCAACAAGAGAAAACGAGGACGACCGCAGACGAACTCGAAAAGGAAGACCGGCAACAGACGGGCTACCCAACAAAAGAATAAGAGGACGGGCGCAGACGAACTCGAAAAGGAAGACCGGCTACAGACGGGCTACCCAACAAAAGAAAACGAGGACGGCCGCAGACAAACTCGAAAAGGAAGACCGGCCACAGACGGGCTACCGAACAAGAGAAAATGAGGACGACCGTAGACGAACTCGAAAAGAAAGACCGGCAACAGACGGGCTACCCAACAAAAGAATAAGAGGACGGGCGCAGACGAACTCGAAAAGGAAGACCGGCTACAGACGGGCTACCCAACAAAAGAAAACGAGGACGGCCGCAGACGAACTCGAAAAGGAAGACCGGCCACAAACGGGCTACCCAATAAAAGAATACGACGACGACCACAGACGAACTCGAAAAGGAAGATCGACCACAGACGGGCTACCCAACAAAAGAAAATGAGGACGGCCGTAGACGAACTCGAAAAGGAAGACTGGCCACAGACGGGCTACCCTACAAAAGAAAATGAGGACGGCCGTAGACGAACTCGAAAAGGAAGACAGGCCACAGACGAGCTACCCAACAAAAGAATATGTGGACGGCCGCAGACGAACTCGAAAAGGAAGACCGGCCATAAACGGGCTACCCAACAGAAAAATACGAGGACGGCCGCAGACGAACTCGAAAAGAAAGACCGGCCACAGACGGGCTACCCAACAAAAGAAAACGAGGAAGGCCGCAGACGAACTCGAAAAGGAAGAACAGCCACAGATGGGCTACCCAACAAAAGAATACGAGGACGACCGCAGACGAACTCGAAAAGGAAGACCGGCCACAGACGGGCTACCCAACAAAAGAATACGAGGACGGCCGCAGACGAACTCGAAAAGGAAGACCGGTCACAGACGGGCTACCCAACAAGAGAAAACGAGGACGGCCGCAGACGAACTCGAAAAGGAAGATCGGCCACAGACGGGCTACCCAACAAAAGAATACGAGGACGGCCGCAGACAAACTCGAAAAGGAAGACCAGCCACAGACGGGCTACCCAACAAAAGAAAACGAGGACGGCCGCAGACGAACTCGAAAAGGAAGACCGGCCACAGACGGGCTACCCAACAAGAGAAAACGAGGACGACCGCAGACGAACTCGAAAAGGAAGACCGGCCACAGACAGGCTACCCAACAAAAGAAAACGAGGACGGCCGCAGATGAACTCGAAAAGGAAGACCGACTACAGATGGGCTACCCAACAAAAGATAAAACAAGGACGGCCTAAGACGAACTCGAAAAGGAAGACCGGCCAAAGACGGACTACCCAATAAAAGAATTCGAGGATGGCCGCAGACGAACTCGAAAATGAAGACTGGCCACAGACGGGCTACCCAACAAAAGAAAACGAGGACGGCCGCAGACGAACTCGAAAAGGAAGACCGACCACAGACGGGCTACCCAACAAAAGAATACGAGGACGGCCGCAGACAAACTCGAAAAGGAAGACCAGCCACAGACGGGCTACCCAACAAAAGAAAACGAGGACGGCCGCAGACGAACTCGAAAAGAAAGACCGGCCACAGACGGGCTACCCAACAAGAGAAAACGAGGACGACCGCAGACGAACTCGAAAAGGAAGACCGGCAACAGACGGGCTACCCAACAAAAGAATAAGAGGACGGGCGCAGACGAACTCGAAAAGGAAGACCGGCTACAGACGGGCTACCCAACAAAAGAAAACGAGGACGGCCGCAGACAAACTCGAAAAGGAAGACCGGCCACAGACGGGCTACCGAACAAGAGAAAATGAGGACGACCGTAGACGAACTCGAAAAGAAAGACCGGCAACAGACGGGCTACCCAACAAAAGAATAAGAGGACGGGCGCAGACGAACTCGAAAAGGAAGACCGGCTACAGACGGGCTACCCAACAAAAGAAAACGAGGACGGCCGCAGACGAACTCGAAAAGGAAGACCGGCCACAAACGGGATACCCAATAAAAGAATACGACGACGACCACAGACGAACTCGAAAAGGAAGATCGACCACAGACGGGCTACCCAACAAAAGAAAATGAGGACGCCCGTAGACGAACTCGAAAAGGAAGACTGGCCACAGACGGGCTACCCTACAAAAGAAAATGAGGACGGCCGTAGACGAACTCGAAAAGGAAGACAGGCCACAGACGAGCTACCCAATAAAAGAATATGTGGACGGCCGCAGACGAACTCGAAAAGGAAGACCGGCCATAAACGGGCTACCCAACAGAAAAATACGAGGACGGCCGCAGACGAACTCGAAAAGAAAGACCGGCCACAGACGGGCTACCCAACAAAAGAAAACGAGGAAGGCCGCAGATGAACTCGAAAAGGAAGAACAGCCACAGATTGGCTACCCAACAAAAGAATACGAGGACGACCGCAGACGAACTCGAAAAGGAAGACCGGCCATAGACGGGCTACCCAACAAAAGAATACGAGGACGGCCGCAGACGAACTCGAAAAGGAAGACCGGTCACAGACGGGCTACCCAACAAGAGAAAACGAGGACGGCCGCAGACGAACTCGAAAAGGAAGATCGGCCACAGACGGGCTACCCAACAAAAGAATACGAGGACGGCCGCAGACAAACTCGAAAAGGAAGACCAGCCACAGACGGGCTACCCAACAAAAGAAAACGAGGACGGCCGCAGACGAACTCGAAAAGGAAGACCGGCCACAGACGGGTTACCCAACAAGAGAAAACGAGGACGACCGCAGACGAACTCGAAAAGCAAGACCGGCAACAGACGGGCTACCCAACAAAAGAATAAGAGGACGGGCGCAGACGAACTCGAAAAGGAAGACCGGCTACAGACGGGCTACCCAACAAAAGAAAACGAGGACGGCCGCAGACGAACTCGAAAAGGAAGAACAGCCACAGATGGGCTACCCAACAAAAGAATACGAGGACGACCGCAGACGAACTCGAAAAGGAAGACCGGCCACAGACGGGCTACCCAACAAGAGAAAACGAGGACGGCCGCAGACGAACTCGAAAAGGAAGACCGGCCACAGACGGGCTACCCAACAAAAGAATACGAGGATGACCGCAGACAAACTCGAAAAGGAAGACCGGCCACAGACAGGCTACCCAACAAAAGAAAACGAGGACGGCCGCAGATGAACTCGAAAAGGAAGACCGACTACAGATGGGCTACCCAACAAAAGATAAAACAAGGACGGCCTAAGACGAACTCGAAAAGGAAGACCGGCCAAAGACGGACTACCCAATAAAAGAATTCGAGGATGGCCGCAGACGAACTCGAAAATGAAGACTGGCCACAGACGGGCTACCCAACAAAAGAAAACGAGGACGGCCGCAGACGAACTCGAAAAGGAAGACCGACCACAGACGGGCTACCCAACAAAAGAATACGAGGACGGCCGCAGACAAACTCGAAAAGGAAGACCAGCCACAGACGGGCTACCCAACAAAAGAAAACGAGGACGGCCGCAGACGAACTCGAAAAGGAAGACCGGCCACAGACGGGCTACCCAACAAGAGAAAACGAGGACGACCGCAGACGAACTCGAAAAGGAAGACCGGCAACAGACGGGCTACCCAACAAAAGAATAAGAGGACGGGCGCAGACGAACTCGAAAAGGAAGACCGGCAACAGACGGGCTACCCAACAAAAGAATAAGAGGACGGGCGCAGACGAACTCGAAAAGGAAGACCGGCCACAGACGGGCTACCCAACAAAAGAAAACGAGGACGGCCGCAGACAAACTCGAAAAGGAAGACCGGCCACAGACGGGCTACCCAACAAAAGAAAACGAGGACGGCCGCAGACGAACTCAAAAAGAAAGACCGGCCACAGACGGGCTACCCAACAAGAGAAAACGAGGACGACCGCAGACGAACTCGAAAAGGAAGACCGGCAACAGACGGGCTACCCAACAAAAGAATAAGAGGACGGGCGCAGACGAACTCGAAAAGGAAGACCGGCTACAGACGGGCTACCCAACAAAAGAAAACGAGGACGGCCGCAGACAAACTCGAAAAGGAAGACCGGCCACAGACGGGCTACCGAACAAGAGAAAATGAGGACGACCGTAGACGAACTCGAAAAGAAAGACCGGCAACAGACGGGCTACCCAACAAAAGAATAAGAGGACGGGCGCAGACGAACTCGAAAAGGAAGACCGGCTACAGACGGGCTACCCAACAAAAGAAAACGAGGACGGCCGCAGACGAACTCGAAAAGGAAGACCGGCCACAAACGGGATACCCAATAAAAGAATACGACGACGACCACAGACGAACTCGAAAAGGAAGATCGACCACAGACGGGCTACCCAACAAAAGAAAATGAGGACGGCCGTAGACGAACTCGAAAAGGAAGACTGGCCACAGACGGGCTACCCTACAAAAGAAAATGAGGACGGCCGTAGACGAACTCGAAAAGGAAGACAGGCCACAGACGAGCTACCCAATAAAAGAATATGTGGACGGCCGCAGACGAACTCGAAAAGGAAGACCGGCCATAAACGGGCTACCCAACAGAAAAATACGAGGACGGCCGCAGACGAACTCGAAAAGAAAGACCGGCCACAGACGGGCTACCCAACAAAAGAAAACGAGGAAGGCCGCAGATGAACTCGAAAAGGAAGAACAGCCACAGATTGGCTACCCAACAAAAGAATACGAGGACGACCGCAGACGAACTCGAAAAGGAAGACCGGCCATAGACGGGCTACCCAACAAAAGAATACGAGGACGGCCGCAGACGAACTCGAAAAGGAAGACCGGTCACAGACGGGCTACCCAACAAGAGAAAACGAGGACGGCCGCAGACGAACTCGAAAAGGAAGATCGGCCACAGACGGGCTACCCAACAAAAGAATACGAGGACGGCCGCAGACAAACTCGAAAAGGAAGACCAGCCACAGACGGGCTACCCAACAAAAGAAAACGAGGACGGCCGCAGACGAACTCGAAAAGGAAGACCGGCCACAGACGGGCTACCCAACAAGAGAAAACGAGGACGACCGCAGACGAACTCGAAAAGCAAGACCGGCAACAGACGGGCTACCCAACAAAAGAATAAGAGGACGGGCGCAGACGAACTCGAAAAGGAAGACCGGCTACAGACGGGCTACCCAACAAAAGAAAACGAGGACGGCCGCAGACGAACTCGAAAAGGAAGAACAGCCACAGATGGGCTACCCAACAAAAGAATACGAGGACGACCGCAGACGAACTCGAAAAGGAAGACCGGCCACAGACGGGCTACCCAACAAGAGAAAACGAGGACGGCCGCAGACGAACTCGAAAAGGAAGACCGGCCACAGACGGGCTACCCAACAAAAGAATACTAGGATGACCGCAGACAAACTCGAAAAGGAAGACCGGCCACAGACAGGCTACCCAACAAAAGAAAACGAGGACGGCCGCAGATGAACTCAAAAAGGAAGACCGACTACAGATGGGCTACCCAACAAAAGATAAAACAAGGACGGCCTAAGACGAACTCGAAAAGGAAGACCGGCCAAAGACGGACTACCCAATAAAAGAATTCGAGGATGGCCGCAGACGAACTCGAAAATGAAGACTGGCCACAGACGGGCTACCCAACAAAAGAAAACGAGGACGGCCGCAGACGAACTCGAAAAGGAAGACCGACCACAGACGGGCTACCCAACAAAAGAATACGAGGACGGCCGCAGACAAACTCGAAAAGGAAGACCAGCCACAGACGGGCTACCCAACAAAAGAAAACGAGGACGGCCGCAGACGAACTCGAAAAGGAAGACCGGCCACAGACGGGCTACCCAACAAGAGAAAACGAGGACGACCGCAGACGAACTCGAAAAGGAAGACCGGCAACAGACGGGCTACCCAACAAAAGAATAAGAGGACGGGCGCAGACGAACTCGAAAAGGAAGACCGGCAACAGACGGCCTACCCAACAAAAGAATAAGAGGACGGGCGCAGACGAACTCGAAAAGGAAGACCGGCTACAGACGGGCTACCCAACAAAAGAAAACGAGGACGGCCGCAGACAAACTCGAAAAGGAAGACCGGCCACAGACGGGCTACCGAACAAGAGAAAATGAGGACGACCGTAGACGAACTCGAAAAGAAAGACCGGCAACAGACGGGCTACCCAACAAAAGAATAAGAGGACGGGCGCAGACGAACTCGAAAAGGAAGACCGGCTACAGACGGGCTACCCAACAAAAGAAAATGAGGACGGCCGCAGACGAACTCGAAAAGGAAGACCGGCCACAAACGGGCTACCCAATAAAAGAATACGACGACGACCACAGACGAACTCGAAAAGGAAGATCGACCACAGACGGGCTACCCAACAAAAGAAAATGAGGACGGCCGTAGACGAACTCGAAAAGGAAGACTGGCCACAGACGGGCTACCCTACAAAAGAAAATGAGGACGGCCGTAGACGAACTCGAAAAGGAAGACAGGCCACAGACGAGCTACCCAACAAAAGAATATGTGGACGGCCGCAGACGAACTCAAAAAGGAAGACCGGCCATAAACGGGCTACCCAACAGAAAAATACGAGGACGGCCGCAGACGAACTCGAAAAGAAAGACCGGCCACAGACGGGCTACCCAACAAAAGAAAACGAGGAAGGCCGCAGACGAACTCGAAAAGGAAGAACAGCCACAGATGGGCTACCCAACAAAAGAATACGAGGACGACCGCAGACGAACTCGAAAAGGAAGACCGGCCACAGACGGGCTACCCAACAAAAGAATACGAGGACGGCCGCAGACGAACTCGAAAAGGAAGACCGGTCACAGACGGGCTACCCAACAAGAGAAAACGAGGACGGCCGCAGACGAACTCGAAAAGGAAGATCGGCCACAGACGGGCTACCCAACAAAAGAATACGAGGACGGCCGCAGACAAACTCGAAAAGGACGACCAGCCACAGACGGGCTACCCAACAAAAGAAAACGAGGACGGCCGCAGACGAACTCGAAAAGGAAGACCGGCCATAGCCGGGCTACCCAACAAGAGAAAACGAGGACGACCGCAGACGAACTCGAAAAGCAAGACCGGCAACAGACGGGCTACCCAACAAAAGAATAAGAGGACGGGCGCAGACGAACTCGAAAAGGAAGACCGGCTACAGACGGGCTACCCAACAAAAGAAAACGAGGACGGCCGCAGACAAACTCGAAAAGGAAGACCGGCCACAAACGGGCTACCGAACAAGAGAAAATGAGGACGACCGTAGACGACTCGAAAAGGAAGACCGGCAACAGACGGGCTACCCAACAAAAGAATAAGAGGACGGGCGCAGACGAACTCGAAAAGGAAGACCGGCTACAGACGGGCTACCCAACAAAAGAAAACGAGGACGGCCGCAGACGAACTCGAAATGGAAGACCGGCCACAGACGGACTACCCAAAAAGAGAAAACGAGGACGACCGCAGACGAACTCGAAAAGGAAGACCGGCAACAGACGGGCTACCCAACAAAAGAATAAGAGGACGGGCGCAGACGAACTCGAAAAGGAAGACCGGCTACAGACGGGCTACCCAACAAAAGAAAACGAGGACGGCCGCAGACAAACTCGAAAAGGAAGACCAGCCACAGACGGGCTACCCAACAAAAGAATACGAGGATGGCCGTAGACGAACTCGAAAAGGAAGACCGGCCACAGACGGGCTACCCAACAAAAGAATACGAGGACGGCCGCAGACGAACTCGAAAAGGAAGACCGGCCACAGATGGGCTGCCCAACAAAAGAATATGAGGACGGCTGCAGACGAACTCGAAAAGGAAGACCGGCCACAGATGGGCTGCCCAACAAAAGAATATGAAGACGGCCATAGACGAACTCGAAAAGGAAGACCGGCTACAGACGGACTACCCAATAAAAGAATTCGAGGATGGCCGCAGACGAACCCGAAAATGAAGACTGGCCACAGACGGGCTACCCAACAAAAGAAAACGAGGACGGCCGCAGACGAACTCGAAAAGGAAGACCGACCACAGACGGGCTACCCAACAAAAGAATACGAGGACGGCCGCAGACAAACTCGAAAAGGAAGACCAGCCACAGACGGGCTACCCAACAAAAGAAAACGAGGACGGCCGCAGACGAACTCGAAAAGGAAGACCGGCCATAGACGGGCTACCCAACAAGAGAAAACGAGGACGACCGCAGACGAACTCGAAAAGGAAGACCGGCAACAGACGGGCTACCCAACAAAAGAATAAGAGGACGGGCGCAGACGAACTCGAAAAGGAAGACCGGCTACAGACGGGCTACCCAACAAAAGAAAACGAGGACGGCCGCAGACAAACTCGAAAAGGAAGACCGGCCACAAACGGGCTACCGAACAAGAGAAAACGAGGACGACCGTAGACGAACTCGAAAAGGAAGACCGGCCACAGACGGGCTACCCAACAAAAGAATACGAGGACGACCGCAGACAAACTCGAAAAGGAAGACCGGCCACAGACAGGCTACCCAACAAAAGAATACGGGGACGGCCGCAGACGAACTCGAAAAGGAAGACCGGCCACAGATGGGCTGCCCAACAAAAGAATATGAGGACGGCTGCAGACGAACTCGAAAAGTAAGACCGGCCACAGATGGGCTGCCCAACAAAAGAATATGAAGACGGCCATAGACGAACTCGAAAAGGAAGACCGGCTACAGACGTGCTACCCAACAAAAGCTAAAACGAGGACGGCCGCAGACGAACTCGAAAAGGAAGACCGGCCACAAACGGGCTACCCAATAAAAGAATACGAGGACGACCACAGACGAACTCGAAAAGGAAGATCGACCACAGACGGGCTACCCAACAAAAGAAAACGAGGACGGCCGTAGACGAACTCGAAAAGGAAGACTGGCCACAGACAGGCTACCCTACAAAAGAAAATGAGGACGGCCGTAGACGAACTCGAAAAGGAAGACATGCCACAGACGAGCTACCCAACAAAAGAATATGTGGACGGCCGCAGACGAACTCGAAAAGGAAGACCGGCCATAAACGGGCTACCCAACAGAAAAATACGAGGACGGCCGCAGACGAACTCGAAAAGAAAGACCGGCCACAGACGGGCTACCCAACAAAAGAAAACGAGGAAGGCCGCAGACGAACTCGAAAAGGAAGAACAGCCACAGATGGGCTTCCCAACAAAAGAAAATGAGGAAGGCCGTAGACGAACTCGAAAAGGAAGAACAACCACAGAGGGGCTTCCCAACAAAAGAATAAGAGGACGACCGCAGACGAACTCGAAAAGGAAGACCGGCCACAGACGGGCTACCCAACAAAAGAATACGAGGACGGCCACAGACGAACTCGAAAAGGAAGACCTGTCACAGACGGGCTACCCAACAAGAGAAAACGAGGAGGGCCGCAGACGAACTCGAAAAGGAAGACCGACCACAGTCGGGCTACCCAACAAAAGAATACGAGGACGACCGCAGACAAACTCGAAAAGGAAGACCGGCCACAGACGAGCTACCCAACAAAAGAATATGTGGACGGCCGCAGACGTACTCGGAAAGGAAGACCGGCCATAAACGGGCTACCCAACAGAAAAATACGAGGACGGCCGCAGACGAACTCGAAAAGGAAGACCGGCCACAGACGGGCTACCCAACAAAAGAAAACGAGGAAGGCCGCAGATGAACTCGAAAAGGAAGAACAGTCACAGAAAGGCAACCCAACAAAAGAATACGAGGACAGCCGCAGACGAACTCGAAAAGGAAGACCGGCCACAGACGGGCTACCCAACAAAAGAATACGAGAACGGCCGCAGACAAACTCGAAAAGGAAGACCGGCCACAGACGGGCTACCCAACAAAAGAAAACGAGGACGGCCGCAGATGAACTCAAAAAGGAAGACCGACTACAGATGGGCTACCCAACAAAAGATAAAACAAGGACGGCCGAAGACGAACTCGAAAAGGAAGACCGGCCAAAGATGGGCTACCCAACAAAAGAATTCGAGGACGGCCGCAGACGAACTCGAAAATGAAGACTGGCCACAGACGGGCTACCCAACAAAAGAAAACGAGGACGGCCGCAGACAAACTCGAAAATGAAGACTGGCCACAGACGGGCTACCCAACAAAAGAAAACGAGGACGGCCGCAGACGAACTCGAAAAGGAAGACCGACCACAGACGGGCTACCCAACAAAAGAATACGAGGACGGCCGCAGACAAACTCGAAAAGGAAGACCAGCCACAGACGGGGTACCCAACAAAAGAAAACGAGGACGGCCGCAGACGAACTCGTAAAGGAAGACCGGCCACAGACGGGCTACCCAACAAGAGAAAACGAGGACGACCGCAGACGAACTCGAAAAGGAAGACCGGCCACAGACGGGCTACCCAACAAAAGAAAACGAGGACGACCGCAGATGAACTCGAAAAGGAAGACCGACCACAGACGGGCTACCCAACAAAAGAAAATGAGGACGGCCGCAGACGAACTCGAAAAGGAAGACCGGCCACAGACGGGCTACCCAACAAAAGAAAACGAGGACGGCCGCAGATGAACTCGAAAAGGAAGACCGACTACAGATGGGCTACCCAACAAAAGATAAAACAAGGACGGCCGAAGACGAACTCGAAAAGGAAGACCGGCCAAAGATGGGCTACCCAACAAAAGAATTCGAGGACGGCCGCAGACGAACTCGAAAATGAAGACTGGCCACAGACGGGCTACCCAACAAAAGAAAACGAGGACGGCCGCAGACGAACTCGAAAATGAAGACTGGCCACAGACGGGCTACCCAACAAAAGAAAACGAGGACAGCTGCAGACGAACTCGAAAAGGAAGACCGACCACAGACGGGCTACCCAACAAAAGAATACAAGGACGGCCGCAGACAAACTCGAAAAGGAAGACCAGCCACAGACGGGCTACCCAACAAAAGAAAACGAGGACGACCGCAGACAAACTCGAAAAGGAAGACCGGCCACAGACGAGCTACCCAACAAAAGAATATGTGGACGGCCGCAGACGAACTCGGAAAGGAAGACCGGCCATAAACGGGCTACCCAACAGAAAAATACGAGGACGGCCGCAGACGAACTCGAAAAGGAAGACCGGCCACAGACAGGCTACCCAACAAAAGAAAACGAGGAAGGCCGCAGATGAACTCGAAAAGGAAGAACAGTCACAGAAAGGCAACCCAACAAAAGAATACGAGGATGGCCGCAGAAGAACTCGAAAAGGAAGACCGGCCACAGACGGGCTACCCAACAAAAGAATACGAGAACGGCCGCAGACAAACTCGAAAAGGAAGACCGGCCACAGACGGGCTACCCAACAAAAGAAAACGAGGACGGCCGCAGATGAACTCAAAAAGGAAGACCGACTACAGATGGGCTACCCAACAAAAGATAAAACAAGGACGGCCGAAGACGAACTCGAAAAGGAAGACCGGCCAAAGATGGGCTACCCAACAAAAGAATTCGAGGACGGCCGCAGACGAACTCGAAAATGAAGACTGGCCACAGACGGGCTACCCAACAAAAGAAAACGTGGACGGCCGCAGACGAACTCGAAAAGGAAGACCGACCACAGACGGGCTACCCAACAAAAGAATACGAGGACGGCCGCAGACAAACTCGAAAAGGAAGACCAGCCACAGACGGGCTACCCAACAAAAGAAAACGAGGACGGCCGCAGACGAACTCGAAAAGGAAGACCGGCCACAGACGGGCTACCCAACAAGAGAAAACGAGGACGACCGCAGACGAACTCGAAAAGGAAGACCGGCAACAGACGGGCTACCCAACAAAAGAATAAGAGGACGGGCGTAGACGAACTCGAAAAGGAAGACCGGCTACAGACGGGCTACCCAACAAAAGAAAACGAGGACGGCCGCAGACAAACTCAAAAAGGAAGACCGGCCACAGACGGGCTACCGAACAAGAGAAAACGAGGACGACCGTAGACGAACTCGAAAAGGAAGACCGGCCACAGACGGGCTACCCAACAAAAGAATACGAGGACGACCGCAGACAAACTCGAAAAGGAAGATCGGCCATAGACAGGCTACCCAACAAAAGAATACCGGGACGGCCGCAGACGAACTCGAAAAGGAAGACCGGCCACAGATGGGCTGCCCAACAATAGAATATGAGGACGGCTGCAGACGAACTCGAAAAGGAAGACCGGCCACAGATGGGCTGCCCAACAAAAGAATATGAAGACGGCAATAGACGAACTCGAAAAGGAAGACCGGCTACAGACGTGCTACCCAACAAAAGCTAAAACGAGGACGGCCGCAGACGAACTCGAAAAGGAAGACCGGCCACAAACGGGCTACCCAATAAAAGAATACGAGGACGACCACAGACGAACTCGAAAAGGAAGATCGACCACAGACGGGCTACCCAACAAAAGAAAACGAGGACGGCCGTAGACGAACTCGAAAAGGAAGACTGGCCACAGACGGGCTACCCTACAAAAGAAAATGAGGACGGCCGTAGACGAACTCGAAAAGGAAGACATGCCACAGACGAGCTACCCAACAAAAGAATATGTGGACGGCCGCAGACGAACTCGAAAAGGAAGACCGGCCATAAACGGGCTACCCAACAGAAAAATACGAGGACGGCCGCAGACGAACTCGAAAAGAAAGACCGGCCACAGACGGGCTACCCAACAAAAGAAAACGAGGAAGGCCGCAGACGAACTCGAAAAGGAAGAACAGCCACAGATGGGCTTCCCAACAAAAGAAAACGAGGAAGGCCGCAGACGAACTCGAAAAGGAAGAATAGCCACAGAGGGGCTTCCCAACAAAAGAATAAGAGGACGACCGCAGACGAACTCGAAAAGGAAGACCGGCCACAGACGGGCTACCCAACAAAAGAATACGAGGACGGCCACAGACGAACTCGAAAAGGAAGACCGATCACAGACGGGCTACCCAACAAGAGAAAACGAGGACGGCCGCAGACGAACTCGAAAAGGAAGACCGGCCATAAACGGGCTACCCAACAGAAAAATACGAGGACGGCCGCAGACGAACTCGAAAAGGAAGACCGGCCACAGACGGGCTACCCAACAAAAGAAAACGAGGAAGGCCGCAGATGAACTCGAAAAGGAAGAACAGTCACAGAAAGGCAACCCAACAAAAGAATACGAGGACAGCCGCAGACGAACTCGAAAAGGAAGACCGGCCACAGACGGGCTACCCAACAAAAGAATACGAGAACGGCCGCAGACAAACTCGAAAAGGAAGACCGGCCACAGACGGGCTACCCAACAAAAGAAAACGAGGACGGCCGCAGATGAACTCGAAAAGGAAGACCGACTACATATGGGCTACCCAACAAAAGATAAAACAAGGACGGCCGAAGACGAACTCGAAAAGGAAGACCGGCCAAAGATGGGCTACCCAACAAAAGAATTCGAGGACGGCCGCAGACGAACTCGAAAATGAAGACTGGCCACAGACGGGCTACCCAACAAAAGAAAACGAGGACGGCCGCAGACAAACTCGAAAATGAAGACTGGCCACAGACGGGCTACCCAACAAAAGAAAACGAGGACGGCCGCAGACGAACTCGAAAAGGAAGACCGACCACAGACGGGCTACCCAACAAAAGAATACGAGGACGGCCGCAGACAAACTCGAAAAGGAAGACCAGCCACAGACGGGGTACCCAACAAAAGAAAACGAGGACGGCCGCAGACGAACTCGTAAAGGAAGACCGGCCACAGACGGGCTACCCAACAAGAGAAAACGAGGACGACCGCAGACGAACTCGAAAAGGAAGACCGGCCACAGACGGGCTACCCAACAAAAGAAAACGAGGACGACCGCAGATGAACTCGAAAAGGAAGACCGACCACAGACGGGCTACCCAACAAAAGAAAATGAGGACGGCCGCAGACGAACTCGAAAAGGAAGACCGGCCACAGACGGGCTACCCAACAAAAGAAAACGAGGACGGCCGCAGATGAACTCGAAAAGGAAGACCGACTACAGATGGGCTACCCAACAAAAGATAAAACAAGGACGGCCGAAGACGAACTCGAAAAGGAAGACCGGCCAAAGATGGGCTACCCAACAAAAGAATTCGAGGACGGCCGCAGACGAACTCGAAAATGAAGACTGGCCACAGACGGGCTACCCAACAAAAGAAAACGAGGACGGCCGCAGACGAACTCGAAAATGAAGACTGGCCACAGACGGGCTACCCAACAAAAGAAAACGAGGACAGCCGCAGACGAACTCGAAAAGGAAGACCGACCACAGACGGGCTACCCAACAAAAGAATACAAGGACGGCCGCAGACAAACTCGAAAAGGAAGACCAGCCACAGACGGGCTACCCAACAAAAGAAAACGAGGACGACCGCAGACAAACTCGAAAAGGAAGACCGGCCACAGACGAGCTACCCAACAAAAGAATATGTGGACGGCCGCAGACGAACTCGAAAAGGAAGACCGGCCATAAACGGGCTACCCAACAGAAAAATACGAGGACGGCCGCAGACGAACTCGAAAAGGAAGACCGGCCACAGACGGGCTACCCAACAAAAGAAAACGAGGAAGGCCGCAGATGAACTCGAAAAGGAAGAACAGTCACAGAAAGGCAACCCAACAAAAGAATACGAGGATGGCCGCAGAAGAACTCGAAAAGGAAGACCGGCCACAGACGGGCTACCCAACAAAAGAATACGAGAACGGCCGCAGGCAAACTCGAAAAGGAAGACCGGCCACAGACGGGCTACCCAACAAAAGAAAACGAGGACGGCCGCAGACGAACTCGAAAAGGAAGAACAGCCACAGATGGGCTTCCCAACAAAAGAAAACGAGGAAGGCCGCAGACGAACTCGAAAAGGAAGAACAGCCACAGAGGGGCTTCCCAACAAAAGAATAAGAGGACGACCGCAGACGAACTCGAAAAGGAAGACCGGCCACAGACGGGCTACCCAACAAAAGAATACGAGGACGGCCACAGACGAACTCGAAAAGGAAGACCGATCACAGACGGGCTACCCAACAAGAGAAAACGAGGACGGCCGCAGACGAACTCGAAAAGGAAGACCGGCCATAAACGGGCTACCCAACAGAAAAATACGAGGACGGCCGCAGACGAACTCGAAAAGGAAGACCGGCCACAGACGGGCTACCCAACAAAAGAAAACGAGGAAGGCCGCAGATGAACTCGAAAAGGAAGAACAGTCACAGAAAGGCAACCCAACAAAAGAATACGAGGACAGCCGCAGACGAACTCGAAAAGGAAGACCGGCCACAGACGGGCTACCCAACAAAAGAATACGAGAACGGCCGCAGACAAACTCGAAAAGGAAGACCGGCCACAGACGGGCTACCCAACAAAAGAAAACGAGGACGGCCGCAGATGAACTCGAAAAGGAAGACCGACTACAGATGGGCTACCCAACAAAAGATAAAACAAGGACGGCCGAAGACGAACTCGAAAAGGAAGACCGGCCAAAGATGGGCTACCCAACAAAAGAATTCGAGGACGGCCGCAGACGAACTCGAAAATGAAGACTGGCCACAGACGGGCTACCCAACAAAAGAAAACGAGGACGGCCGCAGACAAACTCGAAAATGAAGACTGGCCACAGACGGGCTACCCAACAAAAGAAAACGAGGACGGCCGCAGACGAACTCGAAAAGGAAGACCGACCACAGACGGGCTACCCAACAAAAGAATACGAGGACGGCCGCAGACAAACTCGAAAAGGAAGACCAGCCACAGACGGGGTACCCAACAAAAGAAAACGAGGACGGCCGCAGACGAACTCGTAAAGGAAGACCGGCCACAGACGGGCTACCCAACAAGAGAAAACGAGGACGACCGCAGACGAACTCGAAAAGGAAGACCGGCCACAGACGGGCTACCCAACAAAAGAAAACGAGGACGACCGCAGATGAACTCGAAAAGGAAGACCGACCACAGACGGGCTACCCAACAAAAGAAAATGAGGACGGCCGCAGACGAACTCGAAAAGGAAGACCGGCCACAGACGGGCTACCCAACAAAAGAAAACGAGGACGGCCGCAGATGAACTCGAAAAGGAAGACCGACTACAGATGGGCTACCCAACAAAAGATAAAACAAGGACGGCCGAAGACGAACTCGAAAAGGAAGACCGGCCAAAGATGGGCTACCCAACAAAAGAATTCGAGGACGGCCGCAGACGAACTCGAAAATGAAGACTGGCCACAGACGGGCTACCCAACAAAAGAAAACGAGGACGGCCGCAGACGAACTCGAAAATGAAGACTGGCCACAGACGGGCTACCCAACAAAAGAAAACGAGGACAGCCGCAGACGAACTCGAAAAGGAAGACCGACCACAGACGGGCTACCCAACAAAAGAATACAAGGACGGCCGCAGACAAACTCGAAAAGGAAGACCAGCCACAGACGGGCTACCCAACAAAAGAAAACGAGGACGACCGCAGACAAACTCGAAAAGGAAGACCGGCCACAGACGAGCTACCCAACAAAAGAATATGTGGACGGCCGCAGACGAACTCGGAAAGGAAGACCGGCCATAAACGGGCTACCCAACAGAAAAATACGAGGACGGCCGCAGACGAACTCGAAAAGGAAGACCGGCCACAGACGGGCTACCCAACAAAAGAAAACGAGGAAGGCCGCAGATGAACTCGAAAAGGAAGAACAGTCACAGAAAGGCAACCCAACAAAAGAATACGAGGATGGCCGCAGAAGAACTCGAAAAGGAAGACCGGCCACAGACGGGCTACCCAACAAAAGAATACGAGAACGGCCGCAGACAAACTCGAAAAGGAAGACCGGCCACAGACGGGCTACCCAACAAAAGAAAACGAGGACGGCCGCAGATCAACTCAAAAAGGAAGACCGACTACAGATGGGCTACCCAACAAAAGATAAAACAAGGACGGCCGAAGACGAACTCGAAAAGGAAGACCGGCCAAAGATGGGCTACCCAACAAAAGAATTCGAGGACGGCCGCAGACGAACTCGAAAATGAAGACTGGCCACAGACGGGCTACCCAACAAAAGAAAACGAGGACGGCCGCAGACGAACTCGAAAAGGAAGACCGACCACAGACGGGCTACCCAACAAAAGAATACGAGGACGGCCGCAGACAAACTCGAAAAGGAAGACCAGCCACAGACGGGCTACCCAACAAAAGAAAACGAGGACGGCCGCAGACGAACTCGAAAAGGAAGACCGGCCACAGACGGGCTACCCAACAAGAGAAAACGAGGACGACCGCAGACGAACTCGAAAAGGAAGACCGGCAACAGACGGGCTACCCAACAAAAGAATAAGAGGACGGGCGTAGACGAACTCGAAAAGGAAGACCGGCTACAGACGGGCTACCCAACAAAAGAAAACGAGGACGGCCGCAGACAAACTCAAAAAGGAAGACCGGCCACAGACGGGCTACCGAACAAGAGAAAACGAGGACGACCGTAGACGAACTCGAAAAGGAAGACCGGCCACAGACGGGCTACCCAACAAAAGAATACGAGGACGACCGCAGACAAACTCGAAAAGGAAGATCGGCCATAGACAGGCTACCCAACAAAAGAATACGGGGACGGCCGCAGACGAACTCGAAAAGGAAGACCGGCCACAGATGGGCTGCCCAACAATAGAATATGAGGACGGCTGCAGACGAACTCGAAAAGGAAGACCGGCCACAGATGGGCTGCCCAACAAAAGAATATGAAGACGGCAATAGACGAACTCGAAAAGGAAGACCGGCTACAGACGTGCTACCCAACAAAAGCTAAAACGAGGACGGCCGCAGACGAACTCGAAAAGGAAGACCGGCCACAAACGGGCTACCCAATAAAAGAATACGAGGACGACCACAGACGAACTCGAAAAGGAAGATCGACCACAGACGGGCTACCCAACAAAAGAAAACGAGGACGGCCGTAGACGAACTCGAAAAGGAAGACTGGCCACAGACGGGCTACCCTACAAAAGATAAAACAAGGACGGCCGAAGACGAACTCGAAAAGGAAGACCGGCCACAGACGGGCTACCCAACAAAAGAAAACGAGGAAGGCCGCAGATGAACTCGAAAAGGAAGAACAGTCACAGAAAGGCAACCCAACAAAAGAATACGAGGACAGCCGCAGACGAACTCGAAAAGGAAGACCGGCCACAGACGGGCTACCCAACAAAAGAATACGAGAACGGCCGCAGACAAACTCGAAAAGGAAGACCGGCCACAGACGGGCTACCCAACAAAAGAAAACGAGGACGGCCGCAGATGAACTCGAAAAGGAAGACCGACTACAGATGGGCTACCCAACAAAAGATAAAACAAGGACGGCCGAAGACGAACTCGAAAAGGAAGACCGGCCAAAGATGGGCTACCCAACAAAAGAATTCGAGGACGGCCGCAGACGAACTCGAAAATGAAGACTGGCCACAGACGGGCTACCCAACAAAAGAAAACGAGGACGGCCGCAGACAAACTCGAAAATGAAGACTGGCCACAGACGGGCTACCCAACAAAAGAAAACGAGGACGGCCGCAGACGAACTCGAAAAGGAAGACCGACCACAGACGGGCTACCCAACAAAAGAATACGAGGACGGCCGCAGACAAACTCGAAAAGGAAGACCAGCCACAGACGGGGTACCCAACAAAAGAAAACGAGGACGGCCGCAGACGAACTCGTAAAGGAAGACCGGCCACAGACGGGCTACCCAACAAGAGAAAACGAGGACGACCGCAGACGAACTCGAAAAGGAAGACCGGCCACAGACGGGCTACCCAACAAAAGAAAACGAGGACGACCGCAGATGAACTCGAAAAGGAAGACCGACCACAGACGGGCTACCCAACAAAAGAAAATGAGGACGGCCGCAGACGAACTCGAAAAGGAAGACCGGCCACAGACGGGCTACCCAACAAAAGAAAACGAGGACGGCCGCAGATGAACTCGAAAAGGAAGACCGACTACAGATGGGCTACCCAACAAAAGATAAAACAAGGACGGCCGAAGACGAACTCGAAAAGGAAGACCGGCCAAAGATGGGCTACCCAACAAAAGAATTCGAGGACGGCCGCAGACGAACTCGAAAATGAAGACTGGCCACAGACGGGCTACCCAACAAAAGAAAACGAGGACGGCCGCAGACGAACTCGAAAATGAAGACTGGCCACAGACGGGCTACCCAACAAAAGAAAACGAGGACAGCCGCAGACGAACTCGAAAAGGAAGACCGACCACAGACGGGCTACCCAACAAAAGAATACAAGGACGGCCGCAGACAAACTCGAAAAGGAAGACCAGCCACAGACGGGCTACCCAACAAAAGAAAACGAGGACGACCGCAGACAAACTCGAAAAGGAAGACCGGCCACAGACGAGCTACCCAACAAAAGAATATGTGGACGGCCGCAGACGAACTCGGAAAGGAAGACCGGCCATAAACGGGCTACCCAACAGAAAAATACGAGGACGGCCGCAGACGAACTCGAAAAGGAAGACCGGCCACAGACGGGCTACCCAACAAAAGAAAACGAGGAAGGCCGCAGATGAACTCGAAAAGGAAGAACAGTCACAGAAAGGCAACCCAACAAAAGAATACGAGGATGGCCGCAGAAGAACTCGAAAAGGAAGACCGGCCACAGACGGGCTACCCAACAAAAGAATACGAGAACGGCCGCAGACAAACTCGAAAAGGAAGACCGGCCACAGACGGGCTACCCAACAAAAGAAAACGAGGACGGCCGCAGATCAACTCAAAAAGGAAGACCGACTACAGATGGGCTACCCAACAAAAGATAAAACAAGGACGGCCGAAGACGAACTCGAAAAGGAAGACCGGCCAAAGATGGGCTACCCAACAAAAGAATTCGAGGACGGCCGCAGACGAACTCGAAAATGAAGACTGGCCACAGACGGGCTACCCAACAAAAGAAAACGAGGACGGCCGCAGACGAACTCGAAAAGGAAGACCGACCACAGACGGGCTACCCAACAAAAGAATACGAGGACGGCCGCAGACAAACTCGAAAAGGAAGACCAGCCACAGACGGGCTACCCAACAAAAGAAAACGAGGACGGCCGCAGACGAACTCGAAAAGGAAGACCGGCCACAGACGGGCTACCCAACAAGAGAAAACGAGGACGACCGCAGACGAACTCGAAAAGGAAGACCGGCAACAGACGGGCTACCCAACAAAAGAATAAGAGGACGGGCGTAGACGAACTCGAAAAGGAAGACCGGCTACAGACGGGCTACCCAACAAAAGAAAACGAGGACGGCCGCAGACAAACTCAAAAAGGAAGACCGGCCACAGACGGGCTACCGAACAAGAGAAAACGAGGACGACCGTAGACGAACTCGAAAAGGAAGACCGGCCACAGACGGGCTACCCAACAAAAGAATACGAGGACGACCGCAGACAAACTCGAAAAGGAAGATCGGCCATAGACAGGCTACCCAACAAAAGAATACGGGGACGGCCGCAGACGAACTCGAAAAGGAAGACCGGCCACAGATGGGCTGCCCAACAATAGAATATGAGGACGGCTGCAGACGAACTCGAAAAGGAAGACCGGCCACAGATGGGCTGCCCAACAAAAGAATATGAAGACGGCAATAGACGAACTCGAAAAGGAAGACCGGCTACAGACGTGCTACCCAACAAAAGCTAAAACGAGGACGGCCGCAGACGAACTCGAAAAGGAAGACCGGCCACAAACGGGCTACCCAATAAAAGAATACGAGGACGACCACAGACGAACTCGAAAAGGAAGATCGACCACAGACGGGCTACCCAACAAAAGAAAACGAGGACGGCCGTAGACGAACTCGAAAAGGAAGACTGGCCACAGACGGGCTACCCTACAAAAGAAAATGAGGACGGCCGTAGACGAACTCGAAAAGGAAGACATGCCACAGACGAGCTACCCAACAAAAGAATATGTGGACGGCCGCAGACGAACTCGAAAAGGAAGACCGGCCATAAACGGGCTACCCAACAGAAAAATACGAGGACGGCCGCAGACGAACTCGAAAAGAAAGACCGGCCACAGACGGGCTACCCAACAAAAGAAAACGAGGAAGGCCGCAGACGAACTCGAAAAGGAAGAACAGCCACAGATGGGCTTCCCAACAAAAGAAAACGAGGAAGGCCGCAGACGAACTCGAAAAGGAAGAACAGCCACAGAGGGGCTTCCCAACAAAAGAATAAGAGGACGACCGCAGACGAACTCGA
Organism: Lathyrus tuberosus; assembly: GCA_022829125.1. NCBI lineage: Eukaryota > Viridiplantae > Streptophyta > Magnoliopsida > Fabales > Fabaceae > Lathyrus > Lathyrus tuberosus. The sequence goes on along the minus strand of JALAZF010000172.1, from coordinate 1,770,687 downwards.
AAAGGAAGACCGGCCACAGACGGGCTACCCAACAAAAGAATACGAGGACGGCCACAGACGAACTCGAAAAGGAAGACCGATCACAGACGGGCTACCCAACAAGAGAAAACGAGGACGGCCGCAGACGAACTCGAAAAGGAAGACCGACCACAGTCGGGCTACCCAACAAAAGAATACGAGGACGACCGCAGACAAACTCGAAAAGGAAGACCGGCCACAGACGAGCTACCCAACAAAAGAATATGTGGACGGCCGCAGACGAACTCGGAAAGGAAGACCGGCCATAAACGGGCTACCCAACAGAAAAATACGAGGACGGCCGCAGACGAACTCGAAAAGGAAGACCGGCCACAGACGGGCTACCCAACAAAAGAAAACGAGGAAGGCCGCAGATGAACTCGAAAAGGAAGAACAGTCACAGAAAGGCAACCCAACAAAAGAATACGAGGACAGCCGCAGACGAACTCGAAAAGGAAGACCGGCCACAGACGGGCTACCCAACAAAAGAATACGAGAACGGACGCAGACAAACTCGAAAAGGAAGACCGGCCACAGACGGGCTACCCAACAAAAGAAAACGAGGACGGCCGCAGATGAACTCGAAAAGGAAGACCGACTACAGATGGGCTACCCAACAAAAGATAAAACAAGGACGGCCGAAGACGAACTCGAAAAGGAAGACCGGCCAAAGATGGGCTACCCAACAAAAGAATTCGAGGACGGCCGCAGACGAACTCGAAAATGAAGACTGGCCACAGACGGGCTACCCAACAAAAGAAAACGAGGACGGCCGCAGACAAACTCGAAAATGAAGACTGGCCACAGACGGGCTACCCAACAAAAGAAAACGAGGACGGCCGCAGACGAACTCGAAAAGGAAGACCGACCACAGACGGGCTACCCAACAAAAGAATACGAGGACGGCCGCAGACAAACTCGAAAAGGAAGACCAGCCACAGACGGGGTACCCAACAAAAGAAAACGAGGACGGCCGCAGACGAACTCGAAAAGGAAGACCGGCCACAGACGGGCTACACAACAAGAGAAAACGAGGACGACCGCAGACGAACTCGAAAAGGAAGACCGGCCACAGACGGGCTACCCAACAAAAGAAAACGAGGACGACCGCAGATGAACTCGAAAAGGAAGACCGACCACAGACGGGCTACCCAACAAAAGAAAATGAGGACGGCCGCAGACGAACTCGAAAAGGAAGACCGGCCACAGACGGGCTACCCAACAAAAGAAAACGAGGACGGCCGCAGATGAACTCGAAAAGGAAGACCGGCTACAGATGGGCTACCCAACAAAAGATAAAACAAGGACGGCCGAAGACGAACTCGAAAAGGAAGACCGGCCAAAGATGGGCTACCCAACAAAAGAATTCGAGGACGGCCGCAGACGAACTCGAAAATGAAGACTGGCCACAGACGGGCTACCCAACAAAAGAAAACGAGGACGGCCGCAGACGAACTCGAAAATGAAGACTGGCCACAGACGGGCTACCCAACAAAAGAAAACGAGGACAGCCGTAGACGAACTCGAAAAGGAAGACCGACCACAGACGGGCTACCCAACAAAAGAATTCGAGGACGGCCGCAGACGAACTCGAAAATGAAGACTGGCCACAGACGGGCTACCCAACAAAAGAAAACGAGGACGGCCGCAGACGAACTCGAAAATGAAGACTGGCCACAGACGGGCTACCCAACAAAAGAAAACGAGGACAGCCGTAGACGAACTCGAAAAGGAAGACCGACCACAGACGGGCTACCCAACAAAAGAATACGAGGACGGCCGCAGACAAACTCGAAAAGGAAGACCAGCCACAGACGGGCTACCCAACAAAAGAAAACGAGGACGACCGCAGACAAACTCGAAAAGGAAGACCGGCCACAGACGAGCTACCCAACAAAAGAATATGTGGACGGCCGCAGACGAACTCGGAAAGGAAGACCGGCCATAAAGGGGCTACCCAACAGAAAAATACGAGGACGGCCGCAGACGAACTCGAAAAGGAAGACCGGCCACAGACGGGCTACCCAACAAAAGAAAACGAGGAAGGCCGCAGATGAACTCGAAAAGGAAGAACAGTCACAGAAAGGCAACCCAACAAAAGAATACGAGGATGGCCGCAGACGAACTCGAAAAGGAAGACCGGTCACAGACGGGCTACCCAACAAGAGAAAACGAGGACGGCCGCAGACGAAATCGAAAAGGAAGACCGACCACAGTCGGGCTACCCAACAAAAGAATACGAGGACGACCGCAGACAAACTCGAAAAGGAAGACCGGCCACAGACGAGCTACCCAACAAAAGAATATGTGGACGGCCGCAGATGAACTCGGAAAGGAAGACCGGCCATAAACGGGCTACCCAACAGAAAAATACGAGGACGGCCGCAGACGAACTCGAAAAGGAAGACCGGCCACAGACGGGCTACCCAACAAAAGAAAACGAGGAAGGCCGCAGATGAACTCGAAAAGGAAGAACAGTCACAGAAAGGCAACCCAACAAAAGAATACGAGGACAGCCGCAGACGAACTCGAAAAGGAAGACCGGCCACAGACGGGCTACCCAACAAAAGAATACGAGAACGGCCGCAGACAAACTCGAAAAGGAAGACCGGCCACAGACGGGCTACCCAACAAAAGAAAACGAGGACGGCCGCAGATGAACTCGAAAAGGAAGACCGACTACAGATGGGCTACCCAACAAAAGATAAAACAAGGACGACCGAAGACGAACTCGAAAAGGAAGACCGGCCAAAGATGGACTACCCAACAAAAGAATTCGAGGACGGCCGCAGACGAACTCGAAAATGAAGACTGGCCACAGACGGGCTACCCAACAAAAGAAAACGAGGACGGCCGCAGACAAACTCGAAAATGAAGACTGGCCACAGACGGGCTACCCAACAAAAGAAAACGAGGACGGCCGCAGACGAACTCGAAAAGGAAGACCGACCACAGACGGGCTACCCAACAAAAGAATACGAGGACGGCCGCAGACAAACTCGAAAAGGAAGACCAGCCACAGACGGGGTACCCAACAAAAGAAAACGAGGACGGCCGCAGACGAACTCGAAAAGGAAGACCGGCCACAGACGGGCTACACAACAAGAGAAAACGAGGACGACCGCAGACGAACTCGAAAAGGAAGACCGGCCACAGACGGGCTACCCAACAAAAGAAAACGAGGACGACCGCAGATGAATTCGAAAAGGAAGACTGGCCACAGACGGGCTACCCTACAAAAGAAAATGAGGACGGCCGTAGACGAACTCGAAAAGGAAGACATGCCACAGACGAGCTACCCAACAAAAGAATATGTGGACGGCCGCAGACGAACTCGAAAAGGAAGACCGGCCATAAACGGGCTACCCAACAGAAAAATACGAGGACGGCCGCAGACGAACTCGAAAAGAAAGACCGGCCACAGACGGGCTACCCAACAAAAGAAAACGAGGAAGGCCGCAGACGAACTCGAAAAGGAAGAACAGCCACAGATGGGCTTCCCAACAAAAGAAAACGAGGAAGGCCGCAGACGAACTCGAAAAGGAAGAACAGCCACAGAGGGGCTTCCCAACAAAAGAATAAGAGGACGACCGCAGACGAACTCGAAAAGGAAGACCGGCCACAGACGGGCTACCCAACAAAAGAATACGAGGACGGCCACAGACGAACTCGAAAAGGAAGACCGATCACAGACGGGCTACCCAACAAGAGAAAACGAGGACGGCCGCAGACGAACTCGAAAAGGAAGACCGACCACAGTCGGGCTACCCAACAAAAGAATACGAGGACGACCGCAGACAAACTCGAAAAGGAAGACCGGCCACAGACGAGCTACCCAACAAAAGAATATGTGGACGGCCGCAGACGAACTCGGAAAGGAAGACCGGCCATAAACGGGCTACCCAACAGAAAAATACGAGGACGGCCGCAGACGAACTCGAAAAGGAAGACCGGCCACAGACGGGCTACCCAACAAAAGAAAACGAGGAAGGCCGCAGATGAACTCGAAAAGGAAGAACAGTCACAGAAAGGCAACCCAACAAAAGAATACGAGGACAGCCGCAGACGAACTCGAAAAGGAAGACCGGCCACAGACGGGCTACCCAACAAAAGAATACGAGAACGGACGCAGACAAACTCGAAAAGGAAGACCGGCCACAGACGGGCTACCCAACAAAAGAAAACGAGGACGGCCGCAGATGAACTCGAAAAGGAAGACCGACTACAGATGGGCTACCCAACAAAAGATAAAACAAGGACGGCCGAAGACGAACTCGAAAAGGAAGACCGGCCAAAGATGGGCTACCCAACAAAAGAATTCGAGGACGGCCGCAGACGAACTCGAAAATGAAGACTGGCCACAGACGGGCTACCCAACAAAAGAAAACGAGGACGGCCGCAGACAAACTCGAAAATGAAGACTGGCCACAGACGGGCTACCCAACAAAAGAAAACGAGGACGGCCGCAGACGAACTCGAAAAGGAAGACCGACCACAGACGGGCTACCCAACAAAAGAATACGAGGACGGCCGCAGACAAACTCGAAAAGGAAGACCAGCCACAGACGGGGTACCCAACAAAAGAAAACGAGGACGGCCGCAGACGAACTCGAAAAGGAAGACCGGCCACAGACGGGCTACACAACAAGAGAAAACGAGGACGACCGCAGACGAACTCGAAAAGGAAGACCGGCCACAGACGGGCTACCCAACAAAAGAAAACGAGGACGACCGCAGATGAACTCGAAAAGGAAGACCGACCACAGACGGGCTACCCAACAAAAGAAAATGAGGACGGCCGCAGACGAACTCGAAAAGGAAGACCGGCCACAGACGGGCTACCCAACAAAAGAAAACGAGGACGGCCGCAGATGAACTCGAAAAGGAAGACCGGCTACAGATGGGCTACCCAACAAAAGATAAAACAAGGACGGCCGAAGACGAACTAGAAAAGGAAGACCGGCCAAAGATGGGCTACCCAACAAAAGAATTCGAGGACGGCCGCAGACGAACTCGAAAATGAAGACTGGCCACAGACGGGCTACCCAACAAAAGAAAACGAGGACGGCCGCAGACGAACTCGAAAATGAAGACTGGCCACAGACGGGCTACCCAACAAAAGAAAACGAGGACAGCCGTAGACGAACTCGAAAAGGAAGACCGACCACAGACGGGCTACCCAACAAAAGAATTCGAGGACGGCCGCAGACGAACTCGAAAATGAAGACTGGCCACAGACGGGCTACCCAACAAAAGAAAACGAGGACGGCCGCAGACGAACTCGAAAATGAAGACTGGCCACAGACGGGCTACCCAACAAAAGAAAACGAGGACAGCCGTAGACGAACTCGAAAAGGAAGACCGACCACAGACGGGCTACCCAACAAAAGAATACGAGGACGGCCGCAGACAAACTCGAAAAGGAAGACCAGCCACAGTCGGGCTACCCAACAAAAGAATACGAGGACGACCGCAGACAAACTCGAAAAGGAAGACCGGCCACAGACGAGCTACCCAACAAAAGAATATGTGGACGGCCGCAGACGAACTCGGAAAGGAAGACCGGCCATAAACGGGCTACCCAACAGAAAAATACGAGGACGGCCGCAGACGAACTCGAAAAGGAAGACCGGCCACAGACGGGCTACCCAACAAAAGAAAACGAGGAAGGCCGCAGATGAACTCGAAAAGGAAGAACAGTCACAGAAAGGCAACCCAACAAAAGAATACGAGGACAGCCGCAGACGAACTCGAAAAGGAAGACCGGCCACAGACGGGCTACCCAACAAAAGAATACGAGAACGGACGCAGACAAACTCGAAAAGGAAGACCGGCCACAGACGGGCTACCCAACAAAAGAAAACGAGGACGGCCGCAGATGAACTCGAAAAGGAAGACCGACTACAGATGGGCTACCCAACAAAAGATAAAACAAGGACGGCCGAAGACGAACTCGAAAAGGAAGACCGGCCAAAGATGGGCTACCCAACAAAAGAATTCGAGGACGGCCGCAGACGAACTCGAAAATGAAGACTGGCCACAGACGGGCTACCCAACAAAAGAAAACGAGGACGGCCGCAGACAAACTCGAAAATGAAGACTGGCCACAGACGGGCTACCCAACAAAAGAAAACGAGGACGGCCGCAGACGAACTCGAAAAGGAAGACCGACCACAGACGGGCTACCCAACAAAAGAATACGAGGACGGCCGCAGACAAACTCGAAAAGGAAGACCAGCCACAGACGGGGTACCCAACAAAAGAAAACGAGGACGGCCGCAGACGAACTCGAAAAGGAAGACCGGCCACAGACGGGCTACACAACAAGAGAAAACGAGGACGACCGCAGACGAACTCGAAAAGGAAGACCGGCCACAGACGGGCTACCCAACAAAAGAAAACGAGGACGACCGCAGATGAACTCGAAAAGGAAGACCGACCACAGACGGGCTACCCAACAAAAGAAAATGAGGACGGCCGCAGACGAACTCGAAAAGGAAGACCGGCCACAGACGGGCTACCCAACAAAAGAAAACGAGGACGGCCGCAGATGAACTCGAAAAGGAAGACCGGCTACAGATGGGCTACCCAACAAAAGATAAAACAAGGACGGCCGAAGACGAACTAGAAAAGGAAGACCGGCCAAAGATGGGCTACCCAACAAAAGAATTCGAGGACGGCCGCAGACGAACTCGAAAATGAAGACTGGCCACAGACGGGCTACCCAACAAAAGAAAACGAGGACGGCCGCAGACGAACTCGAAAATGAAGACTGGCCACAGACGGGCTACCCAACAAAAGAAAACGAGGACAGCCGTAGACGAACTCGAAAAGGAAGACCGACCACAGACGGGCTACCCAACAAAAGAATTCGAGGACGGCCGCAGACGAACTCGAAAATGAAGACTGGCCACAGACGGGCTACCCAACAAAAGAAAACGAGGACGGCCGCAGACGAACTCGAAAATGAAGACTGGCCACAGACGGGCTACCCAACAAAAGAAAACGAGGACAGCCGTAGACGAACTCGAAAAGGAAGACCGACCACAGACGGGCTACCCAACAAAAGAATACGAGGACGGCCGCAGACAAACTCGAAAAGGAAGACCAGCCACAGACGGGCTACCCAACAAAAGAAAACGAGGACGACCGCAGACAAACTCGAAAAGGAAGACCGGCCACAGACGAGCTACCCAACAAAAGAATATGTGGACGGCCGCAGACGAACTCGGAAAGGAAGACCGGCCATAAAGGGGCTACCCAACAGAAAAATAAGAGGACGGCCGCAGACGAACTCGAAAAGGAAGACCGGCCACAGACGGGCTACCCAACAAAAGAAAACGAGGAAGGCCGCAGATGAACTCGAAAAGGAAGAACAGTCATAGAAAGGCAACCCAACAAAAGAATACGAGGATGGCCGCAGACGAACTCGAAAAGGAAGACCGGTCACAGACGGGCTACCCAACAAGAGAAAACGAGGACGGCCGCAGACGAACTCGAAAAGGAAGACCGACCACAGTCGGGCTACCCAACAAAAGAATACGAGGACGACCGCAGACAAACTCGAAAAGGAAGACCGGCCACAGACGAGCTACCCAACAAAAGAATATGTGGACGGCCGCAGATGAACTCGGAAAGGAAGACCGGCCATAAACGGGCTACCCAACAGAAAAATACGAGGACGGCCGCAGACGAACTCGAAAAGGAAGACCGGCCACAGACGGGCTACCCAACAAAAGAAAACGAGGAAGGCCGCAGATGAACTCGAAAAGGAAGAACAGTCACAGAAAGGCAACCCAACAAAAGAATACGAGGACAGCCGCAGACGAACTCGAAAAGGAAGACCGGCCACAGACGGGCTACCCAACAAAAGAATACGAGAACGGCCGCAGACAAACTCGAAAAGGAAGACCGGCCACAGACGGGCTACCCAACAAAAGAAAACGAGGACGGCCGCAGATGAACTCGAAAAGGAAGACCGACTACAGATGGGCTACCCAACAAAAGATAAAACAAGGACGGCCGAAGACGAACTCGAAAAGGAAGACCGGCCAAAGATGGACTACCCAACAAAAGAATTCGAGGACGGCCGCAGACGAACTCGAAAATGAAGACTGGCCACAGACGGGCTACCCAACAAAAGAAAACGAGGACGGCCGCAGACAAACTCGAAAATGAAGACTGGCCACAGACGGGCTACCCAACAAAAGAAAACGAGGACGGCCGCAGACGAACTCGAAAAGGAAGACCGACCACAGACGGGCTACCCAACAAAAGAATACGAGGACGGCCGCAGACAAACTCGAAAAGGAAGACCAGCCACAGACGGGGTACCCAACAAAAGAAAACGAGGACGGCCGCAGACGAACTCGAAAAGGAAGACCGGCCACAGACGGGCTACACAACAAGAGAAAACGAGGACGACCGCAGACGAACTCGAAAAGGAAGACCGGCCACAGACGGGCTACCCAACAAAAGAAAACGAGGACGACCGCAGATGAATTCGAAAAGGAAGACCGACCACAGACGGGCTACCCAACAAAAGAAAATGAGGACGGCCGCAGACGAACTCGAAAAGGAAGACCGGCCACAGACGGGCTACCCAACAAAAGAAAACGAGGACGGCCGCAGATGAACTCGAAAAGGAAGACCGACTACAGATGGGCTACCCAACAAAAGATAAAACAAGGACGGCCGAAGACGAACTCGAAAAGGAAGACCGGCCAAAGATGGGCTACCCAACAAAAGAATTCGAGGACGGCCGCAGACGAACTCGAAAATGAAGACTGGCCACAGACGGGCTACCCAACAAAAGAAAACGAGGACGGCCGCAGACGAACTCGAAAATGAAGACTGGCCACAGACGGGCTACCCAACAAAAGAAAACGAGGACAGCCGCAGACGAACTCGAAAAGGAAGACCGACCACAGACGGGCTACCCAACAAAAGAATACGAGGACGGCCGCAGACAAACTCGAAAAAGAAGACCAGCCACAGACGGGCTACCCAACAAAAGAAAACGAGGACGATCGCAGACAAACTCGAAAAGGAAGACCGGCCACAGACGAGCTACCCAACAAAAGAATATGTGGACGGCCGCAGACGAACTCGGAAAGGAAGACCGGCCATAAACGGGCTACCCAACAGAAAAATACGAGGACGGCCGCAGACGAACTCGAAAAGGAAGACCGGCCACAGACGGGCTACCCAACAAAAGAAAACGAGGAAGGCCGCAGATGAACTCGAAAAGGAAGAACAGTCACAGAAAGGCAACCCAACAAAAGAATACGAGGATGGCCGCAGACGAACTCGAAAAGGAAGACCGGCCACAGACGGGCTACCCAACAAAAGAATACGAGAATGGCCGCAGACAAACTCGAAAAGGAAGACCGGCCACAGACGGGCTACCCAACAAAAGAAAACGAGGACGGCCGCAGATGAACTCAAAAAGGAAGACCGACTACAGATGGGCTACCCAACAAAAGATAAAACAAGGACGGCCGAAGACGAACTCGAAAAGGAAGACCGGCCAAAGATGGGCTACCCAACAAAAGAATTCGAGGACGGCCGCAGACGAACTCGAAAATGAAGACCGGTCACAGACGGGCTACCCAACAAGAGAAAACGAGGACGGCCGCAGACGAACTCGAAAAGGAAGACCGACCACAGTCGGGCTACCCAACAAAAGAATACGAGGACGACCGCAGACGAACTCGAAAAGGAAGACCGGCCACAGACGAGCTACCCAACAAAAGAATATGTGGACGGCCGCAGACGAACTCGGAAAGGAAGACCGGCCATAAACGGGCTACCCAACAGAAAAATACGAGGACGGCCGCAGACGAACTCGAAAAGGAAGACCGGCCACAGACGGGCTACCCAACAAAAGAAAACGAGGAAGGCCGCAGATGAACTCGAAAAGGAAGAACAGTCACAGAAAGGCAACCCAACAAAAGAATACGAGGACAGCCGCAGACGAACTCGAAAAGGAAGACCGGCCACAGACGGGCTACCCAACAAAAGAAAACGAGGACGGCCGCAGATGAACTCGAAAAGGAAGACCGACTACAGATGGGCTACCCAACAAAAGATAAAACAAGGACGGCCGAAGACGAACTCGAAAAGGAAGACCGGCCAAAGATGGGCTACCCAACAAAAGAATTCGAGGACGGCCGCAGACGAACTCGAAAATGAAGACTGGCCACAGACGGGCTACCCAACAAAAGAAAACGAGGACGGCCGCAGACAAACTCGAAAATGAAGACTGGCCACAGAAGGGCTACCCAACAAAAGCAAACGAGGACGGCCGCAGACGAACTCGAAAAGGAAGACCGACCACAGACGGGCTACCCAACAAAAGAATACGAGGACGGCCGCAGACAAACTCGAAAAGGAAGACCAGCCACAGACGGGGTACCCAACAAAAGAAAACGAGGACGGCCGCAGACGAACTCGAAAAGGAAGACCGGCCACAGACGGGCTACACAACAAGAGAAAACGAGGACGACCGCAGACGAACTCGAAAAGGAAGACCGGCCACAGACGGGCTACCCAACAAAAGAAAACGAGGACGACCGCAGATGAACTCGAAAAGGAAGACCGACCACAGACGGGCTACCCAACAAAAGAAAATGAGGACGGCCGCAGACGAACTCGAAAAGGAAGACCGGCCACAGACGGGCTACCCAACAAAAGAAAACGAGGACGGCCGCAGATGAACTCGAAAAGGAAGACCGACTACAGATGGGCTACCCAACAAAAGATAAAACAAGGACGGCCGAAGACGAACTCGAAAAGGAAGACCGGCCACAGACGGGCTACCCAACAAAAGAAAACGAGGACAGCCGCAGACGAACTCGAAAAGGAAGACCGACCACAGACGGGCTACCCAACAAAAGAATACGAGGACGGCCGCAGACAAACTCGAAAAGGAAGACCGGCCACAGACGGGCTACCCAACAAAAGAAAACGAGGACAGCCGCAGACGAACTCGAAAAGGAAGACCGACCACAGACGGGCTACCCAACAAAAGAATACGAGGACGGCCGCAGACAAACTCGAAAAGGAAGACCAGCCACAGACGGGCTACCCAACAAAAGAAAACGAGGACGACCGCAGACAAACTCGAAAAGGAAGACCGACCACAGACGGGCTACCCAACAAAAGAATTCGAGGACGGCCGCAGACGAACTCGAAAATGAAGACTGGCCACAGACGGGCTACCCAACAAAAGAAAACGAGGACGGCCGCAGACGAACTCGAAAATGAAGACTGGCCACAGACGGGCTACCCAACAAAAGAAAACGAGGACAGCCGTAGACGAACTCGAAAAGGAAGACCGACCACAGACGGGCTACCCAACAAAAGAATACGAGGACGGCCGCAGACAAACTCGAAAAGGAAGACCAGCCACAGTCGGGCTACCCAACAAAAGAATACGAGGACGACCGCAGACAAACTCGAAAAGGAAGACCGGCCACAGACGAGCTACCCAACAAAAGAATATGTGGACGGCCGCAGACGAACTCGGAAAGGAAGACCGGCCATAAACGGGCTACCCAACAGAAAAATACGAGGACGGCCGCAGACGAACTCGAAAAGGAAGACCGGCCACAGACGGGCTACCCAACAAAAGAAAACGAGGAAGGCCGCAGATGAACTCGAAAAGGAAGAACAGTCACAGAAAGGCAACCCAACAAAAGAATACGAGGACAGCCGCAGACGAACTCGAAAAGGAAGACCGGCCACAGACGGGCTACCCAACAAAAGAATACGAGAACGGACGCAGACAAACTCGAAAAGGAAGACCGGCCACAGACGGGCTACCCAACAAAAGAAAACGAGGACGGCCGCAGATGAACTCGAAAAGGAAGACCGACTACAGATGGGCTACCCAACAAAAGATAAAACAAGGACGGCCGAAGACGAACTCGAAAAGGAAGACCGGCCAAAGATGGGCTACCCAACAAAAGAATTCGAGGACGGCCGCAGACGAACTCGAAAATGAAGACTGGCCACAGACGGGCTACCCAACAAAAGAAAACGAGGACGGCCGCAGACAAACTCGAAAATGAAGACTGGCCACAGACGGGCTACCCAACAAAAGAAAACGAGGACGGCCGCAGACGAACTCGAAAAGGAAGACCGACCACAGACGGGCTACCCAACAAAAGAATACGAGGACGGCCGCAGACAAACTCGAAAAGGAAGACCAGCCACAGACGGGGTACCCAACAAAAGAAAACGAGGACGGCCGCAGACGAACTCGAAAAGGAAGACCGGCCACAGACGGGCTACACAACAAGAGAAAACGAGGACGACCGCAGACGAACTCGAAAAGGAAGGCCGGCCACAGACGGGCTACCCAACAAAAGAAAACGAGGACGACCGCAGATGAACTCGAAAAGGAAGACCGACCACAGACGGGCTACCCAACAAAAGAAAATGAGGACGGCCGCAGACGAACTCGAAAAGGAAGACCGGCCACAGACGGGCTACCCAACAAAAGAAAACGAGGACGGCCGCAGATGAACTCGAAAAGGAAGACCGGCTACAGATGGGCTACCCAACAAAAGATAAAACAAGGACGGCCGAAGACGAACTAGAAAAGGAAGACCGGCCAAAGATGGGCTACCCAACAAAAGAATTCGAGGACGGCCGCAGACGAACTCGAAAATGAAGACTGGCCACAGACGGGCTACCCAACAAAAGAAAACGAGGACGGCCGCAGACGAACTCGAAAATGAAGACTGGCCACAGACGGGCTACCCAACAAAAGAAAACGAGGACAGCCGTAGACGAACTCGAAAAGGAAGACCGACCACAGACGGGCTACCCAACAAAAGAATTCGAGGACGGCCGCAGACGAACTCGAAAATGAAGACTGGCCACAGACGGGCTACCCAACAAAAGAAAACGAGGACGGCCGCAGACGAACTCGAAAATGAAGACTGGCCACAGACGGGCTACCCAACAAAAGAAAACGAGGACAGCCGTAGACGAACTCGAAAAGGAAGACCGACCACAGACGGGCTACCCAACAAAAGAATACGAGGACGGCCGCAGACAAACTCGAAAAGGAAGACCAGCCACAGACGGGCTACCCAACAAAAGAAAACGAGGACGACCGCAGACAAACTCGAAAAGGAAGACCGGCCACAGACGAGCTACCCAACAAAAGAATATGTGGACGGCCGCAGACGAACTCGGAAAGGAAGACCGGCCATAAAGGGGCTACCCAACAGAAAAATACGAGGACGGCCGCAGACGAACTCGAAAAGGAAGACCGGCCACAGACGGGCTACCCAACAAAAGAAAACGAGGAAGGCCGCAGATGAACTCGAAAAGGAAGAACAGTCACAGAAAGGCAACCCAACAAAAGAATACGAGGATGGCCGCAGACGAACTCGAAAAGGAAGACCGGTCACAGACGGGCTACCCAACAAGAGAAAACGAGGACGGCCGCAGACGAACTCGAAAAGGAAGACCGACCACAGTCGGGCTACCCAACAAAAGAATACGAGGACGACCGCAGACAAACTCGAAAAGGAAGACCGGCCACAGACGAGCTACCCAACAAAAGAATATGTGGACGGCCGCAGATGAACTCGGAAAGGAAGACCGGCCATAAACGGGCTACCCAACAGAAAAATACGAGGACGGCCGCAGACGAACTCGAAAAGGAAGACCGGCCACAGACGGGCTACCCAACAAAAGAAAACGAGGAAGGCCGCAGATGAACTCGAAAAGGAAGAACAGTCACAGAAAGGCAACCCAACAAAAGAATACGAGGACAGCCGCAGACGAACTCGAAAAGGAAGACCGGCCACAGACGGGCTACCCAACAAAAGAATACGAGAACGGCCGCAGACAAACTCGAAAAGGAAGACCGGCCACAGACGGGCTACCCAACAAAAGAAAACGAGGACGGCCGCAGATGAACTCGAAAAGGAAGACCGACTACAGATGGGCTACCCAACAAAAGATAAAACAAGGACGGCCGAAGACGAACTCGAAAAGGAAGACCGGCCAAAGATGGACTACCCAACAAAAGAATTCGAGGACGGCCGCAGACGAACTCGAAAATGAAGACTGGCCACAGACGGGCTACCCAACAAAAGAAAACGAGGACGGCCGCAGACAAACTCGAAAATGAAGACTGGCCACAGACGGGCTACCCAACAAAAGAAAACGAGGACGGCCGCAGACGAACTCGAAAAGGAAGACCGACCACAGACGGGCTACCCAACAAAAGAATACGAGGACGGCCGCAGACAAACTCGAAAAGGAAGACCAGCCACAGACGGGGTACCCAACAAAAGAAAACGAGGACGGCCGCAGACGAACTCGAAAAGGAAGACCGGCCACAGACGGGCTACACAACAAGAGAAAACGAGGACGACCGCAGACGAACTCGAAAAGGAAGACCGGCCACAGACGGGCTACCCAACAAAAGAAAACGAGGACGACCGCAGATGAATTCGAAAAGGAAGACCGACCACAGACGGGCTACCCAACAAAAGAAAATGAGGACGGCCGCAGACGAACTCGAAAAGGAAGACCGGCCACAGACGGGCTACCCAACAAAAGAAAACGAGGACGGCCGCAGATGAACTCGAAAAGGAAGACCGACTACAGATGGGCTACCCAACAAAAGATAAAACAAGGACGGCCGAAGACGAACTCGAAAAGGAAGACCGGCCAAAGATGGGCTACCCAACAAAAGAATTCGAGGACGGCCGCAGACGAACTCGAAAATGAAGACTGGCCACAGACGGGCTACCCAACAAAAGAAAACGAGGACGGCCGCAGACGAACTCGAAAATGAAGACTGGCCACAGACGGGCTACCCAACAAAAGAAAACGAGGACAGCCGCAGACGAACTCGAAAAGGAAGACCGACCACAGACGGGCTACCCAACAAAAGAATACGAGGACGGCCGCAGACAAACTCGAAAAAGAAGACCAGCCACAGACGGGCTACCCAACAAAAGAAAACGAGGACGATCGCAGACAAACTCGAAAAGGAAGACCGGCCACAGACGAGCTACCCAACAAAAGAATATGTGGACGGCCGCAGACGAACTCGGAAAGGAAGACCGGCCATAAACGGGCTACCCAACAGAAAAATACGAGGACGGCCGAAGACGAACTCGAAAAGGAAGACCGGCCACAGACGGGCTACCCAACAAAAGAAAACGAGGACAGCCGCAGACGAACTCGAAAAGGAAGACCGACCACAGACGGGCTACCCAACAAAAGAATACGAGGACGGCCGCAGACAAACTCGAAAAGGAAGACCGGCCACAGACGGGCTACCCAACAAAAGAAAACGAGGACAGCCGCAGACGAACTCGAAAAGGAAGACCGACCACAGACGGGCTACCCAACAAAAGAATACGAGGACGGCCGCAGACAAACTCGAAAAGGAAGACCAGCCACAGACGGGCTACCCAACAAAAGAAAACGAGGACGACCGCAGACAAACTCGAAAAGGAAGACCGACCACAGACGGGCTACCCAACAAAAGAATTCGAGGACGGCCGCAGACGAACTCGAAAATGAAGACTGGCCACAGACGGGCTACCCAACAAAAGAAAACGAGGACGGCCGCAGACGAACTCGAAAATGAAGACTGGCCACAGACGGGCTACCCAACAAAAGAAAACGAGGACAGCCGTAGACGAACTCGAAAAGGAAGACCGACCACAGACGGGCTACCCAACAAAAGAATACGAGGACGGCCGCAGACAAACTCGAAAAGGAAGACCAGCCACAGTCGGGCTACCCAACAAAAGAATACGAGGACGACCGCAGACAAACTCGAAAAGGAAGACCGGCCACAGACGAGCTACCCAACAAAAGAATATGTGGACGGCCGCAGACGAACTCGGAAAGGAAGACCGGCCATAAACGGGCTACCCAACAGAAAAATACGAGGACGGCCGCAGACGAACTCGAAAAGGAAGACCGGCCACAGACGGGCTACCCAACAAAAGAAAACGAGGAAGGCCGCAGATGAACTCGAAAAGGAAGAACAGTCACAGAAAGGCAACCCAACAAAAGAATACGAGGACAGCCGCAGACGAACTCGAAAAGGAAGACCGGCCACAGACGGGCTACCCAACAAAAGAATACGAGAACGGACGCAGACAAACTCGAAAAGGAAGACCGGCCACAGACGGGCTACCCAACAAAAGAAAACGAGGACGGCCGCAGATGAACTCGAAAAGGAAGACCGACTACAGATGGGCTACCCAACAAAAGATAAAACAAGGACGGCCGAAGACGAACTCGAAAAGGAAGACCGGCCAAAGATGGGCTACCCAACAAAAGAATTCGAGGACGGCCGCAGACGAACTCGAAAATGAAGACTGGCCACAGACGGGCTACCCAACAAAAGAAAACGAGGACGGCCGCAGACAAACTCGAAAATGAAGACTGGCCACAGACGGGCTACCCAACAAAAGAAAACGAGGACGGCCGCAGACGAACTCGAAAAGGAAGACCGACCACAGACGGGCTACCCAACAAAAGAATACGAGGACGGCCGCAGACAAACTCGAAAAGGAAGACCAGCCACAGACGGGGTACCCAACAAAAGAAAACGAGGACGGCCGCAGACGAACTCGAAAAGGAAGACCGGCCACAGACGGGCTACACAACAAGAGAAAACGAGGACGACCGCAGACGAACTCGAAAAGGAAGGCCGGCCACAGACGGGCTACCCAACAAAAGAAAACGAGGACGACCGCAGATGAACTCGAAAAGGAAGACCGACCACAGACGGGCTACCCAACAAAAGAAAATGAGGACGGCCGCAGACGAACTCGAAAAGGAAGACCGGCCACAGACGGGCTACCCAACAAAAGAAAACGAGGACGGCCGCAGATGAACTCGAAAAGGAAGACCGGCTACAGATGGGCTACCCAACAAAAGATAAAACAAGGACGGCCGAAGACGAACTAGAAAAGGAAGACCGGCCAAAGATGGGCTACCCAACAAAAGAATTCGAGGACGGCCGCAGACGAACTCGAAAATGAAGACTGGCCACAGACGGGCTACCCAACAAAAGAAAACGAGGACGGCCGCAGACGAACTCGAAAATGAAGACTGGCCACAGACGGGCTACCCAACAAAAGAAAACGAGGACAGCCGTAGACGAACTCGAAAAGGAAGACCGACCACAGACGGGCTACCCAACAAAAGAATTCGAGGACGGCCGCAGACGAACTCGAAAATGAAGACTGGCCACAGACGGGCTACCCAACAAAAGAAAACGAGGACGGCCGCAGACGAACTCGAAAATGAAGACTGGCCACAGACGGGCTACCCAACAAAAGAAAACGAGGACAGCCGTAGACGAACTCGAAAAGGAAGACCGACCACAGACGGGCTACCCAACAAAAGAATACGAGGACGGCCGCAGACAAACTCGAAAAGGAAGACCAGCCACAGACGGGCTACCCAACAAAAGAAAACGAGGACGACCGCAGACAAACTCGAAAAGGAAGACCGGCCACAGACGAGCTACCCAACAAAAGAATATGTGGACGGCCGCAGACGAACTCGGAAAGGAAGACCGGCCATAAAGGGGCTACCCAACAGAAAAATACGAGGACGGCCGCAGACGAACTCGAAAAGGAAGACCGGCCACAGACGGGCTACCCAACAAAAGAAAACGAGGAAGGCCGCAGATGAACTCGAAAAGGAAGAACAGTCACAGAAAGGCAACCCAACAAAAGAATACGAGGATGGCCGCAGACGAACTCGAAAAGGAAGACCGGTCACAGACGGGCTACCCAACAAGAGAAAACGAGGACGGCCGCAGACGAACTCGAAAAGGAAGACCGACCACAGTCGGGCTACCCAACAAAAGAATACGAGGACGACCGCAGACAAACTCGAAAAGGAAGACCGGCCACAGACGAGCTACCCAACAAAAGAATATGTGGACGGCCGCAGATGAACTCGGAAAGGAAGACCGGCCATAAACGGGCTACCCAACAGAAAAATACGAGGACGGCCGCAGACGAACTCGAAAAGGAAGACCGGCCACAGACGGGCTACCCAACAAAAGAAAACGAGGAAGGCCGCAGATGAACTCGAAAAGGAAGAACAGTCACAGAAAGGCAACCCAACAAAAGAATACGAGGACAGCCGCAGACGAACTCGAAAAGGAAGACCGGCCACAGACGGGCTACCCAACAAAAGAATACGAGAACGGCCGCAGACAAACTCGAAAAGGAAGACCGGCCACAGACGGGCTACCCAACAAAAGAAAACGAGGACGGCCGCAGATGAACTCGAAAAGGAAGACCGACTACAGATGGGCTACCCAACAAAAGATAAAACAAGGACGGCCGAAGACGAACTCGAAAAGGAAGACCGGCCAAAGATGGACTACCCAACAAAAGAATTCGAGGACGGCCGCAGACGAACTCGAAAATGAAGACTGGCCACAGACGGGCTACCCAACAAAAGAAAACGAGGACGGCCGCAGACAAACTCGAAAATGAAGACTGGCCACAGACGGGCTACCCAACAAAAGAAAACGAGGACGGCCGCAGACGAACTCGAAAAGGAAGACCGACCACAGACGGGCTACCCAACAAAAGAATACGAGGACGGCCGCAGACAAACTCGAAAAGGAAGACCAGCCACAGACGGGGTACCCAACAAAAGAAAACGAGGACGGCCGCAGACGAACTCGAAAAGGAAGACCGGCCACAGACGGGCTACACAACAAGAGAAAACGAGGACGACCGCAGACGAACTCGAAAAGGAAGACCGGCCACAGACGGGCTACCCAACAAAAGAAAAC
Source organism: Lathyrus tuberosus (assembly GCA_022829125.1). Classification (NCBI taxonomy): domain Eukaryota; kingdom Viridiplantae; phylum Streptophyta; class Magnoliopsida; order Fabales; family Fabaceae; genus Lathyrus; species Lathyrus tuberosus. Next base: position 1,751,846 of record JALAZF010000172.1, on the reverse strand, counting down.
GAGGACGACCGCAGATGAATTCGAAAAGGAAGACCGACCACAGACGGGCTACCCAACAAAAGAAAATGAGGACGGCCGCAGACGAACTCGAAAAGGAAGACCGGCCACAGACGGGCTACCCAACAAAAGAAAACGAGGACGGCCGCAGATGAACTCGAAAAGGAAGACCGACTACAGATGGGCTACCCAACAAAAGATAAAACAAGGACGGCCGAAGACGAACTCGAAAAGGAAGACCGGCCAAAGATGGGCTACCCAACAAAAGAATTCGAGGACGGCCGCAGACGAACTCGAAAATGAAGACTGGCCACAGACGGGCTACCCAACAAAAGAAAACGAGGACGGCCGCAGACGAACTCGAAAATGAAGACTGGCCACAGACGGGCTACCCAACAAAAGAAAACGAGGACAGCCGCAGACGAACTCGAAAAGGAAGACCGACCACAGACGGGCTACCCAACAAAAGAATACGAGGACGGCCGCAGACAAACTCGAAAAAGAAGACCAGCCACAGACGGGCTACCCAACAAAAGAAAACGAGGACGATCGCAGACAAACTCGAAAAGGAAGACCGGCCACAGACGAGCTACCCAACAAAAGAATATGTGGACGGCCGCAGACGAACTCGGAAAGGAAGACCGGCCATAAACGGGCTACCCAACAGAAAAATACGAGGACGGCCGCAGACGAACTCGAAAAGGAAGACCGGCCACAGACGGGCTACCCAACAAAAGAAAACGAGGAAGGCCGCAGATGAACTCGAAAAGGAAGAACAGTCACAGAAAGGCAACCCAACAAAAGAATACGAGGATGGCCGCAGACGAACTCGAAAAGGAAGACCGGCCACAGACGGGCTACCCAACAAAAGAATACGAGAATGGCCGCAGACAAACTCGAAAAGGAAGACCGGCCACAGACGGGCTACCCAACAAAAGAAAACGAGGACGGCCGCAGATGAACTCAAAAAGGAAGACCGACTACAGATGGGCTACCCAACAAAAGATAAAACAAGGACGGCCGAAGACGAACTCGAAAAGGAAGACCGGCCAAAGATGGGCTACCCAACAAAAGAATTCGAGGACGGCCGCAGACGAACTCGAAAATGAAGACCGGTCACAGACGGGCTACCCAACAAGAGAAAACGAGGACGGCCGCAGACGAACTCGAAAAGGAAGACCGACCACAGTCGGGCTACCCAACAAAAGAATACGAGGACGACCGCAGACGAACTCGAAAAGGAAGACCGGCCACAGACGAGCTACCCAACAAAAGAATATGTGGACGGCCGCAGACGAACTCGGAAAGGAAGACCGGCCATAAACGGGCTACCCAACAGAAAAATACGAGGACGGCCGCAGACGAACTCGAAAAGGAAGACCGGCCACAGACGGGCTACCCAACAAAAGAAAACGAGGAAGGCCGCAGATGAACTCGAAAAGGAAGAACAGTCACAGAAAGGCAACCCAACAAAAGAATACGAGGACAGCCGCAGACGAACTCGAAAAGGAAGACCGGCCACAGACGGGCTACCCAACAAAAGAAAACGAGGACGGCCGCAGATGAACTCGAAAAGGAAGACCGACTACAGATGGGCTACCCAACAAAAGATAAAACAAGGACGGCCGAAGACGAACTCGAAAAGGAAGACCGGCCAAAGATGGGCTACCCAACAAAAGAATTCGAGGACGGCCGCAGACGAACTCGAAAATGAAGACTGGCCACAGACGGGCTACCCAACAAAAGAAAACGAGGACGGCCGCAGACAAACTCGAAAATGAAGACTGGCCACAGAAGGGCTACCCAACAAAAGCAAACGAGGACGGCCGCAGACGAACTCGAAAAGGAAGACCGACCACAGACGGGCTACCCAACAAAAGAATACGAGGACGGCCGCAGACAAACTCGAAAAGGAAGACCAGCCACAGACGGGGTACCCAACAAAAGAAAACGAGGACGGCCGCAGACGAACTCGAAAAGGAAGACCGGCCACAGACGGGCTACACAACAAGAGAAAACGAGGACGACCGCAGACGAACTCGAAAAGGAAGACCGGCCACAGACGGGCTACCCAACAAAAGAAAACGAGGACGACCGCAGATGAACTCGAAAAGGAAGACCGACCACAGACGGGCTACCCAACAAAAGAAAATGAGGACGGCCGCAGACGAACTCGAAAAGGAAGACCGGCCACAGACGGGCTACCCAACAAAAGAAAACGAGGACGGCCGCAGATGAACTCGAAAAGGAAGACCGACTACAGATGGGCTACCCAACAAAAGATAAAACAAGGACGGCCGAAGACGAACTCGAAAAGGAAGACCGGCCACAGACGGGCTACCCAACAAAAGAAAACGAGGACAGCCGCAGACGAACTCGAAAAGGAAGACCGACCACAGACGGGCTACCCAACAAAAGAATACGAGGACGGCCGCAGACAAACTCGAAAAGGAAGACCGGCCACAGACGGGCTACCCAACAAAAGAAAACGAGGACAGCCGCAGACGAACTCGAAAAGGAAGACCGACCACAGACGGGCTACCCAACAAAAGAATACGAGGACGGCCGCAGACAAACTCGAAAAGGAAGACCAGCCACAGACGGGCTACCCAACAAAAGAAAACGAGGACGACCGCAGACAAACTCGAAAAGGAAGACCGGCCACAGACGAGCTACCCAACAAAAGAATATGTGGACGGCCGCAGACGAACTCGGAAAGGAAGACCGGCCATAAACGGGCTACCCAACAGAAAAATACGAGGACGGCCGCAGACGAACTCGAAAAGGAAGACCGGCCACAGACGGGCTACCCAACAAAAGAAAATGAGGAAGGCCGCAGATGAACTCGAAAAGGAAGAACAGTCACAGAAAGGCAACCCAACAAAAGAATACGAGGATGGCCGCAGACGAACTCGAAAAGGAAGACCGGCCACAGACGGGCTACCCAACAAAAGAATACGAGAACGGCCGCAGACAAACTCGAAAAGGAAGACCGGCCACAGACGGGCTACCCAACAAAAGAAAACGAGGACGGCCGCAGATGAACTCAAAAAGGAAGACCGACTACAGATGGGCTACCCAACAAAAGATAAAACAAGGACGGCCGAAGACGAACTCGAAAAGGAAGACCGGCCAAAGATGGGCTACCCAACAAAAGAATTCGAGGACGGCCGCAGACGAACTCGAAAATGAAGACCGGTCACAGACGGGCTACCCAACAAGAGAAAACGAGGACGGCCGCAGACGAACTCGAAAGGGAAGACCGACCACAGTCGGGCTACCCAACAAAAGAATACGAGGACGACCGCAGACAAACTCGAAAAGGAAGACCGGCCACAGACGAGCTACCCAACAAAAGAATATGTGGACGGCCGCAGACGAACTCGGAAAGGAAAACCGGCCATAAACGGGCTACCCAACAGAAAAATACGAGGACGGCCGCAGACGAACTCGAAAAGGAAGACCGGCCACAGACGGGCTACCCAACAAAAGAAAATGAGGAAGGCCGCAGATGAACTCGAAAAGGAAGAACAGTCACAGAAAGGCAACCCAACAAAAGAATACGAGGACGGCCGCAGACGAACTCGAAAAGGAAGACCGGCCACAGACGGGCTACCCAACAAAAGAATACGAGAACGGCCGCAGACAAACTCGAAAAGGAAGACCGGCCACAGACGGGCTACCCAACAAAAGAAAACGAGGACGGCCGCAGATGAACTCGAAAAGGAAGACCGACTACAAATGGGCTATCCAACAAAAGATAAAACAAGGACGGCCGAAGACGAACTCGAAAAGGAAGACCGGCCAAAGATGGGCTACCCAACAAAAGAATTCGAGGACGGCCGCAGACGAACTCGAAAATGAAGACTGGCCACAGACGGGCTACCCAACAAAAGAAAACGAGGACGGCCGCAGACGAACTCGAAAATGAAGACTGGCCACAGACGGGCTACCCAACAAAAGAAAACGAGGACGGCCGCAGACGAACTCGAAAAGGAAGACCGACCACAGACGGGCTACCCAACAAAAGAATACGAGGACGGCCGCAGTCAAACTCGAAAAGGAAGACCAGCCACAGACGGGGTACCCAACAAAAGAAAACGAGGACGGCCGCAGACGAACTCGAAAAGGAACACCGGCCACAGACGGGCTACCCAACAAGAGAAAACGAGGACGACCGCAGACGAACTCGAAAAGGAAGACCGGCCACAGACGGGCTACCCAACAAAAGAAAACGAGGACGACCGCAGATGAACTCGAAAAGGAAGACCGACCACAGACGGGCTACCCAACAAAAGAAAACGAGGACGCCCGCAGACGAACTCGAAAAGGAAGACCGGCCACAGACGGGCTACCCAACAAAAGAAAACGAGGACAGCCGCAGACGAACTCGAAAAGGAAGACCGACCACAGACGGGCTACCCAACAAAAGAATACGAGGACGGCCGCAGACAAACACGAAAAGGAAGACCAGCCACAGACGGGCTACCCAACAAAAGAAAACGAGGACGACCGCAGACAAACTCGAAAAGGAAGACCGGCCACAGACGAGCTACCCAACAAAAGAATATGTGGACGGCCGCAGACGAACTCGGAAAGGAAGACCGGCCATAAACGGGCTACCCAACAGAAAAATACGAGGACGGCCGCAGACGAACTCGAAAAGGAAGACCGGCCACAGACGGGCTACCCAACAAAAGAAAACGAGGAAGGCCGCAGATGAACTCGAAAAGGAAGAACAGTCACAGAAAGGCAACTCAACAAAAGAATACGAGGATGGCCGAAGACGAACTCGAAAAGGAAGACCGGCCAAAGATGGGCTACCCAACAAAAGAATTCGAGGACGGCCGCAGACGAACTCGAAAATGAAGACTGGCCACAGACGGGCTACCCAACAAAAGAAAACGAGGACGGCCGCAGATGAACTCAAAAAGGAAGACCGACTACAGATGGGCTACCCAACAAAAGATAAAACAAGGACGGCCGAAGACGAACTCGAAAAGGAAGACCGGCCAAAGATGGGCTACCCAACAAAAGAATTCGAGGACGGCCGCAGACGAACTCGAAAATGAAGACCGGTCACAGACGGGCTACCCAACAAGAGAAAACGAGGACGGCCGCAGACGAACTCGAAAGGGAAGACCGACCACAGTCGGGCTACCCAACAAAAGAATACGAGGACGACCGCAGACAAACTCGAAAAGGAAGACCGGCCACAGACGAGCTACCCAACAAAAGAATATGTGGACGGCCGCAGACGAACTCGGAAAGGAAAACCGGCCATAAACGGGCTACCCAACAGAAAAATACGAGGACGGCCGCAGACGAACTCGAAAAGGAAGACCGGCCACAGACGGGCTACCCAACAAAAGAAAACGAGGAAGGCCGCAGATGAACTCGAAAAGGAAGAACAGTCACAGAAAGGCAACCCAACAAAAGAATATGAGGACGGCCGCAGACGAACTCGAAAAGGAAGACCGGCCACAGACGGGCTACCCAACAAAAGAATACGAGAACGGCCGCAGACAAACTCGAAAAGGAAGACCGGCCACAGACGGGCTACCCAACAAAAGAAAACGAGGACGGCCGCAGATGAACTCGAAAAGGAAGACCGACTACAAATGGGCTATCCAACAAAAGATAAAACAAGGACGGCCGAAGACGAACTCGAAAAGGAAGACCGGCCAAAGATGGGCTACCCAACAAAAGAATTCGAGGACGGCCGCAGACGAACTCGAAAATGAAGACTGGCCACAGACGGGCTACCCAACAAAAGAAAACGAGGACGGCCGCAGACGAACTCGAAAATGAAGACTGGCCACAGACGGGCTACCCAACAAAAGAAAACGAGGACGGCCGCAGACGAACTCGAAAAGGAAGACCGACCACAGATGGGCTACCCAACAAAAGAATACGAGGACGGCTGCAGACAAACTCGAAAAGGAAGACCAGCCACAGACGGGGTACCCAACAAAAGAAAACGAGGACGGCCGCAGACGAACTCGAAAAGGAAGACCGGCCACAGACGGGCTACCCAACAAGAGAAAACGAGGACGACCGCAGACGAACTCGAAAAGGAAGACCGGCCACAGACGGGCTACCCAACAAAAGAAAACGAGGACGACCGCAGATGAACTCGAAAAGGAAGACCGACCACAGACGGGCTACCCAACAAAAGAAAACGAGGACGCCCGCAGACGAACTCGAAAAGGAAGACCGGCCACAGACGGGCTACCCAACAAAAGAAAACGAGGACGGCCGCAGATGAACTCGAAAAGGAAGACCGACTACAGATGGGCTACCCAACAAAAGATAAAACAAGGACGGCCGAAGACGAACTCGAAAAGGAAGACCGGCCAAAGATGGGCTACCCAACAAAAGAATTCGAGGACGGCCGCAGACGAACTCGAAAATGAAGACTGGCCACAGACGGGCTACCCAACAAAAGAAAACGAGGACGGCCGCAGACGAACTCGAAAATGAAGACTGGCCACAGACGGGCTACCCAACAAAAGAAAACGAGGACGGCCGCAGACGAACTCGAAAAGGAAGACCGACCACAGACGGGCTACCCAACAAAAGAATACGAGGACGGCCGCAGACAAACTCGAAAAGGAAGACCAGCCACAGACGGGCTACCCAACAAAAGAAAACGAGGACGGCCGCAGACGAACTCGAAAAGGAAGACCGGCCACAGACGGGCTACCCAATAAGAGAAAACGAGGACGACCGCAGACAAACTCGAAAAGGAAGACCGGCCACAGACGAGCTACCCAACAAAAGAATATGTGGACGGCCGCAGACGAACTCGGAAAGGAAGACCGGCCATAAACGGGCTACCCAACAGAAAAATACGAGAACGGCCGCAGACGAACTCGAAAAGGAAGACCGGCCACAGACGGGCTACCCAACAAAAGAAAACGAGGAAGGCCGCAGAAGAACTCGAAAAGGAAGAACAGTCACAGAAAGGCAACCCAACAAAAGAATACGAGGACGGCCGCAGACGAACTCGAAAAGGAAGACCGGCCACAGACGGGCTACCCAACAAAAGAATACGAGAACGGCCGCAGACAAACTCGAAAAGGAAGACCGGCCACAGACGGGCTACCCAACAAAAGAAAACGAGGACGGCCGCAGATGAACTCGAAAAGGAAGACCGGCCACAGACGGGCTACCCAACAAAAGAATACGAGGACGGCCGCAGACAAACTCGAAAAGGAAGACCAGCCACAGACGGGCTACCCAACAAAAGAAAACGAGGACGGCCGCAGATGAACTCGAAAAGGAAGACCGACTACAGATGGGCTACCCAACAAAAGATAAAACAAGGACGGCCGAAGACGAACTCGAAAAGGAAGACCGGCCAAAGATGGGCTACCCAACAAAAGAATTCGAGGACGGCCGCAGACGAACTCGAAAATGAAGACTGGCCACAGACGGGCTACCCAACAAAAGAAAACGAGGACGGCCGCAGACGAACTCGAAAATGAAGACTGGCCACAGACGGGCTACCCAACAAAAGAAAACGAGGACGGCCGCAGACGAACTCGAAAAGGAAGACCGACCACAGACGGGCTACCCAACAAAAGAATACGAGGACGGCCGCAGACAAACTCGAAAAGGAAGACCAGCCACAGACGGGGTACCCAACAAAAGAAAACGAGGACGGCCGCAGACGAACTCGAAAAGGAAGACCGGCCACAGACGGGCTACCCAACAAGAGAAAACGAGGACGACCGCAGACGAACTCGAAAAGGAAGACCGGCCACAGACGGGCTACCCAACAAAAGAAAACGAGGACGACCGCAGATGAACTCGAAAAGGAAGACCGACCACAGACGGGCTACCCAACAAAAGAAAACGAGGACGCCCGCAGACGAACTCGAAAAGGAAGACCGGCCACAGACGGGCTACCCAACAAAAGAAAACGAGGACGGCCGTAGATGAACTCGAAAAGGAAGACCGACTACAGATGGGCTACCCAACAAAAGATAAAACAAGGACGGCCGAAGACGAACTCGAAAAGGAAGACCGGCCAAAGATGGGCTACCCAACAAAAGAATTCGAGGACGGCCGCAGACGAACTCGAAAATGAAGACTGGCCACAGACGGGCTACCCAACAAGAGAAAATGAGGACGGCCGCAGACGAACTCGAAAAGGAAGACCGGCCACGGACGGGCTACCCAACAAGAGAAAACGAGGACGACCGCAGACGAACTCGAAAAGGAAGACCGGCCACAGACGGGCTACCCAACAAAAGAATACGAGGACGGCCGCAGACAAAGTCGAAAAGGAAGACCAGCCACAAACGGGCTACCCAACAAAAGAAAATGAGGACGGCCGCAAACGAACTCGAAAAGGAAGACCGGCCACAGACGGGCTACCCAACAAGAGAAAACGAGGACGACCGCAGATGAACTCGAAAAGGAAGACCGGCCACAGACGGGCTACCCAACAAAAGAAAACGAGGACGACCGCAGATGAACTCGAAAAGGAAGACCGACCACAGACGGGCTACCCAACAAAAGAAAACGAGGACGGCCGCAGACGAACTCGAAAAGGAAGACCGGCCACAGACGGGCTACCCAACAAAAGAAAACGAGGACGGCCGCAGATGAACTCGAAAAGGAAGACCGACTACAGATGGGCTACCCAACAAAAGATAAAAGAAGGACGGCCGAAGACAAACTCGAAAAGGAAGACCGGCCAAAGATGGGCTACCCAACAAAAGAATTCGAGGACGGCCGCAGACGAACTCGAAAATGAAGACTGGCCACAGACGGGCTACCCAACAAAAGAAAACGAGGACGGCCGCAGACGAACTCGAAAATGAAGACTGGCCACAGACGGGCTACCCAACAAAAGAAAACGAGGACGGCCGCAGACGAACTCGAAAAGGAAGACCGACCATAGACGGGCTACCCAACAAAAGAATACGAGGACGGCCGCAGACAAACTCGAAAAGGAAGACCAGCCACAGACGGGCTACCGAACAAAAGAAAATGAGGACGGCCGCAGACGAACTCGAAAAGGAAGACCGGCCACAGACGGGCTACCCAACAAGAGAAAACGAGGACGACCGCAGACGAACTCGAAAAGGAAGACCGGCCACAGACGGGCTACCCAACAAAAGAAAACGAGGACGACCGCAGATGAACTCGAAAAGGAAGACCGACCACAGACGGGCTACCCAACAAAAGAAAACGAGGACGCCCGCAGACGAACTCGAAAAGGAAGACCGGCCACAGACGGGCTACCCAACAAAAGAAAACGAGGACGGCCGTAGATGAACTCGAAAAGGAAGACCGACTACAGATGGGCTACCCAACAAAAGATAAAACAAGGACGGCCGAAGACGAACTCGAAAAGGAAGACCGGCCAAAGATGGGCTACCCAACAAAAGAATTCGAGGACGGCCGCAGACGAACTCGAAAATGAAGACTGGCCACAGACGGGCTACCCAACAAAAGAAAACGAGGACGGCCGCAGACGAACTCGAAAATGAAGACTGGCCACAGACGGGCTACCCAACAAAAGAAAACGAGGACGGCCGCAGACGAACTCGAAAAGGAAGACCGACCACAGACGGGCTACCCAACAAAAGAATACGAGGACGGCCGCAGACAAAGTCGAAAAGGAAGACCAGCCACAGACGGGCTACCCAACAAAAGAAAATGAGGACGGCCGCAAACGAACTCGAAAAGGAAGACCGGCCACAGACGGGCTACCCAACAAGAGAAAACGAGGACGACCGCAGATGAACTCGAAAAGGAAGACCGGCCACAGACGGGCTACCCAACAAAAGAAAACGAGGACGACCGCAGATGAACTCGAAAAGGAAGACCGACCACAGACGGGCTACCCAACAAAAGAAAACGAGGACGGCCGCAGACGAACTCGAAAAGGAAGACCGGCCACAGACGGGCTACCCAACAAAAGAAAACGAGGACAGCCGCAGATGAACTCGAAAAGGAAGACCGACTACAGATGGGCTACCCAACAAAAGATAAAAGAAGGACGGCCGAAGACAAACTCGAAAAGGAAGACCGGCCAAAGATGGGCTACCCAACAAAAGAATTCGAGGACGGCCGCAGACGAACTCGAAAATGAAGACTGGCCACAGACGGGCTACCCAACAAAAGAAAACGAGGACGGCCGCAGACGAACTCGAAAATGAAGACTGGCCACAGACGGGCTACCCAACAAAAGAAAACGAGGACGGCCGCAGACGAACTCGAAAAGGAAGACCGACCATAGACGGGCTACCCAACAAAAGAATACGAGGACGGCCGCAGACAAACTCGAAAAGGAAGACCAGCCACAGACGGGCTACCGAACAAAAGAAAATGAGGACGGCCGCAGACGAACTCGAAAAGGAAGACCGGCCACAGACGGGCTACCCAACAAGAGAAAACGAGGACGACCGCAGACGAACTCGAAAAGGAAGACCGGCCACAGACGGGCTACCCAACAAAAGAAAACGAGGACGACCGCAGATGAACTCGAAAAGGAAGACCGACCACAGACGGGCTACCCAACAAAAGAAAACGAGAACGCCCGCAGACGAACTCGAAAAGGAAGACCGGCCACAGACGGGCTACCCAACAAAAGAAAACGAGGACGGCCGCAGATGAACTCGAAAAGGAAGACCGACTACAGATGGGCTACCCAACAAAAGATAAAACAAGGACGGCCGAAGACGAACTCGAAAAGGAAGACCGGCCAAAGATGGGCTACCCAACAAAAGAATTCGAGGACGGCCGCAGACGAACTCGAAAATGAAGACTGGCCACAGACGGGCTACCCAACAAAAGAAAACGAGGACGGCCGCAGACGAACTCGAAAAGGAAGACCGACCACAGACGGGCTACCCAACAAAAGAAAACGAGGACGGCCGCAGACAAACTCGAAAAGGAAGACCAGCCACAGACGGGCTACCCAACAAAAGAAAATGAGGACGGCCGCAGACGAACTCGAAAAGGAAGACCGGCCACAGACGGGCTACCCAACAAGAGAAAACGAGGACGACCGCAGACGAACTCGAAAAGGAAGACCGGCCACAGACGGGCTACCCAACAAAAGAAAACGAGGACGACCGCAGATGAACTCGAAAAGGAAGACCGACCACAGACGGGCTACCCAACAAAACAAAACGAGGACGGCCGCAGACGAACTCGAAAAGGAAGACCGGCCACAGACGGGCTACCCAACAAAAGAAAATGAGGACGGCCGCAGATGAACTCGAAAAGGAAGACCGACTACAGATGGGCTACCCAACAAAAGATAAAACAAGGACGGCCGAAGACAAACTCGAAAAGGAAGACCGGCCAAAGATGGGCTACCCAACAAAAGAATTCGAGGACGGCCGCAGACGAACTCGAAAATGAAGACTGGCCACAGACGGGCTACCCAATAAAAGAAAACGAGGACGGCCGCAGACGAACTCGAAAATGAAGACTGGCCACAGACGGGCTACCCAACAAAAGAAAACGAGGACGGCCGCAGACGAACTCGAAAAGGAAGACCGACCATAGACGGGCTACCCAACAAAAGAATACGAGGACGGCCGCAGACAAACTCGAAAAGGAAGACCAGCCACAGACGGGCTACCGAACAAAAGAAAATGAGGACGGCCGCAGACGAACTCGAAAAGGAAGTCCGGCCACAGACGGGCTACCCAACAAGAGAAAACGAGGACGACCGCAGACGAACTCGAAAAGGAAGACCGGCCACAGACGGGCTACCCAACAAAAGAAAACGAGGACGACCGCAGATGAACTCGAAAAGGAAGACCGACCACAGACGGGCTACCCAACAAAAGAAAACGAGGACGCCCGCAGACGAACTCGAAAAGGAAGACCGGCCACAGACGGGCTACCCAACAAAAGAAAACGAGGACGGCCGCAGATGAACTCGAAAAGGAAGACCGACTACAGATGGGCTACCCAACAAAAGATAAAACAAGGACGGCCGAAGACGAACTCGAAAAGGAAGACCGGCCAAGGATGGGCTACCCAACAAAAGAATTCGAGGACGGCCGCAGACGAACTCGAAAATGAAGACTGGCCACAGACGGGCTACCCAACAAAAGAAAACGAGGACGGCCGCAGACGAACTCGAAAAGGAAGACCGACCACAGACGGGCTACCCAACAAAAGAAAACGAGGACGGCCGCAGACAAACTCGAAAAGGAAGACCAGCCACAGACGGGCTACCCAACAAAAGAAAATGAGGACGGCCGCAGACGAACTCGAAAAGGAAGACCGGCCACAGACGGGCTACCCAACAAGAGAAAACGAGGACGACCGCAGACGAACTCGAAAAGGAAGACCGGCCACAGACGGGCTACCCAACAAAAGAAAACGAGGACGACCGCAGATGAACTCGAAAAGGAAGACCGACCACAGACGGGCTACCCAACAAAACAAAACGAGGACGGCCGCAGACGAACTCGAAAAGGAAGACCGGCCACAGACGGGCTACCCAACAAAAGAAAACGAGGACGGCCGCAGATGAACTCGAAAAGGAAGACCGACTACAGATGGGCTACCCAACAAAAGATAAAACAAGGACGGCCGAAGACGAACTCGAAAAGGAAGACCGGCCAAAGATGGGCTACCCAACAAAAGAATTCGAGGACGGCCGCAGACGAACTCGAAAATAAAGACTGGCCACAGACGGGCTACCCAACAAAAGAAAACGAGGACGGCCGCAGACGAAATCGAAAATGAAGACTGGCCACAGACGGGCTACCCAACAAAAGAAAACGGGACGGCCGCAGACGAACTCGAAAAGGAAGACCGACCACAGACGGGCTACCCAACAAAAGAATACGAGGACGGCCGCAGACAAACTCGAAAAGGAAGACCAGCCATAGACGGGCTACCCAACAAAAGAAAATGAGGACGGCCGCAGACTAACTCGAAAAGGAAGACCGGCCACAGACGGGCTACCCAACAAGAGAAAACGAGGACGACCGCAGACGAACTCGAAAAGGAAGACCGGCCACAGACGGGCTACCCAACAAAAGAAAACGAGGACGACCGTAGATGAACTCGAAAAGGAAGACCGACCACAGACGGGCTACCCAACAAAAGAAAACGAGGACGGCCGCAGACGAACTCGAAAAGGAAGACCGGCCACAGACGGGCTACCCAACAAAAGAATACGAGGACGACCGCAGACAAACTCGAAAAGGAAGACCGGCCACAGACAGGCTACCCAACAAAAGCTAAAACGAGGACGGCCGCAGACGAACTCGAAAAGGAAGACCGGCCACAAACGGGCTACCCAATAAAAGAATACGACGACGACCACAGACGAACTCGAAAAGGAAGATCGACCACAGACGGGCTACCCAACAAAAGAAAACGAGGACGGCCGTAGACGAACTCGAAAAGGAAGACTGGCCACAGACGGGCTACCCTACAAAAGAAAATGAGGACGACCGTAGACGAACTCGAAAAGGAAGACAGGCCACAGACGAGCTACCCAACAAAAGAATATGTGGACGGCCGCAGACGAACTCGAAAAGGAAGACCGGCCATAAACGGGCTACCCAACAGAAAAATACGAGGACGGCCGCAGACGAACTCGAAAAGAAAGACCGGTCACAGACGGGCTACCCAACAAAAGAAAACGAGGAAGGCCGCATACGAACTCGAAAAGGAAGAACAGCCACAGATGGGCTACCCAACAAAAGAATACGAGGACGACCGCAGACGAACTCGAAAAGGAAGACCGGCCACAGATGGGCTACCCAACAAAAGAATACAAGGACGGCCGCAGACGAACTCGAAAAGGAAGACCGGTCACAGACGGGCTACCCAACAAGAGAAAACGAGGACGGCCGCAGACGAACTCGAAAAGGAAGACCGGCCACAGACGGGCTACCCAACAAAAGAATACGAGGACGGCCGCAGACAAACTCGAAAAGGAAGACCAGCCACAGACGGGCTACCCAACAAAAGAAAACGAGGACGGCCGTAGAAGAACTCGAAAAGGAAGACCGGCCACAGACGGGCTACCCAACAAGAGAAAACGAGGACGACCGCAGACGAACTCGAAAAGGAATACCGGCCACAGACGGGCTACCCAACAAAAGAAAACGAGGACGACCGCAGATGAACTCGAAAAGGAAGACCGACCACAGACGGGCTACCCAACAAAAGAATACAAGGACGGCCGCAGACGAACTCGAAAAGGAAGACCGGTCACAGACGGGCTACCCAACAAGAGAAAACGTGGATGGCCGCAGACGAACTCGAAAAGGAAGACCGGCCACAGACGGGCTACCCAACAAAAGAATACGAGGACGACCGCAGACAAACTCGAAAAGGAAGACCGGCTACCCAACAAAAGCTAAAACGAGGACGGCCGCAGACGAACTCGAAAAGGAAGACCGGCCACAAACGGGCTACCCAATAAAAGAATACGACGACGACCACAGACGAACTCGAAAAGGAAGATCGACCACAGACGGGCTACCCAACAAAAGAAAACGAGGACGGCCGTAGACGAACTAGAAAAGGAAGACTGGCCACAGACGGGCTACCCTACAAAAGAAAATGAGGACGGCCGTAGACGAACTCGAAAAGGAAGACAGGCCACAGACGAGCTACCCAACAAAAGAATATGTGGACGGCCGCAGACGAACTCGAAAAGGAAGACCGGCCATAAACGGGCTACCCAACAGAAAAATACGAGGACGGCCGCAGACGAACTCGAAAAGAAAGACCGGTCACAGATGGGCTACCCAACAAAAGAAAACGAGGAAGGCCGCAGACGAACTCGAAAAGGAAGAACAGCCACAGATGGGCTACCCAACAAAAGAATACGAGGACGACCGCAGACGAACTCGTAAAGGAAGACCGGCCACATACGGGCTACCCAACAAAAGAATACAAGGACGGCCGCAGACGAACTCGAAAAGGAAGACCGGTCACAGACGGGCTACCCAACAAGAGAAAACGAGGACGGCCGCAGACGAACTCGAAAAGGAAGACCGGCCACAGACGGGCTACCCAACAAAAGAATACGAGGACGGCCGCAGACAAACTCGAAAAGGAAGACCAGCCACAGACGGGCTACCCAACAAAAGAAAACGAGGACTGCCGCAGATGAACTCGAAAAGGAAGACCGGCCACAGACGGGCTACCCAACAAGAGAAAACGAGGACGACCGCAGACGAACTCGAAAAGGAAGAACAGCCACAGATGGGCTACCCAACAAAAGAATACGAGGACGACCGCAGACGAACTCGAAAAGGAAGACCGGCCACAGACGGGCTACCCAACAAAAGAATACAAGGACGGCCGCAGACGAACTCGAAAAGGAAGACCGGTCACAGACAGGCTACCCAACAAGAGAAAACGAGGACGGCCGCAGACGAACTCGAAAAGGAAGACCGGCCACAGACGGGCTTCCCAACAAAAGAAAACGAGGACGACCGCAGATGAACTCGAAAAGGAAGACCGACCACAGACGGGCTACCCAACAAAAGAAAACGAGGACGGCCGCAGACGAACTCGAAAAGGAAGACCGGCCACAGAAGGGCTACCCAACAAAAGAATACGAGGACGACCGCAGACAAACTCGAAAAGGAAGACCGGCTACCCAACAAAAGCTAAAACGAGGACGGCCGCAGATGAACTCGAAAAGGAAGACCGGCCACAAACGGGCTACCCAATAAAAGAATACGACGACGACCACAGACGAACTCGAAAAGGAAGATCGACCACAGACGGGCTAACCAACAAAAGAAAACGAGGACGGCCGTAGACGAACTAGAAAAGGAAGACTGGCCACAGACGGGCTACCCTACAAAAGAAAATGAGGACGGCCGTAGACGAACTCGAAAAGGAAGACAGGCCACAGACGAGCTACCCAACAAAAGAATATGTGGACGGCCGCAGACGAACTCGAAAAGGAAGACCGGCCATAAACGGGCTACCCAACAGAAAAATACGAGGACGGCCGCAGACGAACTCGAAAAGAAAGACCGGTCACAGATGGGCTACCCAACAAAAGAAAACGAGGAAGGCCGCAGACGAACTCGAAAAGGAAGAACAGCCACAGATGGGCTACCCAACAAAAGAATACGAGGACGACCGCAGACGAACTCGAAAAGGAAGACCGGCCACAGACGGGCTACCCAATAAAAGAATACAAGGACGGCCGCAGACGAACTCGAAAAGGAAGACCGGTCACAGACGGGCTACCCAACAAGAGAAAACGAGGACGGCCGCAGACGAACTCGAAAAGGAAGACCGGCCACAGACGGGCTACCCAACAAAAGAAAACGAGGACGACCGCAGATGAACTCGAAAAGGAAGACCGACCACAGACGGGCTACCCAACAAAAGAAAACGAGGACGCCCGCAGACGAACTCGAAAAGGAAGACCGGCCACAGACGGGCTACCCAACAAAAGAAAACGAGGACGGCCGCAGATGAACTCGAAAAGGAAGACCGACTACAGATGGGCTACCCAACAAAAGATAAAACAAGGACGGCCGAAGACGAACTCGAAAAGGAAGACCGGCCAAAGATGGGCTACCCAACAAAAGAATTCGAGGACGGCCGCAGACGAACTCGAAAATAAAGACTGGCCACAGACGGGCTACCCAACAAAAGAAAACGAGGACGGCCGCAGACGAACTCGAAAATGAAGACTGGCCACAGACGGGCTACCCAACAAAAGAAAACGGGACGGCCGCAGACGAACTCGAAAAGGAAGACCGACCACAGACGGGCTACCCAACAAAAGAATACGAGGACGGCCGCAGACAAACTCGAAAAGGAAGACCAGCCACAGACGGGCTACCCAACAAAAGAAAATGAGGACAGCCGCAGACTAACTCGAAAAGGAAGACCGGCCACAGACGGGCTACCCAACAAGAGAAAACGAGGACGACCGCAGACGAACTCGAAAAGGAAGACCGGCCACAGACGGGCTACCCAACAAAAGAAAACGAGGACGACCGTAGATGAACTCGAAAAGGAAGACCGACCACAGACGGGCTACCCAACAAAAGAAAACGAGGACGGCCGCAGACGAACTCGAAAAGGAAGACCGGCCACAGACGGGCTACCCAACAAAAGAATACGAGGACGACCGCAGACAAACTCGAAAAGGAAGACCGGCCACAGACAGGCTACCCAACAAAAGCTAAAACGAGGACGGCCGCAGACGAACTCGAAAAGGAAGACCGGCCACAAACGGGCTACCCAATAAAAGAATATGACGACGACCACAGACGAACTCGAAAAGGAAGATCGACCACAGACGGGCTACCCAACAAAAGAAAACGAGGACGGCCGTAGACGAACTCGAAAAGGAAGACTGGCCACAGACGGGCTACCCTACAAAAGAAAATGAGGACGACCGTAGACGAACTCGAAAAGGAAGACAGGCCACAGACGACCTACCCAACAAAAGAATATGTGGACGGCCGCAGACGAACTCGAAAAGGAAGACCGGCCACAGACGGGCTACCCAACAAAAGAATACGAGAACGGCCGCAGACAAACTCGAAAAGGAAGACCGGCCACAGACGGGCTACACAACAAAAGAAAACGAGGACGGCCGCAGATGAACTCGAAAAGGAAGACCGACTACAGATGGGCTATCCAACAAAAGATAAAACAAGGACGGCCGAAGACGAACTCGAAAAGGAAGACCGGCCAAAGATGGGCTACCCAACAAAAGAATTCGAGGACGGCCGCAGACGAACTCGAAAATGAAGACTGGCCTCAGACGGGCTACCCAACAAAAGAAAACGAGGACGGCCGCAGACGAACTCAAAAATGAAGACTGGCCACAGACGGGCTACCCAACAAAAGAAAACGAGGACGGCCGCAGACGAACTCGAAAAGGAAGACCGACCACAGACGGGCTACCCAACAAAAGAATACGAGGACGGCCGCAGACAAACTCGAAAAGGAAGACCAGCCACAGACGGGCTACCCAACAAAAGAAAACGAGGACGGCCGCAGATGAACTCGAAAAGGAAGACCGACTACAGATGGGCTACCCAACAAAAGATAAAACAAGGACGGCCGAAGACGAACTCGAAAAGGAAGACCGGCCAAAGATGGGCTACCCAACAAAAGAATTCGAGGACGGCCGCAGACGAACTCGAAAATGAAGACTGGCCACAGACGGGCTACCCAACAAAAGAAAACGAGGACGGCCGCAGACGAACTCGAAAATGAAGACTGGCCACAGACGGGCTACCCAACAAAAGAAAACGAGGACGGCCGCAGACGAACTCGAAAAGGAAGACCGACCACAGACGGGCTACCCAACAAAAGAATACGAGGACGGCCGCAGACAAACTCGAAAAGGAAGACCAGCCACAGACGGGGTACCCAACAAAAGAAAACGAGGACGGCCGCAGACGAACTCGAAAAGGAAGACCGGCCACAGACGGGCTACCCAACAAGAGAAAACGAGGACGACCGCAGACGAACTCGAAAAGGAAGACCGGCCACAGACGGGCTACCCAACAAAAGAAAACGAGGACGACCGCAGATGAACTCGAAAAGGAAGACCGACCACAGACGGGCTACCCAACAAAAGAAAACTAGGACGCCCGCAGACGAACTCGAAAAGGAAGACCGGCCACAGACGGGCTACCCAACAAAAGAAAACGAGGACGGCCGTAGATGAACTCGAAAAGGAAGACCGACTACAGATGGGCTACCCAACAAAAGATAAAACAAGGACGGCCGAAGACGAACTCGAAAAGGAAGACCGGCCAAAGATGGGCTACCCAACAAAAGAATTTGAGGACGGCCGCAGACGAACTCGAAAATGAAGACTGGCCACAGACGGGCTACCCAACAAAAGAAAACGAGGACGGCCGCAGACGAACTCGAAAATGAAGACTGGCCACAGACGGGCTACCCAACAAAAGAAAACGAGGACGGCCGCAGACGAACTCGAAAAGGAAGACCGACCACAGACGGGCTACCCAACAAAAGAATACGAGGACGGCCGCAGACAAAGTCGAAAAGGAAGACCAGCCACAGACGGGCTACCCAACAAAAGAAAATGAGGACGGCCGCAAACGAACTCGAAAAGGAAGACCGGCCACAGACGGGCTACCCAACAAGAGAAAACGAGGACGACCGCAGATGAACTCGAAAAGGAAGACCGGCCACAGACGGGCTACCCAACAAAAGAAAACGAGGACGACCGCAGATGAACTCGAAAAGGAAGACCGACCACAGACGGGCTACCCAACAAAAGAAAACGAGGTTGGCCGCAGACGAACTCGAAAAGGAAGACCGGCCACAGACGGGCTACCCAACAAAAGAAAACGAGGACGGCCGCAGATGAACTCGAAAAGGAAGACCGACTACAGATGGGCTACCCAACAAAAGATAAAACAAGGACGGCCGAAGACAAACTCGAAAAGGAAGACTGGCCAAAGATGGGCTACCCAACAAAAGAATTCGAGGACGGCCGCAGACGAACTCGAAAATGAAGACTGGCCACAGACGGGCTACCCAACAAAAGAAAACGAGGACGGCCGCAGACGAACTCGAAAATGAAGACTGGCCACAGACGGGCTACCCAACAAAAGAAAACGAGGACGGCCGCAGACGAACTCGAAAAGGAAGACCGACCATAGACGGGCTACCCAACAAAAGAATACGAGGACGGCCGCAGACAAACTCGAAAAGGAAGACCAGCCACAGACGGGCTACCGAACAAAAGAAAATGAGGACGGCCGCAGACGAACTTGAAAAGGAAGACCGGCCACAGACGGGCTACCCAACAAGAGAAAACGAGGACGACCGCAGACGAACTCGAAAAGGAAGACCGGCCACAGACGGGCTACCCAACAAAAGAAAACGAGGACGACCGCAGATGAACTCGAAAAGGAAGACCGACCACAGACGGGCTACCCAACAAAAGAAAACGAGGACGCCCGCAGACGAACTCGAAAAGGAAGACCGGCCACAGACGGGCTACCCAACAAAAGAAAACGAGGACGGCCGCAGATGAACTCGAAAAGGAAGACCGACTACAGATGGGCTACCCAACAAAAGATAAAACAAGGACGGCCGAAGACGAACTCGAAAAGGAAGACCGGCCAAAGATGGGCTACCCAACAAAAGAATTCGAGGACGGCCGCAGACGAACTCGAAAATGAAGACTGGCCACAGACGGGCTACCCAACAAAAGAAAACGAGGACGGCCGCAGACGAACTCGAAAAGGAAGACCGACCACAGACGGGCTACCCAACAAAAGAAAACGAGGACGGCCGCAGACAAACTCGAAAAGGAAGACCAGCCACAGACGGGCTACCCAACAAAAGAAAATGAGGACGGCCGCAGACGAACTCGAAAAGGAAGACCGGCCACAGACGGGCTACCCAACAAGAGAAAACGAGGACGACCGCAGACGAACTCGAAAAGGAAGACCGGCCACAGACGGGCTACCCAACAAAAGAAAACGAGGAAGACCGCAGATGAACTCGAAAAGGAAGACCGACCACAGACGGGCTACCCAACAAAAGAAAACGAGGACGGCCGCAGACGAACTCGAAAAGGAAGACCGGCCACAGACGGGCTACCCAACAAAAGAAAACGAGGACGGCCGCAGATGAACTCGAAAAGGAAGACCGACTACAGATGGGCTACCCAACAAAAGATAAAACAAGGACGGCCGAAGACGAACTCGAAAAGGAAGACCGGCCAAAGATGGGCTACCCAACAAAAGAATTCGAGGACGGCCGCAGACGAACTCGAAAATAAAGACTGGCCACAGACGGGCTACCCAACAAAAGAAAACGAGGACGGCCGCAGACGAACTCGAAAATGAAGACTGGCCACAGACGGGCTACCCAACAAAAGAAAACGGGACGGCCGCAGACGAACTCGAAAAGGAAGACCGACCACAGACGGGCTACCCAACAAAAGAATACGAGGACGGCCGCAGACAAACTCGAAAAGGAAGACCAGCCATAGACGGGCTACCCAACAAAAGAAAATGAGGACGGCCGCAGACTAACTCGAAAAGGAAGACCGGCCACAGACGGGCTACCCAACAAGAGAAAACGAGGACGACCGCAGACGAACTCGAAAAGGAAGACCGGCCACAGACGGGCTACCCAACAAAAGAAAACGAGGACGACCGTAGATGAACTCGAAAAGGAAGACCGACCACAGACGGGCTACCCAACAAAAGAAAACGAGGACGGCCGCAGACGAACTCGAAAAGGAAGACCGGCCACAGACGGGCTACCCAACAAAAGAATACGAGGACGACCGCAGACAAACTCGAAAAGGAAGACCGGCCACAGACGGGCTACCCAACAAAAGAAAACGAGGACGACCGCAGATGAACTCGAAAAGGAAGACCGACCACAGACGGGCTACCCAACAAAAGAATACAAGGACGGCCGCAGACGAACTCGAAAAGGAGGACCGGTCACAGACGGGCTACCCAACAAGAGAAAACGTGGATGGCCGCAGACGAACTCGAAAAGGAAGACCGGCCACAGACGGGCTACCCAACAAAAGAATACGAGGACGACAGCAGACAAACTCGAAAAGGAAGACCGGCTACCCAACAAAAGCTAAAACGAGGACGGCCGCAGACGAACTCGAAAAGGAAGACGGGCCACAAACGGGCTACCCAATAAAAGAATACGACGACGACCACAGACAAACTCGAAAAGGAAGATCGACCACAGACGGGCTACCCAACAAAAGAAAACGAGGACGGCCGTAGACGAACTAGAAAAGGAAGACTGGCCACAGACGGGCTACCCTACAAAAGAAAATGAGGACGGCCGTAGACGAACTCGAAAAGGAAGACAGGCCACAGACGAGCTACCCAACAAAAGAATATGTGGACGGCCGCAGACGAACTCGAAAAGGAAGACCGGCCATAAACGGGCTACCCAACAGAAAAATACGAGGACGGCCGCAGACGAACTCGAAAAGAAAGACCGGTCACAGATGGGCTACCCAACAAAAGAAAACGAGGAAGGCCGCAGACGAACTCGAAAAGGAAGAACAGCCACAGATGGGCTACCCAACAAAAGAATACGAGGACGACCGCAGACGAACTCGAAAAGGAAGACCGGCCACAGACGGGCTACCCAATAAAAGAATACAAGGACGGCCGCAGACGAACTCGAAAAGGAAGACCGGTCACAGACGGGCTACCCAACAAGAGAAAACGAGGACGGCCGCAGACGAACTCGAAAAGGAAGACCGGCCACAGACGGGCTACCCAACAAAAGAAAACGAGGACGACCGCAGATGAACTCGAAAAGGAAGACCGACCACAGACGGGCTACCCAACAAAAGAAAACGAGGACGCCCGCAGACGAACTCGAAAAGGAAGACCGGCCACAGACGGGCTACCCAACAAAAGAAAACGAGGACGGCCGCAGATGAACTCGAAAAGGAAGACCGACTACAGATGGGCTACCCAACAAAAGATAAAACAAGGACGGCCGAAGACGAACTCGAAAAGGAAGACCGGCCAAAGATGGGCTACCCAACAAAAGAATTCGAGGACGGCCGCAGACGAACTCGAAAATAAAGACTGGCCACAGACGGGCTACCCAACAAAAGAAAACGAGGACGGCCGCAGACGAACTCGAAAATGAAGACTGGCCACAGACGGGCTACCCAACAAAAGAAAACGGGACGGCCGCAGACGAACTCGAAAAGGAAGACCGACCACAGACGGGCTACCCAACAAAAGAATACGAGGACGGCCGCAGACAAACTCGAAAAGGAAGACCAGCCACAGACGGGCTACCCAACAAAAGAAAATGAGGACGGCCGCAGACTAACTCGAAAAGGAAGACCGGCCACAGACGGGCTACCCAACAAGAGAAAACGAGGACGACCGCAGACGAACTCGAAAAGGAAGACCGGCCACAGACGGGCTACCCAACAAAAGAAAACGAGGACGACCGTAGATGAACTCGAAAAGGAAGACCGACCACAGACGGGCTACCCAACAAAAGAAAACGAGGACGGCCGCAGACGAACTCGAAAAGGAAGACCGGCCACAGACGGGCTACCCAACAAAAGAATACGAGGACGACCGCAGACAAACTCGAAAAGGAAGACCGGCCACAGACAGGCTACCCAACAAAAGCTAAAACGAGGACGGCCGCAGACGAACTCGAAAAGGAAGACCGGCCACAAACGGGCTACCCAATAAAAGAATATGACGACGACCACAGACGAACTCGAAAAGGAAGATCGACCACAGACGGGCTACCCAACAAAAGAAAACGAGGACGGCCGTAGACGAACTCGAAAAGGAAGACTGGCCACAGACGGGCTACCCTACAAAAGAAAATGAGGACGACCGTAGACGAACTCGAAAAGGAAGACAGACCACAGACGAGCTACCCAACAAAAGAATATGTGGACGGCCGCAGACGAACTCGAAAAGGAAGACCGGCCACAGACGGGCTACCCAACAAAAGAATACGAGAACGGCCGCAGACAAACTCGAAAAGGAAGACCGGCCACAGACGGGCTACCCAACAAAAGAAAACGAGGACGGCCGCAGATGAACTCGAAAAGGAAGACCGACTACAGATGGGCTATCCAACAAAAGATAAAACAAGGACGGCCGAAGACGAACTCGAAAAGGAAGACCGGCCAAAGATGGGCTACCCAACAAAAGAATTCGAGGACGGCCGCAGACGAACTCGAAAATGAAGACTGGCCTCAGACGGGCTACCCAACAAAAGAAAACGAGGACGGCCGCAGACGAACTCGAAAATGAAGACTGGCCACAGACGGGCTACCCAACAAAAGAAAACGAGGACGGCCGCAGACGAACTCGAAAAGGAAGACCGACCACAGACGGGCTACCCAACAAAAGAATACGAGGACGGCCGCAGACAAACTCGAAAAGGAAGACCAGCCACAGACGGGCTACCCAACAAAAGAAAACGAGGACGGCCGCAGATGAACTCGAAAAGGAAGACCGACTACAGATGGGCTACCCAACAAAAGATAAAACAAGGACGGCCGAAGACGAACTCGAAAAGGAAGACCGGCCAAAGATGGGCTACCCAACAAAAGAATTCGAGGACGGCCGCAGACGAACTCGAAAATGAAGACTGGCCACAGACGGGCTACCCAACAAAAGAAAACGAGGACGGCCGCAGACGAACTCGAAAATGAAGACTGGCCACAGACGGGCTACCCAACAAAAGAAAACGAGGACGGCCGCAGACGAACTCGAAAAGGAAGACCGACCACAGACGGGCTACCCAACAAAAGAATACGAGGACGGCCGCAGACAAACTCGAAAAGGAAGACCAGCCACAGACGGGGTACCCAACAAAAGAAAACGAGGACGGCCGCAGACGAACTCGAAAAGGAAGACCGGCCACAGACGGGCTACCCAACAAGAGAAAACGAGGACGACCGCAGACGAACTCGAAAAGGAAGACCGGCCACAGACGGGCTACCCAACAAAAGAAAACGAGGACGACCGCAGATGAACTCGAAAAGGAAGACCGACCACAGACGGGCTACCCAACAAAAGAAAACGAGGACGCCCGCAGACGAACTCGAAAAGGAAGACCGGCCACAGACGGGCTACCCAACAAAAGAAAACGAGGACGGCCGTAGATGAACTCGAAAAGGAAGACCGACTACAGATGGGCTACCCAACAAAAGATAAAACAAGGACGGCCGAAGACGAACTCGAAAAGGAAGACCGGCCAAAGATGGGCTACCCAACAAAAGAATTTGAGGACGGCCGCAGACGAACTCGAAAATGAAGACTGGCCACAGACGGGCTACCCAACAAAAGAAAACGAGGACGGCCGCAGACGAACTCGAAAATGAAGACTGGCCACAGACGGGCTACCCAACAAAAGAAAACGAGGACGGCCGCAGACGAACTCGAAAAGGAAGACCGACCACAGACGGGCTACCCAACAAAAGAATACGAGGACGGCCGCAGACAAAGTCGAAAAGGAAGACCAGCCACAGACGGGCTACCCAACAAAAGAAAATGAGGACGGCCGCAAACGAACTCGAAAAGGAAGACCGGCCACAGACGGGCTACCCAACAAGAGAAAACGAGGACGACCGCAGATGAACTCGAAAAGGAAGACCGGCCACAGACGGGCTACCCAACAAAAGAAAACGAGGACGACCGCAGATGAACTCGAAAAGGAAGACCGACCACAGACGGGCTACCCAACAAAAGAAAACGAGGACGGCCGCAGACGAACTCGAAAAGGAAGACCGGCCACAGACGGGCTACCCAACAAAAGAAAACGAGGACGGCCGCAGATGAACTCGAAAAGGAAGACCGACTACAGATGGGCTACCCAACAAAAGATAAAACAAGGACGGCCGAAGACAAACTCGAAAAGGAAGACTGGCCAAAGATGGGCTACCCAACAAAAGAATTCGAGGACGGCCGCAGACGAACTCGAAAATGAAGACTGGCCACAGACGGGCTACCCAACAAAAGAAAACGAGGACGGCCGCAGACGAACTCGAAAATGAAGACTGGCCACAGACGGGCTACCCAACAAAAGAAAACGAGGACGGCCGCAGACGAACTCGAAAAGGAAGACCGACCATAGACGGGCTACCCAACAAAAGAATACGAGGACGGCCGCAGACAAACTCGAAAAGGAAGACCAGCCACAGACGGGCTACCGAACAAAAGAAAATGAGGACGGCCGCAGACGAACTTGAAAAGGAAGACCGGCCACAGACGGGCTACCCAACAAGAGAAAACGAGGACGACCGCAGACGAACTCGAAAAGGAAGACCGGCCACAGACGGGCTACCCAACAAAAGAAAACGAGGACGACCGCAGATGAACTCGAAAAGGAAGACCGACCACAGACGGGCTACCCAACAAAAGAAAACGAGGACGCCCGCAGACGAACTCGAAAAGGAAGACCGGCCACAGACGGGCTACCCAACAAAAGAAAACGAGGACGGCCGCAGATGAACTCGAAAAGGAAGACCGACTACAGATGGGCTACCCAACAAAAGATAAAACAAGGACGGCCGAAGACGAACTCGAAAAGGAAGACCGGCCAAAGATGGGCTACCCAACAAAAGAATTCGAGGACGGCCGCAGACGAACTCGAAAATGAAGACTGGCCACAGACGGGCTACCCAACAAAAGAAAACGAGGACGGCCGCAGACGAACTCGAAAAGGAAGACCGACCACAGACGGGCTACCCAACAAAAGAAAACGAGGACGGCCGCAGACAAACTCGAAAAGGAAGACCAGCCACAGACGGGCTACCCAACAAAAGAAAATGAGGACGGCCGCAGACGAACTCGAAAAGGAAGACCGGCCACAGACGGGCTACCCAACAAGAGAAAACGAGGACGACCGCAGACGAACTCGAAAAGGAAGACCGGCCACAGACGGGCTACCCAACAAAAGAAAACGAGGAAGACCGCAGATGAACTCGAAAAGGAAGACCGACCACAGACGGGCTACCCAACAAAAGAAAACGAGGACGGCCGCAGACGAACTCGAAAAGGAAGACCGGCCACAGACGGGCTACCCAACAAAAGAAAACGAGGACGGCCGCAGATGAACTCGAAAAGGAAGACCGACTACAGATGGGCTACCCAACAAAAGATAAAACAAGGACGGCCGAAGACGAACTCGAAAAGGAAGACCGGCCAAAGATGGGCTACCCAACAAAAGAATTCGAGGACGGCCGCAGACGAACTCGAAAATAAAGACTGGCCACAGACGGGCTACCCAACAAAAGAAAACGAGGACGGCCGCAGACGAACTCGAAAATGAAGACTGGCCACAGACGGGTTACCCAACAAAAGAAAACGGGACGGCCGCAGACGAACTCGAAAAGGAAGACCGACCACAGACGG
Source organism: Lathyrus tuberosus (assembly GCA_022829125.1). Classification (NCBI taxonomy): domain Eukaryota; kingdom Viridiplantae; phylum Streptophyta; class Magnoliopsida; order Fabales; family Fabaceae; genus Lathyrus; species Lathyrus tuberosus. The sequence continues at coordinate 1,724,961 of JALAZF010000172.1, read as the reverse complement.
GCTACCCAACAAAAGAATACGAGGACGGCCGCAGACAAACTCGAAAAGGAAGACCAGCCATAGACGGGCTACCCAACAAAAGAAAATGAGGACGGCCGCAGACTAACTCGAAAAGGAAGACCGGCCACAGACGGGCTACCCAACAAGAGAAAACGAGGACGACCGCAGACGAACTCGAAAAGGAAGACCGGCCACAGACGGGCTACCCAACTAAAGAAAACGAGGACGACCGTAGATGAACTCGAAAAGGAAGACCGACCACAGACGGGCTACCCAACAAAAGAAAACGAGGACGGCCGCAGACGAACTCGAAAAGGAAGACCGGCCACAGACGGGCTACCCAACAAAAGAATACGAGGACGACCGCAGACAAACTCGAAAAGGAAGACCGGCCACAGACGGGCTACCCAACAAAAGAAAACGAGGACGACCGCAGATGAACTCGAAAAGGAAGACCGACCACAGACGGGCTACCCAACAAAAGAATACAAGGACGGCCGCAGACGAACTCGAAAAGGAGGACCGGTCACAGACGGGCTACCCAACAAGAGAAAACGTGGATGGCCGCAGACGAACTCGAAAAGGAAGACCGGCCACAGACGGGCTACCCAACAAAAGAATACGAGGACGACAGCAGACAAACTCGAAAAGGAAGACCGGCTACCCAACAAAAGCTAAAACGAGGACGGCCGCAGACGAACTCGAAAAGGAAGACCGGCCACAAACGGGCTACCCAATAAAAGAATACGACGACGACCACAGACGAACTCGAAAAGGAAGATCGACCACAGACGGGCTACCCAACAAAAGAAAACGAGGACGGCCGTAGACGAACTAGAAAAGGAAGACTGGCCACAGACGGGCTACCCTACAAAAGAAAATGAGGACGGCCGTAGACGAACTCGAAAAGGAAGACAGGCCACAGACGAGCTACCCAACAAAAGAATATGTGGACGGCCGCAGACGAACTCGAAAAGGAAGACCGGCCATAAACGGGCTACCCAACAGAAAAATACGAGGACGGCCGCAGACGAACTCGAAAAGAAAGACCGGTCACAGATGGGCTACCCAACAAAAGAAAACGAGGAAGGCCGCAGACGAACTCGAAAAGGAAGAACAGCCACAGATGGGCTACCCAACAAAAGAATACGAGGACGACCGCAGACGAACTCGAAAAGGAAGACCGGCCACATACGGGCTACCCAACAAAAGAATACAAGGACGGCCGCAGACGAACTCGAAAAGGAAGACCGGTCACAGACGGGCTACCCAACAAGAGAAAACGAGGACGGCCGCAGACGAACTCGAAAAGGAAGACCGGCCACAGACGGGCTACCCAACAAAAGAATACGAGGACGGCCGCAGACAAACTCGAAAAGGAAGACCAGCCACAGACGGGCTACCCAACAAAAGAAAACGAGGACTGCCGCAGATGAACTCGAAAAGGAAGACCGGCCCCAGACGGGCTACCCAACAAGAGAAAACGAGGACGACCGCAGACGAACTCGAAAAGGAAGAACAGCCACAGATGGGCTACCCAACAAAAGAATACGAGGACGACCGCAGACGAACTCGAAAAGGAAGACCGGCCACAGACGGGCTACCCAACAAAAGAATACAAGGACGGCCGCAGACGAACTCGAAAAGGAAGACCGGTCACAGACGGGCTACCCAACAAGAGAAAACGAGGACGGCCGCAGACGAACTCGAAAAGGAAGACCGGCCACAGACGGGCTTCCCAACAAAAGAAAACGAGGACGACCGCAGATGAACTCGAAAAGGAAGACCGACCACAGATGGGCTACCCAACAAAAGAAAACGAGGACGGCCGCAGACGAACTCGAAAAGGAAGACCGGCCACAGAAGGGCTACCCAACAAAAGAATACGAGGACGACCGCAGACAAACTCGAAAAGGAAGACCGGCTACCCAACAAAAGCTAAAACGAGGACGGCCGCAGATGAACTCGAAAAGGAAGACCGGCCACAAACGGGCTACCCAATAAAAGAATACGACGACGACCACAGACGAACTCGAAAAGGAAGATCGACCACAGACGGGCTACCCAACAAAAGAAAACGAGGACGGCCGTAGACGAACTAGAAAAGGAAGACTGGCCACAGACGGGCTACCCTACAAAAGAAAATGAGGACGGCCGTAGACGAACTCGAAAAGGAAGACAGGCCACAGACGAGCTACCCAACAAAAGAATTCGAGGACGGCCGCAGACGAACTCGAAAATGAAGACTGGCCACAGACGGGCTACCCAACAAAAGAAAACGAGGACGGCCGCAGACGAACTCGAAAAGGAAGACCGACCACAGACGGGCTACCCAACAAAAGAATACGAGGACGGCCGCAGACAAACTCGAAAAGGAAGACCAGCCACAGACGGGGTACCCAACAAAAGAAAACGAGGACGGCCGCAGACGAACTCGAAAAGGAAGACCGGCCACAGACGGGCTACCCAACAAGAGAAAACGAGGACGACCGCAGACGAACTCGAAAAGGAAGACCGGCCACAGACGGGCTACCCAACAAAAGAAAACGAGGACGACCGCAGATGAACTCGAAAAGGAAGACCGACCACAGACGGGCTACCCAACAAAAGAAAACGAGGACGCCCGCAGACGAACTCGAAAAGGAAGACCGGCCACAGACGGGCTACCCAACAAAAGAAAACGAGGACGGCCGTAGATGAACTCGAAAAGGAAGACCGACTACAGATGGGCTACCCAACAAAAGATAAAACAAGGACGGCCGAAGACGAACTCGAAAAGGAAGACCGGCCAAAGATGGGCTACCCAACAAAAGAATTTGAGGACGGCCGCAGACGAACTCGAAAATGAAGACTGGCCACAGACGGGCTACCCAACAAAAGAAAACGAGGACGGCCGCAGACGAACTCGAAAATGAAGACTGGCCACAGACGGGCTACCCAACAAAAGAAAACGAGGACGGCCGCAGACGAACTCGAAAAGGAAGACCGACCACAGACGGGCTACCCAACAAAAGAATACGAGGACGGCCGCAGACAAAGTCGAAAAGGAAGACCAGCCACAGACGGGCTACCCAACAAAAGAAAATGAGGACGGCCGCAAACGAACTCGAAAAGGAAGACCGGCCACAGACGGGCTACCCAACAAGAGAAAACGAGGACGACCGCAGATGAACTCGAAAAGGAAGACCGGCCACAGACGGGCTACCCAACAAAAGAAAACGAGGACGACCGCAGATGAACTCGAAAAGGAAGACCAGCCATAGACGGGCTACCCAACAAAAGAAAATGAGGACGGCCGCAGACTAACTCGAAAAGGAAGACCGGCCACAGACGGGCTACCCAACAAAAGAATACGAGGACGGCCGCAGACAAACTCGAAAAGGAAGACCAGCCATAGACGGGCTACCCAACAAAAGAAAATGAGGACGGCCGCAGACTAACTCGAAAAGGAAGACCGGCCACAGACGGGCTACCCAACAAGAGAAAACGAGGACGACCGCAGACGAACTCGAAAAGGAAGACCGGCCACAGACGGGCTACCCAACAAAAGAAAACGAGGACGACCGTAGATGAACTCGAAAAGGAAGACCGACCACAGACGGGCTACCCAACAAAAGAAAACGAGGACGGCCGCAGACGAACTCGAAAAGGAAGACCGGCCACCGACGGGCTACCCAACAAAAGAATACGAGGACGACCGCAGACAAACTCGAAAAGGAAGACCGGCCACAGACGGGCTACCCAACAAAAGAAAACGAGGACGACCGCAGATGAACTCGAAAAGGAAGACCGACCACAGACGGGCTACCCAACAAAAGAATACAAGGACGGCCGCAGACGAACTCGAAAAGGAGGACCGGTCACAGACGGGCTACCCAACAAGAGAAAACGTGGATGGCCGCAGACGAACTCGAAAAGGAAGACCGGCCACAGACGGGCTACCCAACAAAAGAATACGAGGACGACAGCAGACAAACTCGAAAAGGAAGACCGGCTACCCAACAAAAGCTAAAACGAGGACGGCCGCAGACGAACTCGAAAAGGAAGACCGGCCACAAACGGGCTACCCAATAAAAGAATACGACGACGACCACAGACGAACTCGAAAAGGAAGATCGACCACAGACGGGCTACCCAACAAAAGAAAACGAGGACGGCCGTAGACGAACTAGAAAAGGAAGACTGGCCACAGACGGGCTACCCTACAAAAGAAAATGAGGACGGCCGTAGACGAACTCGAAAAGGAAGACAGGCCACAGACGAGCTACCCAACAAAAGAATATGTGGACGGCCGCAGACGAACTCGAAAAGGAAGACCGGCCATAAACGGGCTACCCAACAGAAAAATACGAGGACGGCCGCAGACGAACTCGAAAAGAAAGACCGGTCACAGATGGGCTACCCAACAAAAGAAAACGAGGAAGGCCGCAGACGAACTCGAAAAGGAAGAACAGCCACAGATGGGCTACCCAACAAAAGAATACGAGGACGACCGCAGACGAACTCGAAAAGGAAGACCGGCCACATACGGGCTACCCAACAAAAGAATACAAGGACGGCCGCAGACGAACTCGAAAAGGAAGACCGGTCACAGACGGGCTACCCAACAAGAGAAAACGAGGACGGCCGCAGACGAACTCGAAAAGGAAGACCGGCCACAGACGGGCTACCCAACAAAAGAATACGAGGACGGCCGCAGACAAACTCGAAAAGGAAGACCAGCCACAGACGGGCTACCCAACAAAAGAAAACGAGGACTGCCGCAGATGAACTCGAAAAGGAAGACCGGCCCCAGACGGGCTACCCAACAAGAGAAAACGAGGACGACCGCAGACGAACTCGAAAAGGAAGAACAGCCACAGATGGGCTACCCAACAAAAGAATACGAGGACGACCGCAGACGAACTCGAAAAGGAAGACCGGCCACAGACGGGCTACCCAACAAAAGAATACAAGGACGGCCGCAGACGAACTCGAAAAGGAAGACCGGTCACAGACGGGCTACCCAACAAGAGAAAACGAGGACGGCCGCAGACGAACTCGAAAAGGAAGACCGGCCACAGACGGGCTTCCCAACAAAAGAAAACGAGGACGACCGCAGATGAACTCGAAAAGGAAGACCGACCACAGATGGGCTACCCAACAAAAGAAAACGAGGACGGCCGCAGACGAACTCGAAAAGGAAGACCGGCCACAGAAGGGCTACCCAACAAAAGAATACGAGGACGACCGCAGACAAACTCGAAAAGGAAGACCGGCTACCCAACAAAAGCTAAAACGAGGACGGCCGCAGATGAACTCGAAAAGGAAGACCGGCCACAAATGGGCTACCCAATAAAAGAATACGACGACGACCACAGACGAACTCGAAAAGGAAGATCGACCACAGACGGGCTACCCAACAAAAGAATACAAGGACGGCCGCAGACGAACTCGAAAAGGAAGACCGGTCACAGACGGGCTACCCAACAAAAGAAAACGAGGACGACCGCAGATGAACTCGAAAAGGAAGACCGACCACAGACGGGCTACCCAACAAAAGAAAACGAGGACGCCCGCAGACGAACTCGAAAAGGAAGACCGGCCACAGACGGGCTACCCAACAAAAGAAAACGAGGACGGCCGTAGATGAACTCGAAAAGGAAGACCGACTACAGATGGGCTACCCAACAAAAGATAAAACAAGGACGGCCGAAGACGAACTCGAAAAGGAAGACCGGCCAAAGATGGGCTACCCAACAAAAGAATTTGAGGACGGCCGCAGACGAACTCGAAAATGAAGACTGGCCACAGACGGGCTACCCAACAAAAGAAAACGAGGACGGCCGCAGACGAACTCGAAAATGAAGACTGGCCACAGACGGGCTACCCAACAAAAGAAAACGAGGACGGCCGCAGACGAACTCGAAAAGGAAGACCGACCACAGACGGGCTACCCAACAAAAGAATACGAGGACGGCCGCAGACAAAGTCGAAAAGGAAGACCAGCCACAGACGGGCTACCCAACAAAAGAAAATGAGGACGGCCGCAAACGAACTCGAAAAGGAAGACCGGCCACAGACGGGCTACCCAACAAGAGAAAACGAGGACGACCGCAGATGAACTCGAAAAGGAAGACCGGCCACAGACGGGCTACCCAACAAAAGAAAACGAGGACGACCGCAGATGAACTCGAAAAGGAAGACCAGCCATAGACGGGCTACCCAACAAAAGAAAATGAGGACGGCCGCAGACTAACTCGAAAAGGAAGACCGGCCACAGACGGGCTACCCAACAAAAGAATACGAGGACGGCCGCAGACAAACTCGAAAAGGAAGACCAGCCATAGACGGGCTACCCAACAAAAGAAAATGAGGACGGCCGCAGACTAACTCGAAAAGGAAGACCGGCCACAGACGGGCTACCCAACAAGAGAAAACGAGGACGACCGCAGACGAACTCGAAAAGGAAGACCGGCCACAGACGGGCTACCCAACAAAAGAAAACGAGGACGACCGTAGATGAACTCGAAAAGGAAGACCGACCACAGACGGGCTACCCAACAAAAGAAAACGAGGACGGCCGCAGACGAACTCGAAAAGGAAGACCGGCCACAGACGGGCTACCCAACAAAAGAATACGAGGACGACCGCAGACAAACTCGAAAAGGAAGACCGGCCACAGACGGGCTACCCAACAAAAGAAAACGAGGACGACCGCAGATGAACTCGAAAAGGAAGACCGACCACAGACGGGCTACCCAACAAAAGAATACAAGGACGGCCGCAGACGAACTCGAAAAGGAGGACCGGTCACAGACGGGCTACCCAACAAGAGAAAACGTGGATGGCCGCAGACGAACTCGAAAAGGAAGACCGGCCACAGACGGGCTACCCAACAAAAGAATACGAGGACGACAGCAGACAAACTCGAAAAGGAAGACCGGCTACCCAACAAAAGCTAAAACGAGGACGGCCGCAGACGAACTCGAAAAGGAAGACCGGCCACAAACGGGCTACCCAATAAAAGAATACGACGACGACCACAGACGAACTCGAAAAGGAAGATCGACCACAGACGGGCTACCCAACAAAAGAAAACGAGGACGGCCGTAGACGAACTAGAAAAGGAAGACTGGCCACAGACGGGCTACCCTACAAAAGAAAATGAGGACGGCCGTAGACGAACTCGAAAAGGAAGACAGGCCACAGACGAGCTACCCAACAAAAGAATATGTGGACGGCCGCAGACGAACTCGAAAAGGAAGACCGGCCATAAACGGGCTACCCAACAGAAAAATACGAGGACGGCCGCAGACGAACTCGAAAAGAAAGACCGGTCACAGATGGGCTACCCAACAAAAGAAAACGAGGAAGGCCGCAGACGAACTCGAAAAGGAAGAACAGCCACAGATGGGCTACCCAACAAAAGAATACGAGGACGACCGCAGACGAACTCGAAAAGGAAGACCGGCCACATACGGGCTACCCAACAAAAGAATACAAGGACGGCCGCAGACGAACTCGAAAAGGAAGACCGGTCACAGACGGGCTACCCAACAAGAGAAAACGAGGACGGCCGCAGACGAACTCGAAAAGGAAGACCGGCCACAGACGGGCTACCCAACAAAAGAATACGAGGACGGCCGCAGACAAACTCGAAAAGGAAGACCAGCCACAGACGGGCTACCCAACAAAAGAAAACGAGGACTGCCGCAGATGAACTCGAAAAGGAAGACCGGCCCCAGACGGGCTACCCAACAAGAGAAAACGAGGACGACCGCAGACGAACTCGAAAAGGAAGAACAGCCACAGATGGGCTACCCAACAAAAGAATACGAGGACGACCGCAGACGAACTCGAAAAGGAAGACCGGCCACAGACGGGCTACCCAACAAAAGAATACAAGGACGGCCGCAGACGAACTCGAAAAGGAAGACCGGTCACAGACGGGCTACCCAACAAGAGAAAACGAGGACGGCCGCAGACGAACTCGAAAAGGAAGACCGGCCACAGACGGGCTTCCCAACAAAAGAAAACGAGGACGACCGCAGATGAACTCGAAAAGGAAGACCGACCACAGATGGGCTACCCAACAAAAGAAAACGAGGACGGCCGCAGACGAACTCGAAAAGGAAGACCGGCCACAGAAGGGCTACCCAACAAAAGAATACGAGGACGACCGCAGACAAACTCGAAAAGGAAGACCGGCTACCCAACAAAAGCTAAAACGAGGACGGCCGCAGATGAACTCGAAAAGGAAGACCGGCCACAAATGGGCTACCCAATAAAAGAATACGACGACGACCACAGACGAACTCGAAAAGGAAGATCGACCACAGACGGGCTACCCAACAAAAGAAAACGAGGACGGCCGTAGACGAACTAGAAAAGGAAGACTGGCCACAGACGGGCTACCCTACAAAAGAAAATGAGGACGGCCGTAGACGAACTCGAAAAGGAAGACAGGCCACAGACGAGCTACCCAACAAAAGAATATGTGGACGGCCGCAGACGAACTCGAAAAGGAAGACCGGCCATAAACGGGCTACCCAACAGAAAAATACGAGGACGGCCGCAGACGAACTCGAAAAGAAAGACCGGTCATAGACGGGCTACCCAACAAAAGAAAACGAGGAAGGCCGCAGACGAACTCGAAAAGGAAGAACAGCCACAGATGGGCTACCCAACAAAAGAATACGAGGACGACCGCAGACGAACTCGAAAAGGAAGACCGGCCACAGACGGGCTACCCAATAAAAGAATACAAGGACGGCCGCAGACGAACTCGAAAAGGAAGACCGGTCACAGACGGGCTACCCAACAAGAGAAAACGAGGACGGCCGCAGACGAACTCGAAAAGGAAGACCGGCCACAGACGGGCTACCCAACAAAAGAATACGAGGACGACCGCAGACAAACTCGAAAAGGAAGACCGGCCACAGACAGGCTACCCAACAAAAGAAAACGAGGACGGCCGCAGATGAACTCGAAAAGGAAGACTGACTATAGATGGGCTACCCAACAAAAGATAAAACAAGGACGGCCTAAGACGAACTCGAAAAGGAAGACCGGCCAAAGACGGACTACCCAATAAAAGAATTCGAGGATGGCCGCAGACGAACTCTAAAATGAAGACTGGCCACAGACGGGCTACCCAACAAAAGAAAACGAGGACGGCCGCAGACGAACTCGAAAAGGAAGACCGACCACAGACGGGCTACCCAACAAAAGAATACGAGGACGGCCGCAGACAAACTCGAAAAGGAAGACCAGCCACAGACGGGCTACCCAACAAAAGAAAACGAGGACGGCCGCAGACGAACTCGAAAAGGAAGATCGGCCACAGACGGGCTACCGAACAAGAGAAAACGAGGACGACCGCAGACGAACTCGAAAAGGAAGACCGGCAACAGACGGGCTACCCAACAAAAGAATAAGAGGACGGGCGCAGACGAACTCGAAAAGGAAGACCGGCTACAGACGGGCTACCCAACAAAAGAAAACGAGGACGGCCGCAGACAAACTCGAAAAGGAAGACCGGCCACAGACGGGCTACCGAACAAGAGAAAACGAGGACGACCGTAGACGAACTCGAAAAGGAAGACCGGCAACAGACGGGCTACCCAACAAAAGAATAAGAGGACGGGCGCAGACGAACTCGAAAAGGAAGACCGGCTACAGACGGGCTACCCAACAAAAGAAAACGAGGACGGCAGCAGACGAACTCGAAAAGGAAGACCGGCCACAGACGGGCTACCCAACAAGAGAAAACGAGGACGACCGCAGACGAACTCGAAAAGGAAGACCGGCAACAGACGGGCTACCCCACAAAAGAAAACGAGGACGGCCGCAGACAAACTCGAAAAGGAAGACCAGCCACAGACGGGCTACCCAACAAAAGAAGACGAGGACGGCCGTAGACGAACTCGAAAAGGAAGACCGGCCACAGACGGGCTACCCAACAAAAGAATACGAGGACGGCCGCAGACGAACTCGAAAAGGAAGACCGACCTCAGATGGGCTGCCCAACAAAAGAATATGAGGACGGACGTAGACGAACTCGAAAAGGAAGACCGGCTACAGACGTGCTACCTAACAAAAGCTAAAACGAGGACGGCCGCAGACGAACTCGAAAAGGAAGACCGGCCACAGACGGGCTACCCAATAAAAGAATACGAGGACGACCGCAGACGAACTCGAAAAGGAAGATCGGCCACAGATGGGCTACCCAACAAAAGAAAACGAGGACGGCCGTAGACGAACTCGAAAAGGAAGACTGGCCACCGACAGGCTACCCTACAAAAGAAAATGAGGACGGCCGTAGACGAACTCGAAAAAGAAGACAGACCACAGACGAGCTACCCAACAAAAGAATATGTGGACGGCCGCAGACAAACTCGAAAAGGATGACCGACCATAAACGGGCTACCCAACAGAAAAATACGAGGACGGCCGCAGACGAACTCGAAAAGGAAGACCGGCCACAAACGGGCTACCCAGCAAAAGAAAACGAGGAAGGCCGCAGACGAACTCGAAATGGAAGAACAGCGACAGAAAGGCAACCCAACAAAAGAATACGAGGACGGCCGCAGACGAACTCGAAAAGGAAGACCGGCCACATACGGGCTACCCAACAAAAGAATACGAGAACGGCCGCAGACAAACTAGAAAATGAAGACCGGCCACAAACGGGCTACCCAACAAAAGAAAACGAGGACGGCCGTAGATGAACTCGAAAAGGAAGACCGACTACAGATGGGCTACCCAACAAAAGATAAAACAAGGACGGCCGAAGACGAACTCGAAAAGGAAGACCGGCCAAAGATGGGCTACCCAACAAAAGAATTCGAGGACGGTCGCAGACGAACTCGAAAATGAAGACTGGCCACAGACGGGCTACCCAACAAAAGAAAACGAGGACGGCCGCAGACGAACTCGAAAATGAAGACTGGCCACAGACGGGCTACCCAACAAAAGAAAACGAGGACGGCCGCAGACGAACTCGAAAAGGAAGACCGACCACAGACGGGCTACCCAACAAAAGAATACGAGGACGGCCGCAGACAAACTCGAAAAGGAAGACCATCCACAGACGGGCTACCCAACAAAAGAAAACGAGGACGGCCGCAGACGAACTTGAAAAGGAAGACCGGCCACAGACGGGCTACCCAACAAGAGAAAACGAGGACGACCACAGACAAACTCGAAAAGGAAGACCGGCCACAGACGAGCTACCCAACAAAAGAATATGTGGACGGCCGCAGACGAACTCGGAAAGGAAGACCGGCCATAAACGGGCTTCCCAACAGAAAAATACGAGGACGGCCGCAGACGAACTCGAAAAGGAAGACCGGCCACAGACGGGCTACCCAACAAAAGAAAACGAGGAAGGCCGCAGATGAACTCGAAAAGGAAGAACAGTCACAGAAAGGCAACCCAACAAAAGAATACGAGGACGGCCGCAGACGAACTCGAAAAGGAAGACCGGCCATAGACGGGCTACCCAACAAAAGAATACGAGAACGGCCGCAGACAAACTCGAAAAGGATGACCGGCCACAGACGGGCTACCCAACAAAAGAAAACGAGGACGGCCGCAGATGAACTCGAAAAGGAAGACCGAATACAGATGGGCTACCCAACAAAAGATAAAACAAGGACGGCCGAAGACGAACTCGAAAAGGAAGACCGGCCAAAGATGGGCTACCCAACAAAAGAATTCGAGGACGGCCGCAGACGAACTCGAAAATGAAGACTGGCCACAGACGGGCTACCCAACAAAAGAAAACGAGGACGGCCGCAGACGAACTCGAAAATGAAGACTGGCCACAGACGGGCTACCCAACAAAAGAAAACGAGGACGGCCGCAGACGAACTCGAAAAGGAAGACCGACCACAGACGGGCTACCCAACAAAAGAATACGAGGACGGCCGCAGACAAACTCGAAAAGGAAGACCATCCACAGACGGGCTACCCAACAAAAGAAAACGAGGACGGCCGCAGACGAACTTGAAAAGGAAGACCGGCCACAGACGGGCTACCCAACAAGAGAAAACGAGGACGACCACAGACAAACTCGAAAAGGAAGACCGGCCACAGACGAGCTACCCAACAAAAGAATATGTGCACGGCCGCAGACGAACTCGGAAAGGAAGACCGGCCATAAACGGGCTTCCCAACAGAAAAATACGAGGACGGCCGCAGACGAACTCGAAAAGGAAGACCGGCCACAGACGGGCTACCCAACAAAAGAAAATGAGGAAGGCCGCAGATGAACTCGAAAAGGAAGAACAGTCACAGAAAGGCAACCCAACAAAAGAATACGAGGACGGCCGCAGACGAACTCGAAAAGGAAGACCGGCCATAGACGGGCTACCCAACAAAAGAATACGAGAACGGCCGCAGACAAACTCGAAAAGGAAGACCGGCCACAGACGGGCTACCCAACAAAAGAAAACGAGGACGGCCGCAGATGAACTCGAAAAGGAAGACCGAATACAGATGGGCTACCCAACAAAAGATAAAACAAGGACGGCCGAAGACGAACTCGAAAAGGAAGACCGGCCAAAGATGGGCTACCCAACAAAAGAATTCGAGGACGGCCGCAGACGAACTCGAAAATGAAGACTGGCCACAGACGGGCTACCCAACAAAAGAAAACGAGGACGGCCGCAGACGAACTCGAAAATGAAGACTGGCCACAGACGGGCTACCCAACAAAAGAAAACGAGGACGGCCGCAGACGAACTCGAAAAGGTAGACCGACCACAGACGGGCTACCCAACAAAAGAATACGAGGACGGCCGCAGACAAACTCGAAAAGGAAGACCAGCCACAGACGGGCTACACAACAAAAGAAAACGAGGACGGCCGCAGACGAACTCGAAAAGGAAGACCGGCAACAGACGGGCTACCCAACAAGAGAAAACGAGGACGACCGCAGACAAACTCGAAAAGGAAGACCGGCCACAGACGAGCTACCCAACAAAAGAATATGTGGACGGCCGCAGACGAACTCGAAAAGGAAGACCGGCCACAGACGGCCTACCCAACAAAAGAAAACGAGGAAGGCCGCAGATGAACTCGAAAAGGAATAACAGTCACAGAAAGGCAACCCAACAAAAGAATACGAGGACGGCCGCAGACGAACTCGAAAAGGAAGACCGGCCACAGACGGGCTACCCAACAAAAGAATACGAGAACGGCCGCAGACAAACTCGAAAAGGAAGACCGGTCACAGACGGGCTACCCAACAAAAGAAAACGAGGACGGCCGCAGATGAACTCGAAAAGGAAGACCGACTACAGATGGGCTACCCAACAAAAGATAAAACAAGGACGGCCGAAGACGAACTCGAAAAGGAAGACCGGCCAAAGATGGGCTACCCAACAAAAGAATTCGAGGACGGCCGCAGACGAACTCGAAAATGAAGACTGGCCACAGACGGGCTACCCAACAAAAGAAAACGAGGACGGCCGCAGACGAACTCGAAAATGAAGACTGGCCACAGACGGGCTACCCAACAAAAGAAAACGAGGACGGCCGCAGACGAACTCGAAAAGGAAGACCGACCACAGACGGGCTACCCAACAAAAGAATACGAGGACGGCCGCAGACAAACTCGAAAAGGAAGACCAGCCACAGACGGGCTACCCAACAAAAGAAAACGAGGACGGCCGCAGACGAACTCGAAAAGGAAGACCGGCCACAGACGGGCTACCCAACAAGAGAAAACGAGGACGACCGCAGAGGAACTTGAAAAGGAAGACCGGCCACAGACGGGCTACCCAACAAAAGAAAACGAGGACGGCCGCACACGAACTCGAAAAGGAAGACCGGCCTCAGATGGGCTGCCCAACAAAAGAATATGAGGACGGACGTAGACGAACTCGAAAAGGAAGACCGGCTACAGACGTGCTACCTAACAAAAGCTAAAACGAGGACGGCCGCAGACGAACTCGAAAAGGAAGACCGGCCACAGACGGGCTACCCAATAAAAGAATACGAGGACGACCGCAGACGAACTCGAAAAGGAAGATCGGCCACAGATGGGCTACCCAACAAAAGAAAACGAGGACGGCCGTAGACGAACTCGAAAAGGAAGACTGGCCACCGACAGGCTACCCTACAAAAGAAAATGAGGACGGCCGTAGACGAACTCGAAAAAGAAGACAGACCACAGACGAGCTACCCAACAAAAGAATATGTGGACGGCCGCAGACAAACTCGAAAAGGAAGACCGACCATAAACGGGCTACCCAACAGAAAAATACGAGGACGGCCGCAGACGAACTCGAAAAGGAAGACCGGCCACAAACGGGCTACCCAGCAAAAGAAAACGAGGAAGGCCGCAGACGAACTCGAAATGGAAGAACAGCGACAGAAAGGCAACCCAACAAAAGAATACGAGGACGGCCGCAGACGAACTCGAAAAGGAAGACCGGCCACATACGGGCTACCCAACAAAAGAATACGAGAACGGCCGCAGACAAACTAGAAAATGAAGACCGGCCACAAACGGGCTACCCAACAAAAGAAAACGAGGACGGCCGTAGATGAACTCGAAAAGGAAGACCGACTACAGATGGGCTACCCAACAAAAGATAAAACAAGGACGGCCGAAGACGAACTCGAAAAGGAAGACCGGCCAAAGATGGGCTACCCAACAAAAGAATTCGAGGACGGTCGCAGACGAACTCGAAAATGAAGACTGGCCACAGACGGGCTACCCAACAAAAGAAAACGAGGACGGCCGCAGACGAACTCGAAAATGAAGACTGGCCACAGACGGGCTACCCAACAAAAGAAAACGAGGACGGCCGCAGACGAACTCGAAAAGGAAGACCGACCACAGACGGGCTACCCAACAAAAGAATACGAGGACGGCCGCAGACAAACTCGAAAAGGAAGACCATCCACAGACGGGCTACCCAACAAAAGAAAACGAGGACGGTCGCAGACGAACTTGAAAAGGAAGACCGGCCACAGACGGGCTACCCAACAAGAGAAAACGAGGACGACCACAGACAAACTCGAAAAGGAAGACCGGCCACAGACGAGCTACCCAACAAAAGAATATGTGGACGGCCGCAGACGAACTCGGAAAGGAAGACCGGCCATAAACGGGCTTCCCAACAGAAAAATACGAGGACGGCCGCAGACGAACTCGAAAAGGAAGACCGGCCACAGACGGGCTACCCAACAAAAGAAAACGAGGAAGGCCGCAGATGAACTCGAAAAGGAAGAACAGTCACAGAAAGGCAACCCAACAAAAGAATACGAGGACGGCCGCAGACGAACTCGAAAAGGAAGACCGGCCATAGACGGGCTACCCAACAAAAGAATACGAGAACGGCCGCAGACAAACTCGAAAAGGATGACCGGCCACAGACGGGCTACCCAACAAAAGAAAACGAGGACGGCCGCAGATGAACTCGAAAAGGAAGACCGAATACAGATGGGCTACCCAACAAAAGATAAAACAAGGACGGCCGAAGACGAACTCGAAAAGGAAGACCGGCCAAAGATGGGCTACCCAACAAAAGAATTCGAGGACGGCCGCAGACGAACTCGAAAATGAAGACTGGCCACAGACGGGCTACCCAACAAAAGAAAACGAGGACGGCCGCAGACGAACTCTAAAATGAAGACTGGCCACAGACGGGCTACCCAACAAAAGAAAACGAGGACGGCCGCAGACGAACTCGAAAAGGAAGACCGACCACAGACGGGCTACCCAACAAAAGAATACGAGGACGGCCGCAGACAAACTCGAAAAGGAAGACCATCCACAGACGGGCTACCCAACAAAAGAAAACGAGGACGGCCGCAGACGAACTTGAAAAGGAAGACCGGCCACAGACGGGCTACCCAACAAGAGAAAACGAGGACGACCACAGACAAACTCGAAAAGGAAGACCGGCCACAGACGAGCTACCCAACAAAAGAATATGTGCACGGCCGCAGACGAACTCGGAAAGGAAGACCGGCCATAAACGGGCTTCCCAACAGAAAAATACGAGGACGGCCGCAGACGAACTCGAAAAGGAAGACCGGCCACAGACGGGCTACCCAACAAAAGAAAATGAGGAAGGCCGCAGATGAACTCGAAAAGGAAGAACAGTCACAGAAAGGCAACCCAACAAAAGAATACGAGGACGGCCGCAGACGAACTCGAAAAGGAAGACCGGCCATAGACGGGCTACCCAACAAAAGAATACGAGAACGGCCGCAGACAAACTCGAAAAGGAAGACCGGCCACAGACGGGCTACCCAACAAAAGAAAACGAGGACGGCCGCAGATGAACTCGAAAAGGAAGACCGAATACAGATGGGCTACCCAACAAAAGATAAAACAAGGACGGCCGAAGACGAACTCGAAAAGGAAGACCGGCCAAAGATGGGCTACCCAACAAAAGAATTCGAGGACGGCCGCAGACGAACTCGAAAATGAAGACTGGCCACAGACGGGCTACCCAACAAAAGAAAACGAGGACGGCCGCAGACGAACTCGAAAATGAAGACTGGCCACAGACGGGCTACCCAACAAAAGAAAACGAGGACGGCCGCAGACGAACTCGAAAAGGTAGACCGACCACAGACGGGCTACCCAACAAAAGAATACGAGGACGGCCGCAGACAAACTCGAAAAGGAAGACCAGCCACAGACGGGCTACACAACAAAAGAAAACGAGGACGGCCGCAGACGAACTCGAAAAGGAAGACCGGCAACAGACGGGCTACCCAACAAGAGAAAACGAGGACGACCGCAGACAAACTCGAAAAGGAAGACCGGCCACAGACGAGCTACCCAACAAAAGAATATGTGGACGGCCGCAGACGAACTCGAAAAGGAAGACCGGCCACAGACGGCCTACCCAACAAAAGAAAACGAGGAAGGCCGCAGATGAACTCGAAAAGGAATAACAGTCACAGAAAAGCAACCCAACAAAAGAATACGAGGACTGCCGCAGACGAACTCGAAAAGGAAGACCGGCCACAGACGGGCTACCCAACAAAAGAATACGAGAACGGCCGCAGACAAACTCGAAAAGGAAGACCGGCCACAGACGGGCTACCCAACAAAAGAAAACGAGGACGGCCGCAGATGAACTCGAAAAGGAAGACCGACTACAGATGGGCTACCCAACAAAAGATAAAACAAGGACGGCCGAAGACGAACTCGAAAAGGAAGACCGGCCAAAGATGGGCTACCCAACAAAAGAATTCGAGGACGGCCGCAGACGAACTCGAAAATGAAGACTGGCCACAGACGGGCTACCCAACAAAAGAAAACGAGGACGGCCGCAGACGAACTCGAAAATGAAGACTGGCCACAGACGGGCTACCCAACAAAAGAAAACGAGGACGGCCGCAGACGAACTCGAAAAGGAAGACCGACCACAGACGGGCTACCCAACAAAAGAATACGAGGACGGCCGCAGACAAACTCGAAAAGGAAGACCAGCCACAGACGGGCTACCCAACAAAAGAAAACGAGGACGGCCGCAGACGAACTCGAAAAGGAAGACCGGCCACAGACGGGCTACCCAACAAGAGAAAACGAGGACGACCGCAGAGGAACTTGAAAAGGAAGACCGGCCACAGACGGGCTACCCAACAAAAGAAAACGAGGACGGCCGCACACGAACTCGAAAAGGAAGACCGGCCACAGACGGTCTACCCAACAAAAGAAAACGAGGACGGCCGCAGATGAACTCGAAAAGGAAGACCGGCCACAGACGGTCTACCCAACAAAAGAAAACGAGGACGGCCGCACACGAACTCGAAAAGGAAGACCGGCCACAGACGGTCTACCCAACAAAAGAAAACGAGGACGGCCGCAGATGAACTCGAAAAGGAAGACCGACTACAGACGGGCTACCCAACAAGAGAAAACGAGGACGACCGCAGACGAACTCGAAAAGGAAGACCGGCAACAGACGGGCTACCCCACAAAAGAAAACGAGGACGGCCGCAGACAAACTCGAAAAGGAAGACCAGCCACAGACGGGCTACCCAACAAAAGAAGACGAGGACGGCCGTAGACGAACTCGAAAAGGAAGACCGGCCACAGACGGGCTACCCAACAAAAGAATACGAGGACGGCCGCAGACGAACTCAAAAAGGAAGACCGGCCTCAGATGGGCTGCCCAACAAAAGAATATGAGGACGGCCGTAGACGAACTCGAAAAGGAAGACCGGCTACAGACGTGCTACCTAACAAAAGCTAAAACGAGGACGGCCGCAGACGAACTCGAAAAGGAAGACCGGCCACAGACGGGCTACCTAATAAAAGAATACGAGGACGACCGCAGACGAACTCGAAAAGGAAGATCGGCCACAGACGGGCTACCCAACAAAAGAAAACGAGGACGGCCGTAGACGAACTCGAAAAGGAAGACTGGCCACCGACAGGCTACCCTACAAAAGAAAATGAGGACGGCCGTAGACGAACTCGAAAAAGAAGACAGACCACAGACGAGCTACCCAACAAAAGAATATGTGGACGGCCGCAGACAAACTCGAAAAGGAAGACCGACCATAAACGGGCTACCCAACAGAAAAATACGAGGACGGCCGCAGACGAACTCGAAAAGGAAGACCGGCCACAGACGGGCTACCCAACAAAAGAAAACGAGGAAGGCCGCAGATGAACTCAAAAAGGAAGAACAGTCACAGAAAGGCAACCCAACAAAAGAATACGAGGACGGCCGCAGACGAACTCGAAAAGGAAGACCGGCCATAGACGGGCTACCCAACAAAAGAATACGAGAACGGCCGCAGACAAACTCGAAAAGGAAGACCGGCCACAGACGGGCTACCCAACAAAAGAAAACGAGGACGGCCGCAGATGAACTCGAAAAGGAAGACCGACTACAGATGGGCTACCCAACAAAAGATAAAACAAGGACGGCCGAAGACGAACTCGAAAAGGAAGACCGGCCAAAGATGGGCTACCCAACAAAAGAATTCGAGGACGGCCGCAGACGAACTCGAAAATGAAGACTGGCCACAGACGGGCTACCCAACAAAAGAAAACGAGGACGGCCGCAGACGAACTCGAAAATGAAGACTGGCCACAGATGGGCTACCCAACAAAAGAAAACGAGGACGGCCGCAGACGAACTCGAAAAGGTAGACCGACCACAGACGGGCTACCCAACAAAAGAATACGAGGACGGCCGCAGACAAACTCGAAAAGGAAGACCAGCCACAGACGGGCTACCCAACAAAAGAAAACGAGGACGGCCGCAGACGAACTCGAAAAGGAAGACCGGCCACAGACGGGCTACCCAACAAGAGAAAACGAGGACGACCGCAGACAAACTCGAAAAGGAAGACCGGCCACAGACGAGCTACCCAACAAAAGAATATGTGGACGGCCGCAGACGAACTCGAAAAGGAAGACCGGCCACAGACGGCCTACCCAACAAAAGAAAACGAGGAAGGCCGCAGATGAACTCGAAAAGGAATAACAGTCACAGAAAGGCAACCCAACAAAAGAATACGAGGACGGCCGCAGACGAACTCGAAAAGGAAGACCGGCCACAGACGGGCTACCCAACAAAAGAATACGAGAACGGCCGCAGACAAACTCGAAAAGGAAGACCGGCCACAGACGGGCTACCCAACAAAAGAAAACGAGGACGGCCGCAGATGAACTCGAAAAGGAAGACCGGCTACAGATGGGCTACCCAACAAAAGATAAAACAAGGACGGCCGAAGACGAACTCGAAAAGGAAGACCGGCCAAAGATGGGCTACCCAACAAAAGAATTCGAGGACGGCCGCAGACGAACTCGAAAATGAAGACTGGCCACAGACGGGCTACCCAACAAAAGAAAACGAGGACGGCCGCAGACGAACTCGAAAATGAAGACTGGCCACAGACGGGCTACCCAACAAAAGAAAACGAGGACGGCCGCAGACGAACTCGAAAAGGAAGACCGACCACAGACGGGCTACCCAACAAAAGAATACGAGGACGGCCGCAGACAAACTCGAAAAGGAAGACCAGCCACAGACGGGCTACCCAACAAAAGAAAACGAGGACGGCCGCAGACGAACTCGAAAAGGAAGACCGGCCACAGACGGGCTACCCAACAAGAGAAAACGAGGACGACCGCAGAGGAACTCGAAAAGGAAGACCGGCCACAGACGGGCTACCCAACAAAAGAAAACGAGGACGACCGCAGATGAACTCGAAAAGGAAGACCGACCACAGACGGGCTACCCAACAAAAGAAAACGAGGACGGCCGCACACAAACTCGAAAAGGAAGACCGGCCACAGACGGGCTACCCAACAAAAGAAAACGAGGACGGCCGCAGATGAACTTGAAAAGGAAGACCGACTACAGATGGGCTACCCAACAAAAGAAAATGAGGACGGCCGCAGACGAACTCGAAAATGAAGACGTTTTTCCTAGATGGAGAGGTACTTTACAAAAGAAATCACGACATGGTGTTGCTCCGATGTTTGGATGGACATGAACAGGACATGCTTATCAAGGAAATACATGAAGGATCCTTTGGAACCCACACAAATGGGCATGCAATGGCTAAGAAGATTCTCCGAGCAGGGTATTATTGGTTGACTATGGAATCAGACTATTTCAAATATGTCAAGAAGTGCCATAAATGTCAGATCTATGCGGATAAAATTCACGTGCCACCAACTCCTTTGAATGTCTTAACTGCTCCTTGGCCTTTCTCTATGTGGGGGATAGACATAATCGGGATGATCGAACCTAAGGCATCAAATGGACACCAGTTCATTCTAGTTGCTATTGATTACTTCACCAAATGGGTCGAAGCTGCTTCCTACACCAATGTGACAAGATAAGTCATTGCACGATTCATCAAGAAAGAGATAATTTGTTGGTATGGGGTTCCTAACAAAATCATCACAGACAACGGGCTCAACCTGAATAATAAAGTGATGGATGAGTTATGTGAAAGTTTCAAAATCGATCACCATAATTCATCACCTTATCGCCCTAAGATGAATGGCGCAGTTGAAGCGGCTAATAAGAACATCAAGAAGATCATCCAGAAAATGGTGAAGACTTACAAAGATTGGCATGAAATGCTCCCTTTCGCACTACATGGCTATAGAACCTCAGTTCGAACTTCGACAGGAGCTACTCCTTTTTCCTTGGTATATGGCACAGAAGCAGTCCTCCCGGTTGAAGTAGAAATTCCTTCACTAAGGGTCATAATGGAGGCTAAGCTGGATGAAGCAAAGTGGGTACAGAATAGACTTAATCAACTGAATCTCATAGAGGAAAAGCGCATGGCTGTTGTATGTCATGGCCAACCGTATCAGCGGAGACTCAAGAAAGCATTCGATAAGAAAGTTCGTCCTCGCCTATTTGAAGAAGGAGACATGGTGTTAAGGAAAGTGCTACCCACCCATAAAGATCCTCGTGGCAAATGGAATCCAAATTATGAGGGACCATATGTCGTAAAGAGCGCATTTTCAGGAGGAGCTTTAATATTGACTACTATGGATGGAGTGGATTTACCCCGACCGGTAAATTTCGATTCAGTCAAAAAATACTATGCCTAGAAAAAGAGGATAAAAGCCCTCTAAGTCGAAAACCCTAAAGGGCGACTTAGGCAAAAGTTAGGGCGTCCCGGTGAATTGAAAACTCGAAAGAGCAATTTAGGCAAAAATTAGGGACTTAGAAAAATGATACCCAACAAGTCGAAAACCCTAAAGGGTGGCTTAGTTGAAAAAAAAAATGGTATAGCATCCTGGTGGACTAAGATTCTAAAAGAACGGTCCAGGCAAAATTAAGGATATCCAAAAGGCATAAGACTGATAGCACTAATGGAATTCAGAAGCGAAGTGTCAAGACCTCGGAGATTTAGGGATATTAGCCAGCGTTAAGTTTAATAGGGACATAGATAAATTTGTTTTTCGTATTGCCATTTCTTTTCTGTTTTGTGGTACTTCCTCCTTATGAGGATTTGCTTTCCTTATGTACTTTTGCCTGTTTATAGGCCTACTTCTCAATGAATAAAATTTTCTTTGCTTTTCAATTTTCTGCTTGATTACGAAATGCCGATTTTATTTATAATAATACATTGAAACATTGGGTATAATCAAAAGCTAATAAAAAAAAGAGAAAAGGTATTTTACTGCGATTCGGGAACAGCAAAAGGATCATGGTTTCCCTCAAAGATAAAAGTAAAAGATCCATAAATTGATGGTTGGAATTCAATCACTATGGGAGTTTCTCTACGCATCTCCATATGTCAAGAGCTTACAACTTGTCACATTCATCAAAAGGAGCAAAGGGTTCAAGGGTTGAGACGTTGGAATGTCATATAAAGATATGATTTCCGTAAAAACATGCACTGCATATTATAGAAGAGGCATCAGCCCAAATAATTCATCATACATGAAAGCATACATACTTGCACACATGCATACATGGCATAGGATTATATCACCTCCTGGGGTAAAGGAGTTTAATCAGATATCTCGCCACGGGTTTGTTACAAGGGATCCAAGGGTAGTCAACATAGTACTTGTCTGGCTCGACGGTCAAAATTAGGGTCCTTCTTATATTTAATCATCTCCTCTTCAAAAGAGAAAGACACGTCGTCTTACTCTTTCCGATTCGAAGACGATTAAATAGGGGCAGCTGTAGTACCCTAAATTTTGACCAGTGTTTTTAGATTTTTTTGGTGCCACTAGGGGTGTCATTTGGGTTTTGGGGGTCTGTTAGCACTTCTAGGCCCATAATGGATTGGGTTTTTTATTTTTTATTTTTTATTTTTTTTTTAATTTCATCTACTTATTTATATTTTTTTTATTTTTTATTAATTAATTAGGGATCAGATCTTTTTATGAAATTTAGATTTTTTTTAGAATTTTATTTATGATTTCATTTAAGGATTAACTAGTTTGGAGAAATTTGAGTGGGTCTTATTTTAGAATTTTAGTTTTTTAGGATAATTGGAAAATAATTAAGTTTATTTACTTTTAATTAAGAGATTCATAGTCTTAGGTTTTTTTAATTTTTTAGGATTAACTATTAAAAATATTAAGGGTTTTTGGGTTTTTTTTAATTATTTTCGACTTTTATAGTTTAGTTTTTTCAATTAAAAAGTTATTAGGTGTTAATTAGTTAAATATTGTTTTTTTAATATCCTTATATTTTATTTTTTTATTAATTAGGAATTTTGTTTTTAGGATTTATTATATATCAAGGTTTTAGTTATAGGGATATTAACATTATTAATCATTCAATTAGGGTATTGGTTAGCCATTATTATATTGGTTAATTCATTAATAATAATATTTAGGATTATTATATTTATTATTATTTATTTAACTGGGGTTGTTATGATAATATTTACGGTTTTTTTATCATTTTAAAATAGTTATTGTTATTTATTAATTACTAGTTATTTTCATTATTATTTATTTTATTTTCATTTTTTTTTTATTAATAGTCAAAATCGTTGACCGTGATTAGGGTATCTTCTTCTTCCTCTTTGAGGAACCCTAAGCTTGCGCAGATTGAGGATCAAACAAAATCAAATCTCTTTTTATTAATTTCTGAATTAAATCTCAGATTACAACTCAAATTACAATAATTGAATCCAATCAAATTTCAATTTTCCTAAAACAAATCTAATCTAACTTAATTCTAACCTAATCTCTAAACCTATATAAACTAGGAAAATCAGAAAAAAGACCGGAAAAAAAAACCCGGCCGTGCGAATCCCACCCTTTCACCTAAAGCTCTTTCCACAATAAGGACTTAGGGTTCATCATCAGAACCCTAAACTACCTTGAGCTAGACTTGCAAAAGGAAACAAAGAAAAAAATTAGGAATTGGAAAAAGAAGAGGAGGAATCAGAGTAGCTTACTACAGACACTGCACGGACGGTAAAGAAAAACAACTTAGCTCTTTTTTCTTTTTTTTCGTTGTTTGCTTGTGAATCGTTGTTGTTGGAATTATGTTGTCGTGTTTGAATTTGGGGCTTTTCTGGGTTTTTTCTAGGGTTAGGGTTCATTGATTTTAGGGTTAGGGTTCATGATGAACCCTAGGGTTCATCACTTAAGGGTTAGGGTTCTTATTCTGGGTTAGGGTTCTTGGGAATTCTGGACTTTTTGGGTTTTGGACGATGAAGATTTGAAGTTACCGGTTGAATCTCAACCGAAAACTGGGGTTGGGTGGTGGTTTGGAGGGTGACGGGTGACGGCCGGAGGCCATTGGTGGTGGCCGGCGACGATGAGAGAAGAGAAAAGCGAGAGAATTGGGAGAGTTTAGTGAGAGAGAAAGAAAGGATAGAGAGAGAAAGAAATGGAAAAAATGAATTTTTCTGAAGGGTTTGGGTTTAAATACCCCTCCTTCGTACCGTCAGATGCGCGCCAAGTGGCCTCACCTGAGCCACTTGATATATTTTGACCGTTGGAGTCAATGACTCCCCTACCTGCACGTACATCATAAGCAAACATGGCTCATCATCTGAGCCATTAGATGATACGACCTGGGAAAAGTAGACGGATCGGACACCATAGATTTAAAAGAATATAATATACTGGATTGATCAAACGGTCATGAGGAAATCTGGGGAGAACTGCAAGATTGATCCAACGGACGGATCTTATTCAATTCATTTTTTTTCTGGTTTTTTCTGGGATGGTTTTGGCCATTGGGCTTTATGCCTAATGCCATTCAGACCCCCATCAACGGCTCATTTGTTTTTTTCAAAGGTTTTTACACCCCCTGGTTCTTCTTTTTCTGATTTAATTAATTGAATTATTTAACATAATTTAATTTAATTATTAGTTATGTTTTAGGATTAATTAGGGGATTTAAAAAAAATATATGGAATTTAGGATGAAATTAGGGGTTTAGGGATTTATGTTGGGGTTTTTTGGTTTTGGGATTTTATTTTGTTAAATTTATTTTTATTTACTTTATAAAAAAAAATCACAATTGAATAAATTATTTGATTTAAAGTAGTAATAATAAAAAAAATACTTTTTTTTTATTTGGCAATTTAGGTTTTTTGTTCTTTTTTTGTATTATTTAATGAAAATTATTAATTTTAGTTAGATGTGTGGCAATTGAGTTTTTTTAACTCATGTAAATAAGATTTTATAAAGAATTTGTTTTTTTAGGAAAATTGTTTTAAAGGGATTAGGATAAAAAAATAATAATAATAAATTATTTTTGGGGTAAATATTTTTGGGGAATTATTTGGAACTTGAACTTTATGTTGGATTAATTTTGTGTTTTTTTTGTCATATTAAATTATTGAAATTTTTGCTTAAATTCTTTTTGTAAAAAAAGTTAGAATTTGGTTTTCAAAGGTACGTTTAAGTTTTTAAGGGATTTACAAAAGGGATAAAGCTCTTGGTCCGAGAGCCTAAATAAAGGATGGGTTAAGGGATTTGGATTCGGGGATAAAACTCTTCCTCCGAGAGTATAAACAATGGACAAAGGGATTTAAGGGATAGAACTCCTCATCTAGGAGTATAAACACTAGATTTAAGGGATAGAACTCTTTATCCAAGAGTATAAATAGTGGATGGGATTTAGGGATAGGATTTGGGATTTAGGAATAGGATTAGGGGGTAGGAATAGGGGAGGTGAACTACGGTTACTCTGATCCTTCATTTTGAGGGTACGTAGGCATAGGGTTGCAAACCAACCCTAGCGAGTATAATTAGGAAAAAACTTAGGTTTTCTTTTCATTTAGACAAACAAACATGCCCTAAACTCAAAGGTGGATCCCATTGAGTACAATGGAAGTAAGGGGTGCCTAACATCTTCCCTTTACTTAACCGACTCCCAAACCGTAGGAATCTCTACCTTGGGATAGGATATTTAGGTTTATCATTATTTTCCTTTAAAAAATATGGTGGCGACTCGAATATTTTTGCCGGCCGCGACAATAGTAGTTTGAACTGATGGTATTTACTAAATATTAGCATTTTGTAGTATGATGGGATTGGAAATATTATACATAAATAGTAGTTATTATAAATGGTGTATATGTTAGACATGTGTTTGGATTGTTGTGGAAAAAAAATATCGTAAGTATGGGAACAAATTAACTGCCATTAATTAAAGATGAAAAATGTGAATTGGTAGTGTTACAATTGGAAGTAACAAAAGAGTATAATAATAGACCCTAAAAGCAAATATGTTTATGAGTGACAAAAAACAAAATTATCAGAGATTTGCGTCACAAAAAAAATTTAGCATTACATGTTTAGGATGAAAAGTTATAAAGTAATAGCAGCAGTGTTTTTGGTTTGATTGCGGGACAAAAAAAGATGGGTAGCAGAATATTTTATGGTTAGCAGCAGTATTTGATCCGCTGTGTTTGTCATCCATGTCGACGAAATCAAAATAGCTGGCTTGCTGCAGTGAGTTGAGTCCATATCAATTCGCAGCAGGAATTCCTTCTAAAATGATGTTGTAACGTAAAAAAAATTCTCAGCATAAATTACAAAATATTTGTTAATAACATTGCACCAAAAATAATATTCAAATTATCATGTCACAATATTGGAGAATAATGAAATATTAATGAGGATGATGCAGTCTTCATCATTGTATTAAAAAATAATGGCATGAAGTTCAAGAGCCAAATAGACGTATCGGTTATACATTGTTGAAGACTTCCTTGTAGACTACGTTAGTAGTGAAAGACTTAGATTTGTTGTTTTCGTCATGTATCAAGATTTTGATACCCTTCTTGCTAGTTACCCTTGAGATTGCCATGTAGAGTTGGCCATGACCGAAGAAATCCTTTGGGATATAGAGTCCAACCCAATCCAAAGACTGTCCTTGAGACTTGTTAATGGTCATGGCGTACGATACAATGATTGGAAATTTCCTCCTGTTTAGTTTGAAAGGCCACGAGGATTGGGATGGGGAAAGATCCATCAATGGTATGTATGTGACTCCTCTGTGGCCTTTTCCACCCATAATTTCAGATTCAAGAACATGATTGTTCATTTTGGTTACAATGAGCCTTGTTCCGTTGCACAAACCTTCAGCCTGATCAATGTTTCTCATAAGCATAATCGGAGTCCATATCTTCAGTTTGATGTGGTGGTTAGGAAACTCGAAAGTCCTTATAGAACCGAGGAACTCTGGACTGAGGACTTCCATAATGATATTGTCATGAATTTCCGATCGATCAACTGATTTGGAGCTATAATAATCCTTGGAGGCGCCTTTAAAATGCGAAAGAAGTAAATAATAAGTTTAAAAACACCAAGAGGTACTGTATTAGTAGTAGATAATAAAATGTATAAGTAGTTCAAAAACTTAATTTTGTAAATATACCTGGCATGCTATCTAGAATATGATTATTTATTTGATCAAACACCTCAATAGTTGATGCCAAAATTGCGTGACTTTTCAAGTAGTCATAACTTGTATAATTTTCCAGGAAAGAAGGATAGGTGATTTCCATAATTGCAACAATACGGTCATCAAATTGTTGAATTAGTATTTCAGGTGTAATGTCAATGTCAACATAACCATCATTAGGTTCAGATATCCGACCTTCACCTAATTTTAAAAGCCATTTTGAAAAATCAGCAATGTCAACGGATTCTTGAGTAGTCCGACCACCTTGCAAGCGCATATTTCGTGTTAAAGTTAAGACCTCGTATGAATCCTAAATGTAAGATGCATTGATTGATGAGTGAACAATTTCGGATCGAGTACCTCTTGGGATGACCGACAAAATGTTTCTAAAATCTCCACCGAAAACAACTACTTTACCTCCGAAAACTACGTCGGAATTGCCATGTTTACTCATGACATCCTTTAATGTTTTATCAAGTGCCTCGAAATAGAACTTTTTTGCCATAGGGGTCTCATCCCAAATAATCAACTTCGTTTGACGAAGTAGTTCATCGTGGTCATCACCAAAGTCAATTTTGCATGTTGAATTTTCCATAGTTGGGACAGGTATTTTAAACTTAGAATGAGTCATCCGCCCACCAGGCAATAAAAGAGATGCAATCCCACTCGAAGTAACCATCAAAACGATTTCATGCATTGATCGCAATGAAGTTGCAAGTGTTTTCCACATATATGTTTTACCAGTACCTCCGTAGCCATGCAGAAAAAACACCCATCCTTTCTAGTGTGTAACGGCCAGCATGATTTTGTCGTATATAGTTCGGTATTCATCTTATACAAAATATGAAACCATCGTAAACTTTAGTTGTTTGAATGCTGACATATAAATGTATAGTATAAGATAAAAAGAACGTGATACCTGTAAGTGCATTAAACAAACCATTGAACTCAGTTTTTATGGCGACAATGTCGTAACTTCTCTCTTCGTAGATAAGTCTGTTACCAAATTATTGAAGAACATATCCATTAGGATACAGAATTGGCTTGAAGTTTGTTAAACTCCTCGGTTTTCTTGAAGTAATGTCTCAATCTTAATCAAAGTCAAGTTTTGTAATTCATTGTCTTGTATTATGAGGTCTGCAATATCAGTAACAAAACTGTGACATGAGTTCTGACCTGATAATTAACAGTTGTTGTGTATCATAAATGGTAAATAATTTAGGAATTTGAAAAATAGATTTAGTTAAACCTTGGTTATTTGCAGTCTGTCTATGTTTGTGTAGAATACCATCTGCCAAGAACGTCCAAGTTTGGTTCCATACATATGTAGGCCAGTTTATAGTTCCAGACAGCAGCATAACCATAAACAACTTTCGTAGAAAATACCCAGATCCCCAATGACTTGCATCCTTAATTGCTCCAATGTATTCCCTATCATCTTCAAGAAAACCCATTGCAAAGCAAGCATCACGAAAAGAGTCATATTGTCTTCCACCCACTTTACGAATGTCCTCATAAGTCTTTGGTGTAACGCCCCAATTTATTTTATTTATTTTTCCTAATTAAAATTATATGATGTTGTGTATATATGTGTGATTATGTGTGTTTTGGTTGTGTTTGGGTTGCCCTTAGTATGGGGTAGTGACCTTGGAATTATTAAGATTAAGGTGTTGGGGGTGTATGACCAATTATGTAGAACTTGGTGGTGTAGAGAGTAGTACTAATTAAATTATATTAGTAATATTCGGTTGGTCATAATATTAGTTGAATAATATTAAATTAATTAAAATATTGACTATTATTATTATTATTTTAATAAGTGGATATTGGTAATAATAATAATAATAATATAATATAATATCATGACAAGAATAAGGAGGGAAAAGTGGACTATTTGAGAGGATTAGTAAGGGTAAGGAAGGAAAATCATAACAGGGGTCTAAGGGTTATAGTAGGAAAAAGAGAAAATTGAGAAAGGGAGAATCAGTTTGGGAACGATCGCATTTTTGAAGAAAAGAGGAACGAAAGAGAGGAGCAGAGCTAGGGCTTAGAGAACCTTCGAAGAATCATCAATAAGGTAAGGGTGGGGTTCTTCAATCGCTTAAGGGATGAATAATGTATATATGAGGGTGGGTAATTCGTTAGATTCATCTCTATACATCTCTGATTGTTTGGTTGTGGTCGGTTGCATGTCAATATTCATAATAACATGTAGTTAGTTTAAATTGGCCGATTAAATTGTGGTTTATGTGACTCTAATTGATTATGTAAAAACTATGGATTCTATGTGTGTTTTCGTGTTGTTTGCTGTTGAAATCGGAGAAGACGTAGGGCCGGAATCGTGCTGAATCGCAACAGCTGGGTTGCTGATTCGCACAGTTCACCGTGTGAATAGATGTTCACTGGGCGAAGGGCTTTCTGGCAGTTCGCTGGGCGAACTAAGAAGCGAAAAAAGAGAAAGGGAATGGATTACTGGAGTGAGTTTTGGGGAGATTAGCCCCAGATTCGCTGGGTGAACTCCTGGCGAATGAAAGTTTGCTGGGCGAATGTCGAGGCGAAGGGAGAGGAAAATAGGTGAGCCTCTGGATTTTGTATGGGGAAGGTGTTTCGCTGGAGACGTCGCTAGGCGAACTCCTAGCGAATGACAGTTCGTTGGGAGAACTTGTAGCAAACATGACAGTTCTACTTGCTGCTGTTACGAACAGATTTTTCTTAAAACTTTAAAAATTCATATCTTTTGATCCGTAAGTCTGTTTCAGTTACCGTTTGAATTGTTGGAAAGCTAGTTTCATGTACTTTCTGTTAAACTTATTTTCAATGCTAGAATTCCAATTATTCAATGCAATAATTGTGTTTCCGTGTACGTTGTGATGTGTCAAACGTTGAAATGTTGAGTTCGGTTATGTGAATGTGTGTTGTAGCTGTGGATTGAAATTATTTCATGTTTTGGTAGATATATGTTGCGTGTTGGACAATTTTGGTGTGATGTATTGGCTGTTTGATAGCCATACGCATTGGTCATCGTTGTATGTTATAGTTGAATGCCTATCATGTTGCATAAGTTGTATGATTAGTCGTGTGCCCATGTGGGGTGTGAACGCCTTATCCGGATTCTTTGAAATGGAATCGTGTTGTCGTTGTTTTTAAGGTAATCGTGTGCCCATGTGGGGTGTGAGCGATTACGGGTGTTCGTGTGCCCATGTGGAGTGTAAGAGACACATATAGAAATTTCGACGGGAATTATGATCATGAAAAAGGGATCGAATTGGTATCACATGCATTGAGTCGAGTTGAGAGTCTCATTGCATTGCATTATGTTGTGTTATGGATTTTATGATTGCCTGCTTGTGTAGGAAATTGTAATGGTGTTAATGATGTGATGATAGGGTGATTTGTGTAGTGTTTATATGCCTTTATTTGTATATTATGCATTTATTTTGTTGATTTGAGAATCTCACCCCTTCTATTTGAATGTTACCTCTACGTGGGTAATGTGCAGATAATCAAGGATAGTACGGAGTTACGGTTAGTGAAGATGGAGTCCTTCACTTTATGTTTTGAGTCGGCGTATGCCCTGATGTGTAACACTGGGGATATGGAACGCTTGTTATTATTTATTTCATTTCCGTCATTACTTTTGTCTAATCGATGTTGGTTATGTGGTTTTAAACATATTATGTTTTTAGTTGAGTTTCCGCTGCTATATGAGAAAAATAATTAAGTATGATTTTGTTGGCACTATTGATGGTAATTATGTGTTACATGTCATATGCATGAGCATGTGTTTGGTTGAAAGTAGCATCCTAAATGTCGTATGTTTTATTTTATTATGATACTTTATTATAATTTCACGTGGAGGTTTTAGGGTGTTACATAGTGGTATCAGAGCAGGTCGGTCCGTCTGGCCAAGTTGTCGAGTCGTTGTCTTGTGATAGTTGATTACTGTCGATGTCAGTTCCTTAACCATTATGTTCTGTTGTTGGTGTGTAACAGATTTAGAATGGTTGGAAGGAACGATGTTGCTATTGCTGCTGCTTTGCAGGCTGTTGCTCAGGTGGTACAGAACCCGTTTCATGCTGGTGAGAATGACGAGTTTCGGAAGAATATACCGCCTACCTTCAAGGGAAGATATGATCTGGATGGGGCATAGGCTTGGCTCAAGGAGATCGAGAGAATCTTCCGGGTTATGGAATGTCCTAAAGCACAGAAGGTGCAGTTAGGTACTCACATGCTGGCTGAGGAGGCTGATGACTGGTGGGTTAGCACTCACAATTATTGGGGCAACAAGAGAGGTAATCACGTGGGCTGTGTTCAGTAGGGAGTTCTTGAGGAAGTATTTTCCTGAAGATGTCTGAGGAAAGAAAGAGATTGAGTTTCTGTAATTGAAGCAGGGTAACATAACGGTTACGGAGTATGCTGCCAAATTCTCGGATCTGGCTAAGTTTTACCCTCATTACAGTGCAGCAACTGCTGAGTTCTCAAAGTGTGTCAAGTTTGAGAATGGATTGAGGCCTGAGATCAAACAGGCGATTGGTTATTAGCGAATCAGAAGGTTTCCAGATTTGGTGGATTGTTGTAGGATCTTTGAGGAAGATAGCAAGGCTTGATCGACTCACTATAAAGGGCTGGCCGAGAGGAGGGGAAAATAACCGATGAACTGTGGGAAGCCTTATGCAGCTCCAGCTGAGAAAGGTAAACAGAAACACAGTGATGGCAAGAAGCTGAGTGGGGGAGGTGCCCCTACTCCTCTTAAGTGTTACAGGTGTGGTGAGTTAGGTCATCGTGTCAGTGAGTGCATGAGCAATGTGAAGAAATGCTTCAAGTGCGGACAGGCAGGACATCTGATTGCTGACTCCAAAGTTAATATGGTGACTTGTTACAACTATGGAGAACAGGGTCACATTAGTACTCGTTTCTAAAAGGTAAAGCAAGCTTCAACTAGGGGAAAGATGTTTGCCTTGTCAGGGACTCAGACTTCCAGTGATGACAGACTGGTCAGAGGTACATGTTACATTAATAATACGCCTTTGATTGCTATTATTGATACTAGTGTTACTCATTCTTTTATTAATGCTAATTGTGTGATGAGGCCATGCCTTGTTGTTTCTCCTATGAAGGGAGAGATGGTTGTCGAAACTCCTGCAAAGCGATCAGTGACCACTTCCCTAGTTTATTTGAATTATCCACTATCAATCTTTGATAAGGACTTCGGTGTGGATCTTATTTGCTTTCCATTGGGAAATCTTGATGTGATCTTGGGTATGAACTGGTTGGAGTTCAATCATGTTCATATTAATTGTTTTAACAAGTCGGTACGATTTCTTGCTTTTGAGGAAGAAGAAGAAGATGGTTTTCTATCTGCTAGAGAGTTGAGAGAGCTCTTAGAGGAAGAAACTCAAGTGCTTGCGTTGTTTGCATCCTTGTCGGTGGAGAATGAGTCAGTGATTAATGAATTGCAAGTAGTGCGTGAATTTCCATAAGTGTTTCCGGATGATATTACTGATGTTTCGCCAGAGAGAGAAGTGGAGTTTACTATTGATCTTGTCCCTGGTATCAGACCTATTTCTATGGCACCATACAGGATGTCGGAATCAGAATTAACAGAGCTGAAGAAGCAACTGGAAGAGTTGTTAGAAAAGAAATTTGTGAGACCAAGTGTATCGTCTTGGGGAGCCCCGGTGTTATTGGTGAAGAAAAAGGATGGCAGTATGAGGTTATGTATCGATTACAGACAACTGAATAAAGCGACGATTAAGAACAAGTATCTGCTTCCAAGAATAGATGATTTGATGGGTCAGTTAGGCGGTGCCCGTGTGTTTAGCAAGATTGACTTGAGGTCGGGTTATCATCAGATACGAATAAAAGATGAAGATATTCAGAAGACGGCTTTCAGGACTCGATATGGACATTATGAGTATGTAGTGATGTCGTTCGGAGTTACTAATGTACCTGGTGTATTCATGGAGTATATGAATCGAATTTTTTATGCTTACTTGTATCAATTTGTGGTTGTCTTTATTGACGACATTCTAATCTATTCTAAGTCAGAAGAGGAATATGCTGAGCATTTGCGAATCGTGCTGCAAGTGTTGAAAGAAAAGAAGCTCTATGCTAAGTTGTCTAAGTGCGAATTCTGGTTGAGAGAGGTAAGTTTCCTTTGTCATGTTATTTTAGGTGATGGTATTTCTGTGGATCCATCCAAGGTAGATGTAGTTCTACAATGGGAGGCTCTGAAGTCGGTAACTGAGATTAGAAGCTTTTTGGGCATGGCTGGTTATTACCGTAGGTTTATTGAAGGCTTTTCGAAGTTGGCACTTCTGTTGACTTTGTTGTCTTGAAAAGGTAAAGCGTTTGTGTGGGATGTTCACTGTGAGAACAGTTTCATTGAGCTGAAGAAGAGATTGACTATAACTCCAATTTTAATTCTACCCGAATTAGATGAACCATTTGTGGTGTATTACGACGCTTCATTGATGGGTTTAGGAGGTGTGTTAATGCAGGATGGAAAGGTTATGGCTTATGCTTCACGACAATTAAGGGTCCATGAGAGGAATTATCCAACTCATGATTTGGAATTAGCGGCAGTTGTATTCGTATTAAAAATTTGGAGGCATTATCTTTATGGTTCTAGATTTGAAGTGTATAGTGATCATAAGAGCTTGAGGTATCTGTTTGATCAGAAGGAGTTAAATATAAGACAAAGAAGGTGGTTAGAATTCTTAAAGGATTATGATTTCGGTTTAAACTATCATCCTGGTAAAGCTAATGTCGTGGCGGATGCTTTGAGTCAGAAGACGTTGCATATGTCTTCTATGATGGTTAAAGAATTGGAATTGATTGAGCAGTTCAGAGATATGAGTTTGGTTTGCGAATAGGAATTGCATAGTGTGATGTTGGGTATGCTAAAGATCAACAATGATTTTTTAATAGTATCAGAGAGGGTCAAAAGTTGGATGTGAAACTGGTGGATTTGATGATTGGAAATGAGCAGACAGAAAGTAACGAATTCAAAGTGGGTGAACAAGGTGTGTTGAGATTCCGTGACAGGATTTGTATTCCTGATGATCCTGAGTTGAAAAGAATGATTCTAGAAGAAAGTCGTAGGAGTAGCTTGAGTATCCATCCAGGAGCTACAAAGATGTATCAAGACTTGAAGAAGATATTTTGGTGGCCTGGATTGAAGCGTGATGTGGCTAAGTTTGTATATGCTTGTTTGACTTGTCAGAAGGCGAAGATGGAACATCAGAGACCTGTTGGTTTGATGCAACCGTTACATATTCCAGAGTGGAAATGGGACATTATTTCTATGGATTTTGTGACTGGGTTGCCTAATACTCCGAGAGGGCATGATGCCATTTGGGTAGTGGTGGATAGACTGACGAAGTCGACACATTTTATTCCGATTAATATCAGTTTTCCTTTGCAGAGGCTGGCAGAGATTTATATTCAGGTGGTTGTAAAGTTGCATAGAGTTTCGTTGAGTATTGTGTCGGATAGAGATCTAAGGTTCACTTCCAGATTTTGGGAGAGTTTGCAAGAAGCTTTGGGATTGAAACTGAGATTGAGTTCCGATTATCACCTGCAGACGGATGGACAGACAGAGAGAACTATACAATCTTTGGAGGATTTGTTGAGGGCGTGTGTGCTTGAACAGGGAGGTGTTTGGGATAGCCATTTTCCATTGATTGAGTTCACCTATAATAACAGTTACCATTCTAGTATTGGAATGACACCTTTTGAAGATTTATATGGCCGGAGATGTCGGACGCCTTTGTGTTGGCATGAATCTGGTGAGAGTGTAGTATTTGGACCTGAGATTGTTCAACAGACTACTGAAAAGGTGAAGTTGATTCAGGAAAAGATGAAAGCTTCGCAGAGTAGGCAGAAGAGCTACCATGATAAGAGGAGGAAAGATCTTGAGTTTCAAGAAGGAGGCCATGTGATTTTTAGAGTCACTCCGGTGACCGGTGTTGGGCGTGCGTTGAAGTCGAGGAAGCTTACTCCTCAGTTTATTGTTCCATATCATATTTCTGCAAGAGTTGGACCTGTTGCCTACAGAGTTGTGTTGCCACCCAATTTGTTAAATTTGCACGATGTGTTCCATGTGTCACAGCTTCAGAAGTATGTTCCAGATCCATCACATGTGATTTCAATGGATGATGTAGAAGTAAGGGATAACCTTACGGTTGAGGACTTACCAATACGGATTGAAGACCGCGAGGTAAAGCAATTGAGAGGTAAATAGATCACTCTTGTGAAGGTAGTCTGGGGAGGTGCTGCCGGTGGAAATATGACTTAGGAATTAGAGAGCAGGATGCGAGAGTTGTATCCGGAGTTATTCGTATGAGGTAAATTTTTTAGGACGAAAATATTCTAAGTGGGGGAGAGTTGTAATGCCCCGATTTATTTTATATATTTTTCGTAATTAAAATTATATGATGTTGTGTATATGTGTGTGATTATGTGTGTTTTAATTGTGTTTGGGTTGCCCTTAGTATGGGTAGTGACCTTGGAATTATAGAGATTAAGGTGTTGGGGGTGTGTGACCAATTATGTAGAACTTGGTGGTGTAGAGAGTAGTACTAATTAAATTATATTAGTAATATTCGGTTGATCATAATATTAGTTGAATAATATTAAATTAATTAAAATATTGACTATTATTATTATTATTATTATTTTAATAAGTGAATATTGGTAATAATAATAATAATAATAATAATAATAATATAATGACAAGAATAAGGAGGGCAAAGTGGACTATTCGTGAGGATTAGTAAGGGTAAGGAAGAAAAAACATAATAGGGGTCTAAGGGTTATAGTAGGAAAAAGAGAAAATTGAGAAAGGGAGAATCAGTTTGGGAACGATCGCATTTTTGGAGAAAAGAGGAACGAAAGAGAGGAGCAGAGTTGGGGCTTAGAGAACCTTCAAAGAATCGTCAATAAAGTAAAGGTGGGGTTCTTCGATCGCTTAAGGGATGAATAATGTATACATGAGGGTGGGTAATTTGTTAGATTCATCTCTATGCATCTCTGATTGTTTGGTTGTGGTCGGTTGTGTGTCGATATTCGTAATAACATGTAGTTGGTGTAAATTGACCGATTAAATTGTGGTTTATGTGACTCTAATTGATTGTGTAAAAACTGTGGATTCTTTCGTGTTGTTTGCGTTGAAATCGGAGAAAACTTGGGGCCGGAATCGTGCTGAATCGCAACTGCTGGGTTGCTGATTTGCACAGTTCGCCGTACGAATAGATGTTCGTTGGGCAAAGGGCTCGCTGGCAGTTCGCTGGGCGAACTAAGAAACAAAAGAAGAGAAAAGGAATGGGTTACTGGAGTGAGTTTTGGGGAGATTCGTCCCAGATTCGTTGGGCGAACTCCTGGCGAATGAAAGTTCGCTGGGAGAATGTCGAGGAGAAGGGAGAGGAAAATAGGTGAGCCTCTGGATTTTATATGGGAAAGGTGTTTCGTTGGCGACTTCGCTAGGCGAACTCCTAGCGAATGGCAGTTCGCTGGGCGAACTTGTAGCGAACGTGACAGTTCTGCTTGCTGCTGTTATGGACATAATTTTCTTAAAACTTTAAAATTTCATATCTTTTGATCCATAAGTCCGTTTCAGTTACCGTTCGAATCATTGGAAATCTGGTTTCGTGTACTTTGTGTTAAAATTATATTCAATTCCAGAATTCCAATTATTCTACGCATTAATTGTGTTTCCATATACATTGTGATGTGTCGAACGTTGAAATGTTGAGTTCGGTTTTGAGAATGTGTGTTGTAGATGTGGATTGAAATTATTGCATGTTTTGGTAGATATATGACGCGTGTTGGACAGTTCTGGTGTGATGCATTGGCTGTGTGATAGTCATACGCATTGGTCATCGTTGTATGTTGTAGTTGAATGCATATCATGTTGCATAAGTTGTATGATAAGTCGTGTGCCCATGTGGGGTGTGAGCGCCTTATCCTAATTCTTTGAAATGGAATCATGTTGTCATTGTTGTTAAGTTAATCGTGTTCCCATGTGGGGTGTGAGCGATTACGGGTGTTCGTGTGCCCATGTGGGGTGTGAGCGACACACATAGAAATTCCGACGGAAATTATGATCATGAAAAATGGATCGAATTGGTACCACATGCATTGAGTCGAGTTGAGAGTCTCATTGCATTGCATTATGTTGTGTTATGGATTTTA
This sequence comes from Lathyrus tuberosus, assembly GCA_022829125.1. Classification (NCBI taxonomy): domain Eukaryota; kingdom Viridiplantae; phylum Streptophyta; class Magnoliopsida; order Fabales; family Fabaceae; genus Lathyrus; species Lathyrus tuberosus. Next base: position 1,687,426 of record JALAZF010000172.1, on the reverse strand, counting down.
TGATTGTCTGCTTGTGTAGGAAATTGTAATGGTGTTAATGATGTGATGATAGGGTGATTTGTGCAGTGTTTATATGCCTTTATTTGTATATTATGCATTTCTTTTGTTGATTTGAGAATCTCACCCCTTCTGTTTGAATGTTACCTCTATGTGGGTAACATGCAAATAATCAAGGATAGTGCGGAGTTGCAGTTAGTGAAGACGGAGTCCTTCACTTTATTTTTTAAGTCGGCGTCTGCTCTGATGTGTAACATTGGGGATATGGAACGCTTGCTATTATTTATTTTATTGTCGTCATTACTTTTGTCTAATCGATGTTGGTTATGTGGTTTTAAACATATTATGTTTTTAGTTGAGTTTCCGCTGCTATATGAGAAAAATAATTGCGTATGATTTTGTTGGCACTATTGATGGTAATTATGTGTTACATATCGTATGCATGAGCATGTGTCCGGTTGAAAGTAGCATCCTAAATGTCATATGTTTTATTTTATTCTGATATTTTATTATAATTTCACGCGGGGGTTTTAGGGTGTTACATTTGGTCCCTTTACAACCGTCAGCATCATCCTCAGATAAAATAGTTCTCCCGTTGTCGGTGGAACCCTGATCAAGCGCCCAATGGTAAAACCTTTCTTACGTGGCTTCCACGACCTTTTCCTTTTGATGTAAACAAATTTGCTCATAAACTGTCCATATGTTAAATTTTGTGCCTCTTCATATTGTGTTATTTGCAATTAACCACGAAGTGAACATAAATTCTGTTACGCCTGCCTTTTCTAAAATATTCTCCATCCTTTTGAAATTAGTATTGTACACAATCTTCTCACCTATAAGATGGTAAAACATGCATTCTACGGCAGGCTTTCTCCCATGTATTTTGTATGAAAATATCCTCCAACATGCCTCACTTGGTGAAACATACCTACAGTCAAGATATTCCTTAATCTCATCAATTACTTTCTCCGAATTTGAAGAAGAATTTGATGCAGGAACAACTGTTGCACTTATTATGCCATATCCTTTGTGGATGTACTTGAAAAGGTACTTGATTGAGGTACTTTGGTTACCCCACTCCATGTTGATGTGAGCCTCATGTTTCAAGAGTAGTCTTGTGTTGTACGGAACTACATTCCTATTATCCAATGAAACACCAGATTTCATAATTGTATGTCTTTAAGAACTTCGTTTATATAGAGGATATTCGTTGTTATCAACAATGGTCTATTCATTGAATTTTTTGGGAAAAAACTTAGAGCACCATCTATTCTTCATGCATGGGGAAGTTACTTTGGCTAAAACGCAAGGTCCGTGCAACATGTGTGATTTAACTAATTTATATAACCTTGGATACAGAACAGGATCAAGGATTTCTGCAAAGATGATGTTGTCAATGTCCTGCGGTGTAGGATACTTACTTTGCGGGTGTAAGAAAATAAGAATGTGTGGATGTGGCAAGCCCCTTTTTTGGAATTCAATTGCAAACATGTCAGAAACATAGATAAATAAAGCTTTAAAAGAAATCAACCGTGACTAAAAAAATACAAATCAGCATGAAAGTATGGTCGAGTTACATGCCAAAACTTTACCAAGTTCATGTCGTTTGGTCAGGTCTACCGTAAGTTCATCAAATTTGATCTTGAATACCTTGGCAACAATATCAGGTCTGTCATATGGATTTAAATTATCCTTGGATAGCAGCCGTGTAATCTCAGGCCAGTTCGGGTTGCACATAAATGTAATAAATAAATCAGAAAAGCCAAGTGCATTGGAGATAGCCATACCATCAAAGTATAGTTGATCCATGTAACGTTTCCCCCTAAAAACAAAGAAGGAAAAATAACTCTCTGCCCAGTCTTATTTGGTTCATTTTGTCGATGATTTCTGCGATTCTCATTAAGCTATTTATACTTTCCAACTGTTAGTTTGGATTGGTTCTTCCTTAACCAATTAAGACGCTCCGTTTCCATCATTGTGTATCCATCAACCAAGAATTGTTGGAAGAGTCTCCTCGAATGCAAAACTTTTTTGGCCTCATCAGTCCGTTAGTGCAAACATAAGCATAACCAATCTTTAATGGTTTGATGATTTTGCTTCGTAACAACCTTTTGATGTATAAATTTGTGGAGTATGTTAGGCATATATCCATCTTCACCATACGGAAAAATCAACGGGTATTGATACGCCAAGTAACTTGGATGGAATTCATTAACCCTTTGTAATTGACCATCACGTTGTTACATTATTATGTCTCTATTTTATGCTGAATCTATATCCTCGAATATAAGAGCTGCAACCTCAGATACGGTAGGGCAGTTATACACACGACCGTCCGTGGATCTTTCAGAGATAAGGCGTAGCTTCAAATCTTGATATGTGTTATTCTTCAACATGTCTCTTGACATCTGAAAAGCCTTTGCATGAGGATTATTCGCATCTAACATGAACTTCAGTGTTACAACTATTGAACTGTCAATTTCTTTATTGTCCCTGTAATAAAAATAGAATATTGATAGCTTAACAAAAATAGTAATTGAAAACATGTTTCAGTTGTATGAATGAAATAGTTTTTTACCTAAAGCACTCCATTCGGTTAACAACTTCATTGTCTGTGTCATGAATATACAATTGTTCATATTTTGGGGGTTGTCCCAGCTCAGGCAGCAAAGTTCCAACTCGATGGCATGTCTGGCCATGGAGTCTCAGAGTAGGGGGACCTCGACCACCCTTTGTATTGGATGTATCAAATTTCATTCCTGGCGATGTGAAAGAAAACATTACATTATACGTGCGAATGTTGTTTTGGAAATTCTTAGCAGAGTTGCAGTATTTATCAAACAGAAGTTTGTGTAAAGCGGGCGGGGGAGGCTGAAGCAATGGAAGTACAATTTTCCCTCCCTTGAAACATAGTGTGAACTCTGGAATAGTTGAGTGTCTTGAATTGCTTCGGCGTTCTTGATACCACATAGCTGCGTGACAATGTTGGCATTCCCATAAAGGATCTCCTATATCTGAATAAACTGAAATTGAATAAAACAGTGCAACACACATGAGCATACAACACAGACAATCGTAAAATATGATATATATATATATATATATATATATATATATATATATATGTGTGTGTGTGTGTGTGTGTGGATGTATGTATAATGATTCATGTATTCTATAATGAGACAGAAGATTACTGATTAAGGTGTCAACCTTGCGTGTAACAACTTCTTAATGGGACAATCATCATCAGAGTTGTCTTCAAAGACGTCGTCATCATCAAAATTTAACGAATTGTCAGTATCGGAGTTTCCTGCTTCCATAATGAACGAAGGATTTGGAGTTAGTGTTCTATTAGAAAATGTAGTTGTAGCATGTAAAGTCCTCCGATGTTGCTCATTATTACAGGTGATTTGAGGAGGTGCGACTGCGTTGAATACATTGATTAGATTCACTCCTGATGGTACAAGAAATCTTGCCCCCTTTCTTACTCACTCTCGTTCTCATGTTCACACCATATTTACCCCCTCTTTCTTGAGCAGGCTCTGATACCACGCTGGCCGGGAGCCTCCACATACCATGAAACCATACCCCTAACATGTATCCGTCGAGCAGGAACTTTCGAACCATCTCTGCCAACCCTTGTGGACTTACTAGGTTCTAGGTTCAGCCTAGGACACAGCGGTTAGAGAAACATTTCCATAGTAGGAAGGACCGTAGCATGGATCAATGATCAGAGGATTTCTGTTACACAAGATCCTCAAAGAGGCAAGTGTAGAGCATACTTTCATCTCTGTGGAGTACCTATGGATAGAACATAAGAGTTTAAGCTTTCAGAGAAAAGAGAAGTGTTTAGAACATGTTTAGACTGAAAGCACACATTTTATTGTATTTCAACTTGTGTAAATATGATACAAGAGCTTCCCTTATATAGGAAAAGAGAAGCGTAGAAAGCAAGCCAGCACTCAGCAAACAAAGACACGTTACACACTAGTGGCCGACACACTTATTGCCACTTTTGACTTAAAACAGAAAAAGATAAATACAGTACTAGTGGCAGACACACTAATTGCCACTCTCTGACTAAAATAAAGATAAGATAAGCTTATCCGGTCCCGCCACTAAGCATGATGGAGCATCTTTCAGTAGTGGAAGACAAACTTTTGATTTATCACAGATTGTGATAAGATTCTGGTCCCACGCGTCACATTAATTTTTTATAATTGGCTCATGTGATGGTGACATGTTTGGATCAGAGTATTCTCCTTCTGAGAGTTTGTTTGTCATATAGTATGACTCATACTCACAGCTGTCCCTTATCATATCTTTGTATCGATTCTGTGCATAGTACTCTGGATCAATGTGGGCTGAGTATAGTGCTATGTCTTCAAAAGTATCTTCGTCAAGATCATGTGGGAGTGGAGGATAGAGTGATGACTCATCCTGCTTGATGTCTTTAGTCATATCTTGATCGTTGATTCTTTGATCATCCCTTTGAACAAATTCTTGAAAATTCATTTCTGCAAGTTGTTCCTCAATGTTCATCTGAGATGCATTATTGTTGACCCTTGAGCTTTCTCCAACCTCATGTGTCGACCAACTTGTCCATGGAGGTTTCCAACAGTGAGGATCAGGATCATCTGGTAGCTTCACAGCTTGCCATTGCGGAGGAAGGTTTCCATGACTAATACAAGTTGTATTGACTGGACCTTTAATAGGATCATAAAGATTAATTAAATTAACATAATCCATTAAAGCTTTTAACCCTTCCAGGCTTGTGGGATAATCATCAATGGTTTCCCAAGCATTAATGTAACTCTTGCAAACTAGAAGCTGGGTTCTAGGATCAATTTGATATGGACGATGGAGGATGTACACTGTCTTGCAGTTACTTCGAGCTTCCTCAGTTGGGCACCATTCTTTAAGATCATTAACGGCTAGGCTGAGATTTTCTCTCCACCAGTTTAACGGAGAGAACCATTCTAGGGCAGTCCATATCAAAGACCTGTGCTTTCTAGGGTTCATCAGATGTTCATACATAGCAATGGTAGGAATAAGGACTGGCATAGCGTATAAGCTTGTAGCACACCAAAGATACCATAGTTGATTCTTTGTAAATCTGAAAGCAGGGTTCATTAGAAATGGTAAATGGAAAGGAGTATCTGGGAAGAAAGGTGTATGGTCAGGAAGAGGCTTCTTTCTAATGATTTTGAACAGAAAGTAAAAAAGGTTATTCCTGGCATATTCTTTCAGCTGAGATACGGAGAAGGAGTGGTTGACTCTTGGAGGAAAGTTCATGGTGACCGAGGCATTGGATGGAATAGGACGGACCATTAAGATTAATGGGAAGGTATGCCTAGAGGTGATGACTTGGATGGGTTTCATGGGTCTGGATAATAGATCCGGGATCACATTCTGGGTTCCTTTGATGTGTTTCACTGTGAAATCATATCTAGAGAACCAATCCTTAAGCCTCAATGTCTGTGGATCTGGAGGCATCTTATTTTTGAATTCCAGAATCTTAGGAAAGGACGAGTTGTCCATCTGGACCTCGAAGTGGTAACCTCTGAGGTGGAAGTCAAACTTCTGGATTCCCATTTTTACTGCAAGTGCTTCTTTGTAAGTGGTGTGGTAATGCTTTTCTGCATCTTTGAACTGACCACTGGCGTGGCCACAATAGTATTTCTTGCCACCTATTTCTTCAATCAGAACTGCTCCCCAATAGTGGTCACTTGCATCAGTCTGGAGGACTCGCTTCCCTTCTCCAGGGATTTTTAGATCAGGAGGAGATTGGGCTATTTCTTTCAAAGCTCTTACAGCTTTGGTTTGTTCTTCTCCCCATGGTGGTGGTTTCTTCTTCAGCAATAGAGACAGAGCACTGGTGTATCTGGCAAGTCTGGGAATGAAGTCTCTGATATAATTGATTATACCGAGAAATTGCTGAATCTGTTTGACTGTGAGATTTTCATCTGGAAAGTTTAATAATTCTTGAGCAATGTGAGGTTGAGGGCGATACTTTCCATTAAAGAAATGCATTCCTAAGAAGTCAATCTCAGTTTGGCCCAATTGACTCTTCTTCTCAGAAAGCATTATTCCATGTTGTTGGGCTAACTTATGGAACTGGCCCAATAACTGTTTGTGAGTCTTCTCGTCTTTGGAGAATAGTAACACATCATCAATGTAGATGAGAGCACTATAGAGAATGGGCTCAAATATCTTTGTCATGGCCTTTTGGAACAGTGATGAGGCAACCTTAAGCCCGAAAGGTAGAACAGTCCATTGGTACTGGGCATTAGGTATGTAAAAGGCTGTTTTTGGACGATCCTTTGGGTCGATACCCAATTGCCAAAAACCTGACTTTAAGTCGAACTTTGAATAGATCTGGGCGTCCTTGATGAACACGTTCAGTGATGCAGCCTTAGGAATAGGGAACTTGTCATCTTGAAGGAAGTGGTTCAGAGGCTTGTAATCGATTACAAGTCTTTTCTTTCCTCTGACTTTTTCAGATCTTTTTTCAACATAGAAGGCTTGGCAAGCCCACTCAGATTTCGTGGGTTCTATCAGCCCTTGTTTGAGCAGCTGGCTGCATTCTTCTCTTGCCAAGGCATAATCAGAAGGACTCATTCCAGGATGAGTGGCCTTTGTTGGATTAATATCTTCATTAAGCTTGAATGGAAGTTGGACAAAGAAGTCCTTGTTCTTCCATAAGGGTTCTGGATGAAGGAACTTCTCATGGCTATCCGCACAGAGCTTGAGAAGCTTTGACTTAATCTCTTCATATCCCGTAGGAACATTTGACAAGGAGTACAGCTTCATGATCTGAGAGAATGGTCGGAATTCTCTCTTGTACTTGATTCCAGTGGCAAGGATTTGGAGTTTCTCGGCTGCCACATAAACATCCATTCCAATGACAATGTCTTTGGCTGGAAGTTTTGTTCCTATGACCTGTGTCCAGATAATGCAGTCTGGGAAGAACTTGATTCCTATCTTGTTCTTTGTTATCAAGTTCGTTGTAAAGGTCTCTCCATCTGCTGCCATAAAATAAGCTTTATGATCTTTCCATAACTCCATTGGCAAGATGTCAGGATTCATCATCGTAATTTGTGCTCCAGTGTCCATGTATGCCATGACCTTCTTAGGTCGTGAGAATTTTGCAGCTAGGACATGGATTTCTACACAGGGTAAAGGAGGAGTAGGGAGAGAGCTTCCTACTTCCTTGTAAGAGTAAACAGGGACAAAATCTTCACCTCCTGAGTCCGAGAGGGAGGTTCCTTCAGACGAGTAGTCTTGAAGGGCGAAGACTGTCTCTTCGTCAGCTGAGCTTTGTTCAGAGTAAACTGATTCCAGGTCTCCTTCGACAGGATGAAAGGAGTTAACCAGTTTAGCAGCCTTGTGTTTATTGTTAGGACATTCTTTGGAGTAATGTCCTTTTTGTCCGCAGATGAAACATCTTTGGGATTTTCCCTTTCCACGAAAGGGTTTCTTCTTGAAGAACTTGACCCCTTTTTTCTTCTTTCTTTTGTAATCCTTGAAGGATTTGTATTTCTGTTTATGATGTTTCTTTCTGGTAGGGCAGCTACACTTCTTGTCTTTGCATTTAATCTCCAGATAAGACTTCTTACAAGCCTTGTTGTACTTGGACTTTTGACTAAGGACTTCTGAGAATTATTGATGAAGTCTGCATAGTTTATCTAGAGCTTCTAGCGTCATCTGATGGATTTGTCCAAGACTCATGGAGGGAATGTCTTTCTGTGCTGCAACTATCATTTTGTGGAGTTCAGGTTGAATCTCCTGGGGCAAAGATGCTACATAAGTGTTTTTGAGGCTGGTATCATTAAAACCATTTAGAGCATAGAATCTCTGAAGCATCCTATGATAATGCTTATCTATGTCCTTGGTTTTGAGAGAACAACATTTCATCTCAAAGAACTCTTGTCTGTACTTCTTGTTGTGAATGTCAACATCTCCAATGAATACTTGATGTATAACACCGAGGAGATTGGATGTAGTGTGTAAGCGGTGTAACTCATCCTGTTTGACAGCTCCAAGATTAATGTACCACTCTTTCATTGTTCCTGTCATGCGGCAACAGAATTCTTCGATTACTTTGTAGGGATCAGCAGTGGTTTTCATCAATTGTGTGTCGAGCCAAGCACCAAAGTCTAGGATCCTTTTTCTCCATTTACTGGGTGGTATATCGTCAATGGTGAACCAAGGTCCACCTGTGGATTTGGTCTTTTCAGCTTCTGGAGTTTCCTGAGAGGATTCTTCAAAGAAGGTATCTTCCTCCTTTATGTTAGCCATGAAGAGCTTCGGGATAAGATCCTTTTCTGGTTCAGTTCCTAGAGATTCGTTTTCTAGCGACATCGTCTGTTGTGTCTCATCAGAGTCTGTACTTGGATATAGCTTGTCTTCATCATCTCTAAACCAATTATTACTTCTGGGTGTAGAAGGTTCCGTGGCCAATTGATCTTCTTCTTGTGATGTTGAAGTGCCAGCGACGGACTGGTTGTCTGGAGAAGATTCATTCTTTGTTGTGATGGCCAAGGCTTCATAGGTTTTATCAGGATTCTCTTCATTCCTTGGGAGTGCAGTAAGAGGTGTTTCAGGAACATCCTGAGAGTCTGATGATGAAGTGCTCATTCGAGCAGTATGTCTTTTGGATCTCGAAGTTGAGGTTTCTTGGGGCTTGGTAAACCTTAGCTTTCTAGCTTCTGATGACCAGTACTTTTTTGGTGGAGCAGTTAGGAAGCCAGATAAGTCAGGCTAGGCTGGCCTAGTTGGAGAAGCAGTTAGGAAGCCAGATAGATCCGGTTCTGAGGGTCTGGCTGGTCTTGAGTAATAGGAAGGATAAGCGGGGATGCCATGGAATGATTCCTGGGCAGGCTTTTCCTCTTGCTTATGAGTTCTCCTAACATATTCTTCTATTTCTCTAATCTGAGCTTGCAGATTGTTCATTTCTCTCTCCTTTTTTGTGAAGTCATAACTGAAGACTTCTGCGCCATGGATATGGCTGAGTTCTTGATCTAAGGAGGCCACCTGAGCTTTGAGAGATTTGTAGCTTCGTCTTAACTTTGTGGAAAATCCCTTGAGATACTCTTCTGTGTCTCTAGTAATCTTGTCCATCTTTTTGTCAAGATTCTGGAGCATCTCGTTTTGTGCCACCATGTTCTCGGACTGCCAGTTGAGAACTTCTTCGGCCTGGGTCAAAGGCTTCATTCTCCCATCAGCTTGAACTTCAGAGGGATTGATGAACGGCTTTGATGTCTTATTGGTGATAGGATCTATTTTCCTTTCTAGTGGAGGAAAATGCTGGCCATACTCTGGTGTAGTGGCTGTATACATGAAGCAAGGGATTGGTTGCGTTTGTTGAGGAGGTTCTGCTGATCTGCAATGGTCCTTGGGAGACCATGATACTAAAGTGGGATCATCAGGAGGCAGAAGTCCTTCCTTTCTTAGGATTGCAAGTCCTTCCTCATAGATAGACAATGGCTTCGTCTTTTCATGGATTCCAATCCATGGGCCATCTTCAGGGTCTGATCTTCTTTGAGGAGGAGGTTGTGGTTTGCATGTTCCTTTCTTCTTAGGCTGAATGATATCTCTGTCAATATCATCGTCATGCATCCAACAGTCACAATCAGGGTCGCATTTGGAGGGATCAACATCCCATATGAAGTGTCCTTTTATCTTGTCCGTATAGATGGGTTTAGCATCTGATGTAACGGCATGAATAGGGCACCAGGTTTCTTCAAGAGCAGGTCTGATCATCATTGTTTGAAAGATCTGGGAAGACGAGCTGGATTCTTCCTCAGGTTTCTTGAAGATAGTCTTAACCGTCTTGTCTGGGTATCTTTTGAAAGAAACCTCTTGGGACTGGATTGGTCTCCTATCCGCATGGAGTCTTTCATAGTTAGTCATCCATTCTAGAGGAATAAGATGAACTAACTCTTTTCTGTCAATCTTCCTAGGGATCTGAACGATTGAGGGTACTTCTTCTCTGCCGGCCATAACCAACAAGGAATCGGAAGAGCAACCTGTAGTGGGAAGATCTATGGCATGGTTCTGCAGACGGTAGATGATCTGGTGGTGAAGAGTAGCCACCATAGCTTCAGGGACTTGGTCGGATCCAGTGATCTGAATCTGAACTTTTAATCTGGTAGACAAGGTACTGTCACTGAGGCTGACGTTGTAGTTGGGATACACCGTAAGAACAACACTTCCAGCATGAAGTGAGGTTAGCACAGTTCCTATAACGGCGTTCTCATAATTAAGATAGCTAGAGTCTAGCAAAGCTATCTTGGCAAAGACTGGTTGGTTCTTCCTTCCATGTAGTGAAAGGATAAGTCTGACGGCTCCAAAGTGGACAGTCGTGTAACCTTCACGTTTCCACCCGTTGATGAGATCTTGGGAGATCTCCAGATCTACATATTGTTCTTGGTTGGTAGCCTGGAGGCTACACTGGTCTAGTCTTGACGTCTGGATGTATTCTTTGACGGTGTTAGGTCTGTTTGTAGATATGAGGGTTCTAATGGATCTCGTGAGGGAATTATGTCTTCTGAATATATTGTAAGGATTCAGAAGTGGAGGAACAGTCTTAGCGATCTGAGCATCTTCCGGGACATAGGAATATTCTATAAGGTTTTCTATTTTATTAGAGAGAGTCTTTTTACAGAGTTTGGGAAGCGAGAGGGATGAGGTAGTTACAATAGGTTTAGTGTTTGTAGTTTCAGTTGTCTCCATGATGAACTGGGTTTCTCTCTTACTCACTCTCGTTCTCATGTTCACACCATATTTACCCCCTCTTTCTTGAGCAGACTCTGATACCACGCTGGCCGGGAGCCTCCACATACCATGACGATCGGATGATTCAATATGTATTGTGTTTGAAAAATCTTTAGAAAGTGGTGTAGCATTATGAGGATGACTGGTTGATGCAGGAGTGAAATGTTGTGTAGTATCATGTGGATAAACCTTTTTGGAAGGAAGCTAGTTGTTTCTTTTGTTTAACAGACAAAGCTTTCTTTTGTTCCTTGCAAGACATGAAGTTGTTTTGCTGTTGTTATTTTTTTATTGTTCCATTCTAAGTGCATAGAAGTTTGATTGAAGAATAGAATTTTTATTTTTCCATTACAATTTTATGTATTCATAGCTTGTGTTTTTGCAAATAGAAACCTTGTAATTACGATATATTTGTATACTTGTGTTCCTTCATGGTCCTAAGACTTGAATTGCATAAAAAGTTTTATGTAACAGATAACTTCTGCATTGCTTGCTAACCTGGTGAATAGGTATAGTTGGTATAAAAATATTAGTGACACATGTCTTGGTTTGTATGTGGTTGTCCGCCACACTATGGATTAGACATGACAGATGTACAGTGCATCAGTTGTTTTTTGAATAAGTTATTGAATAGAGGCAATATAAAAGTAGTTTGAGTTGACATTGGAAAGGATTAAGAGTATTGATAATAGTGTTGCATTAAATGTATGACAAATAGTGTATAAAATATTGCGTAAAACACTACTGAAGTGATGTGTGCAGTAATAGGATCATTATTATATGTAATTTTGCACTTTGGAGGTGCATTATGATAAGTGTATGTAGCTTCATCATTAGTAGGTGCACGTGAAGTATAATGTCAGCCAGACTAAACATTTAGTGGAATAAGGATTATTATATACGAATATATTAATAAATATATTTTTTTGTTGGACAGATATTATCATTGCCTCAGCTGTAAAAATTTGGTACTGTAAGAGGTAGAATGGATCATTCATCAATACTACACCAAACGTTTTTGAACTGATTATATAATGGATTCATTAAGTAGTATTCAGTTGGAATATTAAGTTAATTTGGTTTTATTAAGCGGTATGCAGTTGGAATATTAAAATAAATTGGTTGATTTAAGCCGTAATCAGTTGCCCAATTAACTTAAATATAGTAATCTTTACGAATAGCACGCAAATAAAATTAATGATTAAACATGATAGGGTAACACAAATTATTCTGTACACAGTAGGAAACTTTTGTTCAATGCAAAATAACAAAGTTGAAACAGATACAAATGTGACAAAATTCATGGTTTTACTACTAAAAGGTGATTACGGAACATCCTACAACATCAGCAGACACCCAAAACACTGAATTTTCCACTTCCAAACCATCACTTCTCCAATTTTATTAGTTTCTTTAGTTTGGTGGATGAATGTTCACAGCCTTCCAATTCCTTTGGAGGAGTAGATGCACATGATACATTAGTTGCCACCCTCTTTGACGTTGAATTCGGAGTAACCGGGTCTGGTATATGGTTGGAGGTAAAATCAACTTCCTAAAATGTATATGTAGCAATTGTATGAAAATTGAAGTGAAGAAAGCAAACTATTCTGTAACAAATCAAAATTCAAGATAGGTTGTGTAAGGTTACTGCCACTAAATCCCACTCCTCTGATGCAATAGCTTCATCAACGCTTTCATTATTCTACATTCAATGAAAAAACAATTTAACATAGCAACACACAATTGATATATGTCCATAAAGAAGAACAGAGAGTATGAGACAAATGATACCTGCAACACGTCATCTGTTACTGGAGTACTTGAAGGTGTCTAATTTTAAAAGAAAAAAAAAACATAATGTTATAACTTAATTGGTAGATATGTAGAAGAAAGTTATAACTTACAAACAACTATACTGATTCTGGAGCAATTGACAGTGAAAGCTGCTTCACGACATTGTCATCCTGATATATTGAGACAACTGATGCATTTGCCCATGATGGTTTCCATTTCACCTTGAATGCCAGCTTCTTACCAACCAAAACATCAAGCGCTAAGAGATATTCAAGAGGGTCTGTGACTCCGGCCTAATTGTAAAGGGGTAAATAAAAAAACATTTAACTACTAAGGAATCATTGGTGATTTGCGTATTATGAAGTACAAAATCAAGCATAAACCTTAATCAAGTTGGCCCGCATTTGATCGGCAGATATGTCCAACAGTTGTTGACACTCACGGTCCCATAATTCAAACGTCGCACGACATCCACCACCTACGACCTCAAGCAGAATCTTATACCTATTTATGAAAGTAAATTAGAACAACATATTACGATGTAATACATGATATTTAAAACAGAATCGTATCTGAAATTGTTATCGGTGAATTTCAATTTCAGTGTTATGGCCAACACCACATATATAAGGTGATTTGTGTCTCTTAGCAACTCTTGGACATTCATGACATGCCTGGTAATACCATCCCCCTTGGCATGCTCTTAGTTTGTCGGTCCTTGCAACGGTAACACATTGAGTGGTCTGTTTGCAATGTAAAAACGTTAATATAAGTTAAAAATATGTATAAGAAATGAATACAGATAAACAGAAAATTAAAATTAACACAGAAGAGTAGGTGTTACATCTTTAAGTTTAATAATCTGAGTCAGAGGAAGAACAACGAACTTATACATGAATTTATCGTAAGGTGTAAGTTGAGAAGTTCCTAATGTTTGACACCAGTTATGTGACTGTGTCGTCAAACTTTGGCACGGTCCTTGATTGCCAGGCATTTTTGGGATCCTATGTTTAAATAAAATACAAAAGGAATAACATGATTGAAAGGAGTGTAAACATATTTTTAACTTAGTAAAACATATTAATTAGTAAACACAAGAATGGAGGACCTTTTAAGGAAATCCTTATCGCCAGGTAAGTTTTCATTGATGTTCAACTTAGTCACATTGAATGTGTTTGAAACACACAAAGGATACTTTCCTACATGGATAATGGAAAAAATAAATCAAGGGTTATGTCAAGAAGGGATTAAAAACCCAGGTTCTAAAATAATAATAGTATCACATACCCTCCTCTTTAACTTTTCCAAATTGCAAAATGATAATTGTTGGTATTGAAGCATCCTTCACATTCTTCATGTATTCATCAAACTGGAAAAAAGGGTGAAGACAGAACAATCTAACTAACAAAGGTGTTGTAGTTTTCCAAACTTACCCCAAGTCCTTCAAGACTAAATTAATTTGTTGTTTCTTCGACCCACTTTGTAATTGTGTGTATCCAATTTCTGTCATCATCCCAATAACATTAACATACCATTCGATAAACAAAACATATGTTATAAGACACAATGATATAACATATTGGAATATATTTTTCCAACTTATGGGTCGAAACAAACCTATTAGAAGATCCCTTTTCTACTTTCCACATATAATATCAGCAAACAATGTGAACTTCATAATTTTTGGAGGTATGTCCTGTTTATTTTTGTCGTAGACAGAGGTACCACCAGTGAAAACCAGCACAAATTTGTGGTCAGGGGGTTTGAACAAAAGATCATTCAAGATGACTTGGAAATTAGTAATGATATACGTCTTATTCACGGATAAAACACTATCAAATGCTTGTTGGTACCTTTACATGAATATTTGATCCCTGCAAGAAAAACAATGGGATATTTAGACATGTTTTAGACGAAATCCTTTAACATGCCAACAGATTCCTTCCAAAATATAAAAATCAGTCTTAATGCCAAAAAGTTAACATGCAACAAATAAATCAATGGGTTCCCTAAACATGAAAACAGACAATATTATAATGATTATACGTACAATGAATATGTTATTTAACAGATGAAGTCAAGTGAACATCATTGCATATAAAAACCCTAAAGCATCAAAATCGTAACATGCACTACAGCATATGAATCTAAATGAAGAACCAGTACCTATCTATCAACCAGAATCATCTCAAAGTGCTCCTTATTCTTTGATACCAGACTCCATTTGTGATGGATTCTGACCGAATCTTCTATAGTTCCTTGTTGTCATTGATATCTTTGATCATTGCAAATGGTCTTGCCATTGTAGCTGAAATTTTCCAGAGCTTATTTTGGGGATGAAGGGATTTGATGGAGAAGATTTTGGTGAAGTTTCTACCGTGTTGATGGAAGAAAGAAGAAGAGATTAGTTGAGGAAGTAGACCGTGTGATGTGAATATTGAAAGGCATTGGAAAATGGTTTCTTCCAAGCATGTGGCTTTTGAACAAAAGCATCATTGGATATTGTGCCAAAAAGACAAACCATACTTTTATCATTTTACTGTACATAGTTTGGTTTGTCACATTTTGGTGACCAAGAATATTGAAGGCAAATTAGTAGTAATGGTGTAATTAGATATGGATCAGTAGACAGATTTGGTTGGAAAAAGTTAGTTATGGACATAAAATACCCAATTTTTGCTGACATGGCGTAATTTAAACAAAGGGTGTTTTCATGAATTCCAGAACAACAAAATTTCTTATATTATAGATATTACACTAGTCTAGTCGTACTTTTAAAAAATTCAAAAAAATGAATTGGTTTTTTTTATTTAACTTTTTTATTGTTATTCATATTATATCATGTTTGTATTGTTAAGTTTTTTTAATAAATTTAGTTAAAAGAAATATTTGTAACATTTTAGTATTTGACTAATTTGTCTCTTTCTTTTTTTCTTTATTTTTCTGATTTAAATTCTCAAATTCTAAAATTTGAATAATAACACGGTACCTGTTTTGCAATAATGTATTTATTCATGTGAAATGGTTCGAATTAATGAACTCAAAATACTGAGTTGTTCATTTGAAGTGTAAGGTGTAGAAAGTAGTAGACGGCATAGTTAGAGGTTTTAAATCATTAGAGTA
Organism: Lathyrus tuberosus; assembly: GCA_022829125.1. Classification (NCBI taxonomy): domain Eukaryota; kingdom Viridiplantae; phylum Streptophyta; class Magnoliopsida; order Fabales; family Fabaceae; genus Lathyrus; species Lathyrus tuberosus. The sequence continues at coordinate 1,671,736 of JALAZF010000172.1, read as the reverse complement.
ACATAGTTAAGAATGAAGCATAAATATATTTGAAGCATAAGGTGTAGATAGTAGTAGACACGTGATATGTATTTACGAATTTGTAACATAATATATTTTTATTTATTTTAAGGCTACATAAGGTGAGAAGCATTATATGGTCGTGTTTGAGGCTATTTAAGGGACCAACGCACATGAGATGAGAGGGCCTGTTGGTGGTCGACGCTACTAGGATTGCAGGCGGGTAGTAAGGTTGATCGTGTGTGTTAAGGAAGTAACAAGTGTGGTGCTCTTTGAGTTATGGAGAATGTGTATGACCTAGAGTACGTCATCTTTCCTTAAGGGATGATGTATTTATAGGGATCTCTAGGACCTATGGTTTCCTCGGAAAAGACCATTGTCCACCTAGCCATATAGTAGACAATCAAATCCCTATTTCTAATAGAAACATGAGTCAGTAATGACTCTGACTTTCTCTTTATCTAAGACACAATTTATCCCAGGTTTTTCTTTGTATGGGTAGGGGAAGACTCAAGGGTAAGGCGATACCTCCTCCTGGGCGACCTTTCATCGTCGTCTTCCTAAGGCGGTCTAAGGGTGTCGCCCTAGGCAAGGCCATTTGCAAATATAACATTACATAGTCCCCCAGGCCCGAGGCCTTCGATAGAAGGAGAAGTATTTTTCACCTGCAACTAATGGGAGTATCCCGAGAACCGGTGCTTCCCCTCGCGAGGTTTTAGTTGACCTTAAATGTCTAAGCTCTCTAGGTATAATAATGCATAGCCTGGCTGATGAGATGTTAAGTCTACCATGAGAGGCATTTTACCCTTTCATGCAGGACTTCTATCAATCTCTCAAGCAAGACTAGAAACCAAGTCTTTAGGGCTTGATGTAGGTCACACCTCTTAGGCGTGATTAATTAAAAATAATCTCGTCCGAGGGTACGCGAAGTCCCTTAGTAGAGAGCCTAATTAGCCTGAAGAATCTAAATTCCTTAATCGTCTAAATACATAGTCTGGTTGCTGAGACACTCAGTTCCTCAAGCGGGGCGTCTTTCAGGTGAGACCTCTATTGAGCCCTCAAGCAAGACTAGAAACCATGTCTTGGGAGCTTGATATAGGTCGCACCTCTTAGGCGTGTTCTATTGGAAATAATCCCACCTGAGGGAATGCGAAGTCCCTTAGGAGAGAGTCTAATTATCATGAGGAATTTAATTTCCTCAATCATCTTAATACATAGCCTGGTTGATGAGACACTTAGTCCCTCAGGCGAGGCGTTTTACCCTTTCATGCAGAACCTTTATTGATCCTTCAAGCAAGACTGAAAACCAAGTCTTCGACCCCAAAAAACTTCCAAGAAATCATCACCAAAAATATTGTATCCCTGAAACAAAGTTATAGGGTTCTATTTCAGCTATCCAATGCTCCAAACCCCATCCCAAAATGATTTACGAGTTGAAAGTTATGATCAAAACCATACATAAAGGCATTACTAAAAAGTTGTTGTTTTTCTGAAATTTCCAGCACGATTTTTCGGCTTCTTCAACCCCAAAACCGTCCATGAAATCATCACCAAAGTATTTTATCCATGAAACAAAGTTATAGCCCTTAGTCTCAGCTACCCAACTCTTCAAACCCCATCCCAAAATGATTTACGAGTTGAAAGTTATGATCAAAATCATGCACGAAGGCGTTAATAAAAAGTTGTTGTTTTCTGAAATTTCCAGCACAATTTTCATCTTCTTCAACCCCAAAAATGTCCATGAAATCATCACCAAAAGTATCCCATGGTTTTAAACTCAACCATAAATATACCAATATCAATCACCGCTCATATTCATATAATCACACCAATAAATTCACAATTTCATACCCTACCACCATCATAATCATCATCTAAAACCCTTAACATACAACAAACATAAAATTCAGCAACAATTCGAAATTCATCATCAACAAATATCAATTGCTATAGCCACGAAAATTATAATTCATTCCTCATATTTTTGGTCACAAATAAAAAACAATCATAACATGGCATAAGACCAAACTAAAAGGGTAAGGACTCCTCACTACCCTCTCATGATTAGACACCCTTATAGGAATAGTTTGTTAGAACAAGATTTGTTCATGATATATATTCCTTGGGTTTTTATGATAACAAAGTATTAAAAGAACAACGTTGTTATCTAATGTGTGTTCCAAGTATGCAGGTTCTAATGCTTAAAGTTATATATTCAGAATCTGATATATAAGGACGCACTTGAGAGAAGCTGAATTACTAACTTCTGGTGATGCAGAATCAAAAGAACACTCTCTAAGTGATGTCTGACGTAGACTCTGAAGCTGAAGGTCTCAGCATCAGAAGAAGAAACATATTTTATCTACACTTAGTGAATGTAATTAGCTTCTGGTGATCATTCAGAATTAGTGATAAAGCTAAAGTTATTTGTACTGCAGAAAACAAGTTGCATTATCAAATCAGTTTGTCAGCTAGAGTCTAAGTTGACAAGGCTCAATAAGAGTTGACATGTTTTACGGATATCTACTCTCAATGGCTCAATAGTACAAGATTACATGGAAGACACAATGGTGAAACATGTTACACAATGGATTAAGATCTTTTGGTGTATCTCTCTTCAACGTCTCTTGTACTATGGAGAAATAAAGATACTTGTTCAAGTTTTCTCTTCCAACGGCTAGTCTTCTACAACTGCTATATAAGCTAGCTAAGATTCAAACTGAAGTCTTCGAACAAGGAAGAAATTAAAAGGGCAAATATAGAAGGAAAGCCAAGAATGATAGAAGTGTTCTAGACTCCTGTCTGGATGGAGGAATAACATGATCATTCAATAAGCAACGCAATCGAGTATGCAGATTTTCTATTATATATTATAAATTATAATAAGCCTTAATATTTCTTAAACATTGAATATCTTAGAAATGTGCTTAGAGCTCTTTTTTAAGGTGATTACCTTGTACCTTTGATAATTGTATCAAGTACACCTTGTTCTCTATTCTGCTAAATATGATTGTTTAGTAGTTTAGATAAAGTCTCTTGCTATGTGCTTGAGCATCAAAGTCTCTTGCTGAGAAGCTTGAACCAAGTAAGTCTCATGCTATGTGCTAGAGCATTGAAAGTCTTAATCAATTGTTGATTGAGCAGAAATCTTGAATCTGTGGGATATAAGAAAGGAAGTCTTGGACTGTGAGTCTGAGCAAGGAAGTCTTGGGCTTGAGCAGAAGTCTTGGTTTCGTGGAACCTGAGCAAGGAAGTCTTGAGTTTGTGGAACTTGAGCAAGGAAGTCTCGGGCCTGAGGGGCTTGAGCAGAAGTCTTAGATTCGTGGAATATAAGCAGGGAAGTCTTGGACAGAGGTTCTGAGCAAAAGTCTTGAGTTTGAGGGACTTAAGCAAGGAAGTCTTGGGTTCGTGGAACCTGAGCAGAAGTCTTGGACCTGAGGGCTTTAAGCAAGAAGTCTCAGGCTGAGGGTCTGAGCAAAGAAAAGTCTTATGCTTAAGTGCATAAGCGATTGTAATCATGTTTTTATTATAGTGAAAATCTCTTGTGCTGCAAGGGGAGTAGACTACTCTCATTTGGGAGGAACTAGTATAAATCTATGTGTGTTCTATTTTTATTTATTTGCTTCTGTTAACATCCGCTGCAACGTATAATCAGAATCTGAACACCACTTTAGATTCTGAACTCTTATCAGATGCAAACTAAAGAAATGGAAAACACAATTCAACCCCCCTTTCTTGTGTATTTTTCTCACCTTCAGTTGGTATCAGAGCATGATATGTGCATAACACTTAACAGTGGTACAGATAATGATCCAATGAGAAAAATATGTCTGATAAATATTTTTCTTCAAGAAGGAGTCAAGTGCCACATGAAAAATATTACATTGTTTTTCCTACCATATTCAAAGGGCGATTCCTCTGAATTTAAATGATGGAAGAGCAAAATATATTTTTAATTTATTGGTCTTGATAAAGGGTTTTGATGAAGGTCTATATAATACCTTTGAGAAAGGTATTACTATAAAATTTGATGGTGTAGGGATGATTAAAGTTTGAAAGTCTCTCATACCAGCTCAGAAGAAGCTTATTGAAAATATCTTTAGAGTTAGTGCATTTTGGTAGGTGCTCTATCTCAATTTTGAGTATAGCAACATCATTGATATGTCTAATGCTCATACTATCTTTGAATCCTTGTGTTTAAATTTGTGGGATTCAGTAAAGAAGCTTGTCTAGTTACACTTCATCTAATCTTTCCAAGAAAATTCTGAGAAGATTGCCTACTGGATTCAAACCTAATATGACAATTATTCAAGTTGTCATAAAACTTGTGTATGTTGTGCCTTGAAGGTTTATCTAGAAATATCCGAAGAAAAGAAATGGAATTAGATGATGAAAAGATATCAAACAGATTAACCCTCCTTAATCATGTTGAAGAAAATTCCTATGGAATGTCTGATTATGGGAATTAACTTTCCTTATCAAAAGATTTCATCAACTAATTAAATGGAATGTGATATCTGTTGATAGAAGAGTAACTTCAGAAGCTTCTGAAATATTCGTATTTCAATTGATTTCCCAAATCTTAAGAACAAGGAGAAATACTACCAGAAAAAACCCAAAATGTCAAATATCTTCACTGCGTATTCAAATAAAGCTAACATAGGGCAGGATTCATAAGAAAAAGTAATTTGGCTCTGCTGGTCATTACTGCTTCTGAAGAATCACCTGAATCCTGGAATAAAAATCAATTATTAAAGAGAAAGAGATAATGTCAAATCTATCTTACTTCAATATTGATAATAAGGAGCCTTCTCTTTAAGACACTACTACGGAAAACCCATTTAACAACGGTTGGGAAAGATATATAATGACGTGGGCACAGGCGTTGATATGTAGAGTGTCTTTGTATATATGATACTTACAATCACGGCCTAATAAGCATTGTAATAAACTGGAAGGTCGGGACCTATAATGACAATTATTTTAAATACCCTTAAATGACTCCATTGCTCCTAAAAATTAAAGGTCATCATTGAATTTGTGTTAAAGGACAATTCCATGAGAAACCTTCAATTCTTTGTGTTTTGCCAGCAATACTATGACTGTTCTTTAAATTTGTTTTATGCCAATCTCTGATAGCAAACACTATCTGGTTCTATGTTTGTCAAAGATTTCAAAGTCAAAAGATTTAATCCAAGACAATGAAATCAGTGACTCTGCTAAGAACAAGATCTTGTTCATACCATAACTAATCCAAGACTCATACTCTAGAATGAATCATGGTACTGCTATCAGATTAAGGCATAAAGCAAAGGAAAGCCTATCAAGACTAACATTTATGGACTCATATAAATATGAGTACCATTACTCAACATGTATTTGTTACAGATATCGAAGAAAGGAGCAAAGGCATCTTCCATGATACTTTATCAAAGGTTGTTTACAACATTTGATGGAAGAAGAGCCTACAACCCATACTCAAGAGCTTAAGGAACTGAGTTTGGTGAAAGAAGTGGAGTCAATGGTTTAACAACCATTGAATCAGAATCCACTCAATACAATATTCAGATTCTATGGTCAAATTTGAATACTCATTTGGAGTCTGACCAAGAAAATAACAAAAAAATGGTATGTCTATTCTTTCTTGGCTTACTTCTTGATTCAATGAGATATTTATGTATTATTAAATACAAAGTCTATGTTAGATCTCTAGAGAAATTCTTTTGTTAAAAGAATTTTCAGAAATCTTTAAGAAGAAACTATGTTGTATTTTTCTATACTAAATATATCATTAACTAGATGATGGTCATATTTATGGAAATAGTGTCCTCACTTTTTGTGATGATACTGCTGCTTGTTAGTTGTCAAAGAAACCAATTCAATATTCATTAATTAAGCATGAATCTAGTTTCAAGAGAAAAAGTTTGATTCTGAATAGAATATCAAAGACTGATGACTGACAGAAGATATCTCTCTTGTAGTTTAGATCTACTAGACTCTGATGGATGATAGCTTCTGACAATTATCAGTCTCTGAGATTCTAAAAGGGATTCTTTACTTCCGATTACGCAGTTTAAGTAAAAAAAATTTCTAAACTTTTATATTACTTAAATTTCATGAAGTGGAAAATCATCTAGTGGATTCAGGAAATCTACTGGGTAAAAACCTTTAGGTAATGATGTTTTTCTTTTTATATACTATTATTATCTCTATCCCCAGTCTTGTGAAACATCATTCTGTATCCTTTCTCTGAAAAGATTCTTATTCTTCTAGAATCTTGTTCAGTTCTTTTCTTTTCTTTTTATTTTCTTTGGTTGTGTGTGCTGATCAAACCAAACTCGAGATGAATTCTCTAGTAAATTCTCCTTTGAATCAACTAGTTATCATCAATGAAAAGTTTGTGGATTTTGAACAATTGCTTAAGCTAGGTTTTAACTTCTGGAAGACTACGTCTGAATAAAGTTGGAATGGATACTTTGAGATGATCTGTGCTTTCACTTATCTAAGGCTTGTCAAAGAGTTTTGGATTAATGCTTCCATTGTTGAGCTGAATTTTGAGTGTGTTATTCTTTCTAAGGTGTCTGGTGTTTCTATAACATTAACCTCTAAACCGATTACTAATGTGATCAATTGTGAGGAGATTGGAGAAAACCCAAGTACTCTTGTTTGGGAACATTATCTTCATACTTGGCGTACTTTTGCAGATCCATCTATGGTTATAAGTTCTCCTCAAGTAGGATGGGTTCAGATGATGTCTTCCTAGCAAAGTCATCACTCCCCGCAATTCAGACTCCAGAAGTATCTACATTTCTCCCCAGCCGAATTGTTGATCTTTTCTCCACAGAAAGTCGGAAGATCAGATCAGTGATCACTCCCTCAGCAGAGTTGCTAATCATCATCCCCAGCCGAAGATTCTTTTTGCATCTTGCATATAGTAATCATTGCATCCTCAAACACGTAGCATTTCCATTTAATATGGAGCATTACGCTATAGAAAAATTCAAACATATGTATTCGAAGCATAAGCCAAGTTTGGATATTCTCATTGTCAGCCGTCCCCCCAACAGAAAGTGGTTTAACTCAGGAGGCTCAATTTTACTCCATCCCCAGTGAAGTTGCCAATGAACTCGTTCATCTTACTGATATTCCCCGGCAGAGTCGTCTGTTCAGACTTCTCTTTTTCCCCCAGCAGAAGACGATGTAACTGTAGCCCCAAGCAGACACTTCAACCAATCCTTAGGGTAGTAAATCTATCAATCCTACTCTTTTTGATCTTCATTCCCTAGCAGATTCATCTGGCTAGGATTCCATTATCCCCTCAGAGTCGTCCCTCACACCCATCGTCCACGGTTTGGATACGTTAATCTGGATCTTTTTGAGACACTATTCTTTCAACACTCATCCGTGTTTGCTTCAAGTTCATCAATACTCGTTCGTATTGATCCTAGATTTGTAGACACTCGTCTGTGGTTTGTCAACACTTGTCCGTGTTTGTTTCAGGTTCATCAATACTCGTTCATATTGATCCTAGATTTGTAGACACTCTTCTGTGGTCTTTTAACACTTGTTCGTGTTTTTTTCAGGTTCATCAATACTCGTTCGTATGATCCTAGATTTGTAGACACTCGTCTGTGGTCTTTCAACACTCATCCGTGTTTATTTCAGGTTCATCAATACTCGTTCGTATTGATCCTAGATTTGTAGACACTCGTCCATGGTCTTTCAACACTCATCCGTGTTTGTTTCAGGTTCATCAATACTTGTTCGTATTGATCCTCGATTTGTAGACACTCGTCTGTGGTCTTTCAACACTCGTCCGTGTTTATTTCAGGTTCATCAATACTCGTTCGTATTGATCCTAGATTTGTAGACACTAGTCCGTGGTCTTTCAACAAACGTCCGTGTTTGTTTCAGCTTCATCAATATTCGTCCATATTGAACTTTCGACACCCGTTCTTGTTCGATTCCATTTCCTCAATACCTCATTCGTGGTATTTCAACACTCGTTTGTGTTTGTTTCAGCTTCATCAATATTCATCCATATTGATATTTCGACACCCGTTCGTGTTCGATTCCATTTCCTCAATACTTCGTCCGCATCGGTCTTAGGCACTCGTCCGTGTTTGTTTCGACTTCATCAATACTCATCTGTAATGATCCTAGATTTCATATACTCGCAGTAATTTCTCCAGCGCTCATCTGTATTGATATTAGGCACTCATTTGTGTTTATCCCCAGTGCAATTAAGCACCCGTCCGTGTTTGTTTTGCTATGTTCTAATACTTCATCCATATTGATTTCTGATGCCCGTCCGTGCTCAGGGTTTTACACCTCTTATTACTTGTTCCCCAGTGGAGTTGTCCCTCCCCTCGCAGGTTGCAAATTTTGTGTGGTTATTGTGGTATTCAATCTCCTTTTTAACAATTGCCCATGCTCATTCTCATTTTTTTGATACCCTTAAGTATCATCTTTTGATACTCATTCGTGTCGTTAACCAAAACACTCGTCCGTGTTCATCTTTCCTTAATACATGTAAGTATCATCTTTCAATACTATTATGTGTCGTTAACCGAATCACTCGTTCGTGTTTGTCCTCCTTCTTTGACACCCGTCTGTATCATCTTTCGATACTTGTCTATGTTGTTGATCCAAACCTACATCTACGTCTTAGTCTGTGATTTTAGACATCCGTCTGTGTCGTTTCCTATCCCTAATAGATTTTTTCAATCTCACCTACCCTTTTATCCCTAGAAGAGTTTTTCACTCATCCAATTTTCTACCCTTATTTATACCCACAGAGTGCAAATTTTCTGTTTCCTTTGGTATTCAATCCCTATTTACCTCAAATTTCTGAAAGTCGCCGCTCTCATCCCTTCAGGTCCACAGTTGATTGAATAGGGGTAGTTGTAAGACCCCAAAATTTGCCCTCCTATTTATACCCAATAAGTGGCTTATGCTTCACCTTTCATGTGCATTTAGGTCATAAGCATTACACATACATCATTAGTCTTCCCAAGGCATGGTATCAAGGGTTTCTCCATCATTGATTGTGCAAAGCAAAGAGAATGAGGTACCCTTAAGCACTAAAGCTACAAAGGCTCTTCAAGACTCAAGACACCTCATTTGGTTCACCATTTCATCAAGAATATTGAAGCTTTGATACCATCTCATCACCTACAACATCTTGGTTTAAGAGGATCTTCATTCACTCCAGAGGAATTAGGGTTTTGACCATCAATGACACCTCTTAACCTTCAAGGCCATAACTAGGGTTTTGCCTAAAATCAGTTTATTTCTGATTTTTTGGGCAAGACTTGATTCCATGGCTTTCTAGGTGTTCTCAAGTATCTATAGTTGGGATATGGACTATCAATTTCACTCAGAAGGATTTCAATTGGCCAATTGATTGAGATTCAGACAAATTGGGAATAAAGTCAACTGATCAAGGAAAAAGTCAAATCTTGACTTTTTTAGGTCAAACTCATGTTCATCATGTCAAATATGGTCAATGGGTGAGATTTTATTAAGAAATATCAAAGGAATCATGAAAAATCAAGAAGTGTGGAAAGTTACTAATTTTGGTAAATTAGGTTTTTAGAAACTTTCCATTTATGGAAAGTTCTTTATGCCATGCAGTCATCTTCCAAGCCATTTTTCTCCATGATGCAAACTTCATTTCAACTTTTGTTAAACATGAAAGTTGTAGTATGGATTCCAAGCTTTCCATCCATATAAAGAATGTTCCATTTGGATTCCTAGATCAAAAGTTATGATCAATCAAAGTTAGGGTTATCAAGTTGTTCACATGAAAAACTTAGAATTTTTCCTAAGTCCCAAAACTCACTTTTGTGGTCATGATTTCAATGCTATTTTTCATCATGTTTTAGGCCTTTATTCAACTTGATTCTCACTTCAAAGTTGTAGTATCAAATGAGACCTTTAATTTGGTACCAAAATCATGCCATTTGATCCAATATTCATGAAGTTGTGCTTATTCAAAGTTCATGGTTCTAAGTTGTGAAACATGGAAGTGACTTAGAAATTCTTGGCATGGCATGGCAGCTTGTGCCAAGGCATGTTCATGGCCATTTTTCTTAATGTTTGAAGCTTCTATTCAACTTATTTCCAACATCAAAAGTGTTATATTAAATGTCATCTTCAAGTTGATACTAAGATTTTGCCATTGGATTCAAAACTCACCAAGTTAGGTTGCTTCAAATTCACCATCATAGATACTCTCTTCAACATGTACCAAGGTTATTTTTCACTCTGAAACTCCAAAGAAAATTTGTATACTTGCTGCAACATTGATCATGCGTATCACACATCATTTTGCCTTTTTAAACCAAGCCATAAGCCTACACCATGCATGCCATGCACTAACATTACTTCAAATAGCCATGAGGAAAAAACAAAAAAGCAAAACTTAATGTACAAGCATTACATATTTTGACTTGTACTCATATTAACATCCATCACACATCACCATGATCCTCACCATGCACACATGATCCCTAACCCGTGCCAACACTACCACCCTCTCATTTTTGTAATTTTGTTAACTCATCTTTCACTAACTTTACAACCATGATTAACTCACTATAAACACACATATAAAGTCCCTAACAACCTCTAACAAAGTTAGTTACTTCACATTTCACAAAAATAGATCAAAAAATCATATCTCACACCCTCACATTCAGATCATCGAATCTCTCTCTACTTGGAGTTTTTGCCCAAAATCTCTCCACAATCTTCATCTAACTATGGGATTCTAGCTTCTATACGCAACAATTCTCATTTGGAATCACCATAGCCTCACCTAAAGCTTCATCAAAGTCCTTCATCAAGCTATTTTTTTTCAAGAACCAATGGTTTTTCAGGCATTTATTTTGCCTTCATTGTAGCTCCCAAGGTTGATCAGAAGATAACAGGAAGTTGTCTAGGGTTTCTTGGCACGTAGAATTGCTTCTTGAACCGGTGAGTTTCTTGAACTTTTGCATCATGGTAGAGTGATAATACGATATTACATCACATATTTGCCTTGATTTACATTAAATTATTTCATCGTTTTCGTTTATTCACGTTTTATTTGCAAGTGTTCAAGTTCATTTTCAGGTATTTTATCTCAATCAACCTGCATGAGAAAAGAAGGAAGAATAGGGAAGAAAGGAGAAGAAAAGAAGACAGATGACAGAAAAATAGAAATTCTGCACTTAAATAGTGTGGCGACCGTCACAAGGCCGTGGCAACCATAACGCCTTCAAAGTGTGACCCTCGTCATAAGGCGTATGGCGACCGGCACCGATGTTTTTCCCAGAATATAATTTAAATTACGTGGACCACTCAACGGTTATCAGTGTCAATTCAAACCACGATCCAATGTTCAACCAGTCAAGGAAATATTCAAGGAAGTGACTCATATATTTCCGGGCCACTAACATCCACCTTGAGATTTTTTCTCTCTTTCACGACAACTGCTTAACACTATAAAAGGGAGGCAGTTATGAGCATTTGGGAGCTATCTCTACCTTACGACATTTTTCTGCAGTTCAGAGCTTTTAATTTCTTTTACTTTTGCTTTCCCATTTTACCTTCCAAGCACTTAAATAGAAATAGTTTCCTACACTGGGGAACTATTGCACGTTAGTTAGTTAACTTATTCATTCTAAGTCGTCATCGTTTAATTAAGCAAATCCTGCAGACTTGTGGAGGGTTGTAGTTCAAGACTCCATTGTTTTCCAGGTTTTTATTAATTAATAAGCATTGCCTTTATTTTTATACTATGTTTGAATTAATGTTTTACCTCTACTGTTTGTGTATGTTGTTTGTACTAGTTAAAATGTCCGGCTAAACCGTTTATATCGGTATGTAATTAAGTCGACCGGAAAGGGATTCGATCGGTCGTGGCTAACTATTGACAATTTATTTCTCTGGTTTCAATTTCTTAAAGTAAATGGACTTTTGTTATGAGAGTAAAAAGGTAACGAAGGTTACGATCAATACAACGAGAGTTTGAGATTTTAACCGGATAGCTGAAATTGGACATTGATTTTAAACACAGCGAGAACACTTTAAAATCAATTAGGACTTGTTAGTTTTCAAAAAGTACTTTTAAATTCAAATGGCTTAGCGAGAGAAAACATTCTGATTTAGGAGTATAGTCAGAGTCAATAAACACGAGAGTGTGAGGTAAGGACTTTTAAATTAATATTTTCTACTGAAGAATACTTTGACTTATTTATACGCCGACGATTTGTTGAATCCCCGATGGTAGACGAGTTACGTACCGATATTCCATTATATTTTATTTGAATCTAAATTCTAGTTTACCATTAGTTTCCCGTTTGCACCTTAACCTATAAAATCATCAGCCTTAGCTAAACATAGTAACAATCCGATAACATTAGTTTGATTATCAGTCCCTGTAGATTCGATATCTTTTAAAACTACACGATTAGACTATGTACTTGCAGTTAGTAACCCCAATAGACTCATAAAGTCGAGATCAAGTTTTTGGCGCCGTTGCCGGGGACTTATTTAGCCAATAGTGTGATTCCTTTGTTGCGCCGTATAGACTAAGGCAACAAATTCCCTAATTTTCCAGTTGTATGCCAAGTACTCGCTCAAAAGGCGAAGACCTAACGCAACCGACAGACGAACCTGAGCGTCTTCTTAGCGTAAGAAGATGAATTAGAGAATACTGTTTAGAACACAAAATTCCTTTTCCTGACTCAGAATCTGAATCTAAATCTGAAACTGACCCAGACATGGCCGAAGGACCTCAGAACCGTCCTCTTAAGTACTATGCCATTCCTTTGCAGGCTGAGCCACATAACAACATCGCTGCCCCTGCCATCGAGGCAAATAACTTTGAGCTAAAACCTTCGTTATTGTCAGCTGTACAACAGAACCAATTTTCTGGTGGTCCCACGGAGGACCCGAACTTACATTTGTCAGTGTTCTTGCAATATGCAGACACAGTGAAAGCAAATGGTGTCAGCCCCGAAGCAATAAGACTACGTCTTTTCCCTTTCTCATTAAGAGATAAAGCTAGAGCTTGGCTCCAGTCTCTACCGTCCAACTCTGTCACTACGCGGGATGAGTTGAAGAAGGTATTCTTAGCACGATATTTCCCACCAAGCAAGACGGCTATGCTAAGAGCCCAAATTAACGGATTCAAACAAAAGGACAACGAATCTCTTTTCGAAGCATGGGAAAGATACAAGGACATGATGAAGCTTTGTCCACATCACGGTTTAGAAGAGTGGTTGCTCATCCATACCTTTTACAATGGTCTCTTGTATAACACAAGAATGACAATAGACGCTGCCGCGGGTGGTGCACTAATGGATAAACCCTACGTTGAGGCTCATGCACTTATCGAAAGTATGGCTCAAAATCACTATCAGTGGGAAAGTGAAAGAACCTCCGTGGATAAACCTCCAACGAAAGGCGGTATGTACGAGATAAGTGGCCTTGACCAAGTAAATGCTAAGGTAGATGCTCTTACTCAAAAGGTTGAAAGTTTGACCCTGACACCTACACCCACCGTGGCTGCCGTAGCTCCAAATTGCGAGTTATGCGGAGTTCCTGGGCATGCTGCCCCTGAATGTCAAATTTTAACAGGAGTTTCCACGGACCAAGTGAATTATGCTCAAGGAAACCCTTACTCAAACACCTACAACCCAGGTTGGAAAAACCATCCGAACCTTTCGTACAAAAACAACAACGTTTTGTATGCACCTGGACAAGCACCTGCTGTACCACCGGGTTATCAAAAGGCTATCGTAGCTGCTCCTAATGTTCCTAGAAAGTCTAACCTTGAAACAATGATGGAGAACTTCATTGCTACACAAGCTCAACAAAACAAGGAGTTCCTTAACCAAAATGTTCACACTAGTGAGCAAATTAAACAATTAGCCAACAAGGTTGACGCTCTAGCCACTCACAACAAAATGTTAGAAACACAAATCTCAATAGTGGCTCAACAACAAGCAGTTACCACTGCCCCAGCTGGTAATTTTCCAGGACAACCTCAACTTAATCCGAAGGGACATGCAAATGCTATAACACTTCGGAGTGGAACAGAACTAGATGGACCAACTGACCCAAGGATCGAAAATCCAGCCATGTATCAAAAGCCAAGTAAGGAGTCTAAAAAGGAAGATTAACCAAAGGAAAACGAAAAAGAAGATGATGGAAAAAAGGCCGAAGAGAAAGAAGAACCATATGTGCCTCCGCCACCTTATAAACCACCTATCCTGTATCCTCAAAGATTCGCTAAATCTAAAAACATAGGACAATTTAAGAAATTCATTGAACTTCTGAAACAATTGAATGTTACAATACCTTTTACAGAAGCAATCACGCAAATGCCCTCCTATGCTAAGTTCTTAAAAGAAATTCTATCTAATAAGAAAAAGCTCGAGGATACTGAAACCGTTATGCTTACTGCAGAGTGTAGCGCTATAATCCAAAACAACATGTCTCCTAAGCTAAAAGACCCTGATAGTTTCTCTATACCATGTGTGATTGGAAAGTTTGTCATAGATAAAGCTCTGTCGACTTAGGAGCCAGTATTAGCTTAATGCCCTTATCTATTTGTAAAAGGCTCAACATGGGAGAACTGAGACCAACAAAAATCTCCGTACAACTAGCTGATCATTCAGTGAAATTTCTTTTAGGTGTGCTAGAAAATGTTCCAGTACGTATAGGACAATTCTATATTCCTACAGATTTCATAATTATGGACATTAAGGAAGACTCAAACATCCCTATCATTTTAGGAAGACCATTCCTAGCCACAGCCGGAGCCATCATAGATGTGAAAAAAGGAAAACTAACTTTTGAGGTTGGCGAAGAAAAGGTAGAATTTATCCTCTCACAATTCTTCAAAGCACCTGCTATAGAGGATTCGTGCTATTTCTTAGATGTTATCGATGAATGCGTTAAAGAAATGGAGAAACAACAAAATACGTATTCTGAAGTGCTGAAAATTCCAATGCCACGAATTTTTGAAGATGATAATTGGCGTGGGGAATACCAAGATAATAATCTAAGTGAATGTCTCGCACTTACTCCTGGCCCTATGCCTTGCCCAAAGAAACCGGCTGTAGAACTGAAAACACTACCCAAAGATCTAAGGTATGAATTCCTAGATGCAGAACTCGAACGACCAGTTATAGTCAACGCAAATTTAGGATAAATAGAAACTAAAAAATTATTACATGTCCTGAGAAAATACCCAACTTCCTTAGGCTATAACATCTCAAATTTAAAAGGAATAAGTCCCTCTATATGTATGCGTCGCATCATGCTTGAGGAAGACTGTAAAACCTCTAGAGAACATCAAGGGAGAATCAATCCCATTCTGAGTGATGTCGTTAAGAGAGAAGTGCATAAGTTGTTAGAAGCAGGAATCATATACCCAATATCCGATAGTGAATGGGTTAGCCCAGTTCACGTTGTACCCAAGAAAGGAGGTGTTACAGTTATCAATAATGAAAAAGGCGAATCCGTAGCACAACGTACTCAAATCGGATAGAGAATGTGTATCGACTATAGGAAACTAAACAAAGCCCCTCGTAAAGATCATTTCCCTTTACCCTTCATAGATCAAATGCTCGAAAGTCTGGCTAAACACTCTCATTTTTTCTATTTAGACAGATATTCAGGATTCTTCCAAATTCCTATCCATCCTGATGACCAAGAAAAGACTACTTTCACATGTCCCTATGGTACCTTTGCCTACCGGCGGATGCCGTTCGGATTATGCAACGCACGTGCAACATTCTAGAGATGCATGATGTCCATCTTCTCTAATTTCTTAGATGGTATAATGTAAGTCTTTATGGACGATTTCTCTGTCTGTGGGGAAAGTTTTGAAGGATGTCTATCGAACCTCGAAATGGTGCTTGAACGATGCGTAAGTGTCAACCTAGTGCTCAATTGGGAAAAATGCCATTTCATGGTCCGACAAGGAATTGTACTTGGACATATAGTATCCAATAAGGGGATTGAAGTCGATAAATCAAAAATCGAAGTTATAGAAAATCTCCAACCGCCGAAAACCGTTAGTGAAATAAGAAGCTTTCTAGGACACGCCGGTTTTTAGCGACGTTTCATTAAAGATTTCTCTAAGATAACCAAGCCTCTAACTGAGCTATTGATGAAATACGCTGAATTCATCTTTGATGACAAATGCTTAGACGCATTTCGAACACTTAAGCAAGCATTAATATCGGCGCCCATTATGAAACCCCAGATTGGAATGAACCATTCTAGATTATGTGTGACGCGAGTGATTACGCTGTAGGTACAGTCTTAAGACAAAGAAAGGATAAAAAGCTTCATGCAATTTACTACGCTAGTAGAACCTTAGATCATGCACAAATGAACTACGCTACCACAGAAAAGGAACTTTTGGCTGTCGTGTTTGCTTTGGACAAATTTTGTTCCTACCTAGTAGGAGCAAAAATAATTATCTATACCGATCACGCCGCAATTAGGTACCTATTAAGTAAAAAAGACGCCAAACCAAGGCTTTTGAGGTGGATTCTTCTCATACAAGAATTTGATTTGGAAATCAAAGACAAGAAGGGCACTGAAAATGTAGTAGCTGATCACCTGTCGAGAATGGAAAACATCCAACCTGACCAAGTACTTATTTATGATGATTTCCCTTATGAAAGACTCTTAGCCCAGTTGGAGAGTAATGCAATTGAACAATCTCTGATTTATAATGATGCAGAAACCAATGAAGTTGTAGAAGCTGTTTACACTAAGACCACGCTGCCGTGGTATGATGATTTTGTTAACTATCTAGCAGCTGGATTACTACCACCTGATCTAACCTACCAACAAAAGAAGAAATTCTTCCATGACCTTAAACACTATTATTGGGACGAATCACTGCTCTTCAAGAGGGGCGCCGATGGTATTTTCCGTCGTTGTGTACCCGAAGATGAAGTAGAAAGTATAATCTCTCACTGTCATTCCGCTCCCTATGGTGGACACGCGAGCACTTCGGAGACTTGTGCTAAGATCTTGCAAGCTGGCCTCTTTTGGCCTACTCTATAGAAAGACGTCCATATTGCGGTTATAAATTGTGACCGGTGTCAACGCACTGGCAACATCTCTAGACGCGATGAAATGCCTCAAAAGGGCATTTTAGAAGTAGAAGTCTTTGACGTGTGGGAAATAGACTTCATGGGACCATTTCCGTCCTCTTTTGGTAACAAATACATACTCGTTGTTGTTGATTATGTTTCAAAATGGATCGAAGCTGTAGCCGCTCCTACAAATGACGCACGAGTAGTGAATAAGCTCTTTAAGAATATAATTTTTCCTAGATTCAGTGTTCCGAGACTGGTAATCAGTGATGGAGGTTCCCACTTTATCTCAAAAATCTTTGAGAAACTTCTATCAAAATATGGAGTCAAACACCGTGTAGCGACACCTTACCACCCCCAAACGAGTGGGCAAGTAGAGGTCTCAAATAGAGAAATTAAACAGATCTTAGAAAAGACCGTTGCCACCTCTAGGAAAGATTGGTCTTCGAAACTACACGAAGCTTTGTGGGCTTATAGGACAACTTATAAAACTCCCATAGGAACCATGCCATTTAAGCTAGTTTATGGCAAATCTTGTCACCTGCCGGTAGAAATAGAACATAAGGCCTATTGGGCTATCAAAACTATTAATTTAAATTATACCGCTGCGGGAGAAAAGAGAATTCTAGATTTACATGAACTAGAAGAACTTAGATTAGACGCTTACGAGAATGCCCGAATATACAAAGAGAGAACAAAAAAATGGCATGACAAACGTATAGCTAGGAAAGAATTTAATGTAGGAGACATTGTGCTTTTGTTTAATTCTAGACTTAGATTCTTCCCGGGCAAACTTCGTTCTAGGTGGTCTGGTCCCTTTGAGGTAACTAAAGTCCTGTTAAGCGGTGCAATTGAAATAAAAGGTAGATCTAGTGAACCGTTTATCGTAAATGGGCAACGTTTGAAACACTATCATTGCGTAGACAATAGAGATTTTTCGACTAGTCTAAAACTGGCAGAAATGCCTGCAATTCCCTTAAGCTGATGTTTCTGATAAACTGTGTCAAGCTCCCGACATTAAATGAAGCGCTGCGTGGGAGGCAACCCACGGAATTTCTTTTGTTTATTACTTCGTTTCTCCTTATTTTAATCATTTATTTTATTTTCAATTTATTTTTATTTTTATTTTTATTTTTATTTTTATCCAAATTTACTTCACTAACAAATGCGGTATTTTCAATTATTTTAAAAATCAGTGTTGATTGTCTTACTTTATGCTTCCATGACTTTATCTTTTTTCTACCTTCTTCCTTCTCCACTGATTTCATTCTTCCTACTAACTTTAAAGATGGATAATGAAGATACCATGGTTGTGTTATTCAAGAACGCTGCCCAATGGCACCGTTATGAAGCTTTTTCTCTTAGACCTATGGCTTTAACCAAATTCGCCCATGGACCTACCATGGCTGCTCTAGGCATAGGTGACAGCATAGATTTTATGTTTAACCAAATAGGTTGGGAGGGTTTTGCTAGGAAGAAGCACTCGACTTACCATAGGTTAACTCTTGAATTTTTGAGCTCACTGGCCTATGACCCTAATTATGGCATGGGATTTAATAAGGGTAGGATAACCTTCAGGCTGTTTGGATACACTTTCCATTTTAACAACCGAGAAATCGCGGAACTGTTGGGTTTCCCCAATGGCCCTGACGTTTTCTCTATGGCACAAGAAGATTTGCTTATGGAAAATGAACTTAACTTTTTCTGGGGTAGTATTTCGGGACGACCACATCATGACCCGCATCCTATGGTGTCCACTGATATTCATAACCCGACCATCAGATATTTCCATATGATCTTGGCCTTTAACCTTTTTGGAAAATCTGCTAATGATACCCTAGTGTCAAGAGATGAGCTCTTTATTCTATTTTGTGTGTTTCAATCTCGACCTGTTAATGGGGCTACCTTTATGCTTGACAACCTCCGTAGGATTGCTCAAGCTGATCATGGTCCCATTCTAATAGGTGGCCTAGTGACCAAAATTGCTGAAGCCATGGGATTTAGGACACGTCTCTCTCGAGTAAACCCTTTAGGAGGATATAGGTCCATGAACATCACCTTCTGTTTCAACAGTGGATTAATAGGAAAACTCGAACCACCCCTGTTTCAACTCCTAATCAATAACGAGGTTGTTCCTCACTTTACATTGCCGGACCACGAACGGACTAGTGTGCACAACCGCCGTAACTGGCTCATTGATTTGGACGGACCACAACCTGAGAAAGAACTTGATGACCATGTCTTCGATATTGAAATAGACCCCGAAACACCTCCACATTACCATGATTTTCCAGACCACCCTATTAATGATGCTAATACCATTCCTCCTGCAAACATCCATACCACATTGGAAGCCTTTCGTACCGAACTCAATGGCATACGAGACGAGCTCCGTACTATCCATCTTGATGTCATCGGTTTAAGGGACATTACTGTCGAGCAGCTCGATCATCTGAACCAAGCAGTGGAGTCTCTGAGACACAATATTGGCTGATTTTATTTTTTGATATTTACCGCATTTTCCTTTAATTTGAATTTTAATTTTTCACTGTTATTTTTGAATTTGAATTGAACCTACTGGTACTTCATGCGTTTGCATCTGCTACTGCTAATTTTTGGATACTGAACTACTTTACTTCAATTAATGGATATTTATTTCACTGCTATTTATCTTTGTGTTTCGTTATTTGCTGTGTTTGCAGCATCAAATAAATTTCCATTACATCTATATTTATAATTCTCATTGAATACTGTGGTGCAAATATATTTATGTCATATGTGTGAAGTATTGTGTGCAGTGTTATGCGTTACTGATGTTATAATTAGAATTTTAAATTTTCTAAAGTTTTGGAGTATGGCGACCGTAACATTCCTGTGGCGCCCATCACAGGCATTCTAAGTGTGATGACCGTGAGGCCATCTGTGGCGACTGTCACAGAGCCAAAACGCGTATGTGTTGAATAAAACAGAACTGCTCTTCTTCCTCATACCTTCTCTTCTTCTTCACCGTCCTACTCTCTCAACCCCCATTACTCCATAACCGACCAAATTACTAACCCTTTCAATCTTCCCCATTTATTTTTCATTTTTTCCACATTCCCTCAACCTCTATTTAAACACCGTAACCCGCATTTCAAACTCACAATTTCATCCCTCTGTACCGAAAACACGAGAACACACACTAGCCATTTTTCTTTGCATGCACCATGGCTGAAGCACCTAACCTCTCGTCAATCATTTTTCATGATGGAGAAGCTGGTGAACATCAACGAGGTATCTCGACATATCCTATCTACAAGAGCTTGGATTAGTGGATGGTGTCCAATGGATGCTCACTAATTCAGGGCTGACTAACCTTTGCACCCAAAACCTTCCGACATATGAAGCCTTAACCTTAGAATTTTTAAGTTCTTTCTCCTACAACACGCCCTCAGATGATGCGCAATATCTCACCGGCTCCGCTTCGTTCAGAATGTTCAACACTGAATATTCTTTGACCCAAGACGAGCTAGGCAACATGCTGAATTTTCCACGAGGAGACGATGTTCAGTATCGTATTCCTCGTGACCAAACTGGCCGAACATAGCATTTGAGGTATGGAGAAGTTTAACCGGTGAAAGCACTATAGGCTGGGAAGGACTTAATGCCTCACTCATCCATAACCCAGCCATACGTTATTATCAATGTGTCTTAGGCCACACCATTTTCGGGAGAGTCAACAACCATAAAGTAAATTCCAAGGAGCTTTTCTTCATGCATTGTGTTTTCACGTCTGTCCCGATCAATGCCATCTCGTTTCTGCTAGCACACATTCATTTTAGTTGTGCGAGAGGTGCTACTCCTTTCTGTTTTGGAGGAATAGTTACTTCTATAGCACTGGCTTTGAATTTGGGAGATAGGCTTGCGGACCTGCCATCTGTACTGGCCGTATATCTGGATATAGAGTATTGCCGCAACGTACATTTGATTAAAGCCAGAGATGATAAGAAGTACAACCTTATGGTGTGGAACAGGATAGTTAGAAGTATTGTTTTGCCTTGCCCTGCTCGTATAGATCCACAAAGGATGGCAAATTGGATCTTTGATTTGGATGCCCCTGAGCCTAATGAGGCTGCACCCGAAGGTCAGCCTGATGATGAGTATGATGAGATGGAGCAGGGTGCACCCGAGGAAGACCAACAACAACACACTGTGCAGTTTACAAGCTCATCCTCCCGACGCCGTCGAAGAAGTGACCGCGCTCCTGCTACTAATGATGACATCCTTGCAGCCATCATACAGAGAAATGAGTTAGATGCCCAGAGAGACCAGAGGTACCAGACATAGCACTCTGACATGATGAGTCTCCCGCGAAAAATCCAACAAGATCAGCGCGACCAAGGCGAAAGGATGGAGCGAAGGATGTCAAGCGTCATCGATGAGATAAACGCCTTGACTATGCGAGTGGATGGCTTGCATGACTACATCTATCATGTGGGTATGCCACATCAGTTTGGACAGAACAGACGTAGACGAGCACAAGGCAGATCATGTGGACCCCAGTAGCTTACTTTTTTTTTTTTAGTTATTCCTTTCTCTTTTACATTATCTCGAAACATTGAGGACAATGTCCGATCTAGTGTGGGAGAGGAAGTATTAGTTTTTAGTTATTTTTCTAGTTTTTGTTGTTATTTCCCTTCATCAATGTTAATGTAACAACAAGCTATTATATGCGTATGTTTTCCGTATTATTTAATTCCCCCACCTTAATTAGCCTTAACAAAAATTTTTTTTTTTTTGAGATTCGATACATAACTTGACACGCCCTTAGAGTATATAGGTTGTTTTGCACGCAGACTACGTTAGAAACCTGAGATATATTAAACAAAATTGATACCGTCTTGACACCCTAGACCCCTCGAATATGCGTGATCAGCTTTAGTACCTTTTATACCGAGACCTTAAGCTTTAGTTCTAAACTAGCCCCAAGTAGTTTATATTAGCAGTCAGCACCATCTAAGCACAAGCTACGTGGAGAGCCGATGCAAATAAGTTATTGATGCCTAAAGATGCCAAAATTGAAAATTTTCACGCCTTTGACTGTGGAAAATAAAAAGAAAATGCACCAAATCTAAAGGATGCAAGATATGCGAAAGGCAAGAGAAACCTGTTGTTAGTTGGTTCAGAGGTACCTGGTACTGAACTCGGTAGGGTGAACTACGGTTCGATCCCCCACAACTTGCAATCGGTATATATATAAAGGGGTACCACACTTGTGTACCAGACCCCTTATTTAAAGGATCAAAATCACTAACAGACTACTCTAATATGTGCATGCAAAGGCAAAGGGCTTAATGTGATTGCGTCAGAATGAAAACGGGTTAAACAGAAACGAGAAGCATTAGGTTAAGCTATAGTAGAACGATTCGGACCGGTCTGTAAAGGGGGGGGGGGGGTATGATCATGTTTCATGTTTTTGTGTCATTAATGTATCTTTGATGTTTGATTTGAGTATCTGTCATTTTAACAAAATGTCGCACAACCACGTACGATTCGGAGATGTGTCAGGTATTTATTAGATCAATGTTTTTGAACTAATTATTTGCTTGAGGACAAGCAAAGCTTCAAGTGTAGGGGAGTTTGATAATACAATATTACATCACATATTTTCCTTGATTTACATTAAATTATTTCATCATTTTCGTTTATTCACGTTTTATTTGCAAGTGTTCAAGTTCATTTTCAGGTATTTTATCTCAATCAACCTGCATGAGAAAAGAAGGAAGAATAGGGAAGAAAGGAGAAGAAAAGAAGACAGATGACAGAAGAATAGAAATTCTGCACTTAAATAGTGTGGCGACCGTCACAAGGCCTTGGCGACCGTAACGCCTTCAAAGTGTTACCCTCGTCACAAGGCGTATGGCGATCGACACAGATGTTTTTCCCAGAATATAATTTAAATTACGTGGACCACTCAACGGTTATCAGTGTCAATTCAACCCATGATCCAACGTTCAACCAGTCAAGGAAATATTTAAGGAAGTGACTCATATTTTCGGGCCACTAACATCCACCTTGAGATTTTTTCTCTCTTTCACGACAACTGCTTAACACTATAAAAGGGAGGCAGTTAGGAGCATTTGGGAGCTATCTCTACCTTACGATATTTTTCTGCAGTTCAGAGCTTTTAATTTCTTTTACTTTTGCTTTCCCATTTTACCTTCCAAGCAATTAAATAGCAATAGTTTCCTACACTGGGGAACTATTGCACTTTAGTTAGTTAATTTATTCATTCTAAGTCGGCATCGTTTAATTAAGCAAATCCTGCCGACTTGTGGAGGGTTGTAGTTCAAGACTCCATTGTTTTCCAGGTTTTTTATTAATTAATAAGCATTGCCTTTATTTTTATACTATGTTTGAATTAATGTTTTACCTCTATTGTTTGTGTATGTTTGTACTAGTTAAAATGTCCGGCTAAACCGTTTATATCGGTATGTAATTAAGTCGACCGGAAAGGGATTTGATCGGTTGTGGCTAACTATTGACAATTTATTTCTCTGGTTTCAATTTCTTAAAGTAAATGGACTTTTGTTACGAGAGTAAAAAGGTAACGAAGGTTACGATCAATACAATGAGAGTTTGAGATTTTAACCGGATAGCTGAAATTGGACATTAATTTTAAGCACGGCGAGGGCACTTTAAAATCAATTAGGACTTGCTAGTTTTCAAAAAGTACTTTTAAATTCAAATGGCTTAGAGAGAGCAAACATTCTGATTTAGGAGTATAGTCAGAGTCAATAAACACGAGAGTGTGAGGTAAAGACTTTTAAATTAATATTTTCTACTGAAGAATACTTTGACTTATTTATACGCCGACGATTTGTTGAATCCCCGATGGTAGATGATTTACGTACCAATATTCCATTATATTTTATTTGAATCTAAATTCTAGTTTACCATTAGTTTCCCGTTTGCACCTTAACCTATAAAATCATCAGCCTTAGCTAAACATAGTAACAATCCGATAGCATTAGTTTGATTATCAGTCCCTGTGGGTTCGATATCTTTTAAAACTACGCGATTAGACTGTGCACTTGCAGTTAGTAACCCCGATAGACTCATAAAGTCGCGATCATAGAGCTCGTATATGGCCTAGAATCATGTAGTTTGGGGTGCATCTAAAGTCCTCTCAATAGAGGCAATGTTCTTGGTTAGGAATTAGGACATTTTGTGATGTTTTGAGATTCTCAGATCTAAATGTTTGGCTTCGTATCTCACAATAGAATGATTATTTATAAAAACTAAGCTTAGATTCGTATTCTATGTGAAAAACTGAGTAGGATGATGGTGGTCTTTCCCATTTCTGGGATTTTAGGCCGCCGGCGACGGCGACGTCGATTTTCCACCGGAGAAGACGACCGAAAGTCTTCTCGGGCCACCTGCACATAAACCCTAGTCAATGGTCAAGCTTGCGCATGACTGTGTAATTGGTTTATGCCATAGTCAGTTGCCATCGTGTATTATCCTATTCCCGTGTGTAAAAATGATTTGAATCAGCCAATCACCACCTTCCTGCGCATTAATGAAGTCCCTTTTCATTTCAACACGTGAGAATTTCCTTTTTCTTTCTTTTTTCCTTTTTTTCTTTTACTCTGAAAGAGGGTATTTTTGGCACAAGGGCCCAATGCGCTTTCTATGCGCACCCCCTTTTATCTGGGCCCAGCGCATATTGAACTGAACAATTGCTTGTGTACCACCCCCTCCCCCTTCCATGTTATTTTTATTTCTTTTTTTGTACACGTTGCAAAACTGATTTTTAAAAATATTTTCTCTTGTCCAAAAATTCTGAATTAATTCATATGTATTATTGGATGTGTTAATTACTTTTTGGTGAATTTTAATTTCATTTTTGGTTTGTCTTGATATTTTTCTTGAATTTTGGATTGAAAAGTGTTCATGTTGCTATATGTTGTGATGCAAGCCTTGAAAAGTGACCTTCCTCTAATGATTTTAATCTCATTTTTTGTGTGAACTTAGAACTTTGATTGTATAACATGTTGATGTTAATT
Source organism: Lathyrus tuberosus (assembly GCA_022829125.1). Classification (NCBI taxonomy): domain Eukaryota; kingdom Viridiplantae; phylum Streptophyta; class Magnoliopsida; order Fabales; family Fabaceae; genus Lathyrus; species Lathyrus tuberosus. Next base: position 1,646,574 of record JALAZF010000172.1, on the reverse strand, counting down.
TGGTGTTTTTACCATGATTTTTGAATCCCTTTTGAATGCCATCTTTGCAACTTAGTTTGTATGATCAATGCTTGATAACATGCTTAATGTTTGTGATTGTTTGAATACTTTGATGCATAATTTTGAGCCAATATTTTGTACATGACCAGCCACTGACCTTACCATGGTATGACCAATTTCTCATAAATTTTCAAAGCTTCTAACTATTTTTCATGGATATTTTAATGTGTACCTATTGTGTGGATGTATGCTTAGAACTAGGTTAAGTTTGACACTTGCTTGTGGCCACTTTAGGCCAACTTTGCGGACATGTTGGAGCATATTCATGATGGCATTTTGATGTGCAATTGTGATACTTTGACCTTGCTTTTTGATCATAACTCACTTGTTTCATTTGAACCCTAATGGAACACCCGATGTTGCTCGATGCTTGCTTAGATGCTTTAGTTTGATCATGCCTTTATGCAACCCTCTTTGGGATATTTTTGTGCATCATTTCATATGTGATTTAGCATGAGGTAGAGCCTGCCCAAATTTATTTATAGGTCATTTTATATGCCTTTAATTGATGTTAAGCTTTCACAATTGTTGAACATGATTGAGTATCCACCTTTGTTGCCTTGCACTTGAACTGTGGGTGTACCTTATTTGTCCAATGCTTTTGATATTAAAATTTGAAACATTAAATGTCATTTGCCACTGCCTTGTATGTTTGAATACTTGATTGGCTTGACCATATCATCCCTTTTACATGCTTGAACATCATGTGTTACTAGTGGAAGATTAAGTTTGACTTTGGTCATTACTTGTAACATCTTTTGAGAACATGTTGTCATAATGATCTTGGGGAATATAAATACTCATTTTGAATGTGGATAACATGTATGCATTGACATTAGCATAAGTTAGAACCTTGCCATCTCTTTTTATAGGTAATTTGGTACGATTTGAGTGATGGTACTTTTGTGTGAATGTAAGATTGATTTGTGCATCAACTTGGACCATTTCCTTAACATCATTTGTGTACCATCTTTGCTCATTTCTTTTGGGATTAAAATATGAAATATTATAGTTCTTTTACCTCTGATGTGTATGATTTGACATTGCCTTACCATGTTCTTTCATTTCTCTTACTTGAATAACAAGTTACATGCTAATTCTTAAGCTTGGTTTTGTTCCTTACTTGCATTAAATTTGGTGAAGGTGTTTGACATGAACTTTTGTGACAATTGGAGTTTGATCTTGAGCATTGAATACATGTCTCTACTTCTGACCTAGGTCTTTTATGAGTTCATCTCACATTTGTTTGCTCATTATGTAACCATGAATGATTAAAACATGCTTAAGGTGACATCTTTGAGTGTAACTTGCAAACCTCTTGAACTGACTTAAGATACTTTCATGATCACTTATCACTACTTCAAGCTTGCATTTGACATGTTTACATCACATATGTTGCTTGAATACATGACATAACTCTCATTTGTGGAACTTTTAAAGGTTAGCTTGATAAAGTTTATGGATGACAAATGTTGGTGTACTAATGTAGGATATGACTTGATTTCTCTTATACTTTCTTAGGACATTAACATGAAGTGGATAAAGTAGGTTTAGCTACTGCCCCTATTAGGTTCATACACCTTTAGGACACATATCACCTTGTTTGTTGTTTGATATTCATCCTAGTGTAGTCTTAGGACTCTAGCATAGTCATTAGGGCATAGTTTTGCATTTTGCTTTCAACTATTAAATAGTTGAGCTTGGCTTGGAGTTGGTAAGTACTTGTGTTACTTCAACTTGATGTTTACACTTACATGAATTCTCTTTCCTCTCACTTCTCCTTTACTTCTTTCTTTTGTGATTGATTAGTCTAATGTTTACTTGTGCATGATCACATGTTCCCTTAGGATTCCTAGCTTGAATCTAATTTTGGATTAGGTTCAAAGTAGGAGAGATATTAGGTTTACAATCCGTGCATGATAACAAGTAGGATACTCCTTTCTATCTCAGCCTTAGGACCATTGTGTATGAGAACTTTAGGACTTAGTTTCCCTTAGTTATTTTCTTTTCAACCTATGAGTCCTTTCTCTTCTCATCTCTAAACAAGTTCAAAACACCTAATAAATACAACGAGTATTGTACGCCACGAGCCTTAAACACATGGGAAATGAAAAATGCGGGGTCTCCCTTCACTTTTCTAGAGTGATTATCATACGTCCCGTCTGGGGGAGACCATGCGACGCATTCGCTCCTATGTCATAGATTTTAGTGCAATACAAGTTTCAAATTAACTTAATCCACTTCTGTCTAAAAAACACAAACAAAGTTCAAATCTTTTTATCCTTCGGGATGGGTTTCAAATCATTTTTAGAAAGGAGCGCTTTATTTCTGTTCTGTCGCAAACAGGCATCGACCCTAACTGCTGGACGCGAACTTAACGTCGCTCGTAAAAAATACAACAATGACCTTGTAAGTCAAACTACGACTGCTCTGACTTCCTCTCTCTCATCTGATTGAGGATACGTAGGCACAAGACGGCGATGTCTTGGCGAGCAACCTTCCCCCACAGTCCCGTAGTCCTCCGAACTACGTTGACTCTGACTATCCCACTCCCGAGGGAATACGTAGGCCTAGGACGACGATGTCCTATCGAGTCACCTTCTCTTTTCTTTCCCCGTTTCTCTGTTTCTCGTTCCTTTCCAGTTAGTAGTTGAGTTTCAGTACCTACACCCTTTGATTAGACAACAAGCGTGGATCCCATTGAGTACGATGGACGCGAGAAGGTGCTAATACCTTCCTCTCACGTAACCGACTCCCAAACCCAGACTATGGTTGCGATGACCATGTTTTTCCCTTTCTTCAGGTTTTCTTCAATCGTTTCCTTTCCCTGCGTCGGGATAAATTATGTTCGGTGGCGACTCTTCTGTCTTTTCTGCCGGTTGATTTTCGTAAATGCGACACCTGGCACATGTGGAATTAGGATAGGAGGTTCTTGTAGATAACCCTTAATTTTTTCAAAAGCTTGCTGACAATCGGAATTCCATTCAACTGCTTGATCCTTTCAGAGTAGCTTGAAGGTGGTCTCACTAGTAGCAGTCATATTGGAGAAGAATCTGGAGATGTAGTTTAGTCTTCTAAGAAAACCTCTGACTTTCTTCTTAATTTGTAGAGTGGGCATTTCCTGAATGGCCCTAACTTTGTCTGGGTCAACTTCAATCCTTCGCTGGCTAACAATGAATCCAAGCAATTTTCCAGACTGAACTCCAAAAGTACACTTAGCTGGATTTAGTAGCAATTTGAACTTTCTGAGACGCTCAAACAACTTAAACAAATGATCCACATGGTATTTTTTGCTTTGGGATTTAGCGATCATGTCGTCGACATAGACCTCTATCTTCTTATGCATCATGTCATCGAAGAGTGTAACCATCTCCCTTTGGTAGGTGGCACCTGCATTTTTAAGACCAAATGGCATGACCTTATAGCAATAGGTCCCCCAAGGTGTGATGAATGTAGTTTTCTCCATGTCGTCAGGATCCATTTTGATCTGGTTGTAACCTGAGAAACCATCCAAGAAATAAAAGACAGCGAATCTAGCAGTATTATCCACCAAGGTATCAATGTGTGGAAGAGGGAAATCATCCTTTGGACTAGCTTTATTCAAGTTCCTATAGTCGACACACATTCAAACCTTTCCATCCTTATTCGGTACAAGAACAATATTGGCCACCCATTGAGGGTATTTTGCAACAACAAGAAATCCGACATCAAATTGTCATTTTACCTCTTCTCTAATCTTCAAGGCCATGTCTGGTCTTGTCCTTCGGAGTTTCTGCTTCACAGGAGGACAATCGGATCAGAATGGTAGCTTATGAACAACGATGTTTGTGCAAAACTGGGCATGTCTTGATACGACCATGCAAACACATCCACATATTCTTGGAAAAGCTTGACCAACCTTGTGTTGACATCTGCCCCAAGTGTTGTGCCAATTTTGATTTCCTTTCTCTCCTCTCCACTTCCCAAATTGATGGTTTCGACCTACTCTTGGTGAGGTTGGAGATCTATATACTTATATTCGAACATCTTAGCCAATTCATCTGGGACATCACCATCTTCCTCACCCTCTTCTTCAGCTTGGTTGATGGGTGCATCAAAGTTAGGAGAGATTGGGGAGTCATCAGATTCAATGTGGGTATCAATGATTCTGCATGTTTTTAGATGATTGTTTTTATTAAAATGAAAAAAAAAAACAAAAGTAATGCAATGAGAGAATGTTTTTTTAGTGGTTTTTGAAAGATTGACATTTTCTTTTAAAAGTGAAAAGAGAAAAACAGTAAATTAACAAAACGGGAATTTAACAGAATGCCTTCATTCATTATGATTTGAAAATCAAAAGGGGGCCCTACAAAATAATCCTATAGCCTTGGGCAGAGCTATGGACTTTTGAAAATATTAAAATGACAAACAACAAAATTACTTTGATAAAGGGAGGATTTCGGGGATCTCCATAGAGTCCCAATTGCTCAAGGCCATATCAGAACGGTACACCAAATTGCTTAAGTCTTCATCTTCAGAATCTTCGTCAATTGCGTTCACTTGGAAGCCAGCACTGACGAACACTTCTTGGATTTCTTTTGGATGACCCTTGATTGGAGTTGACACATTGTTGGCAGTTGGTTTGTAACCCAACCCAAAGCGGTCTAGCTTGACTTTGACATTGATGACTTCACCCCAGCCTTCTGGTTTACCTTCCTCAATGGTGGAAATGGTGCTTTTCAAAGATGCAAAAGATGGAACAATCCTTTGTATAGGCTCCTCTACCTCCAATAAGCCTGCATTTGCAATTTCAAGTGCCTAAAAAGAAGTTTCCAACGCATCCTCATCTGCCTCAATGTATCGGAATGAAGAAAGATTGCTTACCATGAGATCTTCCTCTCCAGATATGGTCACCAACTTGTTGTCAATAATAAATTTCATTTTCTGGTGTAAGGTTGATGTCACTGTCCCAGCAGCGTGGATCCATGGCCTTCCGAACAAATAACTATAATTAGGGTTGATATCCATAACCAGAAAGGTTATATCAAAAACATGGGGACCAATAAGAATGGGCAACTCCACTTCACTAATAACAGTTCTTCTCGAAACATCAAATGCTTTTACAACGAGAGCACTAGGCCTCATCTCCGCTCCTTCATACGCAAGCTTTGGAGGAGTTCTTTTGGGTAAGACACTGAGGGATGATCCATTGTCTACCAATACCTTAGCCAAAGTGTCCTCTTGACATTTAACAGAAATGTGCAAGGCACGATTGTGATTTTTACCTTCTTTGGGCAAGTCTCCTCCATTGAAGCTTAATGTATTACAGGCAGTGATGTTAGCTATCACTCCATCAAATTGGTCAATGGTGATATCCTGTGTCACATGGGCTTGAGCAAGAAGCTTTTGTAGAGCACTGCATTGTGCGGGAGAGCACATAAGGAGAGACAATATTGAAATTTTTTATGGTGTTTTATGTAATTGGTCAACAATTTTGTAATCACTTTTCTTTATGATCTTGAGGAATTCCCCATCTTCATTGAAAGAGACAACATCCTTGTCCTTAGAAGGAACAATAATAGTGTTTTCTTTTGATATCTGAGGTGTCACATTGACTTGAGGGTTATAAATTCGACCACTACAGGTCATTCTGCTCGGCCCTGCTATGTTTTTTTACCTCATTATTAACAATCTTCAGCCCTTTTTCTTGATTCACAGATTTCTAATTACCAACATCTACTTCATACTCCCAAGGCACAACTTTTGTACTCTTGAAAGAAAAAGAAGTGAGTCTTCGCACAACGGATGATCTCGGATGATTGGAAACATGAGCAGTCTTCTTACCTTGAATAGGAGTCACATTTGGATCTGGAAGATCAAAAACTGGTCTAGGAAAAATGAAGACAGGTTCAACCTCATTGTGAGTAGGCTCGGCCAAATTGAACACAAGAGTTGGTAAATTGAATACTGTCTCAATCACAGCTACTTCATTTTTCTTCACACATTTTCTAATCTGAAGTATAGCTTGGTTAATTAAAATCTGGACATCCCTTTGGACTCCCTCACACCCCTTCGGCTGAACAGTGCATTCGGAACAATTCTTGTGACACACCTTGGCTAAACCTACTTTAACCAACTTTGCATGAAATTCTGGCAATGGATTTTTGATGTCCTTCACATCACAGATTAAGACTTCATCAATTTCCTCCTCTATGGCATTGACAGATGCCCCATAAGTGGGCAAAGGATTATTCTTCACATTTGGATTTGTATCATTAAAGGACATAATCTTCTTCTCGACCAATTCTCTTATAATATGTTTCAAAGCATAACAGCCTTCAAGATCATGTCCAGCAGCCCCCTCATGGAAAGGATAGTGGGTGTTAGGGTTGTAATAATGTGGAAGTGGATCTGGGGGAGGACCCAAAGGTCTTGGAGTTTCCAAGCCTTACTCATCGAGGAACGAATATAATTTTGTGTAAGTCATAAGGATGAGGGCTATATGAGGCCTCCCTCCTTGCCTTCTATTTTGACCTTGATTATTCTAGCGTTGAACTGAATTCCTTTGAGAAGCGTTGAACGCTTGTTGATACTGAGGAACTGGCGGAGCTTGTTGAAACACATGCCCCTGCTGATTGAAGGTAGGGGTAACAACTACCACATATGGTTGTGGGGCAAACTGATACGCTGGTTGTTGAATGAATTGTTGTTGTTGTTGACATTGTTATTGATGCTTCCAGGACAGGTTTCTTCTACGACAGACATTATAGCATTAGTTTCTCCTTCTTTTCTCTTATGAAAACTGCTATGAGGCTTTTTGGAATGGTTAGTTATACCATTGGAATTTCCAGCTGAACTGCTCATTTTTCCATTTTCATACCCAACTCTACCTTGATTCCCACAGCCACCAAATCTGAAAAACCGGCAGTGACACTGCCCACCATTCTCTCATAAAATTCTGGCCGTACAGTATCGACAAACCAGTCGGCTAACTCTTTCTCTGACAAAGGAGGCTCTACCTAATAGGCAGTCTCCCTCCATCTTTGTGCATATTCCTTGAAGGATTACAAAATTTTCTTTGACATACTCAGCAGTTGTCTTCTATCTGGTGCTAAATCCATATTGTATTTATAATTCTTAATGAAAGCATTAGAAAGGTCTTGGAAGCAGCGGATGCGTGATTGCTCCAAACTCACATACCACTTAGAACAAGCACCCTTTAAACTATCCTGAAAGCAATCGATCATTAACTTGTCGTTATCCACATGGGCGGCCATTTTATGGTAGTACATGATAAGGTGATTTTTAGGACAGGAGGCCCCTTCATATTGGTCAAAATTGGGAGTTTTGAACATGGCTGGAATTACCAATCCAGACACCAAACACATCTCTCGTGTAGCGGCTCCAAATATTTGATCACCCTCCATGGCCATTAGTTTTTTCTTAATTATTTCCACATTTTCCCTCAATTTCTCATGCTTTTTATCTATGTACTCGGATCCATCAGGTATATCATATATCTTTTGGTGGTCATCAAAGTAAGGTTGATTCACTCGAGTATGCACCGCAACAGGTGCAAAGGTAGGAATTGTGTTGGGAACATCAGCAGTCAACGGAAGAGTTTGCTGGGTAGTAACAGGCATTTGTGGCTGGGGTACAAAGCCTTGGGCAAGACCGTATAGAGGCCAAGTGACAGGAGTAGTATTAGTAGGCAGAGGGTTTATCACAGGATTTGTAACTTTAGAGACGACAGTTGGCTGAGTGTCCATTTTGGCACTGATCACCTGTAACATTTCCATGATTTATCCCACGTTCCCACTTAGGTCTTCCAATTCAGTAATGAGATGGTCTATCTCTTGTTCATGTTCCACCATTCTTCTTTTGGCCTGAGCACATGTATTGTACTGATGTGGAGGATTCATCGTGAAAACTGGAGATGATAAGACAGAATGAGTTTTTATTTGAAGAAATGCAATGCAAATGTGACAACAGATGCATGTATGCAAAATGTGGTGCAAATTTTAAAAGTTTCATGGAACTAAATGAATATTTGCTAACATCAAGAAGAAATATCAAAGAAAACACACTTTCATTAATCAAAAGAGAGGATTACAAATTTAGTACTTCTTACAAGAGTCCTAAACAAAAGCTAACAAAAGTCCTAAGGAGATTCTCCTTGCAGCCTCATGTTGAGCTTTTTGATCTGCTCCTCCATCTGAGTCTTCTCGAGTATGAACTTATCCACGATCAGCTTCCAAGGAGTTGACTGAGGGCTAGAGGAAAATAAATCCTCTTGTTCCTTCCTCTTCTTACTAGAGAGTTCTTCTTCAGTCTTCATCTGTAGCTGTCTTCAGAGTTCTGCATTCTCGTCGACGACAATTTGATACTTGTTTTTCCAAGCATCTCCTTCTCGTTGCGCTTTGATTAAAGCAATCTTCAACTTCTCTGCTTCAGACATGAAGATCAGAGTGGGATCTTTCTTTAGATACATGGGCTCTTGACGAGGATAAGGCATCTTCAGCTTGATGGCCCTATCTCGTACCCATTGGAGATAAGGTTCCAAAGAAACACAGTTAGATTTTCCCAAGTCTTTCTTTCCCTTCCTATGTAGGTGAAGCCAAGCAAACACAATCTTTTCCTTGAGCTCTTTGCTATCTTCACTTTCCTTGAAGAAGATACTCTCCATGTGGACATCATTGGGTTTGTCTTTCAAAGGATAACCTAGCTGACGGCAAGCCAAAACTAGATTGTAACTGATCCCTCCTTTGGTACCAAGAAGAGGTACGTTAGCAAAGTCCCCACATCTATCAATGATCATTACCCCATTATAGACACGATTGTACCAATCAATATCACAGTGGGTAAGAGACATAATCTTCTACGACCACCATAACCATTCTTGTGATCCCAAAAAGATCTAGACTTGGGAAAGTGAGAAATAAACCACTTGTACAGTAATGGTACATAACATGCGATCATCCCTCCTCTATGGAAGTTCCTTAGGTGAACGGAGTGATAAGCATCTTCTAACAAGGTAGGCACTGGGTTCTTTCTTAGGAAAATCTTGATAGCGTTGATGTCGACGAAGTCATCAAAGCTAGGGAAGAGAATCACACCATAGATGAGTAAGGCAAGAATAGCCTCAAACGCATCCATGCTCATATTATCAGCATAATATTGAGCTTTATCCATCAAAAACTCTGTGGTTAACCCAAAGACTCTTCCTTTGGTGGTCATGTTGGCTTTGATTTCAGATAGTCCCAAATGTGTGGCTTTGGCGATGTCTTGTTCCTTAGGATATTTCTCCAAGATAGGAAAGGAAAACTCATCAAGGATAGGTAACCCAACTAGATAAGAATACTCTTCTAATGTAGGCACAAGTTGGTAGTTAGGGAAGGTGAAACAATGATAGACCGAATCATAAAACTGAAGTAGTGTAGAGAGAAGTCAATCTTCTATCTTAGTCTTCAACAGAAATAAAACCCTTCCATATTTGTTCTTGAAACCTTCTTGGTCTGTAACCAAAGCTCCCAATCTCCTTAGATCATCAAGCTTAGGACTCTTGAAAGTGTACTTCAAAGTCTTCTTTCTTTCAAAATCCATGACAATCATATGATGTTTGCAAATAAAAGTTCCTAATTTCCATGAAACTTTGATAAAAATGATGTTTATGAATGAATGCATGTATACATAAACATAACAAGGTTATACACAAACAAGGTCTAAAGGCTTGCATGAAGTCAATGGTTTACCCCTCCCATTAGGTATGTACTAGGGTTTATTGTGTACCTGTACAATGGGTTCTAACAAGTTCTCAAAGTCATCAGTCCATCTTTCAAATATTATCAATTTCCCAATTACTCGGTAGTTAATAATATTCTCAAGAGAACCTCTTTTGAGTGTAGTATCGCATATCAACCATTTTGGGTCTACACCCTCATAGTCATCGCACTATGCTCCTAACAAGGCCAAGTTGGGTTAAAGGTGACTGAAATTTCTCAGCTTCGTAGGCCCAATCAAGAATAGTATCATTTTCGTAATTTCTTGATCAACAATACTTATTCTCAAAAAGTGCCTCCACTGAGTGGTCATTTCTCAAGTTAGCTTGGTCGGGAATCAACTCCCTATAAGCCTTCTTGAATATACCACCTTCCTATCTTATTTTTATGCTCAAGTCTAGGTTGGGACTTATCTCAACACATACAAGGTAACCACCCATGAAAAACATCAAAGCAAATAATAGCAAGAAAATAATATAACACAACTATAAACAAGTTAGGCTCAACCCTCTTGGGGTGTCCCCAGTGAAGTCGCCATTTCTGTTTTGGTGAGAATCGGATATCAAGCTATTGTATTAACTTGAATCACAAATCTTTTAAAATTCACCACTGAACTTTATTTTATCCAAGGGAAAGGGAAAAGATCATATAAAACCCTAAGTTGCAAAGTAACAACAATGCTAAGAGATCTAAGGTTCGGGGGTTGGTTATACCTAGGGAAGGTGCTAACATCCTAAGTATCTATTGTACTCTATAGGACCATTTTGAATGTATTTGTGTTATTGTTTGCTATTGTTTTGAAATGTCTTATATTTGGATTTTATTGGTGAGGATAGGAATCTAAGGTTTTATTACTAAGTATGCTCGCCAAAACTTCGCAGTCTTGTGCCTACATATCCTTACAAGGATGGAATCAGAGCATTTGTAGTTCACCTAACGAGGGATGAATGAACACTTGATTATGATCAAGGTTTAAAGGGGGAGGTAAGTGTTATAGCCTTAACACTTACATGACTTTAGCAAAGTCAAAAGAGTTGTAAATTCTACCCTAAGTCTAAGTTGTAAGACTTAATGACTCTAACAAGGTCAAGGGGAAATTGGGTATTGCTAAACTACCTATGACATTAGGTCAATAAAATATTCTTTCCCTTGGATTTGGGCAAAATGAAAGAGAATGAGGATAGCTAAACAAAGCTAAGTTCACTTGGGTAAATAACTTAATGAAGCTAAGGCAAACATGAATATGAGATGAAATGAGCAAAGATGATATTCATATATGATAAGAATGGCAAAGTTAATGTTCAAGCATGACATTAATAAGTAGATGTTAGAGAAAGATGTTCAAGCATGACATCAATAAGTATATGTTAGAGAAAGATGTTCAAGCATGACATCAAAGATAAACAAGTATGACATTCAAACATGGTATTATAAATATGCATATGAAAACAACTCAAACATAATTCCAATCAAAGACAATAACAATACTCAAACATAGTACGAAAGTGAAGCATGAAAGACACTCAAACATGGCATCAATCAAAGATAATAACAAGTGTGACACTCAAACATAGTATCAATTAAACAAGTTATAAGTGAGGGAGAAGTTATTCATACATGATATCATAAACATAAACAAGTCAAAGGTAATGTTCAAACATGACATTAATGGATGGAATAAGAAAAAGGTGTTCAAACATGACATCAATTAGAGTTCACATTCAAATATGGTGTACATAGCATTCATACATGATAAAGGAAGATGTTATTCATACATGATAACATAAGTGTGAACAAATCATACATGATGGAGACATACACAAGACTAAGTTCAAACATAAGACAATATGTATCATGAACAAAGACATAATAACCATCAATCAAAGACGAAGAATCAAAGAGGTATGAATGACATGTATACATCATCATAAATATGCATGGATATGAATGACATAACTATATCATCATGATTAAAGAGTCATGTTCATAACAATAACATGTAAATATGAATATGAATATCAAACATGGATAAGACCAATCAACATGAATGGATTAAAAACATGGTTCAAACATGACACATACAAGCTAAGGAATCATATTGAGACATGGTTTAACATGAGCGCCACTTAATCATGAATACAATTTAAGAATTCAAAACAATAATAGACAAGTTAATCATGAATACAAGTTAAGACATTACTTGAACATTTAATCATGAAAACAAGTTAAGACATATTTAGGACAAATAGGTAACAACCAAGCTGTAACACCTCAAATTTGACCTCTTACTTTTAGCACTAACTGGCTTATGTTTCATTTCGTTCTTGCATTGTCATCTTTGCATATCATTGGTTCTTAGCATGGGATCAAGGTATCTAACCTAATTCACAAGAAGAAGATGTTTTCCAGGGTTTCAGCAAAAGTTCATGTGTATTGTCCAAGGGGCTAAGAGGAGAGATGGTTCTTTATACTATCAATAGTTGAGCCACAAAGGAGCCTTGGGATCAAGGCATCCTAATTTGTTCATTACCTCATCAAAAGGTCACAATTGACAAGAAATTCCAAGGGAATCACACTATCCTAGCATGATGGTTCAAATTAGGGTTTTGAGATTCTTGGGTTTAACCCTCCAATGGGCAAGATCTTTGAGCTTTTACCCCCACCAAATGGCACATCTCATCATTGTTTGAGAGGATACACATCATACTCTGAGGAATTTGAATTTGGAGGATGTGCTGATTCCTCCTAGACTGAGGGCACCAAAATTAGGGTTTGCCATAAAATCAGTTTATTTATGATTTTTGGGCAAGACTTGATTCTATGATATTCCTCATGTCCCTAAGTGTCTAGGATTGGAGAATTTTCCATCAATTTGGTTCAGAAGGATTTCAATTGATCAGAAGATTGAAAATCAGGAGAAATGGGAATAAAGTCAACTGTGCAGTGAAAAAGTCAACTCTTGACTTTTTAAGGTCAACATCATGATTTTTAAGTCAAATATGGTCCATGTATGAGATTTGTTCAAGAAATGTTCAAGGGTTCATGAAAAATCAAGAATTGTGAAAAGTTACTAAATTTGGTAAATTAGGTTTTAGAAACTTTCTATTTTTAGTAAGTTTTTAATCACTTTCTAAGCCATTTTTCACCATGTTCAAGGACTCCTTCAAAAATCTTTTCCACATGAAAGTTGTAGTTTGAAACTTTCCCTTCAAAATGGGCACAAGAACCATGTCATTTGAGTCATTTTGAGAGAGTTATGGTGTCCCAAAGTTGGAGATTTCAAGTTGTAAAATTTGTTAACTTGGATTTTTTCTAAGTCACTTTGGGTCAGCTCCAAGTACCAACTTTCATGCTCACTTTTGGATGCCTTCCAAGCATCATTTCTCTTCCTTTTCAACATCAATTTTCCTCTTTGTCATGCTAGCTTTACAATAAGCCCAAGATCTTTTTGTTTGGTAAATAATTCAATGATTAGTGATGGTTCAAAGTGGCACACATGGTTGAATTTGGGACATGCTATCAAGTTGCTATTTATGCACATGACATTATTTTCATCTTGCATGGTCATGTGTGTTCATTTCTACGCATAACAACCTTGCCTAAATGAGCCAAACAATGTCATTTTCTTACCATGCACATGTTTGTACTATCATGCAAAATAAAATAGGAATTGAAAGAATGGAATTACCACATACTTGTGCTCTCACGTGTCATTACTTTTCATGACCATTTTACTCATCAAACCACCCTTTTTGCAACTCACCACATTGTAGCGAGTGATTTTGGACGCGGTTCTTAAGCGCTGTCGCTCTTTGGGGTTTACTACAGGTCGATTCATTTTTTATCCTATTATGAGCTGACTAAGGAAGGGAAATAGATGTCTCCAATTAACCCTGCCTGCATACTGAGTTTAAACAGCGGTCTGTTAGGTTACGGATGCTATATGGTCATGGGGCCTTTCTTTCTTCTTACTTTATTAAGGTGGAAAACTAGGACTATTCATGGGGAATTTGTCAGATAAGGGACTTTAGGTTTTTTGATTAGTGTGCTCGCTAAGATTTTTCTTTCAATCTTATGCCTACGTATTCCCGTTTACCGAAATAGGGAAATCAGAGCGTTCGTAGTTCCTCCTATTCTATGGGAGGAAATGGGTGTTTTGGTGTCTTGTTCAAAGCCCAAGACGTGAAGCGAAAGGTGATCTATATCTTGTTCAAAGCCCAAGATGTGAAGCTGAAGGTGGTTTGTATCTTGTTCAAAGCCTAAGATTTGAAGCTGAAGGGTCTATTTGTATCTTGTTCGAAACCCAAGATATGAAGCTAAAAGGTGTTGTCTTTAGAGAGAATTTGTCATCTCTAAAGAGGGTCTGTTTGTCACAACTGTTTATAAAGGAGAATTACTTTAACCGGGATATGTGAATCCGACAATGCCATAATTTCCTTTATAGGGGGGTTCTAACCTGAAGGAGAAGACTTTAACCAGTGTAGAGCAATTCTATCTTTCCTTAGGAATTTTTCATGCTAAAAGAGGGACAGTGGCATGGATGTAAATAATCCAGAGGCTTGCCGCTTACAGCGATTAGATGAAGGAGAAGGAGTTGTTGATGTTTGTGTACTGTGAACGAGGCACGACTTTGATGCTAAAAGGTTGATTGGCTCAACCTGGGTTTTCTTATACAAAGCCTAAGAGGAGGCTATTGGCCCAACAAGAGGGAGTTTTTATGTGTCTCGTACGAAGCCCGAGAGAGAGAGGCTAAAAGGGTTGACTCAACAGGAGAATCTTTTATACTCAACAAGAGAGTGTTTTTGTATCTCGTACGAAGCCCGAGATGGGAGCTAAAAGGTGATTGACTCAACCAGAGAGTCTTTTATACTCAACAAGAGAGTGATTTTGTATCTCGTACGAAGCCCGAGATGGAGGCTAAAAGGTGATTGACTCAACAAGATAGTGATAAATGGACGTTCTACAACTTTCTGGAAAGCTGAGATAACGTACTTCAACTTTGATGTTCTAGGTTTGTAAAGATAAGACTTGTAAAGTTGTCAAAAATGACCTTCAACTTGTGTGATCAAATCTGTCCTAAAAGATGTCATGAAAATTCTGTTTTATCAATGCCTTTTGCAGGGTCAATAACTCCCTGCTCGAGTGTGCTACATGGACGTTCTAGGACTTTCTGGAAAGCTTAGATGACGTACTTCAACTTTTATGTTTGGCCCTAGACCTGGTTCAACTTGGATCATGGAGAAAAACATCCTTGAAGTTGGGACATTCTTGCTGGAAAAATATTAATGATGTCCTATGAAATGTTGGAACATCTGACATTAAGAATTCCCAACTTTGATCACCTATATCTTTCAATCCATATGATATTTTGAGTTGATTCCTTCTATAATGTTGAAGTATCAAATACCCTCTTTAAAAGTAGCTCTTACGCAAAATAAATGGATGCTTGGGTCAATAGTTACAACCTTGAAAAGTTGTGCACTTGAACATGATTTTAACTTAGAAGAAATTTCTAAGTTTCCTTCAATTTGATCAATTTTGCAATTCTGCAAGATTTCTTGATTTAAATTTGATCAAATTAAATTATCCATCATATTTTCTTGAGTAATGTCTTGTGAAGCTCAAAGTTGACCAAAAGTCAAACTTTGACCTTCTGCGTCAGTTGACTTTGTATTAGATGACCTTGAGGCTTGATCCACTTGAAATGTTGCACTCTTGTGCTTAATTCTTGATGTGGGAGTTCTCTTGATCCTTTGTGGGTGTTTAAGAGGTTAGACAAGTTGAAGATCATGTCATTCCTTGATTGATCCTTTGCCTAAGGCTCAAAGAGGGCTTGAAACCCTAATTTTGATTGCAGCGAATGCTCAACAATTCCTTGAGGAGATTGATGAGGCAAAAAGGTACATCCATATTGTGATGATGATTTTCACAATGATGGGAAATCTTAGTGGTCAAAATTTGGGGTATGACAGATGCCCCTATTTAATCTTCTTGGACCCGAAGGTGTGAATGGCAAAGGTATTCGGGCATTCGGGGTGCAAGAGGATTAAATGTCAGAATACCCAAAATTTTGATGATGGTTATGAATGGTAGCTTACGCATTCATCTTCTTTAGCTAAGCGATAATGCTTAGAAAAGGTAAACTTCCCCTCGATCCTGGTCTTCAGCCAAGGAGCTGGTCTCAGTTTTCTTTTGAAATAAACCTCCCCTCGATCCTGGTTTCCTACCAAGGAATTGGTCTTAGTTTCTTTGTCAACTTCCCCTCGATCCTGGTTTCCTACCAAGGAACTGGTCTTAGTTTCTAATTTGTTAACTTCCCTTCGATCTTGGTTTCCTACCAAGGAACTGGTCTTAGTTTCTGAAGTAAACTTCCCCTCGATCCTGGTTTCTTACCAAGGAACTGGTCTCAGTTTCTTTTGTCAATAAACTTTCTTGACAAGGAACGCTGTTTGTAGCGGTTTTCCTTCAAACTTCTCGTCGAATTTTCCTGGGGAGATGCCATTTGAGTGGAAAAAGTTTTGATGTCAGACTTGCTGGGGAACCCATTCGTCTAAATTGTAGAGGTACACAAACTTCTCTGTTTGGAGACGCCATTTGTCGATTCTACTGGGGAAAGCGAGTCTCTTGAGAGACTGTTTCCGTTTGGGGGTGTTACATCATACTTTTCCTGAGGACTTTTTAGAGAAATGCCATACGATGTACCCCAATTTTGAGGGGATTTCTCTGGGGATTTTCCTTAATCCGGGAAAGCGAATATATTATCTTCAATGGCGAAGAGTGATATTTGTTGAAAGTTTTCTTGTTTCTCAGAGGTTCAAGTTATCAAAGTAGTCAAGGACCGTCTCTAATCCAGAGATAAACGGGAGAGAGATTACTTAGATGATTCACTTCCTGATGAGGAAAGATTTGACAACTCGATTGAGAGGACTTTTATCACTAGGGGATAAGACCAACTAGAGTGATAGTGATGCAATATGAATATGAATGTAGATCAATAATGTATGATGTATGTATGTATATGCTGACAAAACTGACGCAACATACAGACTAAAGGATGAACACGACTGGATACTCGGCCACAGTGGGGCATGTAGAAATATCGCTGGTTCAAGATAGCAATTCTGCCTTGCTTAGGAGAAACAGTCCCTGTTGGGAGCGACGCTGGTCAGGCTTAGGAGATGAGAACTCGACCGAGGGCATCAGATTGGAAAACTGCATCTGATACAGTTGATCCTTCGTTCAGGCGTACTGGTCTAGAAGAAGTACTTTGATTCTGCACTTTGAGGTTCGAACACCTTTGGAGAAGCGACCGATGTTCTTCTGATGTTCAACAGTCAAAAGAAATTGTCATCTTTATTTTAAAAGCAGAAAAAGTTTGACAAGTAAATTCATTTTTGTTTTATTTTCAAGAATCGTTAATCATGTTAAAAACATCATTCTGTAAAGCTAAAACAAGTAAGAATTACAAACAAAAGCACAAGGGCTCAAATTTTATTGATAGGATGGAAATCTGCCGAACGCGTGATTCCATAGAGTATTTACAAAGTTAGAAAATGGTAATTTACAGGGAAAAGGGCTACGTTGAAACATAACGACCACTATCCTTCTACCAACTTTGAATTCGGGACACCCTGAGCTTCTGTCGAAGATGACCTTGACTGGAGTCTCTGATGGATGGCATGACTGCTGAAGCGCCGTATAGATCAGAGGTAGTTACTTGCCATTAATCCCTAACTTTTTCCTGGATTGTACTTGGAGATTTCCAATCCACCGGGATGAGTTTTGATCATGTCTCTAATTTTTGCCTGGATCGCCCTTTCGGGTTTTCAATCCACAGAGACGTTTTTTTTTTTTAGTTTAGGTAAAGTATTTCTTGACTACGTCAACATTCGTGGGGTAGGCAAATTCTTCTCCATCCATGGTTGTGAGTCTCAAGGCGCCGCCTGAGAAAGCTTTCTTGACCACATAGGGGTCGTCATAATTCGGAGTCCATTTGCCCCGAGGATCAGTGAGAAGTGATTGTATCTTCTTGAGCAGTTTAAAGATTGGCGCGCATGTCGCGGTCTTGAGGAATATAAATTTGGAGATGTAATTCAAACGTCCCAAAAATCCTCTGACTTGTTTTTTAGTTTTTGGAGAAGGCATTTCTTGAATGGCCTTGACCTTGTCAGGATCAACCTCAATTCCTTTCTGGCTGACGATGAACCCTAAAAGTTTCCCTAAACGGACACCGAAGGTGCACTTGTTGGGATTCAAACGGAGTTTGTACCTTCTCAAACGCTCGAATAGCTTTGACATATGGGTCACATGCTCCTCTTCTATTTTAGATTTGGCAATCATGTCATCGACATATGCCTCGATTTCCTTGTGTATCATGTCATGAAACAGAGTAGTCATGGCCCTTTGATAGGTTGCCCCGGCATTCTTCAAACCGAACGACATTACCTTGTAACAAAAGGTACCCCATGGGGTGATGAACGAAGTTTTCTCCATATCTTTCGACGCCATTTTGATCTGGTTATAGCCCGAGAATCCATCCATTAAGGAGAAAACTTTGAACTTTGTTGTACTGTCCACCAGCATGTCAATGTGTGGTAAAGGAAAGTCGTCCTTTGGACTAGCCTTGTTCAGATCCCTGTAATCTACACACATTCTGACCTTTCCTTCCTTTTTCGGAACAGGTACGATGTTGGCTAACCATTGAGGATATTCTGACGTAGCGAGGAAACCCGCGTCAATCTGTTTCTGTACCTCCTATTTGATTTTGATGGCCATGTCCGGGTGAGTTCGTCTCAACCTCTGTTTTACTGGCGAACATTCTGACCTTAACGGTAAATGATGCTCCACGATGCTGGTATCCAACCCTGGCATATCCTGATAGGACCAAGCGAATACGTCGGGAAACTCTTTGAGAAGCTTTATCAAACCCTCTCTGGCAGTTGGACTGAGTAGTGCCCCAATTCTGACTTCTTTTCTCTCTTTTTCCGAACCCAAGTTTACCGTTTCCAACGGCTCTTTGTGAGGTTCAATGGACCTTTCCTCTTGTCTGAGTAATCGGGAGATCTCTTTTGGAATTTTGTCGTTAACTTCTTCTTCAACCCCAAATACCGGGAACTCAAAGTCGGGAGAAGGCATCGGATCGTATGTTTCAACGGGGTTTAAAACAAGCAATCTGCATGACGTGAGGATTTGTGTTTAGAAGAGATAGAGAAAATGCAAGTGTGTGCAGTGGATTTTTCTTTTACTGCTTGTTTTTATTATTGAGTTATTTTTTAGGATTACCATTTTCTGAAAAACGAAAAGAGAAAACAGCAATAAATGCGGAAATTATAGAACGACGTTATTTTATTAATGAACAAGTCAATTCTTGAAACTACAACCCTATAAAACAAAACTCTGTCGCTTTGGGCAAAGCGAAGAGGGAAATTTACAGAAAGCGAGCCCTATCAAAACATCTGTTTCACCTGGGCAGGGTGAAAGGTTAAAGATGGCAATTACTTTGACTGATGAACGATCTTCGGAACATCGACAGCAACCCACTGGCGGCGAACTCCTCGGTGAATCACAAAGTCTAGCACCTTCCTCGATTTGTCTTCAGAAATAACGCTGATTTCTGGCGGAGCAGGATCATTGGAATCTGTCTCCCAGGCAGAATTATCGTAGGAGGATTCCTCTGTTGCATTTTGCATAGCATTTGTGCTCTCAGGTAAATCTCCCCATCCAGTTGGCTGGATGTCTTCGAGCCTGATATGAGAGCTCTCATGAGCAGTGTACTTGACCATATAGTCGTATTTTCCACTTGGTTGTCCCAAGGTGTCCCATACTTATTTGGAACTGGAGGGGTCATCTCTCTCGATGACGTTGACCTCGGGGAAAGCAAAGTTGATGAACTCTAGTCCTGCAAATGTTGCAAATTCATCGTCGTGCTGGGCATTTTCAGGATAACCTGGGTGTTGATCCCATGACATGGTGGGGACGCAGGTATTCTATTCAATGATACTCAGCTGATTTTCATTGTTCGGCTGACTTTCTTGCCCCCAAGTCTCCTGGGCACGGCTGCCAGATAGGCAGGCCATCCACCGGGCCATAATAGTCGTGGTCAAAGTTGTCTTTCATTAGAGTGTCCTCCTCTAATGAGTTTGGTGGAGCACGGCATCCTTCCGGATCACAATCTCCATATATCATTTCGACATCTGACCTAGGTATAAACCTCAGACTCTGCGTGGGAAAGCAGAATGGGGTATGCGTTTCGTCCATATAGATTGGAAGCCACCAGTGGTTCAACAAGTGCTGAAGTGTTTCCTAGACAAGGGCATAACCTTGATCATTGTCGCAACCCGCTTTGCAACTCTGATAATCATGTGATACCAGGAATCCGAGATGGACCTGTTCTGCATGTAACTCCACCAGGCTGGTATTCATCAGACGAATATCAAAGATTTGAATCATGTTGATCTGATAGGGATTCCTATCATGGTAGTCCTGGATCCATCCAAGATCCATCTGACGCTGGAGGGCCTCTTGTATGAAAGAGCATCCCTGTTTGTTTACCGAGCAAGTCAGACAAGAACTGTAATTGTGCCGCGGCAAATTATGATACTGGCTTTGCCTTGAGTGCATTGCCACCAGGTTGACATTCATTGCACGGACGTCGTGGTTTTGAATGACGTTGGAATTCGTATAAACCATGTTAAATCCACGAACTCGGTGCTCTTGGATCCATCCGAGACCCATCTGTTCCTGTAGAGCTGATTGCACCACAGAACATCCTCGATTGCTTTTAGAGCAGATATCACACTGGTGATAATTATGAGGTGGCACATGGCCATATCCACTCTGTCTACAATGCATCTTGACCAGATTGGTCCTTAATAAGAGTACATCATGAATTTGATAGATGTTGTTAGACTCTCCCTCAATCAGGTTGACTGCAGCTTTCTCGTGTTGAGGCAGCGGGTTCGTGAGAACATTGGGATTCATATCTTTGAAAGATAAGAGTCCGCTCCTAACAAGCTTTTGCACGTCAGATTTGAAATTGAGACATTTTTCTATATTATGCCCTGGTCCTCCTTGATGGTAAGGGCAAGTCTGATCCACTTTGAACCAAAAAGGCGGATTTTCCGGTACTGTAAGAGGAGCCTTAGTCTGGACGTGCCCTTTGACCAGTAATAACGGAAATAGTTCCGCGTACGATACGGGAATAGGATCAAATCCTGGTGGCCGTGTTGTACGGTTGTTGTTGTATGGAGGACGAGCCTGCTGAAGAGGCTGTTGTGTCCTTTGCTGATTAGGTTGGCTCTGCGCAACCTGAGGTTGATACATAGAAAGAGGCGCAGGATTGATAGCAGGAGTTACAGCTGCTACTGGTTGATACCATCGCCTTTGCTTTCCGAGAGAGATATTCCCAATATCCTGCTCTTTTTCTTAGGGAGAGCACTACCGTATCATTTTGTACTACTCGATGATCCAGCGTCTTTTACTAAACGTCCTTCCCGGACGGCTTCCTCAAGACGAACCCCATGCCCACCATCTCGGTGAAGTCACTGGGTGCACTGGCAACCATTCTGTTGTAGTAAAATGAGCTCAAGGTATTTAAGAAGATCTTTGTCATCTTTTTTTCCTCAAGAGGTGGAGAGATCTGAGCGACAATTTCACGCCATCTCTGAGCGTACTCCTTAAAGGTTTCCTTGTCCTTTTGTGACATTGATCTAAGTTGATCTCTGTCTGGTGCCATGTCCAAATTATATTTGTACTGTTGGACGAAGGCAGTGCCGAGATCTCTGAACGTACTCATCGTGGCGCAGTTTAAACCCATGTACCATTTTAATGCGGCACCGGTTAAACTATCCTGAAAGTAGTGAATCAGTAGATCTTGATTCTCTGTCTGAGCCGACATTCGCCGAGCGTACATCACCAAGTCACTTTGAGGGCAAGAGTTACCCTTGTATTTTTCAAAGTCGGGCACTTGGAATTTGTGCGTAACTTTCACATTGGGGACCAAGCAGAGGTCCACGGCGTCCTTTCCAAATAGATCCTGACCGCGAATAGCTTGCAATTCCTTTTGCATTTCCAGGAACTATTCCTAGAACTCGTTCATTCTTTCGAACATGCTTTCGTTTCCACCAGAAGGTATCTGCAGAATTTGTCCTTCCGGGACAGTGTGCACCACAGGTTGTGGTATAGTCATTACGGCCGAGACTCTCGGTGCCTCCCGAAGTTTGTAACCTTCAGGAGTTGCTGTCATGCCCCTGGCATCTTCGCTTTCCCGAAGTTTGTGACCTTCAGGCCCAGCGGTTCCTGCAGTGATTTCCTGATCTTCAGTGATCAGCGGAACATATCCTTCCGGGATATAGTTAACAGGCATGCCCCATGGACGATCTTTCGGCATTCGATACCTAGGATCATACTTCTCCACTATGGGCATTGAGGTGATATCTGAGATCACGGTTCTTTGTAGCTGAGCTTCTGCCATGGCTTGCATGTCGTTACGAAGCTTTCTCATATCCTCTCTTAGAGCGTCGATCTCTTCTTTCAACTCTCTGTTCTCTTCCTCGAGATCATCCATCCTTTTCTGACGATTGGCCCGAGTATTATACGAATGAGACAGTGTGACTCTAGAATCGAGACACAAATGTGAGATTCGTAGGTAAGAAGAATACGTGACGTGAGAATGATGAATGCAATGATTATATTAATTGTTTTTTGGTTTAATCAAAATAAACTTCAAAAATTAGATTGCAAATATCAAACAGTGGGGAAACCCCATTTTATTGAAATTCAAAGGATTGCGGAAACGGAAATACAATAGATTACAAGGTGCGGAAACAGAAACCTAAGCTAATGGGTCCCAAGTCCTCTCTGAGGAGAAACCGGGTGCTGATTCTGGTACTTTCCTTTTCTTTGACCAGTGCTCTTGGGCCGTTGTCGGGTTGTCATTCCTTTGCCAAGTGAAAGGAGCGAGCAAATTCCTTTGGTCATCCTGATTATCCATAACATGTTGCTCCAAAATCTCAATCAGAGCATCCTTATCCTTCAGTAGTTGCTGTATTTTGGTACACTCCACGTTGAGAATGCGGTACTTGTTCTTCCAAGACCTCCTCTCCTGTTGAACTTTGTTGAGAGTAACCTGAAGCTTTTCAGTTTCCGTCATGAAGTACATGATAGATTCCCTTGGCGGAAGAACTCCGTGACGAGGATACGACATCATTAGCTTGAGAGCTCTAGTTTGTACCCAGTGGAGATAAGGCTCCACCGAGACACAGTCCGGTTTTCCTAGAGACTCTCGTCCTTTCTTATGAACATGTTTCCAAGCGTGCACTATTTCCATCTTTAGTGCTCTGTTATTTTCTCCTTCTTTGAAGAAAAGACCTTCCAGATGAGCATTACGTGGGACATGCCTCATCGAGTATCCAAATTGACGACAAACCAATACTGTATGGTAGTTGATTCCTCCCTTAGTTCCTATAAGGGGTACGTTGGGGCAGTTTCCAGAACGATTAATTATCCTGATCCTGTCATAAATCCTATTGCACCAATCAATGTCAGAGTTGGTGAGATACATGATGTTCTGCGACCAGCGTAAGGCACTCTTATGATCCCAAAAAGCAGCAGACTTAGGCAAATGGGAGATAAACCTTTTATATAGCATGGGCACACAGCACGTGATCTCCCCTCCGCTGTACAAATTCCCTAAGTGTACAGAATGATACGCATCTGCGAGCAAAGTCGGTACAGGGTTTCCAATGAGAAAAACCTTAACGGCGTTGATATCGACGAAGTTATCAATGTTGGGAAACAGAAATAACCCGTAGGTGAGTAAAACAAAGATGCTTTCAAAAGCAGTCACGTTCCCTATACTAGCAAAGTACAGGGCCTTCTTTGTCAAGAACTGGGCCGGGAAACCTTGTATGCCACCCTTAGTGGTCATGTGAGTCCTGACCTCTAACTCGTCCAAATAAATTGCTCTTGCAATGGTCTGACCCCTTGGAATTTCTTCCAGTCCAGAAAATGGAGCTTGATCAGTAATGTGTAGATCAGTCGGGTGAGAGTACTCCTCCAGCGTTGGTGCTAGCTGGTAATCCGGGAATGTGAAATAGTGATAGACCGGATCGTAAAACTGAACGAGTGCATCCATGATTCCTTTAATCACATGGATTCTTAACAGAGGTAGCAGACCTCCGTACTTGGCTCTGAAAGCCTCAGGGTTAGTGATCATCCTCGCTAACCTTCTCAAATCCTCAAGTTTTGGAACCTTGAAGGTGTACTGGTGAGTTCTCCTTCTACCGAAATCCATGAGCGCAATCTTTTTCTCTGACATTTGCAATCATTGTCTCAGTTTAATTTGAAAAAGAGAGACTAGAAGAGAAAATTTTTCTTTGTTTTAATGTTTTTTAAATGAATGCATGAATGCAGCACACAAAAACATAGAAAAAACATGGGGTCAAAGGGTCGTTGTCATGAAGTCAAGGCTCTACCCATCCCCCAAAGGTTTATACTAGTGATTTTTGTACCTGTCTCTCAAAATCATCAGTTCTTGTCGAGAAAACACCAGCGGGACGGGAACCGTGCTAGGTGATGTTTTTTCGAAGAACCTTCAGAAGAGGGTGGTATCGCGTGACAACCATTTCCGATAGTTTCCGCACCACTAAAAGAGGTTTTTCCTAGGTGTATACTCAATCTTTCCACATGCGGCATCACACGCATTCCCATTAGCAGAAAAATAAACACATATATCAATTAGGAAAAGCAGTATATATATTTGTCCTAATGTCCTAGACTTTTAAGAGCTATGAATCCTATGTTCCTGACAGAAAATGGCTCCCTGGCGGAGTCGCCATTCTGTGGTTCCTTCCCAACTTAAAGGTTTTTGACCTAAGATCCTAGTGAAGTCAACAAAAGTCTCATTCCCAGTGAAATTCCTAGTGAATTCACCATGACTTGTCCAAGGTAATTGTAAGAAAGAACGTGAACGGCCCCACGGTGGGCGCCACTTTTCTGTGGTGGCCACCGGCCATGAAAAAGATTTGTCCAAGGTTTTCACCTTAAACGTTAAGAAAGAATGAAAGGCCCCACAGTGGGCGCCACTTTTCTGTAGCGAGCGATTTTGGATGCGGTTCTTAAGCGTTGTCGCTCTTTGGGGTTTACTACAGGTCGATTCATTTTTTATCCTATTGTGAGCGGACTAAGGAAGGGAAATAGATGTCTCCAATTAACCCTGCTTGCATATTGAGTTTAAACAGCGGTCTGTTAGGTTACGGAAGCTATATGGTCATGGGGCCTTTCTTTCTTCTTACTTTATTAAGGTGGAAAACTGGGACTATTCATGGGGAATTTGTCAGATAGGGGACTTTAGATTTTTTGATTAGTGTGCTCGCTAAGATTTTTCTTTCAATCTTATGCCTACGTATTCCCGTTTACCGAAACAGGGAAATCAGAGCGTTCGTAGTTCCTCCTATTCTATGGGAGGAAATGGGTGTTTTGGTGTCTTGTTCAAAGCCCAAGACGTGAAGCGAAAGGTGATCTATATCTTGTTCAAAGCCCAAGATGTGAAGCTGAAGGTGGTTTGTATCTTGTTCAAAGCCCAAGATGTGAAGCTGAAGGGTCTATTTGTATCTTGTTCGAAGCCCAAGATGTGAAGCTAAAAGGTGTTGTCTTTAGAGAGAATTTGTCATCTCTAAAGAGGGTCTGTTTGTCACAACTGTTTATAAAGGAGAATTACTTTAACTGGGATATGTGAATCCGACAATGCCATAATTTCCTTTATAGGGGGGTTCCAACCTGAAGGAGAAGACTTTAACTCAGTGTAGAGCAATGCTATCTTTCCTTAGGAATTTTTCATGCTAAAAGAGGGACAGTGGCATGGATGTAAATAATCCAAAGGCTTGCCGCTTACAGGATTAGATGAAGGGGAAGGAGTTGTTGATGTTTGTGTACTGTGAACGAGGCACAACTTTGATGCTAAAAGGTTGATTGGCTCAACCTGGGTTTTCTTATACAAAGCCTAAGAGGAGGCTATTGGCCCAACAAGAGGGAGTTTTTATGTGTCTCGTACGAAGCCTGAGAGAGAGAGGCTAAAAGGGTTGACTCAACAGGAGAGTCTTTTATACTCAACAAGAGAGTGTTTTTGTATCTCGTACGAAGCCCGAGATGGAGGCTAAAAGGTGATTGACTCAACAAGAGAGTCTTTTATACTCAACAAGAGAGTGATTTTGTATCTCGTACGAAGCCCGGGATGGAGGCTAAAAGGTGATTGACTCAACAAGAGAGTGTTTTAGTATCTCGTACGAAGCTCGAGAAGGAGGCTAAAAGGTTACTGTTTCAGTTAAGTGACAGGTCCAGCATGTTGGTTAAGAGAAAATCAGTTCTTATATTAGTAATGTTGCACTCATGAATTTGATCTGAGGATCGGGATTATTTCATGTTCTCTAAGGAAACGGGGAATCCAAAGGGAATTTGAGACTGTCCAAGTCTGCGGGTGTCTTCCTATTTTTGAAAGGGACTTGAGAATGTCTTTGAGACTCAAGGAAATTAGACTGTCCAAGTCTAGAGTTTTATCTTTTGTACTATGCTTAAAGAAACAGTAGTAGTACGTTCACGGTAGAAAGATCTAGACTCTTTGAAAGACTGTTCTATTAAGATAACTAATTTCTGTTCCTATACCTCTAGGAGGTCGTCGGGACAATTTTTACGAAGCCCAAGAGGAGGCTAGAAACTTTTAAGAAGTCGAGGGACAATTTGTACGAAGCCCAAGAGGAGGCTATCATTCCCGGAGGAAGAAATCATTTATACGAAGCCTAAGAGGAGGCTGTGAATACTTCTAAGAAGCCGACGGGTCCTTGTACAATGCCCAAGAGGAGGCGGGGATGCTTTTAAGAAGCCTGTGGGTCCCCAAACCCCGAGAAGTTCAAGACAGGCTATTCACAAAGAATAGATCAAGCCAGGAAAGTTCGAGAATTTGGAAGAAACTCAAGGGATGCAATTCACGGAGAAGAGATCATCTCTGGGGAGTAGAGTTTCTTGACAATTCCTAAGGAGGACAGCCGAAAAGAAGACTGTATCTGGTGCTCCTATGGGGGATCTAGTATTGTCTATTTCTAAGAATGATCAAAACGGCTTTACCTAGTGCTAGACGTAGTTGCCGGGGAAACTCTAAATATCTATACTATTATTACACAGTCGATATGAGTTTATGAAAGAAGACTTACAGTGAAACAGCCCCATAATACAGTTATATGTATATGAAAGCGGGTAAAGAAAGCATATAACCACTTACTCGGTTGTAGAGCTTCCATACTGTTTGGTTAGTTGTTCAACAAAGAAAGATTGAAAACAATAGTATATTCAAAATTAAAGGAGAAAGTATTTTGAAAAGATGTTGGGGCTTACAACTCAAGGAGAGGCCCAAGGTTTATCAGTGATCGCACTATCATTTTGTACAGAGGGACTTATACAAGTGACTGAGGCCCAAGAAAGGTTTTATGTACAAGGGGATGGGTCTTACACTCTCTCAAGAGGACCAAGTGAGTTTTAAGAAAATAAATGGGTCTTACTACTCGAGGGTAGGCCCAATGGTTAATTTTGAAAAGGGCGACGATCGCGCCGAGGTTTTGGAAACACCGTGGGACTTATACAAGTGATTGAGGCCTAAAATTTTGGTATTTACAAAGGAATTAGGTCTTACACTCTATTAGAGGCCCAAAGGTTTAAAAATGAAAAAAAATGGGACTTATAGCTCAAGGAGAAGCCCAATGGTCTTTTTTGTTAAAAGGCGATGATTGCGCCGAACTTTGTAAATGTACAGAGGGACTTATACAATGTCTGAGGCCCAAAATATTTTATTTACAAAAGGGGTGGGACTTACACTCTATTAGAGGCCCAATGTGTATTTTAGGAAAAGAAATGGGGCTTACAACACGAGGGGAGGCCCAGATGATTTTCAGTTTGAAAATGGCGATCGCGCCGAGATTTTTAACGTATCGGGACTTATACAATAACTGAGGCCCAAAATATTTTTGTACAAAAAGGGTTGGGTCTTACACTCTATTAGAGGCCCATAAGTGTTTGAAAATGATTTGTGAGGGTGAAAATCAAAGAAACCCCAATTTCATTTTTTAAAGGGCATTTTTAAAAGAAAAATCAAGTAAAAAATGATAAAAATATCAAATAAAATCATTAATCATGTTATAAACAATGATTAAGGTTTATGAAAAAGTATTTTATCCACATGAATATTTAAAATCATTTTGGTTTTAAAAATCAAGAAAAATAAATCATTTTAAAAGCATTTAAAACAATTTAAAACAATATTTTTGAATATATTAAAAATATATCAAATAATAATATTTTTTTGTGATTTTTTGGTGGATTAAAATATTATGGAGTATGAATAAGAAGTGTGTAAAACATAATTGGAAAATGATGATTTTTGCTATGTAAGAGAATTGGTTGAGTTTTGAAGATAAACTAAGAAAAAGAGGAAAGATGTCACAACATCACATTCGACATCTTTCACGAGTTTTGAAGATAAGAGAAAAAGGGAAGATGTCACAACATCATATTCGACATCTTAAAAAACCTGAACTGCACCTTGGTTTTCAACATCTTTGCTATCAAACTTCAAACATTCATAACTCTCTCAATTTTTAACGAAATTAAAATTCGTAAGAACCTATATTGACCGATTTTTCACAAGGAATCCAATGGTATCACTCATACATACTGAAACTTAATGTACAGCACACACAAGGCAAAAAACCAGATCTGCATGTTGATTTTAAACATCTTTGCTTATCAAACTTTCAACACTCATAATTCTCTCAATTTTTAACGAAATTAAAATCCTAAGAACCTATCTTGACCAATTTTTCGCAAGGAATCCAATGGTATCGCTCATACATACTGAAACTTAATGTACCGCACACACAAGGAAAAAAACCAGATCTGCACCTTAAGTTTAAAACAACATAAACTCCACATATAAACATGTTAAAGTGCAAACAGTAGGAGGATCATATCATACACATTAAGGATTACATTTTTGCTTCAAGAATTGTTCAATATGATGCATGTATGTGGACAACAAAGGAAAGCATGATTCAAAGAATTCAAGTTGTGAATTTTACCTCTTTTATGGAGATTTTGTGCAACCTACCAAGTGCTTTGTTCCAGAAATGATTTGAGGTTTTGGCCACCCTCAAATGACCTCTTAGAAGCTTTTAGGATGGTTGGAATCAGATGGAAACCTCTGGAGCAAGTTTGAGCCCTTTCTTGCAAAATGGGCAAAAGTGGCCAAAATGCCAACTCTCTCAAATGGTGTTCCAGATGTGTGGCACCATTTGGGACAGTTATTTGGAGTGTGTTTGAGGTTTTATCTGGTTTGGAAAGTGACTGAATCAAGACATGGCTTGAAAAATGCAAAAAAGTCCAATTTTGAGGTTTTGAGATGTGACTTTGTGATGTTGGTGTTATAGGTCACTTGTGAGAGTTTGGATCACCTACATATGATGTTTATGAGGTGTTAGGATCATGAGCTGTGATGGAAATGCTCTCTAACTCAAAAACTCAAAATTTCCTTACTAGAGAAGGCATTTTGGAGTGAAAGAGGTGATTTTGAGGAAATCATCTGTTTGATGGCTTTGGTGTACTCAAACTGAGCACAAATGAGCTCTATTTATAGTAGAGCAAGTTTGTTTTGGCAGCAATAGTGAATGGTGGCTGCAACAGAGGTTTGTTAAATGTTGACCAATGAAAATCCAAGTCTCCTCTAGCCATTGACTAGAGGTTAGGGCACAGGCTGCTGGTTCCCTAGTTGTTGGAGGAATCTTAACTGAATTCAGTTAGAGGAAGCTCAGTTCATGCCACCTCTAAGCATCCATTAAATGCTCCAAACCAAAATTGGAGTCTTGTCCCTCTTTTAGGGTTTTTTAGGTTTGGCATGCTACTTGTGGAATCTTGGACTTGGGAGGCTTATGGATCAGATCACCCCCCTTGGATTTGATCCTCAGATGTGTCCAAAATGATGACAAGGCTTGGAAATTTGTGTGGCACAAGAAATGTGCAAATCTCTCCTGAAACATGTCTTAAAAATCAGCTGCAGCAAGCCTTGTTGTAAAATCCATAACTTCTTGCTCAAGAATGATGAAGGGCTGTTCCAGGACTCTATGGAAAGCTGAGATGACATACTTCAACTTTGATGTTTGACCCTAGACTTGGTTTAACTTGGATCATGGAGAAAAACATCCTTGAAGTTGGGACATTCTTGCTGGAAAAATATTAATGATGTCCTATGAAATGTTGGAACATCTGACAACTTTAAACATTAATAATTCCAAACTTTAATCACTTGTATCTTTTAATCCACTATGATATTTTGAGTTGAAGTAAATTGCATCTTTGATGCTTGTCTTGCATGGTGACAAAGCTTGAAAATTGTGTGGCACAAGAAAAAAGTGCACAAAATTTGTCCTAAAAAACAGCTGCAGTAAGCCTTCTTGTAAAGTCCATAACTTCCTACTCGAGTGTGATAAATGGACGTTCTACAACTTTCTGGAAAGCTGAGATAACGTAATTCAACTTTGATGTTCAAGGTTTGTAAAGATAAGACTTGTAAAGTTGTCAAAAATGACCTTGAACTTGTGTGATCAAATCTGTCCTAAAAGCTGTCATGAAAATTCTGTTTTATCAATGCCTTTTGCAGAGTCAATAACTCCCTGCTCGAGTGTGCTACATGGACGTTCTAGGACTTTCTGGAAAGCTTAGATGACGTACTTCAACTTTGATGTTTGGTCCTAGACCTGGTTCAACTTGTATCATGGAGAAAAACATCCTTGAAGTTGGGACATTCTTGCTGGAAAAATATTAATGATGTCCTATGAAATGTTGGAACATCTGACATTAAGAATTCCCAACTTTGATCACCTATATCTTTCAATCCTTATGATATTTTGAGTTGATTCCTTCTACAATGTTGAAGTATCAAATAACCTCTTTAAAAGTAGCTCTTACGCAAAATCAATGGATGCTTGGATCAATAGTTACAACCTTGAAAAGTTGTGCACTTGAACATGATTTTAACTTAGAAAAAATTTCTAAGTTTCCTTCAATTTGATCAATTTTGCAATTCTGCATGATTTCTTGATTTAAATTTGATCAAATTAAATCATCCATCATATTTTCTTGAGTAATGGCTTGTGAAGCTCAAAGTTGACCAAAAGTTAAACTTTGACCGTCTGCGTCAGTTGACTTTGTATTAGATGACCTTGAGGCTTGATCCACTTGAAATGTTGCACTCTTGTGTTTAATTCTTGATGTGGGAGTCCTCTTGATCCTTTGTGGGTGTTTAAGAGGTTAGACAAGTTGAAGATCATGTCATTCCTTGATTGATCCTTTGCTTAAGGCTCAAAGAGGGCTTGAAACCCTAATTTTGATTGCAGTGAATGCTTAATAATTCCTTGAGGAGATTGATGAGGCAAAAAGGTACATCCATATTGTGATGATGATTTACACAATGATGGGAAATCTTAGTGGTCAAAATTTGGGGTATGACACACATGCCATAAACTGTGCATTCTTTTTTCTCAAAATAAGACTTCAATTTGAAAAAATCAATTGGTGACAAGCATTTCACTCAGTACCATGCCCATACATTCCACAAATCCATGCTATTTAAACTCCAAAACCCTAAAAACAAAAGGGGGGATTGATTTGGTTGAGAATTGGACGATAGTAAGCTCTCATACCCTGAAGATTTCTCACTCTTGAATCTGTTTGTTCACAAGGAGTTTCTTCTTTTCATAGTTCAATCTATACGTCTGGAAGTTCAGTGGAGGTTTTCAAGTGGGTTTCTGAAGCTTCTTCCATTATTTCAAGGACCAACGGAGTTGCTCCGTTAGGTAACTTTTCAACTCTTGAATCTCTCATGACTGATGTGCTTTTGATGGTTTGTTTGTGTTTCTGAAGTCCTCTGTATGTAGAGGCAGTGATTGTTGTGTTGTTGGGCTTGATAATTTGTTATTCAAACCACCACTTTTGAGGCCCAATGCGCGCATGAAATGAAACCTTGTGTTTGATATTGCTGTTGCACCTCCCTATTTCATGCTTCCTTTTTTATTTTCTTTTTTTTATTCCATGTTTAATTTGAATTTTATTTTAATCGATAAAAACATAATAAAAATACCAAAAAATATGTTTCTGATTGATTGATGTCTTGAGATATTTTTCATTTTTTTATTTTATTTTTACATTTATTTTTCTATTTTATGTGGAATTAATTCGGAAGTTGCTTTAACATGTTTACCCTTGAATTAGGGTTTTGTTCTTTGATGCCTTTGATTGCTTTCATGATCTAATTTTCTTACCATGATTTGATACATCTTTGGTGAATGTTTGAGGATTGATTTGATGCTGAGATGCTGAATTCTTGATTACTTCTTGATTGATTTTAATTAGTCCTCGATGCATGCTCGATTAGCCTCCTATGTGTGATGTTTTGATCCAATTGATATTGAAATCTTGTGATTCTGGTTGAAACCTTTTGCACACTTGTTCTTGACTGTTTTAGCATGAGTTTGGAAATTTATTTGGATTTTTATGAAGCATGTTTCTATTTTTGGTTGATGCCTACTTGTGGTTTGAATTTGGTAGAAGCATGTTTGAACACTTGACCTAGTTTGGATGGTTTTGATTACTTTTGCTTGAATGATGTTTGAGAAGATTATTTGGTGTGATTATATACTGTCTTAGATTGTTTGTGGCTTTGGATTCATCCTCATTTGTCCATTTTCCAATTTGTTCTTGATTTTATAATTTGACAATGTTTTGACTTGAATCCTTTGGTGTGCTTAACCTAATCTTGTGAGATGTTTTCTTGTATGATCCAATCAATGCATAAGGACTTTTGTTTGATTTGAATAACATGTTTAAGGTTCTGGTACTCTTGATTTAGGGTTCATTATGTGACATTTTCTCCCTTTTTGCCTCACATGATCTTTTGTGGCTTACATGAATGGTATAAGTGAATGCTTTGTCTAGTTTTGATGCATGCCTTGAATGTGATGCTTAATGATTCTTCTTGATTGATTTGAGTTTGATCTTGATTTTTTAATGATGCATTTGCTACTGCCCCCTTGGATTCATGCCTTGCTTTCATTTCATTTAACCATTGTGGATTGACTTGTATGATGCATATCATTATCATTCGACTTGTTGCTTCTTTGGCTCATAATGTATCATGGTGTAAAGCATTCTTACATGTTTGAATTGGATGATTATGACATGATTGAATTCTGACTTGGATCTATTTTCATCTTACCTTATTCATGTCATCTTTGTGAGAGGTTCAATGATGTTTAATTGTGCTTCTTATGCAAGTTTGCTTGCATCCTTTCTTGTTTGCTTTTACTTGCTTGCTTGAGCTTTCTTGTGTGGTCTTTTGAAGCATGATTAATGATATGAATTGGATATGATGTGAATGATGTGCTTGCTGCCCCATCTTATTTCTCATCTTATACCTCTCTTTCTTCTTCATCTCTTTCACTCTTTCTCTTCCCATGGATCTCAAGACTTGTTTAAGTCTTGGATTCACTCCCTTAGAGCTACCTAGTCCAACTTAATTTCCCATTAAGCTTGGAGTAGGATTAGCATTAGGCTTTCCCTTTGCATGCTAACTTAGGTAGGCGTTTCCCTTTCAAACTCAACTATAGGGCCACCTTTGCATGATAACATTATAATAGAATTCCCCGTAGTGTTTTCTTTTCCTTTGAGTCTTCTCTTCTCATCTCTTAACACTTCTAAAACACTTAATAAAATATAACGTATATTATGCTCAATCCTTAAGTGTAGGAAATGAAGAATGAGGGGTCTCCCCTCCTCTTCTAGAGTGTTTAGCATACGTCCCATTTGGGGGCGACCATGCGATTCACTCGTTCCCGCATGGTAGACTTTAGTGAAATGTAAGTTACGAACTAACTTCAATCCACTTCTGTCTAAAAAACACAAAAACAAACTCAAACCTTTTTTATCCCTCGGGATTGTTAAGTTTCAAACCAATTTCAGAAAAGGGCACGTTATTTTCCGTCTCGTCGCAAACAGGCATCGACCCTAACTGTCGGACGCGAATCTAACTTCGCTCATAAAAAACACTAACCGACCTCGTTTGGTCGAACTACAACTGCTCTGATTTCCTCTCTCTAGTCCGATTGAGGATACGTAGGCACAAATCGACGATGTCTTGGCGAGCAACCTCCCTTCTTAGTTCGTGTTCAAACTACGTTGACTCTGACTTTCCCATTGCACGAGGGAATACGTAGGCATAGGACGAGCGATGTCCAATAGATTCACTTCTTTTTCTTTTCTTCTTCGCTTCTTCATTCCTTTCCATTCCCGTTTCTTCTCCTTTCCAGTAGCAGTGGAGCTCCAGATGACGACACCCTTTTATCGAGACAACAAGCATGGATCCCATCGAGTACGATGGACGTGTGGGGTGCTAACACCTTCCCTTCACGTAACCGACTCCCTTACCCGTTTCCCTTGGTCGCGAGACCATGTCTTTTCCCTTCCCTCGGGTTTACGCAGTGTTTCCTTTCCCTCTCTTGGAATAAATATACATTGCTGGCGACTCTGTTTTCGCGCCACTTTCGCGTTTGTACCATGGGTGAAAATTCCAGGAGCGACAGCTGGCGACTCTGCTGGGGACTGGTTGACCTCTTGCTGGTCCATCCCCTTTTGCGAGTCAATCCTAGCGCTTGTTTGTTTATTTTCATTGGGTGTTTATTGTTGTGCTTTATTTTACTGTATTACTGTATTACTGTTACTTGTTTTACTGTATTTACCGCATTTATTGCATTGCATTTCATTATTATGTTGTACTATTCTGCTACTGGATTTCCTGTTTGTAGGGTGGGTTGGATTCATGAGAGAAAAGCCCAATACCCAGGCTTGAGCATACACCTATGATTAGCGTGGAAAGTAATGTGACTTGTGTGGCATTTGGCCAGACTTAGTATACATGAAAACTCCACATCCAGACGAGGTTTCCTTGGTAATATTCTATCCTGCTCATTTGGGTCAGACGATGGAATATAACTTGGAAAACTGTCGATTCTGGCGACTGTCTCCCGAGAACTCAGCAACGCCTCTCCTCCCGACATGTGATAATGGCAGACCAGAAATGGCAAACCCATTACACTTGTCGATCCGAGGACCCAATGTTGGGAACTTGCATAGGATGACCTTATTTTTTAGGGAAATCAGTTGAGGCCTCCTCGATTGATGATGATGCCAAACCAGAAATGGTGAACGTATCATCATTTCTCGACCTGAGAGCTCGTGATATTGAGGATCCTCGGTTTTCTAGTTCCCACATGTGAGATTGGCGGGTGTTTACAGGTCTGCAGGTAACTGAAACCTTCAACCTACCCGGTTTTCTAGATTTCTCGACAATGTATAGTTATTTACCGGGTTTTCTGGTTATCTCAGTGGTCTGATGTTCTGGAATTCTGGTTTTCTGGGTTGTGGTTCTTGTTCAGTTAACAGCACAGCATATGTCCAGAGCAGTGATACCTTGATCCCATGTCTGTTGCATTTGCATCATCGATTTTTGCATACATGTTCTTGTATTTCCAAGGGATATTAACTTTGAGACTCGCTGTTGAGCGTTTCTGTCTATTTCTTGTGGTTCTTTTATCAAAAACTTGAATTAAAGCAGAATGATTCCTTGGAAATATTCGAACATGGCATTTGCATTTGCATACTCATACGCATAGCAGGTGCTCAGGAGTGGATTTCTCATTCTGACTTGGTATTATCTTCAGAATTGACAGGTTGACTTGCCACCGCTACTCAGCCTGTGATAATCAGAGGATAGCCATGGAACAACTCAGTGCAGAAGTGACTGAAATGAAGATCCAGATGAGGCAGTTTGGGGAAGATATGCAGGCCATGTCTCAAGGCCAGAAACTGCTAAGAGAGGAAGTCAACCAGATGAGGACTCAGATGGGCCTGGTTATGGAAATCTTGAATAAGGTGTTAAAGAAGGAAAACAATCATGTGCTCGCTTCCACAACGGAGGTCCTTACTCCTCCCATCTCTTTGGGATTTGCTCTAGATCGTGGATTGCCTCGTGAATCTCTTCCACAAACAGAAGTTTCAGAGCTTTCTCATCAGCAATCATTTCCTGCTCCTTAAGAGGATCCTAAGTCAGAGGGGGCTAAGAGGAAGTTCGATCCCATTCCAATGTCGTATGCGCAGTTGCTTTCTTATTTGCTCGAGCTTAAACTGGTTGAACGTGTTAGTTTGGGACCTCTTCCCACAAAGCTTCCTCTGGGACCTAATGCTAATGCTAAATGTGAGTTCCACTCTAGGGAACCTGGTCACAATGTTGAGAATTGTACAAGGTTCAAGCATAAAGTCCAAGAGCTCATTGATTCAGAGGCAATCAAGTTTACATCAGTTAGCACTGGTAAACAAGGTAATTTTACTCCCATTGTTGCAAAGGAATTAGGGACTCCCTCCTTTTCCAAAGGATCCACCTCACGTCAGGGATCTCTTCCACAACCTTATGCTTCAGAAGTTTTGCGTCAGCAACCCTTGTTTATGCCTCAGCCGAATGCAGAAAGGAAAGTGCAGGGGCGGATTGGGCGCCCAAATCAGCAGCAGCAGTAGAATTATCAGCAGCAGAGGCAACTCAGACCAAGAAGGCCCAAGAGGATATTTGATCTTATTCCTATCCCTTATAGTCAGTTGTTTGCTCGCTTGCTCAAAAGCTCGTTGATCCAGCTGAGGAATGCCATGCCAGTGCCATACCCTATTCCTCCGGACTATGACATGAACGCTAGCTGTGAGTTCCATTCGGGAATGTTTGGACACATACTTGATAACTGTAATGCGTTCCTGCACAAGGTGCAAGATTTGATTGACTCAAAGGTCATCACCCCGGGCGGTACTCCCACAAGGTGAAGCTTCTTTATCAGAGTGAGCACTTAAGGCTGCGAAGACATCATCAAAAGCAATAAGTCCAGACGGAGTCAAGTCTCCTCAACAATGGCAATCATCAGCTTCCTTTACTGCATTTTCATATGTAGCTTTCATTTGTTTGTTTAAACATTGTCTGCATGTAAAAACTTGTTTGTGTTTTGAATGTTGATTTTAATGCAATAAACGTGTTGTTCCTGAAGTATCTTACTTTTATGCACTCATGTCATGTTTATATGCACTGCAATACCAACTTTCTTGCCTTAAACTCTTGAGGGAGGATGATGAGGTAAAATCGCAAAATCTTCGGTTAGGTGCTTTTGGATAAAACCCTGTTGAGGATGTACAAGCATTGTTTCAAGTCCCTAAACAATGGAGATATAAGGGAGATAGACCCTCGTTAACCCCTTTGAGCCTTGAAGTAGGAGTTTCTTTCGTACGAAAAAACCCTCACACTTAACCCAGGGGCAGGGTAGGCGTCAGTTAGTTTGACCGAGCTTTCAAATTTCAAAAGGAGTGTGCATCTGAGGATCCATTAATTTCTATTCCACCGTCAAGAGGTCAAGAGATGTGAAACCACAATGGTTATCCATCAACAATCAAGGAGTGAGGCAGTCACAACCCTTTCAAGCAAGTCAGACAAAATGGTGTCACACGATTTATTTAAAAAAAAAGAAGAATCAAAAGAAAAAGAAAAAGGAAAAAGCCCGCTAAGCCGAAACTTGAAAACAAGAGACTTAGGCAAAAGTTAGGGCATCCCGCTGGACTTCAAAATCGAAAAACTCAAAAGAGTCAGTCCAGGCAAAAATTAGGGATCAAAAAGCAAAAGAACGAAAAAGCGAAAAGCAAAAGGATTACAAAAGAAAATCCTCGAGCAAGAACAAAGTCGTGTGACTACGAATAAAAGACAAAAGGGGGTGATTATCACTCTAAAACCTCATTAGGTGTCAAACCATTCGTTGCATGGGTTCCTTTAAGATCACAAAATCTTTTTGGGAGATGAGCGCTTATGTCAGATTAGCTGAACATAGGTATGGAGAACATCACGAAGAGTGGGTGGGCACCAATAAACTTTGAGCCTTAAATCCTTTTTTCTCAAAACTGTGAACCAGGCCATGTTACAACCCTTAAAAGTCCTAATTGAAGTAGGGTTTATTTCGAAAGTCCACTTTAGCGAGATAGCGTTCTTGACTCCTATGAGTTATGCTAATAAGATTTTTGTTGGTATTGCATGTGCGTATTGTTTTCCATTCACAAATCAATGTCGTATCCCAGCTAGTGATTCGTTCACAAGGCTTGGCGACGCATTTTCAATAAAACTTCAAGGTTAACACGGGTGTTGCATTAGAATTTTCATTCTCATAATAAACATTTTCTGCTTACATGTGTTTGACATCAAAGAAACTTACATGATGAACGTCAGTTGAGAAGCTCGATCACGCCAAGTTGAGATGGTGAAAACTCCGAAGGACAGTCATGTCAAGGGGTATATGGCTAAGAGACTGTGCGCAGCCTAGAGGTTCCCGATAAATGGTAATAAGATGCAGCCAATATGGAGCAGTCACCTTGAAAACTCTCCCTAAAGCAGCCAAACAGGGGAAATCAGGTCGATTTGACAAATCTCTGTAAGATCAGTCAGGGGCAAAGTTTCTTCAAGACTTGGGGCAGGCCACCTCTAGAGCGTAAGAAGTTGTCCACTCTTGAAGACGGTTAATTGAAAGTACCTCTTCAAAGTTCAGAATACTAGGGCAAAGTATTTTCAAGTCATTACAAATCCTTTCGAGGTAACTTACTTCATGGATTATGAAGTCTGTGGCAGTTGCGTCGAGATCTGATAAATCTCTCCAAGAGTTTGAAGACCCTGGGGCAATGTGAATATCGGTCTTCTATAAAATCCTCTTGAGATGATTTCTTCCTTTAGACCTGGTGGTCTGGGGCAAGTGGAGAGTTCAAAGGGCCGTTTATGAACATAGAAACGATTCAGTTTACCGTATGGCTGCAGGGTAACAAATTTGTTTTCCCCAGTAGAGTTACTCTCCTCAACATTGAAAAGTTCATCCTCCTCAGCAGGTTGTTATTTTCCCCAGCCAGGGTGTCGAGGATTATCTTCCTCAGCAGAGTACAGAAGATTAATTCCCCAGCTAAAGTTGCGATCGATTCATTACTCTTTCTGCAAGCAGTCAGAAGTTGATGTTGATGCATCTCCAGCAGGAGACTTATGGAATATCTTCTTTGGGTAAAGATGTTATTTTCCCCACAGGGTCTGAGCACTCAGCTAGTCAAGAAATGTTTTTCTCACCAGCAACGGTATGAGTTAATCCCTTCAGATGAGTAAGCTTGATGTTATCTTCTAGCAGAGTTGATGTCATCATCTACCGTTCCCCAAGAAGATTTGCTGGTATTGGCTGATATTCCCCAGCAGGGTAAAGGTAAGAGCATCTCCCAGCAGCAGGTTGAGTTCGGTAATATCCCCAAACAGGTTTGGAATTATTGACTTGTCTCCCCAAGCAAAGTTTGATGGTGATCTTCACAGTGGTTTGTTCAACAGCGGTTGATATCTCCAGCAGGTCCTAAGTCCAATTGTTATTGGCATTCTTTCAGATCCAGGTAAAAGTCATTGGTAATCCCCAGAGGAGAGAATTTCTCTTTGGGTTCCATCTTCAATATTCGTTTCTATCCATCCCCAACAGAGTGGAATTTCTCTCAGAATTTTCATCTCCAGCAGAGTTTGTGATCAGGAAGTTGTTCAGTGAAGTCTTCCTCAGCAGGGTCTTTTATTTTATAGGATAATTTAGTTTGTCATCCCCAGTGGAGCTGCCTTGGTCTTCAGCATTTATTTTGCTGAGACGCCACTTTTGCATTGGATAAGCATTTTTGCATGGCATCCTCCCAAACGCCTAGCATTTCCATTTCGTATGGAGCATTACACCATAGGAAAATTCAAACATATGCATTCGAAGCATAAGCCAGGTTTGATATCCTTTACCAGTTTCTTTCCCCAGCAGAAAGTAACAAAATTCAGGAGACGTTGTTTTACAGTACACCGCAACCAGTGGATTCGTCCTTCTTGTTGGTCCTTTCTATCCTCCCCCGCAGAGTTGTCTGTTTAGATTTCTCTTTTCCCCGGCGGAGTCATCTTTGTAGAACTGTCGATTCTACATATTGTTGTTTGAAAGTATACATTCAGCTTAGTCTTTCTTTAAAAGTCCACCTTCGGCTTGGTCTTTCTCTTTTCTCGAGTTCGCCTTCGGCCATCCTTGCACGCGCTGTTATCTTGTTATCCCCAGTAGAGTTATCCTGTTCGGTATAGTCTTTCTTTGAAAGCCCACCTTCGACTTGGTCTTTCTTTTTCGGGTCCACCTTCGGCATGGTCACGTATCCTTCGTTTGAAAGTCTACCTTTGGCATAGTCTTTCTTTGAAAGCCCACCTTCGGCTTGGTCTTTCTTTTTCAAGCCCACCTTCTTCTTGGTCTTTCTTTTTCGGGTCCACCTTCGGCATGGTCTCGTATCCTTCGTTTGAAAGCCTACCTTCGGCATAGTCTTTCTTTGACAGCCCACCTTCGGCTTGGTCTTTCTTTTTCAAGCCCACCTTCGGCTTAGTCATTCTTTTTCGAGTCTACCTTCGGCATGGTCTCGTATCCTTTGTTTGAAAGTCTACCTTCGGAATAGTCTTTCTTTGAAAGCCCACATTCGGCTTGGTCTTTCTTTTTCAAGCCCACCTTCGGCTTGGTCTTTCCTTTTCGAGTCCAGCTTCGGCATGGTCTCGTATCCTTTATTTGAAAGTCTACCTTCGGCATAGTCTTTCTTTGAAAGCCCACCTTCGGCTTGGTCTTTCTTTTTCGGGTCCACCTTCGGCATGGTCTCGTATCCTTTGTTTGAAAGTCTACCTTTGGTATAGTCTTTCTTTGAAAACCCACCTTCGGCTTGGTCTTTCTTTTTCGAGTCCACCTTCGGCATGGTATCGTATCCTTCGTTTGAAAGTCTATCTTCGGCATAGTCTTTCTTTGAAAGCCCACCTTCGGCTTGGTCTTTCTTTTTTCGAATCCACCTTCGGCATGGTCTCGTATCCTTCGTTTGAAGGTCTACCTTCGGCATAGTCTTTCTTTGAAAACCCATCTTCGGCTTGGTCTTTCTTTTTTGAGTCCACCTTCGGCATGGTCTCGTATCCTTTGTTTGAAAGTCTACCTTCGGCATAGTCTTTCTTTGAAAGCCCACCTTCGGCTTGGTCTTTCTTTTTCGAGTCCACCTTCGGCATGGTCTCGTACCCTTCGTTTGAAAGTCTACCTTCGGCATAGTCTTTCTTTGAAAGCCCACCTTCGGCTTGGTCTTTCTTTTTCGGGTCCATCTTCGGCATGGTCTCGTATCCTTCGTTTGAAAGTCTACCTTCGGCATAGTCTTTCTTTGAAAGCCCACCTTCGGCTTGGTCTTTCTTTTTCAAGCCCACCTTCGGCTTGGTCTTTCTTTTTCGGGTCCACCTTCGGCATGGTCTCGTATCCTTCATTTGAAAGTCTACCTTTGGCATAGTCTTTCTTTGAAAGCCCACCTTCGGCTTGGTCTTTCTTTTTCAAGCTCACCTTCGGCTTAGTCTTTCTTTTTCGAGTCTACCTTCGGCATAGTCTCGTATCCTTTGTTTGAAAGTCTACCTTCGGCATAGTCTTTCTTTGAAAGCCCACCTTTGACTTGGTCTTTCTTTTTCAAGCCCACCTTCGGCTTAGTCTTTCTTTTTCGTGTCTACCTTCGGCATGGTCTCGTATCCTTTGTTTGAAAGTCTACCTTCGGCATAGTCTTTCTCTGAAAGCCCACCTTCGGCTTGGTATTTCTCTACCTTTGGCATAGCCTTTCTATAAAAGCCCACCTTCGGCTTGGTCTTTCTTATCGATGCCGCCTTCGGCCGTTCTCGTAGTATCCTTATATCCCTAGTTTAGTCCGCCTTCGGCCGGTCTGCCTTTCCGAGTTCGCCTTCGGTCGTTCTCGTATTCGCGTTATTTCATCATCCCCACAGGTTGCAAATTTCCAGGTTATTTTGGTATTCAATCTCCGTGTATCTCGATTGTCTGAAAGTCGTTGCTTCCATACCCTCGAATCCAAGAAGTTTGAATAGGGGCAGCTGTAACACCTCAAATTTGCCCTCTTACTTTTAGCACTAACTGGCTTATGTTTCATTTCATTCTTGCATTGTCATCTTTGCATATCATTGGTTCTTAGCATGGGATCAAGGTATCTAACCTAATTCACAAGAAGAAGATGTTTTCCAGGGTTTCAGCAAAAGTTCATGTGTATTGTCCAAGGGGCTAAGAGGAGAGATAATTCTTGATACTATCAATAGTTGAGCCACAAAGAAGCCTTGGGATCAAGGCATCCTAATTTGTTCATTACCTCATCAAAAGATCACAATTGACAAGAAATTCCAAGGGAATCACACTATCCTAGCATGATGGTTCAAATTAGGGTTTTGAGATTCTTGGGTTTAACCCTCCAATGGGCAAGATCTTTGAGCTTTTACCCCCACCAAATGGCACATCTCATCATTGTTTGAGAGGATACACATCATACTCAGAGGAATTTGAATTTGGAGGATGTGCTGATTCCTCCTAGACTGAGGGCACCAAAATTAGGGTTTGCCATAAAATCAGTTTATTTCTGATTTTTGGGCAAGACTTGATTCCATGATATTCCTCATGTCCCTAAGTGTCTAGTATTGGAGAATTGTCCATCAATTTGGTTCAGAAGGATTTCAATTGATTAGAAGATTGAAAATCAGGAGAAATGGGAATAAAGTCAACTGTGCAGTGAAAAAGTCAACTCCTGACTTTTTGAGGTCAACATCATGATTTTTAAGTCAAATATGGTCCATGTATGGGATTTGATCAAGAAATGTTCAAGGGTTCATGAAAAATCAAGAATTGTGAAAAGTTACTAAATTTGGTAAATTAGGTTTTAGAAACTTACTATTTTTAGTAAGTTTTTAATCACTTTCTAAGCCATTTTTCACCATGTTCAAGGACTCCTTCAAAAATACTTTCCACATGAAAGTTGTAGTTTGAAACTTTCCCTTTAAAATGGGCATAAGAACCATGTCATTTGAGTCATTTTTGAGAGAATTATGGTGTCCCAAAGTTGGAGATTTCAAGTTGTAAAATTTGTTAACTTGGATTTTTTTAAGTCACTTTGGGTCAGCTCCAAGTACCAACTTTCATGCTCACTTTTGGATGCCTTCCAAGCATCATTTCTCTTCTTTTTCAACATCAATTTTCCTCTTTGTCATGCTAGCTTTACAATAAGCCCAAGATCTTTTTGTTTGGTAAAGAATTCAATGATTAGTGATGGTTCAAAGTGGCACACATGGTTGAATTTGGGACATGCTATCAAGTTGCTATTTATGCACATGACATTATTCTCATCTTGCATGGTCATGTGTGTTCATTTCTACGCATAACAACCTTGCCTAAATGAGCCAAACAATGTCATTTTCTTACCATGCACATGTTTGTACTATCATGCAAAAAAAAATAGGAATTGAAAGAATGGAATTACCACATGCTTGTGCTCTCACGTGTCATTACTTTTCATGACCATTTTACTCATCAAACCACCCTTTTTGCAACTCACCACATGCCATAAACCGTGCATTCTTTTTTCTCAAAATAAGACTTCAATTTGCAAAAATCAATTGGTGACAAGCATTTCACTCAGTACCAGGCCCATACATTCCACAAATCCATGCTATTTAAACTCCAAAACCCTAAAAACAAAAGGGGGGATTGATTTGGCTGAGAACTGGATGATAGTAAGCTCTCATACCCTAAAGATTTCTCACTCTCGAATCTGTTTGTTCACAAGGAGTTTCTTCATTTCATAGTTCGATCTATACGTCTGGAAGTTCAATGGAGGTTTTCAAGTGGGTTTCTGAAGCTTCTTCCATTATTTCAAGGACCAACGGAGTTGCTCCGTTAGGTAACTTTTCAACTCTTGAATCTCTCATGACTGATGTGCTTTTGATGGTTTGTTTGTGTTTCTGAAGTCCTCTGTATGTAGAGGCAGTGATTGTTGTATTGTTATGCTCGTTTAATGTGATTTCAGTTTGAGCATCAAGATTTCAAGCTCGGTTTTCATAGCCTTTTAATGGTTATAAATGATTTTGGAAGTTAAATTTGAGATCCTCTTGAAATTCTGAGCAGAATGATGTACTCGTTCGTGGATTTTGGTTAGGTTTCATCCTGTAACTCTGGCGAGTCTCCCAGAGAAGATGACCGGAGCTAGGGCTCCGGCATCTGACGTGTTGATGTGTTGACTGGTTGACCAGCCAATGGAAACAGGGTCAGCACGCGTGGAATGCCAGCGTGGTCGTGCTAAGGTCCAAACGATGCGTTTCATTAAAATGTTTTTTTTGTTGTTTGTTTCTGAATTTTAAAAGTTGGCTTGGGCTTGATAATTTGTTATTCAAACCACCACTTTTGAAGCCCAATGCGCGCATGAAATGAAACCTTGTGTTTGATATTGCTGTTGCACCTCCCTATTTCATGCTTCCTTTTTTATTTTCTTTTTTTATTCAATGTTTAATTTGAATTTTATTTTAATCGATAAAAACATAATAAAAATACCAAAAAATATGTTTCTAATTGATTGATGTCTTGAGATATTTTAATTTTTTTTATTTTATTTTTCCATTTATTTTTCTATTTTATGTGGAATTAATTTGGAAGTTGCTTTAACATGTTTACCCTTGAATTAAGGTTTTGTTCTTTGATGCCTTTGATTGCTTTCATGATCTAATTTTCTTACCATGCTTTGATACATCTTTGGTGAATATTTGAGGATTGATTTGATGCTGAGATGTTGAATTCTTGATTACTTTTTGATTGATTTTAATTAGTCCTCGATGCATGCTCGATTAGCCTCCTATGTGTGATGTTTTGATCCAATTGATATTGAAATCTTGTGATTCTGGTTGAAACCTTTTTCACACTTGTTCTTGACTGTTTTAGCATGAGTTTGGAAATTTATTTGGATTT
The DNA here is from genome assembly GCA_022829125.1 of Lathyrus tuberosus. Taxonomy (NCBI): domain Eukaryota; kingdom Viridiplantae; phylum Streptophyta; class Magnoliopsida; order Fabales; family Fabaceae; genus Lathyrus; species Lathyrus tuberosus. Next base: position 1,601,777 of record JALAZF010000172.1, on the reverse strand, counting down.
TTATGAAGCATGTTTCTATTTTTGGTTGATGCCTCGTGGTTTGAATTTGGTTGAAGCATGTTTGAACACTTGACCTAGTTTGGATGCTTTTTATTACTTGTACTTGAATGATATTTGAGATGATTATTTGGTGTGATCATGTACTGTCTTAGCTTGTTTGTGGCTTTGGATTCATCCTCATTTGTCCATTTTCCTATTTGTTCTTGATTTTATAAGTTGACAATGTTTTGACTTGAATCCTTTGGTGTGCTTAACCTAATCTTGTGAGATGTTTTCTTGTATGATCCAATCAATGCATAAGGACTTTTGTTTGATTTGAATAACATGTTTAAGGTTCTGGTCCTCTTGATTTAGGGTTCATTATGTGACATTTTCTCCCTTTTTTCCTCACATGATCTTTTGTGGCTTACATGAATGGTATTAGTGAATGCTTTGTCTAGTTTTGATGCATGCCTTGAATGTGATGCTTAATGATTCTTCATGATTGATTTAAGTTTGATCTTGATTTGTTGATGATGCATTTACTAGTGCCCCCTTGTATTCAGGCCTTGCTTTCATTTCATTTAACCATTGTGGATTGACTTGTATGATGCATATCATTATCATTCGACTTGTTGCTTCTTTGGCTCATAATGTATCATGGTGTGAAGCATTCTTACATGTTTGAATTGGATGATTATGACATGATTGAATTCTGACTTGGATCTATTTTCATCTTACCTTATTCATGTCATCTTTGTGTGAGGTTCAATGATGTTTAATTGTGCTTCTTATGCAAGTTTGCTTGCATCCTTTCTTGTTTGCTTTTACTTGCTTGCTTGAGCTTTCTTGTGTGGTCTTTTGAAGCATGATTAATGATATGAATTGGATATGATGTAAATGATGTGCTTGCTGCCCCATCATATTTCTCATCTTATACCTCTCTTTCTTCTTCATCTCTTTCACTCTTTCTCTTCCCATGGATCTCAAGACTTGTTTAAGTCTTGGATTCACTCCCTTAGAGCTACCTAGTCCAACTTAATTTCCAATTAAGCTTGGAGTAGGATTAGCATTAGGCTTTCCCTTTGCATGCTAACTTAGGTAGGTGTTTCCCTTTCAAACTCAACTATAGGGCCACCTTTGCATGACAACATTAGAATAGAATCCCCCGTAGTGTTTTCTTTTCCTTTGAGTCTTCTCTTCTCATCTCTTAACACTTCTAAAACACTTAATAAAATATAACGTATATTGTGCTCGAGCCTTAAGTGTAGGAAATGAAGAACGAGGGGTCTCCCCTCCTCTTCTAGAGTGTTTAGCATATGTCCCATTTGGGGGCTACCATGCGATTCACTCGTTCCCGCATGGTAGACTTTAGTGCAATGTAAGTTACGAACTAACTTCAATCCACTTCTGTCTAAAAAACACAAAAACAAACTCAAACCTTTTTTATCCCTCGGGATTGTTAAGTTTCAAACCACTTTCAGAAAAGGGCACGTTATTTTCCGTCTCGTCGCAAACAGGCATCGACCCTAACTGCCGGACGCGAATCTAACGTCACTCATAAAAAACACTAACTGACCTCGTTTGGTTAAACTACGACTGCTCTGATTTCCTCTCTCTAGTTCGATTGAGGATACGTAGGCATAAGACGACGATGTCTTGGCGAGCAACCTCCCCCCTTAGTTCGTGTCCGAACTACGTTTACTCTGACTTTCCCATTGCACGAGGGAATACGTAGGCATAGGACGAGCGATGTCCTATCAAGTCACTTCTTTTTCTTTTCTTCTCCGCTTCTTCGTTCCTTTCCATTCCCATTCCCGTTTCTTCTCCTTTCCAGTAGCAGTGGAGCTCCAGATGACGACACCCTTTGATTGAGACAACAAGCGTGGATCCCATCGAGTACGATGGACGTGTGAGGTGCTAACACCTTCCCTTCGCGTAACCAACTCCCTTACCCGTTTCCCTTGGTCGCGAGACCATGTCTTTTCCCTTCCCTCAGGTTTACGCAGTGTTTCCTTTCCCTCTCTTGTGATAAATATACATTGCTGGCGACTCTGTTTTCGCGCCACTTTCGTGTTTGTACCATGGATGAAAATTCCGGGAGCGACACAAACATACATGTTATGGGTTCAATCATTGTCTCAAACAAGATGAAAACATCACAAAAGTTTTGATATACAAGCATGTATACAAAGACATATTAAGACAAAAATTAAGTGTTTATGAATACATAACCATGGTATGATCCACACAAGGGAACATATATACATCAAGGTTCAAATAAAACATGGAAGAAAGTCATATATGTCATTCATCAGGGACAAAATGAACAAGTAAGAATTCATGGTATAGTCAAAGTTTCAACACACATTTAACATGTAAACATACACCAAAAATGTGTCAAACACAAGCCAAAACAAAGATGCACAAGTTAACAACATCATACAAGGTCTACACAAAGTATATGAAGTTCATACAAGTCATTGTGGACAAAGAAAATTAAAAGATCAACCAAAGTATTCAAAAGAAACCTTAAAAACCCTAAAAAAGTCACTTACTTTGAACAAGTATAAGTGAAAGAAAAATAAATATTTTTATGGATTTCTTTTTACAAACATAAAATAGGTATTGTTATGAACAAATGAAAAAAAGAATGGGTCCAAAATCTTTTGGGGTCACAAAGTTATGGTGCTTTTAATTTGTGAAGAAAAACAAGAAAATAAGTTGTAAAAAATAAGGTTTTGTCCAAAGGAGGACTTGAACCTAGGACCTAGAAGTCAACAGCATAAAATAATTCCATCTGAGATATGGCATGCATGTGCTAAAGGAATGGGTGCATCACATAATGTATTCAGTCTTCTTCAGAAAATGTGTTTAAAAATAAAACCAAAAGGTATGGGGCGAGGGTTTGGGACCAACACAAATACGCATGCAAACCTCTACCACTGGGGTGGCCAATACATCTGTGTATTAAGCTACCCAGATAAATATATATTTTGATTTTCAACTAAAATGGCCACATCAGTGCCACGTCACCATCACCTTCTACCTCTCCCTCTCTCTATTTCTCTCTCATTTTGCAACCATTTTTAAATTTGTAAAGACCAAAGTTGAAGTATTTTTCCCAAGGATTCTAATGGTACCATTATCCTGCCCTAAAACTATTTGTGTAACACACACGAAGCTCAACAATAGTGCACTACAACAATGTTATCACATGTCAAAACATTACATATGCAACTTATACGATACAAACAGTGGTTCAAACAACTAACACATGATATTGTCTACATCTTTACTTCATAAATAAACAACCAATGATGCATGTATCATGAGATTGATGAAACAAGAAATCTTACCTCTTGGAGATGGTTCAAGGCCTCTTCAAATGTTATTACAGAAGTGAAAAGATAGTCTCCTAAACCTTGTTGATCCTTTGAGAGAATATTTGAATGCTTAGATTTATTGAAAGTTGTCTCAAAACTCAAACCTGATCCTTCTTGCAAAATGAAAGTGAGAAATGGTGAATGGTGTATGGAGTGATACAGAACTTTTTCAAGTGTTGGAACAAGTTCTATTAAGTGTCTAGGAATGGTTTGTGAGGTTACTTTGAGAAATGCACGAGGAAAAAGTGTTTGACTTGAGAATTTGCAAAAATTAGGTTACTTGTAATTTCTGTTGGGTGGGGAGTTTTTAGAGGTTTGAGGTGTGAATATTGTGTCTTTTGAGGCTTAGGGGAGGAATCTTTTATAGGAAAACTCGTGGTACTTAGAGCTAGTCAGGTTACAAAGTTATGAACCTTTGGCTTGGTTGAGACGAAACTTGTAGTTACATGAAGTTTGTGTAATTCCCAAGCATAGTACCATGCCTCTAGGGTGGTTGAAAGTGTTTAGAGGTCTTGATTCTCAGTACAACACTTTTCAAGTGCGGAAGAAACCACTACAATGTTCAAGGAGTTGACTTTGGTGATCAAAGCAACTTTATCAAATTGGAATTATGAACTTTCTTCCAAAAATGGAAAAATCTCATGAACAAAGGCTTAAACAATTGGATAATGCCTAAAAATTTCGTGTAATCCTCTTATTATGGAAGGATTTGGAGATAATGTGGCCTGAAAATTGGGATTAAAAAGTATGGCTTGGAGATTTGATCAAGAACAAGTTATGGAAATGGTCTAAAATCCAACTTTGAGAGGCCAACTTCACCTCTTCGAATCTCTCAGCTCAAGAATGGAAAATTTGTGTTCTTGTACTTTTGGAAAGCCCCAAATATGCTCTACAACTTTCATGTTTTAAGAATTTATTGATTCTCAATGGATCATGATGAAAACTGGCTCTCAAGTTTGGTATTTTTGGAAGTTAAAACTGTCTTAAAATTTTTCTAAGTGTTGGACTTTTTATCACTCGGTTAATGGCTTCATAACTCAAAATCTTTTCACTTTTTGGAGATTAAACCTCATTGAAAAAGTTGTAGTATATTGTAAGGGCTTCAATTTGATCTTTGGAACATAAAAATGGTGGTCTAGATTGAAAGTTATGACTTTCCAAAGTTGGTACCAAATTTAGGGTTTTTTATAACACTTAGAAAAAATTCATTTTCTTCCACTTTACCCCTTTTGCAAGAAACCTTCAAATTCTTGATTTTCCATGATCAAAATCATTGATCAAACCTTTTTTCATGGAATTTAGCTTGAGGACTTCAATTTTGACCAAAAATCCCAAAAGTCAAAGAGTTGACTTTGCAATCAAAGGCTTGTGTATCAGATGAAATTGATTGTGTGATCTTCAATGATCTTGAACTCTTGAGTCTTTTAAGCATTATGGATGGACTCCAAGTATGTATTTGAGTATCTTGAATCATGTCCCAAGGCTTGAGATCATGTCTTGATCAAAAGTCAAAGGCACAGTTGACTTTGTCTGATGAAACCCTAATTTGTGGTCAGATGAAGTTGAGTCTTGATGATCTTGTAATAAGACCAATTAGCCCTTGATCTTTTGATGGAGATAGGCCTCTTGAGTGCATGCACACTTGTTAAGTTGATAATCAATCCAAGACATTGACTGATCAAATAAAGATCCTCTTGATTCTTTTGGTTCAAAACCCTAATTCATAGATGAAACAAAACAAAGAACATTTTGTACAAGGTTAGATTAGCAATGCAATGCATGATATTCCTATAATGATGACGAAATCTAGGGTTAAAATTTGGGGTATGACACGGGCCCAGTTGCAGATGCTTCAGAAACCACTGGCTTGTGAAGGTCTTAGATTTTCAGATTTGTAGAGTTCTCTGTGATTTCTGTCACAATGGTGATTTTTTCACTCTCAGCTGAGGACTCCATGATGATTTGATGGATGTTGATGAAATTGATCTTGGTTTCGGTTGTTTTTATAGTGGATTCTAGATAACCTAAACGCTGGAATAAAATCCTTTGATTGATTCTTGGAATTGTTACGACCAATAAATATTTAGCATGCATTGTATAATCCTTAATGATCTCTGTTACTTGTTCGATTTCTCTTCCTTGGGAACTAATCACGTAATGATGCTCTGCTATACATTTATGACTTTAATTCTTTTCTTTTTATCTTATTCCTTTTTATGTGACAAAAGGGGGAGAAAAGATATAGTAGTATTTAATTAGAAATTGAACCCATTCAGTTTATACATATTGTCTATTTTAAATTTCTGTTATTTAAATTTATGTTATTTTGGTTAGGTTACCCAGGAAACATATTTTAGCTTTCTTAAAAATAGTTCTAAAGGGAGCTTACAAACCTCAACCTTAAACTACTAGACTCAGAAGGAGCTTAAAAACCTCAGATTCTGATGTTGCCCAGAAAGTTCAAATATTTTAGTTTTCTTGAATATAGTATTTAGGTGAGTTTACAGAACTCAACCTTAGACTATTAGACTCAGAGGGAGCTTACAAACCTCGTACCTTGATGTTGCTAAGAAAATTAAGATATATTTTAGTTTTCTTAAAGATAGAACTTAGAGGGAGCTTACAAACCTCAACCTTTGAACTATCAGTCTTAGAGGGAGATTACAAACTTCAAACTCTGGTGAAACTAAGAAAATTAGAATAACCCAACATTGTCCTTTAAATACTTATATTTGTCATTCTAAAAAAGGGGGAGTTTGTTAGAACAAGATTTGTTCATGACATATATTCCTTGGGTTTTGATGATAACAAAGTATTAAAAGAACAATGGTGTTATCTAATGTGTGTTCCAAGTATGCATGTTCTAATGCTTAAAGTTATATATTCATAATCTGATATATAAGAACACGCTTGAGAAAAGATGAATTACTAGCTTCTGGTGATGCAGAATCTGAAGAACACTCTCTAAGTGATGTCTAGCGTAGACTCTGAAACTGAAGGTCTCAGCATCAGAAGAAGCAACATATTGTCACTACACTTAAACTACATTTATGACTTTAAGTCTCTTGCTATGTGCTAGAGCATTGAAAGTCTTAATCAATTGTTGATTGAGCAGAAGTCTTGAATCTGTGGGATTTAAGCATGGAAGTTATGGACTATGAGTCTGAGCAAGGAAGACTTGGGCCTGAGGGGCTTGAGCAGAAGTCTTGGGTTCGTGGAACCTGAGAAAGGAAGTCTTGAGTTTGTGGAACTTGAGCAAGGAAGTCTTGGGCCTGAAGGGCTTGAGCAAAAGTCTTAGATTTGTGGAATCTGAGAATGGGAGTCTTGGACAGAGGGTCTGAGCAGAAGTCTTGAGTTTGAGGGACTTAATCAAGGAAGTCTTGGGTTCGTGGAACCTGAGCAGAATTCTTGGACCTGATGGATTTAAGTAGGAAGTCTCGGGCTGAGGATCTGAGCAAAGGAAAGTCTTATGCTTAAGTGCATAAGCGATTGTAATCATGTTTTGATTATAGTGAAAATCTCTTGTGCTGCAAGGGGACTGGACTACTCTCATTTGGGAGGAACCAGTATAAATCTCTGTGTGTTCTGTTATTATTTATTTGCTTCTATTAACATCCGCTGTAATTTATAATCAGAATTCGAACTCCAGTTTAGTTTCTGAACTCTGATCAGATGCAAACTAAAGAAATGGAAAACACAATTCATCCCCCTCCCTTCTTGTGTATTTTTCTCTCCTTCATTGTTTCCCCTACCTTAGAATTTTAAGCTCCAAGCTCTTCTACAATGGTGGTCTTCTTCTTCTTCCTCCTAACCTTGCCTCTTGCCCTAACTCTCCCTTTTCCAATTCTTTCACGTACGTTCTCGACTCTCTGTTCTCTCCTCACCTTCTTATAAGTAACCAACTAAATTCCTTATTTTTAATTTATTTTTAAATCTTATTATTATTATTATTACTATAATATTAAATGAAACTAACAAAAATCAAACACCAATAATATATATATATATATATATATATATATATATATATATGCCAACTACCCAATAAAATAATAATAAAATCAATATTATCTATATATTATTATTGTTATTTTAAATAAATATTAACTTATTTATTATTACTGCTAATTTAATTTAATTAAATCTAGTAGTAATATTATTAATCTCATCGTGTCCAACACCCCCTACTTCTTGTTAATTACTACCACACCCCTCACTTAAAATTCTAATATTCTAGGGACACTATCCCATATTCAAAGCTCCCCTACTACCTCAACCATTCAAAACACATACAATACAATTAAATTATTCTATAGAATTAGATAATTCAAATAGGGTGGTACATATATTATGGATGACAATGAGTATGGTATAGGTATGGTACTGTAGTACCCATCCCCATATTCGCAGTTTGAAATAATTCTCGTACTAGAACTCATACTCGCGTGGACACCAACCTTTATATTCGTACTCGTACCCTATGGATATATAAGTACTCATACACGTACTCGTTATCTACAGTTCTAGTAAAAATAAATCTATCAATTGAAAATTATCATATATTTTTAATTTTTAATAAAATTAACAAAAAAAAAATCAAAGATTTTACTATTGAATTATGAAATAAGTGAATACTTATATTAATATGTGTAATAGTTTAGTTGTGATATATATTTTTTTTAAAAGAGATAGACATATGTTTTTATATGGTGATATAAATTAAAATATATAAATATACATGATGCGAGTATGGGGAGGAGTGAGTACTAAGGTATTTGTACCTGTACTCATACCCTCTTATTTTAATAGATAATTATCCGTGTCCATATCCATTTTGCATATTTTTATCCTATCTATTGTGAGTATTTTTTAGAGTGCCTTTCAAATATGAGTACAATTGTCATCCCTAACCTGTATGAATTGAGATCCTCAATAGCTTCAATTGCATGTAGCCTTATTTGATGCACGTTATCAACCATATAATTAGTTAGTATTTTGGATTGGAAATAAAATAACTTATATTCCACATTCAATCTCTTAAATTTTAAAATCAATCTTTTCTTTATGTCAATTATTTATTCAACATTGATTCTTTATAGATTTTACTGTCTCCCACTTTCCCTCTCAGTAAACCAAAAATGAAAGTGAAATAAAACGGACTAAAATAGAATAAAAATATCATTTTATTGTTTAAATACTAGTATAAAAACTCGTACGTTCACACGAGTTCTGGTCTGATACACACATTTTTCATAGATATAAGAAGTTGTTATTTTATTGAAGTTGTACTAAAAAAATTATATACGAAAAATTAATATCCTTTGGATCAACAGTAGACTTTTTGATGTAAATAAACATTATTTTTGTTTTAACATCGCTTATAAAAAATATTTGGATCAATAGTAAAAAATTTCCTGTTTATAAAAATAACACCATTTTTTTTATAATCTTTGGATCAACAATACATATTTTACCTATATAAAAATTAGGCTTAAATAGTATTTTCGTCCATGTAAGTTAGCGTGTTTTTGGTTTTCGTCCCTGTAATTTTTTTTTTGGTTTTAGTCCCTATATTTCACATTCACATTTGATTTAGTCCTTAAAACCAAAATCCGCAGGAAAATCTGCAGGAAAATCCGAAGGAAACCTTCGGATTTTCCTGCGGATTTTGGCTTTAGGGACTAAACACCAAGCAAAAAGTAAGATATAGGGACTAAAACCAACAAAAAAATTACAGGGACGAAAACCAAAAACTCGCTAACTTACAGGGACGAAAACACTATTTAAGCTTAAAAATTAATTTGTTTTTGGTACCATCTATAAAAAATGCGGATCAATAGGAAACTTTTCCCTGTATATAAAAAATTATCGTTATAAAAATATTTCTATCAACAATACACTTTTTTCGTTTATAAAAATATTTGTATCAATATGTTAGTCTTGAATTTCTAGTTGTCTAAAAGTCAAAGAGAATGAATGGTATTTGTTAGGTTGAAAATACCAAGTATCAAAGCTTAAACCAAAAGCTTCGACACATTGACTGTGTCGACCTAGTGGTTCTACTAAGTTTTAAGTGGAGTCGAGCTCAAAAATGGTTTGGAGGAGTCTCAGAAACAGATCCACAAGATTAAGATCACTCTCTCTTCCAAACATCTTCAGAATCTTAAAAGAGTCACATGGAAACTCTTCGACACGACGTCGAAGTCGACACTTATTAAGTGTTAAAGACTTAGGATATTTTCAAGTCCAAAGATTATGTGATATTAAGATGTCTTAGCATTATAGGGATTGATCAAAGACTTTCGACAAAGGAAATTGAAAATTTCAAAGCAGTTATCAATGCAATTATTAACATGATACTTAGTTTTTCAGCAATTCCATCTGTAAAGACGCTTGGAAGCAAGTTAGAGCAAAGTAGCTCACGTAGTAGGATATGTGTCGAATATATAACCAAAAAATATTGTCGACGGTTATTTTAGGACTAGTATATAAAGCAGGCTCAGACCTTGAATTAGAGATCGCAAAATTTTCATTGATTCTCTATAGAACTAAAGTGCCCAAGTTATCGAGCGAAACGGTTTTTGAGAAATGTGAGTCTGCGTCCATCCTTTAAACTTTCTGCAAATCTTTTGTATTCAAAACATTTATGTTAAATGTCATTTAATTTTTTTTTTTGTTTATTACATGGCAAAATAATCTTTTTCGTCCCTTAACTTTGCCTCGGGGTCCAGTTTGATCCTTTAACTTTAAAAAGTGGCAAATTCGTCCCTTAACTTTTAAAATGGTGTCACGTTTATCCTTCCGTCTGGTTCCGTTAGTCAAAGGTTGAAAACAGGTGCCACGTATTTCCAGGTGGGCTTTATGTGCAGTACTGATGGCAAGATATGAACAAAATGTTGTGGTTTTTGAGAGTCACGACGTTGCTGGAGGTGCTGCTCATTCTTTTGATGTGAAAGGATATAAGTTTGATTCAGGTCCATCATTGTTCTCTGGTTTGCAGCCAAGAGGTCCATCATTTTTAGCACTTATCCTTGATGATTCATATGAATTATTTTGCCCACAAAGTGGTGGAACTAGGATAGGATGCACAACCTCTTTGATACAAATCTTACAGCAAAAACCAACATGTACATGTCAAAACTTTCCACTGAGAGATTATTTGCTTGCTTAGATCTTGAGACTTTTTCATATTTTCATTTTACTCATCACAGGAAGCTTCTTTCAGTAGGTCAAGAAAACCTTTATGAGCCATCTTACTACTTGTGTGAAACTTGGGCTCAAATCCACAAGAGGATGCTTCTTCAAACTTTGCCAATAATTCCTTCTTCAAAGTGTTTTCACCAGGACGTTTCCCTCTTTGTAATGTGTTTTCAGGGTTCAGCCACATGGGAGTTCTCTCTATATGTGATAAGTCGCCAACAAAATGATTTGCAAATAAAAAAACACAACAGCTATTATCAAGCATGCAACCCGTGTTATGTTATTAATCCAACAAACTATAAGGCATATATAACAAGTTATTAAGTTAACCACTACCTTTACAAGATTTTTTGGCTTGATTATGACCTTTGGAAATTTCTTCTTTCAAATTCAATTTACTTACTTGTTGATTAAGAATGGATTCGGAAATATCTATACATGAATCATTATCACCCTTTTTCAACTCATATAATTTCTCATAAGATATTCCTAACACAACACAAGTTTTTGGAGGTGAGGTAAGCCAAACAAGTGATGCTTCCACATTTTTCTTTCCAATTCCCGACTTAGGAACACACTGTATCGCCATGAGTTCTGGATATTTCAACGCCAAATCCTGCGACACATATCACAAGCAGAATCTTCTGAATCACTATAATGAACTCCAATAGGATACGGGGTGGACTTTCGAAACCGTTTATTACCAACATGACGCATCTCAGGTATGGATTCAAGTAAAACACAAGTCTTTGGAGGTGAAATTTTTAAACAAGGAGTCATCATATAAAGCATGGAAGTGTCTCTTTGAGAAAATTCGGGTGAAGAAATCAACTCAACCTCTTCATTATTTGTTGCATCTTCACTTACAATAGAAAGGACAGGCTTTATTAGAGTTGGTTTTGTTACAACACCGTAAAGTATTGAAGTATTACTGGAGGAAGCCAATTCAGTGAAATCTAATATGGGTCGTGGTTGGCGATGTGAAAGTGAGTTTTGTAATTTGGGTATCCATGGCTGCATTTGATTACATGGAAGTCCACTGACACATGAAAGATTTCTTAGGAAGAAAGAGGAAAATAGCAGGGAGAATATGCTAAGAAAGAAGAAGATGATGTTCCAAATCCATGTCAGCTGCCATGTAACCAAGAATAAACGGACGTTTGAGCCAACTAACGTCAAGGACTACTTTGACACCATTTTAAAAGTTAAGGGACGAACTTGCCACTTTGTTAAAGGTTATTTTGCCTTATTACATTTATCCAAAGTTTATTGTTTGCATCCAGTCGGTTATAATTCAAACACTTAAACCCAAATCAAACACACTTTTCGTTGTATATTTTCTTTGCATAAATTTTCGGTGAGATTTTTTGAGTTAATCTTTTAAGTAAACCAAGCTCGTGATTGCTTTCTAAATTTATAAGTTAACACAATAGCATACTTTTTCTCATTTATAAAAGTATTTGTATCAACAATACATTTTTTCCTTTTTATAAAAATATTTGAATCACCAATATATTTTTTTCCGTTTATAAAAAATATTTGTATCAATAATATATTTTTCCCATTTATAAAAATATTTGGATCAACAACATATTTTTTACCTATATAAAAATTAATTTTGTTTTGTCTCCCGTTTATTAAAATATTTGTATCAACAATACACTTTTTTACGTATATAAAAATAAATTCGTTTTGTCAAATATTTATATCAATAATATACTATTGAATTATCTACTTAGTTTCTTATTATCAGGTCCTTAATTTGTTTAAAATACTTTAGAAAAATGGTTGATAAATTTGTATTTGTTACTATTTGAATCAATACTTTTATTTTTTGTGTTTCATATAATTAAAGAGTGAAATGAGACCATTTGATTAGAACAAAGAGTTATTATAGTAAGTACCAAAATCAATTTTTAAAAGGTCTATTAAAATTATAACATAAATATATTTTACATATATAAGAAGACATAAACTTAACATGGAAAAATTAAATTAAAAAGTACGAGTATTATATCAGTTTTCATCTATTTAAAACTATGTTATTTATATATCAGCCAAATAAAATAATGATTTATGTCATGTATTCTATAAGTCAAATCGACCTAATAAATGTTATCAATTCCCTACATACATATCTGCTCTATTGATGTCTTGAGAATTGTTTATAATATAGCCATAGGTTGATTCAATAGTTGATATAGTACCAATTAATATTTTAAGAAAATGATATTTTTTTTCTTGTGTATCGTGTCATACAACAGGTCAAAGCATGTGTAAATTGGCCATGTAAACCCTACACTTTTTAAAGTAGCTGATGCGAATTTTGTCAAATTGGTGTATTAAATCTGCAGTTTTATGAAGCAGAAAAGAAAGTGAAAGCAAACAATGTTAGCATTCATTCTTGTTAACTATATCACGACGGTATAAAAAAATTATATGTTGGTTCATTAACCCCTACATAAAAAAAACTGTTTAAATAAGTGAAAATATAACAAAAAAATTTACAATGTCATTAAACAAAATAAAAAATTCCAAATCACATTATAATCTGCATTAAATCATTTAAATTTAAAAAACATGACTAAAAAAGAGCCAAAATAATTAAAAATAAAAACTAAAAAAAAAAGCATGACTAAAAAGTGCATAAGAAAATTAAAAAAAAAAGTATGCACAAGGCATCAAGTTTAGACATAATAATTTTCCAATACAAATAATACGCGTATAAAAGTTGATGGCTCCATAGTTCAACGTATTCATAAAGATTAGGCTTAAACATAATAATAGGGATGTCAATGGGGTAGGGAATGTGCGGAGGATGTCCCCCGTTTCCCGTCCCACCCCCAAATTTTTTCCCCATCCCCGTTTCCAATCCCTGTCATGGGGCAATATTTTTCTCCATCCTCATCCCCACAGATCCCCATGGAGAATCAGAGATCCACAAAGATCGAGTCTTAAAAAAATTTCTATGTTTTTTGATCAAAACCATGACAGTAGTATTTCGTTATTATTATTTAAAAAAACATATATTTTGCATATTTCTTTTTTTTTAAATAATAACACATCTTGCATCAATAACAAAAAAATGTAAAAGCACTTTCATTTATGATATCAAAACCACTAGTTTACTAATTGAATGAAAAACAAGAACCGATTGAAGTATAATGAAGTTGAAGAGTAATTACCATAAGCACAGTGAAAAAATGAGAGTGGTTGTTATGATGATGATGAGAACAGAGGATATGAGGAATGGATGAGACAATTAAAATTGAGAGAAGAAGAAGAGGAGGAGGAGATGATGTGTACATTGTATGTAATGAGTGCATTTTTTATGGTTGAGTACTTGGATAGTGAAACAATACATTATACAATGAAACAAAAAAATAAAATTATCCATTAATGACTCTTCATTTCCTAATATATTAATTATTTTTTATAAAAAAATATGCAAAATTATATAATTATGTATTACATAATATATTATATATATCATATAATAAAAGTTAAATAATACGATCGGGGTTGGGAAATTCGCGGGGCGGAGGGTACTTCCCCGATCCCCGCCTCGAAGTGTTATTGGGGAAGCTTTTCCCTCCATCCCAATCCCCACGAGGAAAAAAATCCCCGACTTCGAAGCTCCGACCAAATAATCCCCATGCGGATCTCCGTTAACCGATGCAAATTGACATCCCTACATAATAACTTGCAATGATCACAAAACAGGGTAATATATTACTAGTGAACATATTTTAGATTATGTATTAATTATATTTTTGATCCTATATGATTTATATATTGAGCTATTGTGAAAAAAATCCTTAAACTTCAATTAGTAAAATAACTATTTTACATTAACAATGATTTAATTAGCATAATACTTTCATCAATATTTTAATTGCGTATAAAAATGAGCAATTGAAATAACTGCGTTGATATCTCATATTAATATTTTTTAACTAAAAATAAAGTTTATTATTATATTATTTATAATAGTTAATACATAAATAAGAAATTAATAGTAATAAAAGAAATTCAAAAGAGACCTACATTGGATGTAGTTTTATTATTTTATATTATTTCTATTATATTTCATTTGATAGTCATTTTTCATTGAAACAAAAATGTTGCATTTCAAAAGTTAAGAACTACACTTAATTCGATAACTATCCTCCAACACATGGTTTATACAATAACCAATATGGAAAAGTGACAATGGTGACAAAGTATTATAGAAAAGTTTCTTTAATCTATCATATAAGAGGATCTTATGGTCTGAATTCCATTTTTGCCCCTTTTGCCGATGTGTTACCACACCGTGCCTTCTATTTTCAATTCTTCTTTTCTTTGCCACAGTAAACCTTGATTTGCTAATGGGTTTCAAAAAAAATTATGCAACAGTCCTACTCGCTGCTCCCTACCACCTACTCCCTTGACAAATCAATAATTTCCTAAACCCTAAATTTCCATTGCCCAATGTTGGAGTTGTATATATCATCCTTCCTCTATCTTCCATTTTTGGCTCTCCTATTTCCATACCCATTCAAATCATACTGCATATGTTTTCCCATTCAAATCATATTGCCTCTGTTTTCTATTTTGTTCTTTAGATCATTCAACCATGACCAGATCATTTGAGAAGATCAGCAATGTCATCGATAGTAAAGGGTTGTGGAAAGGTTGCTATAAAAGTACACCATAAATGGTAAGTTGTCTACAACAACAAGGAGCGCTTCAAAATGATCGTCATAGACAAAGAAGTAAGTTTGTTTACTCATATTTCTGTCTATTTTGATGAAGTCCATGCTCGTTTTGTTGTTTTGAAGTGATTTGTTATCAAGGGATACGATTTTCTGGTTTCAAATGTCGTTGTTTAAATGTCATTGTTTGTATGGATTCGTTAATATTTTTTGTGTGAAAAATTTATGCTTTTCAGCCACTGATGAATGTTAGCACGGCTGTCTTAAATCATAGTCTAAGGATTTGTTGTTGGACATCATTTTACCGGGTGCATATATAGTTGTTTAACTGGATATCATGTGCATTTTCATGTGTCTTTGCAAGCTGGACTTTATTATCATGCCAAAACACAGCCTTTATGGCTGTAACTTTTATTTTGGTTTTGATTGCTTGGTATAAAGGAATTTTCATTTTGGTTTTAATACCTTGGTTTATGATACCTGTTTATACTTTGTTTACTTTAACATGTAACTGATATACACGTAGTTGTGCTGACATCGTATATGGCAGTGTTCGATTCAATTTTAATGGTAGACGACACTTACACTATATCAAACTTTCGGGTTCACACTAATGATTTGTTGTTCAAACCTTCTGGCCATAAATATATGGTGAAGTTCATTGGAGGGACATCCATGAGTGATTTGAACAAAGATGTCTTTCCATACAAATCTAACAAGTTTACCATTTTTGTTGATATCATAACCAGGCAATACCACAAGGATGTCCTGATAGGTGAACAATTTTGTTTCTATGCCTCTCCATTAATTTATTGTTGCCATGTTTCTTATATATGTTCATGCTTTCATTTTTCTATCCAGATGTCATAGGAATGGTTGATAGCATTGGTTACGCACAAACCCAACCAGGGGCTAAAAAATAGCAGGTCAATCTTGTATTGAGAGACCATAGGTGTGTTTCCTTGCCCCTCTGAATGTACTTTCTTTTGTCCCACTGTCTAATTAACATTCTTACACATATTGTAGCAACAAAAGCATCAATTGTACCCTTTGGCAAAGTACGCTTCCCAATTCATTAAATTCAACCAACAACACATAATTACCTCTGGCCCAACTGTCATCTTGCTCCATTACGTTAAAGTCAAGGATGAAGGTAAATGTAACTCCTAGGTATTTAACAATTTTACTTAACTACTGTGATTTAATTATTCTTTCTAACACACAAATGTAATATAAAATGTAGGAAAATATCCACTATCTGTTACAAACACGTATAACGTAACCAAATTGTACATCAATGATGGTATGCCTTCAATCAAGAAGTTTATTAACGGGTGCCAACAACACGACCTGCTTTGATTCATTACTACTAATAACATCTTTATATTATTTATTAATTGACTTATTCTAACATTTTGCTGTAGCATACCTACAGACTCTATGGCTAACGTTTCAGGGAAACTTAGCTCTCATTCTCAAATGTATTCACAAAACTCAGAGATTTCTGAATAGTCGCCTTTTCAAAAATTGCTTTCAAAGGCTATTGTGCTTCCTCTGAATGAGATTATTAAACTTCCTGATGTATACATTACTTCTTACTATTATTGTCCTGCTTGCATCAATATTAATTTACTTACATTGGTTATGAAAAGACATGTATTTGATTCTTTCCACTACATGCAGAGTACCTTATGTCCTACTGTGGCTACCACAAAAAAGTTTATTGCTTCGCCATACGGATGGTATTATCAAGCTTGCCATCAGTTCCTGAAGGTAGCTCGGGGTGACAAAGCTCCATTCTTGTATGGAGATGGCCAGTCCACTTAGGCAGAAATCTTTAGGTAATCTGCTATTAGTATCAGTCATTTATTTCAGAAATTAACATTGTTAACACCCTTACCCTCTTTTCTTAGGTATATAATTGAAATCGAAGTTTTTTATTTTGGGGAATGTTGTAACTTTGTTTTTTTGGTATCTAGAATGCTCACAACTATTGGGTGTATCTACTGCTTAAATGTGTGCTACAATGATTTAGGTGTTTTCCTGTTTACAAATTTGGTTCCTTAATTACTGCCGCATTTTCTTTGTTCCATTCTAATCCTGATACTTCATATATAGGCTGGAATTAATGATCCACTTGAATTCCTATTAGCACTTGATGTTTTGTTGGGTACGAAGATTGCTTTTAAATTCAAGTGGCAACCCCGATGGAAAAGCTTCTCCGTTGTCATGATTCTTCGCAATGAGTCAGTCATCAAACAACTAAAGACTCCTTGGGAACAAGGCCAAGTATTTATTCACCACTTTCTTTATATGTCATGTTTATGTTTCATCACATTGCAGCTGATCCTTTTCTAATTTTGACACCAGGGTAACAACATCTCAGCCACCTATGACACCACAGCTATTGCAAGTATTATCACTGTTTATTTGCGTGGTTGTTCCTCTTTGATTTTATACGTTTTTATTTTATATGTTTGTATGTTTAAACAATAAGCATGATGGATTTTGTTTTAATGTTGTTAAGTTAAAAGAGAGTGTTTATGAGTCAAATTCTGATCCTGCTGAAGATTGTGAAGTTGTTACAATATCGTTGTACTTATTTTAATGTTGGACTTTTTAATGTCTTCTATAATTATTGATTATTTCTTAAAATTTCCTAATTATAGGATCTATAAATTACATCTAAGCATAACTCGAATCCGATCACACCAACTACAAAATGAGACAATCCCGATGGTTTAAGTGAATCAACAAACTTGGTCACCTTGTGTGATGGATAACTCTCCTCAACCAAGCTTAAGAATATTATCAAATTAGAAAAGACAAAGTAGTTGTTTTAGTAAATTCTATGTCAATCATTTAATGTAGGATTTTCCATACAATTTATTTTGGTGTTTTTGCCCTGTATTATACTTAACTTGTGTTTGACTGTAACTTTTGACTCCAGTTATATCAGATCATGTTAAGCACCTCAAAACTGAAATATTAATTATCCTTATGAATGGAAGTATGATTTCTCCCTTATGAATTTTTCTTCTTTTAGATTCTATATTGCTATTCCTTATCTTATATACATATTGGGAACTTAAACTACATGGTTTTATTTTATGGACCTTATTGCCATTCCTTGGTGTGCTTCAGGCTAATACATTGGGCCCAATTAAATAAAACTGACACAACATCAAACAATACTATTATTCTTTATTCCTCAGAAACATCTTCATATCAGTCTTCTTTCAAAGAACAACCCAAATAAGTTACCATGAGATATATTGAAGAGGAGTTTTGGGAAATTTTTGATCCCAGACCATTATTATGTTCCTTTCTATCGACTATTGTTCAAGACGCTGTAGGATTTACTTTCTGTTGCATATGCTTAGAGATTACAGCTTCTTTAGCTTCATTTTTCACTTCACCTTTGTTTTTTCCACTTTTATTTTGTATCTTTTCTTCGGATTTGTATACAACCTAACTAATATTTTATTTTTTTGCTCCTTACAGCCATACTTGGAAACAGACCCTTATTTTGTACATCAGATTGCTCACCTTCTTAGTACGGTTTGGAAGATCTATGACGGTATTTACGAATTCGAGGTTCAATGAAACTAGTGGGATACCCGTGCGTTCGCACGGGTCTTGGTGTGTTACGCGCACTTGTTTAAAAAATATATTAAAAAATGTAAAATTTGAAAGAATACAATGGTCGATAAATTTCTATTATTCAATATTTAGATCAGTAGTAAAGTTGATCTCGTTAATAACAATAGTATTTGTTTCCGTATATAAAAATATTTTAATCAACAATGTATTTTTGTCCCGTGTATAAATATTATTTTTGTTTTGACATTATTTATAAATATATTTGAATCAATAATAAAGTTGTTCTCGTGTATAAAAATATTTGAATCAAAATATTATTTTTGTTTTGACAATATTTATAAAAAATATTTGAATCAATAATAAAGTTGTTCCTGTTTATAACAATAGTATTTTCTCCCCTATATAAAAATATTGTAATCAACAATGTATATTTTCCCGTGTATAAATATTAATTTTATTTTGACACTATTTATAAAAATATTTGAATCAATAGTAAAGTTGTTCTAGTACTTAAAAATATTTGAATCAAGATATATTTTTTTTGTTTTGACAATATTTATAAACCCGTGCGTTCGCACAGGTTCCTGTCTGGATTCATAATACGCTTTATCAACTTTCAATTCATATTTTCGGATTGTTAAAATTTTAAAAAATTACAAACATAAGTTAATATAATCCACCAATTGTGATTCTTTTATCCAAAAAGTACATTAAAAAATAAAGGTAACATGAACAAAACATTTAATATTACACGATGCGATATCTCATTTAACATGAATAAAATATTTAATATTACACGTCGTTTATTAAAATATTTGTAACTTATTCTCGTTTATAAAAATAATTGTCAACAATGGACTTTTCCCGTGTATAAAAATATTTGTATCAATAATAGACTTTTTCCGTTTATAAAATATTTGTAACTTAGTCCCGTTTATAAAAATAATTGCATCAACAATAGACTTTTCCCGTTAATAAAAATATTTGTAACTTATTTCTGTTTATAAAAATAATTGAATCAAAAATAGACTTTTCTCGTTTATAAAAATATTTGTAACTTATTCTCATTTACAAAAATAGTTGCATAAACAATAGTTTTTCCCGTTTATAAAAATATTTGTATCAACAATAAACTTTGTCCTATTCAAATAGTTATATTTATAATTTTATTGAATAAAAAAAATTATATTTATTTAATTTTATTGAATAAAAAATAGTGTTTAATTTAATATTATTGAATAAAAAAGTTAAATTAATTTAATTTTACACTTTTCAAAAGATAGTGTTTAATAGAATATTTGTGACATATTTGTTTGGTTGTCAATGCAAAATAATTTTCCCCTACTTAGTTACATATTAATGACAAATACTTTTCTAGTGCTTTGTCATATATCAATAAAAAAGTATTGCAATAAATATTTATGCATTTATTTTTTATTTATTTATACACGATTAGGACTGACAATGAACCGAACCAACTCGAAAATAGTTCGGAACTCGGTTCGACAATTAATTCGTTGAACTTAGTTCATGAACCTAATGAGTTGAATATGAGCGAAAAACTAAGTTCGTTAATTAAATGAGTTGAACTTGAACTATGCATAGTTCGACTCGTTAGGTTTATGAGCCTGCTCGATTATAAATGAGAAGGATTATATTGTTTTTAAGAGTAAGTTTAAAGATTGAAAATTTATAATCAATCTAACGATGTTAATTGATAATCTCAATTCTCAAGTGAGCAAATTATTTCTAAAACTAATTATACAAATAAAATTAGCATCATAGAATTTATATTTTATTATACAAATAAAATTATACTAATTATATTTTAGGCTAAAATACAGTTTTGGTCCCCCTGTTTAGCAAAATTCACGGTTTTGGTCCCCCTGTTTTTTTTTAACAGTTTTGGTCCCCCACTCCAATTTTGGCCCAAAAAAAGTGATGAACAGTAACTTGTCCGTACATGTCCGTACATGAACAGTGAGGGGTGGGGGACCAAAACTGTTAAAAAAAAAACAGAAGGACCAAAACCGTGAATTTTGCTAAACAGGGGGACCAAAACTGTATTTTAGCCTATATTTTATTTCAATCTAACAATGTTAATTGATAATTTATATTCCCAACTGAGCAAAATATTTCTAAAATTAATTATACAAATAAAATTAGCATCATATAAATAAATTAATTTTTGAATTAGTATATCTTTTAGGTAGTGTTAAATTCCAATCTAATAAATTTTATTTTATTTCAATATTTTCTTTTTAAAATAATATTATTTTAAAATATAAAATATATAAAAAAATAAACTTAAAAAAATGGTTTTTAAGTCCGTGAAGCAAGCAAGTTGAACCTAATGAGATGAACCTAATGAGTCGAACCGAGCTGCTCATGAACTTATAATGAGTCGAGTTTGAGCTTAAAAAAAATTTGTATCGAACTCGAACCGAGATTTGAGCTGAACCAATTCTTAATGAGTCGAACTGAGCTGAGGCGAGTTCGACTCGACTCGGCTCATTTCCAGCCGTATACACGATATACACAAATTATTACATATAATTATATAGGCATTTACTAACATAATATCATAATTAACTAATAAATTTTTAAGCAAGCCGATTTTTTTTTAAATTTGTATTGTGTATATATAGTTTATAATTATGATATTACTATACTTTTAAAATTTAATATCATTAATTATATTTTACTATGTATTCATAAATGTTATTGTAATTAATATATTATATTTTTTAACATTGCGAGATAATAATATCAAGTTGAAGATTTAAATTAAAAAATTTGAAACTAAAATTAAGTTGAAAACTTAGTTAATAATATAGAAACTAAATGTATAAGAACAAATAAAAATAAAAAATAAAGATCAATTATTAGAAAACGTTAAAAATATAAACAAAGTTAAAAACTTAAATAAAGTCCAAAATTTAAATTGTGATTTATTAAAAAAAAATCTAAAAGTATGTAAACAACGTGAAAGTTTATATTTTTATTGGTACAACTAAAAATTTATATTATCTAATTAATTGTGTCATTTGTATTTTAAGAAAAAATCAACAAAAATATTTTCTTTTGGTTACAAATATTGTTAATAATTACTATTAGTATTAGATAGTATTAAAACTTGATAATAAAAATGCAGTCATCAAGAATAAATCAATAAAAATATTAATTTTTTATTATAAATATTGATATTAATTAGTATTAATATTAGAGAATATTAAAATTTGATTTTGGTGGCAAAGAAATTAGGTGAGAGTGAAAATTGGGTGGTATGTGTGGAAAAAGATGGACGAGAATTAAATAAATAAATATTTATGACTCTTAATATAACATAATTCTATAGTTTAAAGAACAATAAATGAATAAATATTAAGAGACATAAACTATAAAATTAGGGTAATATTTATCATAATTGATTTTATAAATTGTAACTAAATCCTAATTTATATTTACTATGCTTATTTTTTCATTAGACTGTTTTTTTTTTACTAAATTCTTAACCTAGTAATAAAAAATCTAACAATGAGGGATGGTGACATTGAAAGGATTCTCATATTGGCAATAGAAGGTAAGAGATCTTCTGCTTGAACTATATTTTATGGAGTTAGTGGAAACGAGAAAAGAGGCATTGGTTATGTTAAACCAAATAACTCTATGTTTAAGCCTAAACCCAAAGAGACTATGATAAAGCCAAAAGCTTTATACTCTCATTTCACCTATGGTCACACACATAATATTTATTCTGCACTGAAACCATGGGTTGATAAAACCTCCGAGAGAATTAGCAACAAAGGACCCAAAAAGATGTGGGTACCTAAAAACAAAATAGTCTATGTGCAAATATCTTTAGCAGTCTAGTTGAGACACCAATCATCAATCATGGTACCTGGACTCTGGGTACTCACGACATATGACGGGAAGAAGACATATGTGCCAAGAGTTGGAACTTAAGCCTGGAGGCTTTGTAGGCTTTGGAGGATTTCAAAAGGGTAAGATCATTGGTACTGGAACAATAGGTGATGGTTCTCTTCCTTTTATTTCCAATGTCTTATTAGTTGATGGTTTAATGCATAATCTCTTGTCCATAAGTTAATTAAGTGACGATGGGTATGACATTATTTTGAATCAAAAGTCGTGAAAAATTCTAAGTCAAAAAGATGACCATGTACTTTTCAGTGGCTAAAGGAAAAAACAACATTTACAAAATCAAACTTTCAGATTTAGAAGAACAAAATGTTAAACGCCTTATGTCAGTGAAAAAAAAGAAATGGACTTGGGATAGACGATTGGACCATGTTAGGATGAGTACAATCTTTAAGCTAAACAAACTCAATTTAGTCAGAGGTCTTCCAAATCTGAAGTTTTCTTCAGATGCTCTTTGTGAGGCATGCCAGTAAGGCAAGTTTTCAAAAACATTTTTCAAAGCAAAGAATGTTGTTTATACTTATAGGCCTCTGGAACTCTTGTATATTGATTTATTTGGGCCAGTTAAAACTGCCTCTGTCAATGGCAAGAAGTATGGGTTAGTCATCATAGATGACTTCATCAGATGGACTTGTGTAAAGTTCTTAAAACACAAGGATGAGTCACATTATGTGTTTACTACCTTCTGCACTCAAGTGCAAAATGAAAAGAATTTAAAAATTGTCAAAGTCAGAAGTGATCATGGAGGCAAATTTGAAAATAAATATTTTGAAAACAATGACATTTCTCATGATTTAAAAATTGTTGAATGGAAAAATCATACTCTACAAGAAATGGCTAGAACCATGATCAATAAGACTAATGTAGAAAAGCACTTCTGGGCAAAAGCAGTAAATACTGCATCTTGTATTCAAAATAGGATCTCTATAAGACCAATTCTAGAGAATAATCCATATGAACTGTGGAAGAACAAAAAGCCCACCATTTCATATTTCCATCCCTTTGGATGTACTTGTTATATGCTTAACACTAAAAATATCATGAACAAGTTTGATTCCAAAGCTCAAAAGTGTATCATGTTAGAATACATTGAACGCTCAAAAGGCTACAAAGTGTATAACACTGAAACCAAAAATGTTAAAGAATCAATGCATGTTAAGTTTGATGATAAGCTTAACTCTGAAAAGTCAAAGCTAGTTTATAAATTTTTCGATTTATAAATTGTCTATTTAGACTCTGAGGATAAATCCTCTGGAGATGATCAACAAGAAAGCAAACAGTCAGAACCAGAAGTTGCTGACACACCAGCACCTCTGAAGAAGTTCAAGCAAATACTATCTCATCCTGAAGATATGATTATGGGTGAAAACACAAAACCTGACAGAACCAGATCCTCATTCAGAAGAGATAAAGAAACATTTCTGGTTTTAATGTCTGTAATGGAACCAACATCCATTGATGAAGCACTTATAGACTTTGAATGGATTTTGGCAATGCAAGAAGAATTGAATCAATTCTCCATAAATGATGTATGGACTCCGGTTCCCAGACCCAAAGAAAAACATGTCATTGAAACCAAGTGGGTCTTCAAAAACAAGCTAAACGAGCAAGGAGAAGTGGTAATAAACAAAGCCAGTCTGGTTGCACAAGGCTATAGTCAACAAGAAGGAATTGACTATACTGGCTAGGTTGGAATATATTTGTCTTTTAATATCCTTTGCAGTTAATCATAATATTATTCTTTATCAAATGGACGTTAAAAGTGCAGTCTTGAAGGGGTATATAACAAAGGAAATGTATGTTCATCAACCCCCTGGGTTTGAAAATCACAAAAATCCAGAATTTGTTTATAAACTTAAGAAATATTTGTATGGTTTTAAACAAGCTCCCAGAGCTTGGTATGAAAGACTTAACAACTTTCTTCTACAAAATGGTTTTTTAAGAGGAAAATTTGACACGACTATATTTTGTAAATCAGACAATAATGACATTTTAATAGTTCAAATTTATGTTGATGACATCATATTTGGCTCTGCTAATGCTTTTCTTTGTCATGATTTTTCTAAGTCAATGCAGGTAGAATTTGAAATGAGCGTGAATAGTGAATTGAAGTTATTTTTGGGAGTTCAAATTAATTAAGTTCCATAGGGAACTTACATTCATTAGAGTAAGTGTACAAGAGATCTTCATAAGAAGTTCGATATGGCCGAAATCAAACCTGCAAAGACTCTCATGCATCCAACAAGCAATCTGGGTAAGGATAAATAAGGTAAAAAGGTAGAGCAAAAGGTATACAGAGGTATGATTGGCTCTCTATTGTATTTAACTTGCTATATACCTGACATTTTGTTTAGTGTCTGTTTGTGTGCCAGATTCCAGTCAGATCCTAGAGAATCTCACTTAACAGTTATTAAGAGAATCTTTAGGTATCTGAAAAATACTACTAATCTTGGTTTGTTTTTGTTAGCTGGGATTTTGACAAGGGCAAAAATCTCAGGACAAAGCTAAAGGTACACTAATGACGTGTACTTAAAAAGTGTCTTAGGTCGAAGATATTTTGGGTCTGTCGTACCTCAAAAAAGCACGATCCTTTGCGAATGGATGCGGAAAACTAAGTCTCCACCAAACTTTATTTATTCCAAGAAGGAATAGGAAAATATAGATAAAACCTTTAGGGAAAGAACATGGTCATCACAACCAAGTTCTAGGTTTGGGAGTCGGTTATGCTAGGGGAAGGTATTAACACCCCCTCACGTCCGTTGTACTCAACGGGAACCTCTTAATTCGATTCGTGAGGAATGTTAGCTAAGGTTGTTTGTTTTCTTCTAAGGGAATAAAGAGAAAAGGTATGAGAAAATGATTTAATTGCTAAGGGAAAATGGGCGATTTTATATTAGGGTGCTCGCCAAGGATTGGGGCCCTTGTGCCTACGTATCTTCATTGTGAGAAATGAAGAATCAGAGCATTCGTAGTTCATGGGACTACGGGTTATTAGTTCGTTTTATTGAACAAATGTTTAGGTCGCATTCTAAGGGCGAATCGTTAGCTTTTCTACTTTTGGCGAAGGCTTAAGCATTTGGTTTACAGGCGCGTTAGAAGGGACTAAACATCGTTCTTTTGAGAAAAAGTTTTAATCGCACGGCGGCGAAAAGTTGAATTACTGTGTTGATGCTTTATTTGGATGACGATCGTTCGGATGCCAAGGAAGGCTCCTCGTATCCAAACAAATCGAGAAAGTGAATCGAAGGCTCGACTCTCTCTCACTTCAACCTTAATTGTGAAAGGGTTTGATATAGTTAAAGTTTTTTAAGCGGATGACGATTATTCGAACAACAAGGAAGGCTCCTTATTATATAAATAATCGGGAGAGTGAGTCGAAGACTCAACTCTCTCTCTCTTTTTCATCTAAATGATTGAGAAAAATAGGATTGATTCGGTTTATTACGAAAATAGTTAGATGTGGAACGGATTAAGAATCTTTTAGAGAAGACGATTGTTCGAGCGTAAGGAAGGCTCCTCATACCCAAACAATCGAGGGGAGAAATTGAAGGTTCCATTCCAACTCCCTTTTCATATTTTAATAGAAATATAGTCTAAGTATGATTAAGTTAATCATTTTGACTTTGATAAAATGATTGATGTTGATCAAGGTTTAAATTTGCATACGAAACGGTGCAAGGGTTTGAACTAAAGGAAATGAGGTTCTAAGAGGTGTAAGATAAGGTCGATGGCGATGCACAAGGTAATCGACTTACAAGGGTGAAAAATGACTCGACATTGAATCGAGAATTATTTTGAAAATATTTAATTTTAGAAGGTCAAGTTGCTTAACTAAATTAATTGAAATAATCAAGAGAAAATACCTTTAATTAGAAAAATTAATTGATTAAAATTGGTTAAATCAATTAATTAGACTAATTAGAATTAATTATCAAGAATAATCAATTAAAAAAATTAATTCAATTGATTAACCAAATTAATTAAATTAAATTAGTAAAATTAACTAACTAAAATAAAACTTAAACAAATTAATTTTTACTAACTAAAATGAAAATGACTAATTGAATTAGAATAAAATGCACATGGAGGGGTGCAAGTTAAAAAGGAAGAATAGAAACACACGTGAGTCCAAAAGTCCAATTAATTAATCTTAATTCTACTAATTAATTAATTAAAAATACTAAACTAAAGAAAAAATAACTAAAAGGAAATAAAAAACATAAAAACTAAAAAAATGGAAGGAAAAAAACTAAGGAAACGTGAAGGGTGAGGCATTTCTCATTAATTGACATCACACATTTGAAAAAGTCAAATAATAACAATAGAGTTTGAAGCCTAAGGATAGGGCTGACAATGAATCAAACCAACTCGAAAATAGTTCGAAATTCGATTCGAAAATTAAATCGTTGAACTAGATTCATGAACTAAATGAGCTAAATATGAGCTAAAAACTAAGTTCATTAACTAAATGATCTGAACTTGAACTATACATAGTTCGACTCGTTAGGTTCATGAGTCATTTCTATTATATATGAGATAGATTATATTGTCTTTAAGAGTAGGCTTAAAGATTTGTTCTAAATCTTAGTCTCATATTTTCTTTTAATCTAACGGTTTTAATTGATAATTTATATTCTCAAGTGAGTAAAATATTTCTACGAATAATTATACAAATAAAATTAACATCGTATAAATTCCAATCTTATAACTTTTATTTTATTTCTATATTTTTTATTTAAAAAATTTAATTTAAAATGTCAAATATAGATATATAAAAAATAGACTTTAAAAAATTACTTTTAAGTATGTGAAATAAGCGAGTTGAACCTAACAAGATAAACCTAACGAGTTGAACCGAGATATCCGTGAACTTCTAACAAGTCGAGTTTGACCTGGAAAAAAAGTTCATGATGAACTCGAACTCGAACTCGGTCAATTCTTAACGAGTCGAGTTTGAGCTGAAAAAAATGTTCGTGATGAACTCGAACTCGAACTCGGTTAATTCTTAACGAATCGAACTGAACTAAGGCAAGTTCGACTCGACTCGAATCATTTTCAGCCCTACCTAAGGAGGAACAACATGCAAGAACAGAGAGAACAGAGAGACAAGGAGCTTTGGACTCAAGTTAAAGCCAAAAGAAGGAGAGGTAGAGAGACAGACCGCTATAAGTCTAACAGGTTTGCTTTTGACAACAAAAGAATCACTACTTGTTATGTCAATAATGTCCCGAGAGATGTCTGTGAGAAAGAAATGAAGAGGGCTTTTGAAAGGTGGGGAAAGGTAGTGGATGTATTCTTAGCTAATAAAAGAAACAAATGGGGAAAAATTTTCAGTTTCGTAAGATATAAAGGTGTGAAAGATATCGTCTGGCTAGAGAATCAACTCAAGGATATATGGTTTGGACCGTACAAAACTTGGGTGAATATTTCTAAATTCGACAGGAAAACAAAACTTGGAGCTATGGACATGAAGGGTAGACATGGAGTTATGGAGATGAAGGTGAATCAGGAGTCAAATAAGCACACATATCAGGAAGCATCAAGAGGCAGGGACAAAGAAATCAAATCTAGAAACGGCAGCTTAAGAAAAGTCGGTAAAACATATTTAGATGCAATCAAACACAACGAAAACCATGACAGAAATCTGGTAGACAACAATAGAAGTCTTAATGAAAGCTGTTAGTTCTTGTATTGGCTGGAATTTTGGTAAAACAAAGTTGAACAATGTTGATGTCATATGTCTGATGTCTTAACATTGGTTCCTAACATTAGTTGTTGCAGGGTTGAAGTTTTATCTGCTGATGTTAAACTTGATGTCTTGACATCAGTTATCAGAACATCAGAACATCAGGTTGTGATGTTTTAGGGCTGTGCGTGTTAGTTTGTTTTAAGGAGATCTGTTAGAGAGATTGGATGCGAATATCTTGGAGAAGATATTTTCAATCAGATATGGAGCAGATCATGTAACTAACATTAGGGTTGATTTGAAAAGATTTAAAAAGATTAGAAGATCAAATCTGTTTTAAATTCTGTTTAATAACAAATCAAATCAGATATTTGGAAGAGGTCCAAGCCCAAGTCAGAATTCTATTTAAAGCAGCCTCAACCCTTGTTGGAAGATAACGAAGACAAGAGAGCAAAGACTGAGAGTCAAGTTAGAGTTTCCATGTGTATTTTGTAAGCCTTTCATGGTTGAATAGGTGTTACTATTTTGGGTTGTAAGTGTATTCACTCTAGAGCTTTTAAGCAAGAGTGTGTTGTTCTTGATCAAAGCTGTTAAGCAGGATCAAGGTGGGTTTTAAAGTGTAATCTTTGAATTGTATCACTGAGGTGATTTAGGGAGTGAGTGGTTTCTCATATCTAAGTGGTCTCTTAGGTAGAAGTGTCATTGGGTAGTGATTAAGATTAGTAGATGTCAACTGGGATTGTTGAGTCTGTAATTTAATACTACTTATAGTGAATTTCCTCCCTGGCTTGGTAGCCCCCACACGTAGGTAGTTAGACCGAACTGGGTGAACAATTCATTGTGTTGATTTACTGTTGTTATAGCCTTGTTCATATTAGCAGATTGTGTTGTTGTGACATCACACTTAACATCACACATCTGATACCAGAATTTCAATTGGTATCAGAGCAGGCATCCTGCTCTGCATCTGGGTGAGATCTAGGGCTGATACTTTCTGGTGCAATGGACAAGGAGAGTGGTGGATTTGTGAAAAGACCCCCTATTCTAGATGGCTCTAATTATGACTATTGGAAACCACGTATGGTTACCTTCTTGAAGTCATTAGACAACAGGGCTTGGAAGGCTGTCTTAAAAGAATGGAAAGCACCTGTTATTGTTGAAAAGGATGGTACAACAAAACTGAAACCTGAGGAAGATTGGACCAAGGAAGAAGATGAACTTGCTCTAGGAAATTCAAAAGCTTTAAATGCCATATTTAATGGTATTGACAAGAACATCTTTAGGCTGGTCAACACTTGTGAAGTAGCTAAGGAAGCTTGGGATGTCTTGAAAACTACTCATGAAGGAACCTCCAAGGTCAAGATGTCAAGACTTCAACTGCTGCTTACAAAGTTTGAAAATCTGAAGATGAAGGAGGATGAAACCATTCATGATTTTCACATGAATATTCTTGAGCTGTCCAATGCTTCTAGTGCTTTAGGAGAAAGAATGACTGAAGAGAAGCTGGTAAGGAAGATTCTCAGATCCCTCCCCAAGAGATATAAAATGAAGGTGACTGCTATTGAAGAAGCTCAAGACATCAACAAGATGAGGGTTGATGAGTTGATTGGTTCTCTTCAAACTTTTGAGTTGGGGTTGAATGAGGAGCCTGAAAAGAAGACCAAAAGCATAGCTTTGGTGTTTAATACTGAAGATGGTAAGAAAGAGTGTAATTTTAAAACTCAGGAGGAACTGTCAAATGTTGTTGTGATGCTTAGGAGACAGTTTAATAAGGTGCTAAAGAGAATGGACAGAAACTATAGACCTAATGTTAAGAACATCACATCTGACAACAGCAGGTCTAGTAATCAAGTGAAGAAAACAAGAGATGAAGAAAAGTCCAATCATAACAAAGGAGTTCAATGCTATGAGTGTGAAGGTTATGGTCATGTCAAGAAAGAATGTCCTACGTATCTCAATAAGCAGAAAAAGGGGTTATCTGTTTCCTGGTCTGATACAGATAGTGAAAGTGAAGAAGAGAATGCCAAGCATGTTAAGGCATTGACTGGAATATGTGCCTCTGATGGAGAATCTAGTGATGGTGAATTAACCTTTGAAGAGCTGGCATCTTCTTATCAAGAGTTGTGTCTGAAAAGTGAAGAGGTCTGTCAAGAAGGGGAGAAGCAGAAGAAAATTATAATACAGCTTGAGACTGATAAAGCTGAACTTGAGAATGAAGTTTTGTTGTTAAATTCCCAGCTTGATCAAATGTCAAAATCCATCAGAATGTTAAATAGTGGAACTGACACTCTGGATAAAATACTTGAAGCTGGAAAAGGAGCAAGTGATAAGACTGGTCTAGGATATGAGGGTGAGAAGAAGATATCTGCAGAGGCTAGTTCTTCTGGGGTTAAACAGAACATTCCACATCATCGTGAAAAAGGAAATGGTTCTGGAATTAAGAAGGTTGTCCCTCACCTTGGGCCACAAAATAATGGAAAGGGTTATGGTCCTGTACCTAAGAAGTTTTTGTCTCAACCTCAAGGAAAGCCTCAGGTTTCTGAAGCTAGGCAGTATATGCCTCCTCAATACCATAGGAGTATGCAGGCTTCTAGTTTCAAACATAACATGTTCCATTCGATGTCTTAACATCAAGGGAAAATGTATGGTTTTTGACCTAATAATGCTGTGCCTCATTGTTATGGCAGAAGAAAGCCTCATCATCATGGTAGAAGACATCCAAATCATTACAAAAGACAGACTCATCACTACAGAAGACAGCCTAATTATGGGAGAAGACAGCATCAATATTTTGATAGATGGCAGCCTCAGCAGTATGACAGAAATCATCATCAAGGTGGCAGACATTTCAATCACTTCAGAGAAGAGATTCAAAGAGTGAGATGTTACTATTGTGGAAGATTTGGCCATATACAATCTTCTTGCTTTAAACTGCATGGTTATCCCAAATCTGTTCCTCAACCTAGACAGAAGCAGAACAGGTCTCGGGCTGTTAAACAATGGGTTCCTAAAGCTGCTGTCACATGTCTATTAGCTCACTCATCTGTTAGAACCCCAGCTATGGTTGGTTGGTATTTTGACAGTGGTTGCTCAAAGCATATGACAGGTTTCAAGAATCATTTGGTGGATATCAGGACTTACTCCACAAATGATGTAACTTTTGGTAATGGAGAAAAAGGGGAAGCTAAAGGAATTGGAAAATTGAATTGTGAGGCTGGACCTAATCTTGAAAATGTACTTCTTGTCAAAGGATTGACTGCTAATTTGATCAGCATTAGTCAGTTATGTGATGAAGGATTCAAGGTTAGCTACACTAAAGATGAATGTTTAGTGACTAATGAGAAGAGTGAAGTCGTTATGAGGGGAGTTAAATCCATAGATAACTGTTATTTATGGGTTCCTCAAGAGTCCAGCTCATCAGGTAATGTCAAGGATGATGTTATAACATCTGAATGTGACATTAGAAGGATCACCAAACAACCTAGTGTTATGCAACTATTCAGAGGAAATCTTGAAGAAACTAAGGTCATAAAGGTTGATCACTCAGATATGAAGTGTAATGACAATTTCCCTAAAGATATGTGTGCTGAAATTTGTGATGTCTTAAGTAGAAATTTGGGCATGTGGAAAAGGCATCTGAGGTTAATGACTTATGGTGGGCATTTATTAAATTTCAAAAATTTAAAAGGAAATTTGTTTTGGTGGGGAAAATACATCTATTGGCTTTTAAGTGACCAACAAAAGCAGCCCCCTTACCTTAGGCTATCATTCCCTATTGTTACTCTCACACGCTACATCAATCTCCACACTCCAAGTCTGTTCATCTTCTCTCCAAAGATTGGAAGACACAACACATCCTTGTACGTCAATTGTTTCAAAGGAACAATGTCTCAACATGGGTCATCTCCCTCCAAGAAGTCTGCTTCAAAGAGCTCTTTGCATGCAACATCTAGGGTTTCGACGAAAGAAGTTTCAATAGATGAAGCCTTGGACATAGCTCCTCTCTCTATGATTCCAGGTTCAGAAAAGAAAAGACCTGAGAAGTATCAACCTAAGAGGCCTTCAAAAGGTAACACTTCTGATCAATCTGCGGGTAAGAAATTTGATGATAGCAAAAGTAGAGCGTTTGTCACTAGTGTTTTTTTTTTTGAGACAAACCTACTCCTAAGACTACCACCCCTCTCCCTCAAGCTGTTGAAGAAAGGGTAGATGTGGACAAAAGTGTTGATCAGATTGTCACAAAAATATTTGAGAAAGGGATTTCTGTGAAGGGAATATCTAGACCTCTGAGTTAAATGCCTGCTGATCAATCTGTTAGAGAAAAGGGTGACATGCAAACTTCTGAAATCAATCTTCACAGATTGGCTGTGTCTGTCATTGAAGATGCAGAAGCTGAAGTTGAAGATATTGATACTCATATTGAAGATGAGGTTGATGTTGAACATGATGTCAAAACATCACCTGCTAGGATTGATGTTTCTAGTCCCAGAGGAATGAAGACTGCTGATGTGGTGGATGTGGTCGACCTATCAGATAATGAAGTTATTGGTAAAGTTGTCCCTGGTATTGCCAAAAGAATAAGGTCTAGAAAAGGGAAGTCTGCAGATGCTTCACCTAAGGAGAGACCTGAGAACAAAAAGAAGAAGTCAACTATGGTTGGTCCTACTAAGACTTGGAGCAAGGTTGTTGTGACTTCCAAAAAGAGGAAGCAGAGGGAAGAATCAGAATCTGAGTTTGATGTTGATGATGATGTTCAAGACATCACTCCAGTCAGAAGGTCAATTTTGAAGAGGATTTCTGACAAGGTTCCTGAAGTGCCTGTTGACAACATATCCTTTCACTATGAAAGCAGTGCTCACATGTGGAAGTTTGTGTGTCAAAGGAGATTAGCCCTGGAAAGGGAGCTTGGTGGAGATACTCTGGAAATTAAGGAAGTTATGGGGTTGATCAAATTTGCTGGGCTAATGAAGAATGTGTTTGGGTTGTCCAAATGCTATGATGGGTTAGTCAAGGAATTTGTAGTAAACATTCCTGTGGCTATTAATGACAACAGAAGTGGGGATTTTAGAAAGGTATATGTAAGATGTCAGTGTGTTAATTTTTCTCCTGAGATCATTAACACTTACCTAGGAAAAGATGAGAAAGAGTATAAAGAGTTGGAAGTGACTGATAATGCAGTGTGCCAAGAAATCACAGCAGGACAAGTGAAGGTCTGGCCTTTAAAAGGAAAGTTGTCAGCTAGTTTGTTAAGTGTTAAATATGCTATTTTATACAGGATAGGTGCTGCCAACTGGGTCCCTACTAATCACAAGACCACTAGATCTGTTGGATTGGGAAAGATGATTTATGCTATTGGGACAAAGCAAATATTTGATTATGGCTCCTACATTTTTTATCAAACAATTAAGCATGCTGCTACAAATGCTGTGAAATTACCTATTGCTTTTCCCTCTCTTATCTGTGGGATCATCTTGTCTCAGCATCCTGGTATTTTACATCAATATGATGTTGTATGTAAAAGGGAGTCTGCTCTGTCAATTCACTACAAGTTGTTTGAAGGAACGCATGTTCCTGACATTGTCAAGACATCTGCCTCAACATCGCACCAGCCAACTTCCAAGACTGGAATGATTTCTGAGCTGGAGGAAGCATGTAAAGAGTTAGATGAAGTCATTAGCGTTAGTACTGAAAGGAAACGAAAATTTGAAAGACTAATTTTGACTCTAAGAATGGCAGAAAAAGAAGGTGAGGAAGTCAATACAAGTAAGGATGATGATGATGTCCATACTGAAGATTCAGGGTCTGAGACTGAGGAGGATGCAGTTGGTTCTACTGATGAAGATTGAATTGCTGCTTTTACTGTTTATTGCTTTTGTAGTTTGTAGTTTTGTTTTTTTTTTGTTTCTGTACATTGTGTGCATGTTGTGTAACTTGGATAAAAGTACTTTTATGCTTATCTGGTTTTTGGTCTATGATTTGTCATGTGGTGCTGACTTTTGACTGACAAGGAGAGCTAGTAGGACTATCTGTTGTAAGTGGCTAAAAAGGGGGAGAGTTAGCCTATGTGCCTATATGTTGCCTAGTTGTCTGATGTGGTTCTAGGCTTGAGGGGGAGTGTGCATGTTTGAACAGCTGGTATGCTGGTTCTTGTTTTGAGGGGGAGTTTAGCTTTGTGCAGATTTTGGATGTGATAAAATGTGATTGCTACTGGTTTTGTTTTGGAATGTTAGGAGTATGAAGTTTTCCCGCTGCAGGTATCTCTGATGTTGGCAGAGGTTGTTTTAGCCAAAATTAGCCAAAGGGGGAGATTTTTAGTTCTTGTATTGGCTGGAATTTTGGTAAAACAAAGTTGAACAATGTTGATGTCATATGTCTGATGTCTTAACATTGGTTCCTAACATTAGTTATTGCAGGGTTGAAGTTTTATCTGCTGATGTTAAACTTGATGTCTTGACATCAGTTATCAGAACATCAGAACATCAGGTTGTGATGTTTTAGGGCTGCGCGTGTTAGTTTGTTTTGAGGAGATCTGTTAGAGAGATTGGATGCGAATATCTTGGAGAAGATATTTTCAATCAGATATGGAGCAGATCATGTAACTAACATTAGGGCTGATTTGAAAAGATTTAAAAAGATTAGAAGATCAAATATGTTTTAAATTCTGTTTAATAACAAATCAAATCAGATATTTGGAAGAGGTCCAAGCCCAAGTCAGAATTCTATTTAAAGCAGCCTCAACCCTTGTTGAAAGGTAACGAAGACAAGAGAGCAAAAACTGAGAGTCAAGTTAGAGTTTTCGTGTGTATTTTGTAATCCTTTCATGGTTGAATAGGTGTTACTATTTTGGGTTGTAAGTGTATTCACTCTAGAGCTTTTAAGCAAGAGTGTGTTGTTCTTGATCAAAGCTGTTAAGCAGGATCAAGGTGGGTTTTAAAGTGTAATCTTTGAATTGTATCACTAAGGTGATTTAGGGAGTGAGTGGTTTCTCATATCTAAGTGGTCTCTTAGGTAGAAGTGTTATTGGGTAGTGATTAAGATTAGTGGATGTCAACTGGGATTGTTGAGTCTGTAATTTAATACTGCTTATAGTGAATTTCCTCCCTGGCTTGGTAGCCCCCAGACGTAGGTAGTTAGACCGAACTGGGTGAACAATTCATTGTGTTGATTTACTGTTGTTATAGCCTTGTTCATATTAGCAGATTGTGTTGTTGTGACATCACACTTAACATCACACATTTGATACCATAATTTCAAAAGCAAGAAAGGGGCAAGGGTTGAAGCACAAAGGAGGGTTGGTATGTCAATTTCAGTATCTGAAGATGAAATGCAATGGGCAAGAAGAGGATTTATCGGGTGTGTGCGAGAAGTAGAAGAAATCTATGATTTACAACAGAGTATGACGGAGGAAGGAATAACCACAGTTAAGGTCATTCCAATTGGAGGAGAAAAGGTTTTTTTAAAATTAGATGAAGAAGAGGAATTTAAAATATTGGTAGAGGAATCAAGATAATTGTTCAATAGGTGGTTTAGTATGATCAGAGAATGGAAAACCTCTGATGTAACAGCATAAAGATACGTGTGGTGTCGGATTTTCGGTGTCCCGGCTCATGCTTGGAGGAGAACGACATTCTCTTTGATATCCTCTTCATATGGAAGATTAATGAAGATGGATGCTGCGACGGAAAATATCCTAAGACTCGATGTGGCTCGTGTTTGGATTAGAACACCATTAGTTGAGTTCATAAATAAGATAAAGGAAATTCAGGTTAATGACGAGACATTCACCATTCGTATTACAGAAGAACTGTGTGACTTTTATACAACCCAAGCTTGTCCGAAAATGCAGGAAAAATCTGAGGAGTGTGAAGAAGACGATTCAGAGAATTCTGAAGAAACTTGCATACCTCCATCCCTGTCTTCCATGGAGGACGATGATTTCAGGAAGAAGATCGAGGAAAACTTTTGGTGTATGTTACGAGACGAAGAAAAAAGGTGCCATGATGGAAGTGCGGCGCTCGAGGAGGAAAACCCAGGCGGCGAAAATCAGGAAAATAGGAGTTGCAGTGATGTAGTCTTGGAACGCGAGGAGGGAAGGAATAACAAAGCGGATGAAGCAGTTACTCTAATTATCCACTTACTAAACATTGAAGAGATAGAGGCTGAGGAGAGAGAAGAACAACCTAAAATAGATGGCCAAGAAGGAAAATAGATAGAGTCAATTATACCTAATGTTAAAAAAGACAGAAAGTTGGTGGCAGGTGCAGAGGTCCTAGTCTCTTATAATAACCCAGAAAAATATAAGGCACTTTCGTGTGGGCCCAAAAATAAAATAGCAAGTGAATTAAGCCAACCTAACTGGGTCACGGAACTGGAAGTGGGCCGAAAGAAAAATAATAGCCCAATTGAGCGGATGAGCCTCAACTTACCGGATAGGTATAAATAGTGTGATCCAAATCAACCTAATCTTTAGCTTCAAGCCGTGGATCAGAACATCATTGACAAAGATAATATAATAACGGGGCAGTCCGACAAATTGGAGGAGGAAAATCACAATACATTTGCAAATGAAAATCTGAGGAAAATAGCCACGGATACATCACAGGGAATAGCAAATGAAGACGGAAGTGCGGGTGGAAGAATTACAACATCGAATCACAAACTGGAAGAAAACAACAGATACCAATCACCAAGCAAGGAAGCTCAAGTTTGCAAAGACAGAAGAAAAAGAAGATCATAAATTTTAAAATTAAAGAAGAAAGAGAGAAAGAAAGGGAAGAGGACGACATCAAAGTGTAATTGCAATTAGAGAAATAAAATACAGAACCGGGTAAGTCCCAATTTCGATCTGAATATACTTAATGAAGCAGAAAAAAAGAGTTGGCTTATGTTACATAACAATGCGGTGGAGGTGGCTAAAGATGTGTGGGATTTGGGAAAAGGAATTGGGTTGATCCATAAGGGTGAACAAGGAGAATTAGTGCAGGAATTGGCGATGGGAATAAGAGGAGGGATTCAAATAAAGTAAAATGGAGTTCAGAGACTTCTCAGGTGTGGGGAGAATTAATATTCTGGGAATGAAGATCATCAGTTACAATATTAGAGGATTATGAGGGGTGGCAAAGAAAAAGGAAGTTAGTAGTGTAGCACCTCAAAATTTGCCCTCTTGTTGTTGCCTAGCTTATGCTTCATTGCATTACACTTAGACTTCATTTCATCTCATATAGCATGCATGTTGCATAAGGGCATGTGATCAGTGAATTGCAGAGCATTGACTATCCCAAGCCATGGAACAAAAGCCAAGGGTCTCCCAACAAGTCTCAAGGGTCTCTTACATCTCACATGATTTCAATTGATCCCACAAGTCATGAGAAGATGGGAATTCATCAAGAAGATTGGACAGTGCATCATCTCCTATCAAACAGTCCAGATTAAGGTTTGTGATCCAAGCATTCTCCTGATGAAATTTTGGTTCAAACTTGATCTCAATGTTTTCTACATGATGACAAGTATCTAAGGATGGAAGATTGGCCATTGGTTCATTTTGGAAGAGGTTCAATTGGCCAGTTGCTTGAAAATCAAGAAATTGGGGAAAAAGTAAATTGTGCTGTGAAAAAAGTCAACTCCTGACTTTTTAGGGTCAAATTCATGAAATTCAAGTTACATATGTTCATTGGACAAGATTTGATCAAGAAATGATGGAGGAATCATGAAAAATCAAGAAATGTACAAAGTTTCCATTTTTAGAAACTTAGGGTTTCCAAAAATGGCAAGTTTGGACCATTTTGCACTACACTTTAAGGATTCCTTTCTTCATGATAAAAACATTAAACTTCAGGCCCAAGTTGAGCCAATTGAAGATCACACTCTAAGCTTCAAATCCATATAAATAACTCTTCCATTGGATCAAAATTGAGGGAGTTATGATCAATCAAAGTTTGGTAAAATCAAGGCAAAAACCAAGTCATGGCAAGGCAAGCTCAGGCCTCTAGGCCATAATTTCATCAAACACTTGGTGTGCCAAATGTCAAGCCATTTTTCTCATTGAAGGAAGCTTCAAATGAAAAAATGTTGAACATCAAAGTTGTTTCTCTCAATGTCCTCTTCAACTTTTATGTTGGACATTTTTCCATTTGAACAAGTTATGATGGAGTTATAGGGGTCCAAAGTTGATGGTTTCATGCTGAAATTTCACAAGTCATGATGCCATGCCAGCCTACCAGGTCACGCGCCCATGAAACCAGTTTTGTGTATTAATGTTTAGAGCTATTTTTGGTCATCTTACAAGCTTCTATTCAATTCAATTTCCATACCAATCATGTTCTCCCATGTTTCCTCTTTCTAATAACACCAAAACCTCACCCTTTCATCCATTGACATGAGAGAAATTCCTTCTCAAACTTGCACATTTCCATTGATTAGTTGTGGCTGCCAAAATCAGAATGTTATGTCATGGTTGTTGTTGTTCATTTTGTTTTGCACGCATCAAATAAACACTACACACCTCCCCACTCTTTTCTTCATTTGGACAAACAACATTATCTTACACATTACACATACATGCTACATACATGATCCACACACCAAAAAGGAAATGCCAAACTTGTTCAACAAGTTTCTACTACACCACACATCAACATCACTACTCTTCATTTCATGAGTTTCACGATAAACTAGCATGCTCCCTCATCACCATATCCAAACCTTTCCAACTCGCCAATAACTAACATGACTCAGTTAGTTAGCTAAACTCATTTAACCAACTTAGTTAACTCATTTTCCAACCATCAACCACATGAGTTAACATCTTAACCTCACCTATATAAGCTGAACTCAACACTATTGGAAGGGGGCTTCTTCATTTCTCAGATTTCACAAATTTTTCTCTACAAACTCTCTCTGAACTTTCTCTCTTTCATTGCACGAATTCATCAATCTTCATCCACATTTCATCTTCATCATCATCAATGTTTCATTTCTTATCAAGAATAAGAGAGAAGAAGTTCAATTCATCAAGTGTAGTTTTAGTTCATTTG
The DNA here is from genome assembly GCA_022829125.1 of Lathyrus tuberosus. NCBI lineage: Eukaryota > Viridiplantae > Streptophyta > Magnoliopsida > Fabales > Fabaceae > Lathyrus > Lathyrus tuberosus. The sequence goes on along the minus strand of JALAZF010000172.1, from coordinate 1,562,254 downwards.
AAATTTTACTCTGGTTTTCTTCAAGATCTCAAGTCTATAGCATTTATTTTGCTCAATTTAAACTCAAGAACTTGAAGATCATCTCTATTTTTTCTGAAGATCCAAAGAATCTCCACGTTTCAGGTTCCTATTTCTCTAACTTTTTTACATCTAAGTCAGTGTTTAAGCTTGTTTTCATCCTGATTATAGCTTACTAGAAGCAATGTGACATTTCCGGCTAGTGATAGGCACTCTAGGTGCTTAGAATCATTTTTTAGGGAAAGTTGTTTGTGTTCGAATCTCTTTGTTCATGCATGATATGTGGAAAATATTTGTGGATTCGTGATGTACGTGACTTCCTCTTCATTTTGATGTGCGTTTTACTGATTTCTGGAAGTATGTAAGATTTGCAGTGGCCGGAGGGGGCCAGAGAAGATGACCGGAGGTCCTTCTCGGGCCGGTGAGGTGTGTATTAGGGTTTATTTCCAGAACATATCGTGACCGTCTGATCTTTTTGATCCAACGTCTATTATCTTGCCAGCGCATAAATGATGGTGTAGTCTCTCACGTGACTTCTTTTTTGAATCAGTTGGCTTGCGTGTGTGTGCGTACAGGATTATTACCATGTGCTAGTGCTATGATTTGTTCATCTTGCATACTTGGATGTTTGATCTTGATTGACCTCATTGTATGGCTCAGATTGAATCACATGTTAACTGATTGTGTACCATTCCACACACAAACACGCGCACATTTGGACTGGGTCACCAATTGCTTTTCACACACCCTTTTTTAGGCCCAAATATTTTTCAAATAGTTTTTTACTCACGCTGCACCTCCGCTCCATTTTATTCTCATTTTTAATTTCTTTTTCATATTATTTCCATTTTCTTCTTATTAAAAATACCAAATAAACTCCAAAAATCCCAAATTAATTCATGTGTGTTCTTAACACATTTATCTAATTTTATATTATTTTTAACTCTAATTTCATGAATTTTAGATCATAATTCCATATTTTCTTTCCATTTTCTTTTTCAGTGAACTTCTTCATGAACACTTGAGCTTGCACATTTTATTTCTCTCATTTCACACACTGTTTTTCATCCATTCTTTTTGAATTGATTAAAGGGCATCTTGAAGCATCTAAACCAATTTTAATTTGATTTTTAAAGTCATTTTATCATGTGTTTGGATGTGTGTCTTTAAGTGTTTTTGTGGTGTGTTTCCATGTGATTTCATGAGGCCTTTTGAGGCATTTTTCTTTTGAGTTGTGCTATGAGGTTTTTTGGAATGTTTTACTTCTGATCAGTGATGTATATGACCTAATTCCATAATTTTCTCATGTACTTTGATATTTTTTTGATGCCTTGTGATTAGAGTTACTTTTGTGCACATTCTTCTACTTCATGTTAACATGTTTTGATGAGGCATTTATGCCACCATTTTATGATTTTTTGTGCATCTTTTATAGGTTATTTGTATGATATTATAGGTCATCCTTGTTTTATTATAGGTCACTCTGACTTGTGTTTGCATTTAGTATGAGTTTATGCATGGTAACTTGAAAGTTTGACATGGTTCCTTCTCTTGTATCTTCTTAAGCTCTACATGTTTCATGTGTACATTTTTGTATGCCATTTCATACATTCCATTGGCATCTCATTAATGGTATGCCACTATCCATATGCATTCATTAATCATTCCATATGATATACATCCTTAACATGTAAATTTGTGCATCTAATTGAAACTTATTTCTCTCCTTTTCATTCCTTTTCATCTTGTCTTTTCTACTTGAACCATTGCATTTACGCTTATATGATTGGCTATATGCATCATAAGACCCTCATAGATAATGTATGCTTCTGACCTTAGCATTTCATTAAGCATAAATGCATGTTCACTTTGCATTTCCATTCATCTTCCATCTATTCCTTTCATGGTGCATCTCTTGGATGTTTAAGGCATTATGTGTGCAAAGTTTGTGTGTGTTTGATCTCTTAACCTTAGAGAGAATCCTTTGGATATAGGTTCTGACCTTGAATGATTTTCATCTCTTAGGATCTTTATCCATTGATTCTTAATTTGTTTGATCATTACTTGTTATTCTCTCCTTATTTCACTACTTGTAAATAGTTTTGAACTAACCTTTTCATGTAGGTGCTAATGGTAAGTAAGGGTGTGGATATGCTTCCACATACACTTCTTTCTTTCATTTTCTCTTATCTCTTTTAATCAATCAACTTGTGATCATGATAAGCATTTATATGCTTTCCTTGAATAACTTCTTTCTTCTCCCTTTTGAGTAATAACTCATCTTCTACTTTAGAAGTGAGTTGTTTAATTCACTCTTCTTCTCCTTTCTCTTAGGATTAGGTTTCTTAAACCACATTAACCATAAGAACATCCATGTATGATAACTTTAGGGTTTGAGTCTTAGTCTCCCTCATTAGACTTTACCTTTCTCCACCTTTTGAGTCTCTCTTCTTCTCATCTCAAAACAAAAATCAAAAACACTTAACAAAAAGGCATAACATGTATTGTATTTGGACCTTTCATGTGAGAATAAGATAATGAGGGGTTTTCTCTCATTTTCTTAGAATGTTTAGCGTACGTCCCGTCTTGGGTCGATATGCGTGGCATTCGATCCTACATGAGAGACTTAAATACAATGCGTGTTACAAAAAACAAAAATAATCAAAACACTTCTTTCTAAAATACAAAAACAAACAAATTCTCTTCTCATCTCCTTCATTCCCTTCCTTAAGGACTCGTCATGTCCGTTCTACCGCAAACAGGTAACGCCTAAGTCTCCATATAGCGAGCTGCAACACCTAACTGCTGGGACGCACACTTTGATGTTTCCACTAAAAAACACAAGCAAAGCAACCCCCATTCAGTCGAACTATGACTGTTCTGATTTCCTCTCTCTGGTTAGATTGAGGATACGTAGGCACGAGACGGCGATGTCTTGGCGAGCAACCTCCCCCCTTAGTTCGTGTCCAAACTACGTTGACTCTGACTTTCCCGTTCCCGAGGGAATACGTAGGCCTAGGACTCCGAGGACGTCCTATCGAGTCACTTATTTTTCTTTTCTACTTCGTTTCTCCATTCTTTTCCGTTCTCGTTCCTTCTCCGGTTCAGTAGCAGTGGAGCTCCAGACGACGACACCCTTTGATCGAGACAGCAAGCGTGGATCCCATCGGGTACGATGGACGCATGGGGTGCTAATACCTTCCCCTCGCGTAACCGACTCCCGAACCCAGTTCTCTTGGTCGCAAGACCGTGCTCTTTCCTTCCCTCAGGTTTACGCAGTGTTTCCTTTCCCTCTCTTGGGATAAATACACATTGCTGACGACTCTGTTTCGGTGCCACTTTCGCGTTTGTACTTGGATGAAAATCCCGGGAGCGACAGCTGGCAACTCTGCTGGGGACTCTGGTTCCCTAAGCGGGTCACTCCTAGCGCTTGGTTGTTTGTTGTCGTTGGGTGTTTATTATGGAGCTGTGTTGTACGGTATTTTGTTGTTTTACTGTATTATTTACTGTATTACTGCATTACTATACATTACTGTATTTACCGCATTTTAGCATTTTCATTTCATATACTGTATTATACTATACTGTGCTGTGCTGCTTTGTCTGTTTGGCGGGATGGGGTATTCTGAGAGATAGGCTCAATACACAGGCCTGAGTGCACTTATGTTTATCGTGTTTCATGTCCTCTCACGCTCCATTTTGGTGCGAGGAGGGAATATGAAACACAATCTGGATGTGGTTCTCTCTAGAGAATTCTGCGTTGCGGGTCTGCCACAATGGTAGAGCTATCTGGAAGAGCTGTCAAGTCTGGATGACCTTTTAGGATGACCCCTCTTTATTTTGAGGTAAATCAGAGGACGATCTCTCTGTATGGCGATAGCATTGTATCCTTCGGGCTGAATGTGCTATTACCTCTCATTCCGAGATCCGAATTTGAGAATCCTCACTTTCTAGTACATACATGTGAGATTGGGGGGATTGTTTGCAGGTGTACAGGAACCTTTGACCTTCAACATACCCGATTTCCTTATGTGTTCTGGATTTGTTACTGAATCTTTGATCTTGACTGGTTTCTTATTCTTCTGAATTTATTACCGGACCTTTGATCTTGGTTTTGTGTATTTCACCAAATTCAGACTGCAGTACAGTGGGTTCAGCAATATATGTTCAACATTGCCCTTGCATACATATCATCATTCACATTTTTGCATTTAACCTTCATGTTTATTCATTTGCAGGGTATACTTCCTTTTGATTCCGGTTGACCGTTTCCTTTACAGATATGGATATTCCAAGAAAGTACAATGTGCATTACACGTTCTTTGACACCAAGGTGGGTCAGTTACAGAAGATGGTATCTCTTATTACTCCAGATTATGCGGGTATGTTCAGAAAGGCTCATGGAGAGATTCTGACTATGGTTGATGATTTGAATGCTTCAGAGAGGAGTGTTATTCATACTTGCTTGCATTTTTATGACCCACAGTTGAGGTGCTTCACTTTTTCGGACTTTCAGTTAGCTCTGATGCTAGAAGAGTATGCCCTTCTGCTAGGTGTGTCTCTTAAACACCAGATTCCTTTTAACTCTGACATGCGTCCTCCAAAGCCTGAGGAAGTAGCTAAGGCTCTCCATCTGAGTGTACCTGTGGTAACAGATAACCTCGCCACCAAAGGAGGTTTATCCAGTTTTCATTTGGATTTCTTGGTAGCCAAAGCTGAAGAGTGCGCTGCTAAAGCTCAATGGGAAATAGTTTGTGCTATTCTGGCCTTGAGCATTTACGGGATTATGTTGTTTGCTGATGAGCCCAAGTTTGTGGACATGAGAGCCATCCATATCTTTGTGTTGAGGAATCCTATACCTACGCTCTTGGGTGACTTGTATTACTCTGTGCATTATAGGAATGAGAAGAAAAGAGGGGGACTGGTTCGATGTTGTGCACCTCTGTTTCATAAATGGCTCATGAGTCACCGAATTCTGAGGCTTTCCTGGATCCTCATCCTGCAAAGAATTGGGCTAAAAGGTTGATTTAGTTGACGGCAAAAGATATTCGTTGGTTTAACCAAAGGACGATGGGTGGGGATTTTATCAGTAGTTGTGGAAGATATCCATATGTGCCACTCTTGGGAATAAAGGGTTGCATCAACTACAATCTTGTTATTCTGAGGAGACAGTTGGGATTTGCTTTAATAGACCCTCTGAAGGATAGTGAATTGGAAGAATCCTTCTTTTTCTCTGTGAAAGATAATCTTTTGTTGGTAAGGCAAGCGGCCGGAGCTTGGGGCAATTTGCAAACAAAAGGTAAAGTTGTCATTGACAAGTGCAATAACGTGTCTTCTCCTCAGTATGATGCATGGTTGAAAAGAAGAGTTCAGATCACTCTTTTTCCGTTCTCTATGGAAGGTCTGTCAGATCCAGTTGTTGTTGAACCTGCGACCATGATAAGTGTTATTGAATATAACAAGCTTAAGGCGGAAACGGACAAGGCAGTCAAGATGAATGAGAAGTTAAGCGAAGGAATCCAAAAGACGCTTTGTGAAAAGCGTAATGTTGAGTATGAACTTCAAAGGCTAACTGAGCGTCATGAGGCAAATGAGAAAAGAATTGCTGAAGACACTGCCTATATTCGCAAAGTTAAACAAAATGAGATAGCATTAAAAGAGGCGTGCAAGCGTATCAACAAGCAGTTGGCAAAGTATGAAAATGCACTTTCCAAAGGACAACAGAGATGGGATGAGTTCTCCAAGTGCCGAAGGGAGATTAAAGCGACAATAAGGGATGAAAATGATGAGTTGAAAAAGAATTTGAAGAGTAAAGAAAGCGAAGTTCTCAAGAAACTTAGTTCAGCTAACCGAGAGATTGAAGAGCTGAAAGTCCGCGCTGGAGTAAAGAAAGTAAAAGATTTAGCTGTTAAAGATCAAATCAGGAAGCTGGAGGAAGCTGTCAAGATAAGGAGTCAGTTGATCAGGAGTCTTACAGAGCGCCCTAATGATCCGGTTACCGAAGCACTTCTCAAGGAGGTTCGGGAAGACTTGTATGGGCTTAGTGTCTGAAGCATTTTCGTTGTTGTTCCAAGAACTCAACATCAAGATTGTTGATGGGTTTTCTTTTTTTGTATTCATGCTTTCAGTTGTATTTGTTCAGAAATAATTTGTATTTTGACAGTTCCACACTTGGTTGTGGGTTTTCATTTATGCTATGGGTATTTCGTTTCGGTATTCTTGATTCTATGAGGTGGTTTTTTCCGTCAAATTATACAATGGTTCACACAATCACTGGGCTATATATGTTGGATGTTCTGATTCATTACTGTGCACCTCTGATGTTCTATCAATATTAGCAATTGCAGGTATATGCATTATCCCATTTTGGGTCAAAACTGTAACCGAAGGAATGAATGCCTCAAAATGAATAAACATGACATTGCATAGCATGTATCATTTTGCATTTTGTTGTTTGCTTTTCAGGTACTTGTTCCAGTTTTTCCTAACCTTTATTTGGTTTCAGGCAGGATAGCTGACCAACCGATTCATCAATATTCTACTCGACTCAACCAGAAAAGAGTAATGGAGCAAATGCAAGCAGAAATGGCTGTCATGCAGGCTTGCATGGCTCAGTTCATGGAATTATTGCAAGGCGTTGCACAAGGGCAAGAGCAGCTGGGGACCCTTGTCCAACCCTTGATGACGGAGTTGAGGGAAGTACGGAGCCAAACGGGGCAGTTTACGGGGAGGATGCAAGCTTTGGTTCAAGACCAGAAAATGCTGAAGGAAGAGGTAAACCAGATGAAAACTCAGATGGGCTTGGTCATGGAAATTTTGAATACGGGGCTAAAGAAAGAAAACAATCATGTGCTTGCTGCCGCAACGGAAGTCCTTACTCCTCCCATCTCTTTGGAGTCTTCTCTAGATCATGGATTGCCTCGTGAATCCCCTCCACAAACTGAAGTTTCAGAGCTCTCTCACCAGCAATCACTTCCTGCTCCTTAAGAGGATCCTAAGTTGGAGGGGCCTAAAAGGAAGTTTGATCCTATTCCAATGCCGTATACACAGTTGCTTTCTTATTTGCTCGAGCTCAAATTGGTTGAACGTGTTAGTTTGGGACTTATTCACACAAAGCATCCTCTGGGACCTAATGCTAATGCTAGATGTGAGTTCCACTCTGGGGCACCTGGTCACAATGTTGAGAATTGTACAAGGTTCAAGCATAAAGTCCAAGAGCTCATTGATTCAGGGGAAATCAAGTTTACGTCAGTTGGCACTGATAAACAAAGGGATTTTATTCCCACTATTGCAAAGGAATTAGGGACTCTTCCCTTGTCCAAAGGAGCCACCTCATGTCATAGATCTCTTCCACAACCTGGTGCTTCAGAGGTTCTGCGTCAGCAACCCTTGTTTGTGCCTCAGCCGACTACAGAAAGGAAGGTGCAAGGGCGGATAGGACGCCCAAATCAGCATCAGCAGCAGAAGCAACTCAGATCAAGAAGGCCCAAGAGGATATTTGATCTTATTCCTATTATTTATAGTCAGTTGTTCGCTCGCTTGCTCAAAATCTCTCTGATTCAGCTGAGGAATGCCATGCCAGTACCATACCCTATCCCTCAGGACTATGACATGAATGCTAGCTGTGAGTTCCACTCAGGAACGTTTGGGCATACACTTGATAACTGTAATGCGTTTCAGCACGAGGTGCAAGATTTGATTGACTCAGGAGTCATTACCTTCACAGAAGATGGTATGCATTTCACCTGAAGCTTCCTAAGTGGTCACTGGGAACTGCAAGAGCGTCATCAGATGCAATAAGTCCAGACGGAGTCAAGTCTTCTCAACAATGGCAATTTCCAGATTCTTTACTGCATTTTCATATGTAGCTTTCATTTGTTTGTTTAAACAGTGTTTGCATGAAAACTTGTTTGTATTTTGAGTGTTGATTTTAATGCAATGAATGTGTTGTTCTTGAAGTTATTTACTTTTATGCACTCATATCATGTTTATATGCACTGCAATACCAACTTTCTTGCCTAAACTCTTGAGGGGGGATGATGAGGGAAAATACGCAAAATCTTTGGTTGTGTGCTTTCGGATAAAACCCTGTTGAGGATGTACAGGCATTGTTTCAATCCCTAAACACTAGAGATATAAGGGAGATAAACCCTCGTTAACCCCTTTGAGCCTTGAAGTGGGAGTTTCTTTTCGTATGAAAAAACCCTCACATTTAACCCAGGGGCAGGGTAGGTGTCAGTTAATTTTACCGAGCGTTCAAAATTCAAAAGGAGTGTGCATCTGAGGATCCATTACCTTCTATTTCACACATCAAGAGGTCAAAAGAGATGTGAAACCACAATGGTTAACCATCAATGATCGAGGAGTAAGGCAGTCACAACCCTTTCATGTTGGTGTAAGCCCTAGAGGCCAATACTTTTGGTACTTGTATCAAATTATTTATTAATAATAAAAGGCATTTCTTTATTATGTTTGTTTTTCCAAAATGATAAAGTCCCTAGAATAGCTAGTTCGTTTAATGAAACATTAAGTATGACTTAATCATGAGATTCCATTAAACATAAGGACACTATTCTTAAAGCATCCATAGTCGAGCTTTAATGTGAAATGGGATAGCCTTAAAGCATTAAGACTATTATGTAGATAGACTGATGATCACATCTCATGGATCATGGATAAGGAGTTATCAAGTCTTGACATAGGTATGAATATTAGGAGTAATATTTATACTGGATTGACCCAATATGAGAGTACTACATAGAATGTTATGTAAAGTGTCATAAGTTACTCTCATGGTGATAGTGGTGTATACCACCCTTCGACGTGAAACTACTATGTACCCTAGATGTAGAGTCAAGTACTTTACTGCTGATCAAACATTGTCCGTAACTGGATGATCATAAAGACAGTTGATGGGTACTTCACAAAGCATGCTGAGGGACATGAGTAGCCTAGATGGAATTTGCCCATCCTGCATAACACGATAAATGTCTAAGGGCCCAATATTGAACTGGACAAGGATGACACATTATATGCCTTGTGTTCAATATAGACATAGGGGCAAAAGGGTAATTGTACACACAAGTACTATCACAAAAGGTTTTGTCAGATCACATGACAATTTTGTGACTTGGGTAGCAGTGATGTGTTGCTAGATACCGCTCACTGGTTATTATGTTAAATACATGATTTAATATAATTGCCAACGTCGCGAAATCCTACAGGGTCACACACATAAGGACAGTTGGAGAAGAGATAGAGTAAATAAGGAACACTGTAAGATACGGTGCACTTAAATGGAATACGGAATATGGTAAGGTACCATGTAATATAATAATAGTTATTATTAATTTTATAATAGTTATAAAATATAATAATAATAAAATTATATTTATTATAATAATAGTTATTATAATAATATAATAATATTATTATTGAGTTGGGCTTTTTAGCTTATAGCCCACACAAGTAGTTCTATAAATAGAACCCTTGTGAAGAAGCTCAAGTGTGGTTGTTGTTGAAACCCTGGCCGTATTCTATTTTTCCTCTCCCTCACTCAAAACCTTCAATCGTAATCAGCTAGCACTGTGATTGAAGGAAGTTGTTCGTGTGGACTGAGTAGAGGCGATGTTCGTCGTACAACGCTCGTGATCATCCAGAGATTTGGAATCAAAGGTTTCATCGTCACAAGAGGTAACCTTTCTATCACAGATCATGATCTTTCATAAGGATCTCTAAAGGGAAATTTTTGTTTTCCGCTGCGTTTAGATCGCAAATTTCCCTTCAGTGGTATCAGAGCCACTTACGAAACCATGAGTCTGGTAATTGTTTATTTTCTGTCATTTTTGTTTTAATTGGATTAAAACACGTAAAAATTAAATCAAATCCAGATATTGAATTTTTGGCATCAAATTGTGTACGGTTTGGATGATTGATATTGACTATGCTTTGAAATCCGACAATAGTATGGTGAAGCAGCGATATGTCAATCGTCCATAAGTTACACATATATGATCGATCTAATTCATATGTGATATGATTAACTTTGATGCAAAGATGGTATATTGGATATACTATTTTATTTTGTCAGTTCAAATCACGTAATGATTATCATTCGGTTGAGCGGTCTGTGGTTATCTGCTTCGGAATCTGACTTTAGTATGGTGAAGCGATAGCATACGGATCAATCATATTGAATTATTGATCATGGTGTGTTGACGGTATGAAATTGTGGCATTAGAGTGTGACGGCACAAGGGTTGCGCCGTCTGCGATTAAGATTACTCATTTTGCAGGTGTGACGGTCGCCATAGCCTTGTGACGGTCGTCATGGGCTGATGTGTGACGGTCGTCATGGAAAATGTGACGGTCGTCACAGGCAGTATGACGGCGCAAATGTTGCGTCAATGCAGTCTGCGCTTTAGGTCATGCATTCTCCGAAAATTTAATTTGATTTATTTAATAAACAAGATTTAAATTAATAATAATAAAATTTATTTATTATTTTTCTTGTGGTGATCAGTTATGGCCTTAGTTTATTTTTCTTTGTTTTGGATTTTATAAATACGACCTGCGTGTCGTGCCTCTCTCTTATTCTCATCATGTAACTTCTTTTCTCATCTCACTCCCTCGTATGTAAAACGAGTTTCCTTTATGTAATGTATTATTATGAAGAAAGAGAAGACTACAAAACAAAGAAGGACAGCCTTGGAGATTTTGCTTGGAGAAGTGAAGATCGTTATTAGGTTTAGCTTAAGTTCTCTCATTGGCTTGGGAGAACAATTGCGCTAGGGGCCATAACTGTTTCATTTGTATGTATGTAGTTCATTTGTATGTATGTATGTTGATATATATTGTATGCATGTGTGAGGAATGATTTATATGATAAATAAGCCGGTGAGATCAAACTAATTAAAAATCCCTCAAAATAAAATATTAAGTATTTGCTTTCCAAGTTTTAGAACTCATCAAGACTAGTATCGAATATTGTAGGTTTCGCCTAATGCGAGGTGCATGTTCTATATTAGTAAGGTGCGATGGGATGATTGTAATATCCAATTTCTAAAATAATGGGTCAAACTTAACTAAACAAAATATAATAAGATTATATGCGTTTAGAAGCAAGAGTTGGGAATAGTCCATATGATGGATTGGAATAAGGAGTTATTCACCCAACTAAAATATTCGAGAATTGTATTGGATGCAATTGGAAGGAGTTCCTACCTAAATAGCTAAGTTTTGTGTAATCAGACTAACGTTGACTTAAAACAAAGTGAAATATGGATCTCGATCCACTAGAAAATCTTCCAATGGGATTTTCCGAATCAAATGATGAGGGTCATTTGGTTTGAGTAAAATAGTGGGAGCATATTTAATTAAATGCCTAATTGAATATGTTATGATACTTATATTTTTCCATTCCATTTTGTAGATTACCATGTCAACAAACACATCTAATAACATTTTGCGAACAATCCTGGATAAGGAAAAATTGTCTGGGACAAATTTTCTGGATTGGCACCGAAATCTGAGGATTGTCCTCAAACATGACAGAAAGCTGTATGTCCTAGAGACACCTGTTCCTGATGAGGAACCTCCTAGTTCTGCTCCTAAGGCTGAAAGAGATGCTTATAAGAAGCATGTCGATGATGCCAATGAAACTGCTTGCCTCATGTTGGCTACCATGAATTCTGAATTGCAAAAGCAACATGAAAACATGGCAGCGTTCGATATGATCGAACATCTGAAAATGCTCTATCAAGAGCAGGCAAGGCATGAAAGGTTTGAAATTTCAAAAGCCCTTTTTTAAGCCAAGCTTTCTGAGGGAACCCCAGTAGGTCCCCATGTACTCAAGATGATTGGGTATGTGGAGAATCTTGAAAGATTGGGATTTTCCCTAAAAAAGGAGCTTGCGACTGATTTGATCCTGCAATCATTGCCGGAAAGCTTCGGTCAATTTGTCCTTAATTTCAACATGAATGACATGGACAAAACTCTTCCTGAATTGCTAAGCATGTTAAGAACTGCTGAGCAAAACCTGAAGACAAAAGGGAAATCCATTCTGATGGTCAGTAATGGAAAGAAACAGAACAAAAGGCCCACCAAGCAGGTTGGTAAATGGAAAGGCAAGGAAGTTGCCAAACCCAAACATACTACACTTGCTTTAAAGCCTAGTGGAGGTATAGCAAAGGAGGGCACTTGCTTCTATTGCAGTAAGACCAGACATTGGAAGAGAAATTGCCCAAAGTACCTGGAAGATAAGAAGAATGGAGTGGTGACTTCGACTTCAGGTATTTTTGTTATAGAAATAAATTTATCTACTTCTGCATCATGGGTATTAGATACTGGATGTGGTTCTCACATTTGTACCAATGTACATGGACTAAAAAGGAGTAGAGATTTGGCAAAAGGTGAAGTCGACCTACGAGTTGGAAATGGAGCAAAGGTTGCTGCTTTAGCCGTAGGAACTTATGTTTTGAATTTACCTAGTGGTTTGATAATTCAGTTAGAGAACTGTTATTATGTACCTGCAATTAGCAGGAATATTATTTCCGTTTCTTGTTTGGACAAGTTTGGTTTTTCATTTATAATAAAGAACAATTGTTGCTCTATTTATTTGAATGATATATTCTATGCTACTGCACAAATGAACAATGGATTATATGTCCTTGATCTTGAAATGCCAATTTATAACATTAATACTAAAAGGATGAAACCTAACGAGTTAAATCCTAGTTACCTTTGGCATTGTCGCTTAGGCCATATAAATGAGAAACGCATCTCCAAACTCCATAAAGATGGACTATTGGACTCTTTTGATTACGAATCATATGATACATGCAGATCTTGTTTAATTGGAAAGATGACAAAGTCCCCATTCACAGGAAAAGGTGAAAGGGCTAATGATCTTTTGGCCCTCATACACACTGACGTATGTGGACCACTGAACATACCAGCCAGAGGAGGTTTTCAATACTTCATCACATTTACCGATGATTTCAGTAGATATGGTTATGTCTATTTAATGAAACACAAATCTGAATCCTTTGAAAAGTTCAAGGAATTTAAGAATGAAGTACAAAACCAACTAGGTAAGAATATTAAAACACTTCGATCAGATCGAGGCGGTGAATATTTAAGCCTAGAGTTTGATGACCATCTAAAAGAGTGTGGGATTCTATCCCAACTCACTCCTCCTGGAACACCACAATGGAATGGTGTATCTGAGAGAAGAAATCGAACCTTGTTAGACATGGTCTGATCCATGATGAGTCATTCCGATCTTCCAAACTCCTTTTGGGGACATGCACTACTGACAGCAACTTACACACTTAACCGTGTTCCATCCAAAAAGGTTGAAAAGACACCATATAAAATATGGAGTGGTAAGAAATCACATATGTCTTACATGAAGATTTGGGGTTGTGAAGTTTATGTAAAACGACAAATTTCAACTAAGCTTGAGCCCAAATATGACAAATGCTTATTTGTGGGGTATCCTAAAGAAACAAGAGGGTATTACTTCTACAATCCTTCTGAGGGCAAAGTGTTTGTCGCTCGAACTGGAGTTTTCTTGGAAAGGGACTTTATTTCTAAAGGAATCAGTGGGAGGAAAGTAGAGCTTGAAGAAATTCAAGAATCACAAAGCATTGATACACCTATGGAGGAATTAGAGCAGGAACCACAAGTAGTTGTGGAAGAGCAACCTGCTCAAGTAAAACAAGACCAGCGTAGGTCGAGCAGGATACGTCACCAACCAGAGAGATATGGATATCTCATAAATGATCAAGGTGAAGTATTACTCATGGATCAAGATGAGCCTGCAACCTATCAAGAGGCCATAACTGGTCCTGAGTCTGAGAAGTGGCTAGAAGCCATGAAATCTGAAATGGATTCCATGTACACAAACTAGGTTTGGACCTTGGTAGAGCCTCCTGTAGGAATTGATCCTATAGGATGCAAGTGGGTCTTCAAAAAGAAGACTGACATGGATGGTAAGGTACATACCTATAAGGTAAGACTGGTTGCTAAAGGTTATAAACAAATTCATGGTGTAGACTATGATGAAACCTTTCCACCAGTTGCAATGCTTAAATCTGTTCGGATTTTACTTGCTATCGCTGCATATCATGATTATGAAATATGGCAGATGGATGTCAAGACTGCTTTCCTTAATGGGAATCTTCTTGAGGATGTGTACATGACACAACCTGAAGGATTTGACATACCCGAAGAAGCCCAAAAGATATGCAAGTTACAGCGATCAATCTACGGATTAAAGCAAGCTTCTAGAAGTTGGAATCTTCGTTTTGATGAAACTGTAAAACAATATGGATTCATAAAGAATGAAGATGAGCCTTGTGTCTACAAGAAGGTTAGTGGGAGCATAATCATTTTCCTGGTATTATATGTAGATGACATATTACTCATTGGAAACGATATCCCTACCTTGCAACAAGTAAAAGCTTGGTTAGGGAAATGCTTTTCTATGAAGGACCTTGGTGAAGCAGCCTATATATTAGGAATCAGGATCTATAGAGATAGATCACAAAAACTGCTTGGTCTAAGTCAGAGTACATACATAGACAAAGTGCTGAGACGCTTTAATATGCATGATTCCAAGAAAGGATTCATACCTATGCAACATGGCCTATGTCTATCAAAAACACAATCCCCTTCAACAAAGGAAGAAAGGGATCGCATGAATAAGATTCCATATGCATCTGCAATAGGATCTATCATGTATGCCATGTTATGTACTCGACCAGATGTCTCGTATGTTTTAAGTGCAACGAGTAGGTACCAATCTGATCCTGGTGATGCTCACTGGGTAGCTGTCAAGAATATCCTTAAGTACTTGAGAAGGACTAAGGACTCATTCTTGATATATGGAGGTCAGGAAGAGCTCGCGGTAATTGGTTACACCGATGCTAGCTTCCAGACAGATAAGGATGACTTTAGATCGCAATCTGGTTATGTGTTCTGCCTAAATGGTGGCGCTGTGAGCTGGAAAAGTTCAAAGCAAGAAACAGTTGCTGATTCTACAACCGAGGCCGAGTATATTGCTGCCTCAAATGCAGCGAAGGAAGCTATTTGGATCAAGAAGTTCATTAGAGAACTTGGTATAATCCCTAGCATTGTGGACCCCGTTGATCTCTATTGTGATAATAATGGTGCTATCGCACAAGCTAAGGAGCCTAGATCTCACCAACGATCCAAACACATACTTAGGTGTTATCATCTCTTTCGAGAGATAATAGATCGTGGATATGTGAAGATATGCAGAGTACCTACACTTGACAATATTGCTGACCCACTAACAAAACCTCTTGCGCAGCTGAAGCATGATGGTCATACTAGATCTATGGGTATTAGGGGTATGCTTGATTGGCTCTAGTGCTAGTGGGAGATTGTTGGTGTAAGCCCTAGAGGCCAATACTTTTGGTACTTGTATCAAATTATTTATTAATAATAAAAGGCATTTCTTTATTATGTTTGTTTTTCCAAAATGATAAAGTCCCTAGAATAGCTAGTTCGTTTAATGAAACATTAAGTATGACTTAATCATGAGATTCCATTAAACATAAGGACACTATTCTTAAAGCATCCATAGTCGAGCTTTAATCTGAAATGGGATAGCCTTAAAGCATTAAGACTATTATGTAGATAGACTGATGATCATATCTCATGGATCATGGATAAGGAGTTATCAAGTCTTGACATAGGTATGAATATTAGGAGTAATATTTATACTGGATTGACCCACTATGAGAGTACTACATAGAATGTTATGCAAAGTGTCATAAGTTACTCTCATGGTGATAGTGGTGTATACCACCCTTCGACCTGAAACTACTATGTACCCTAGATGTAGAGTCAAATACTTTACTGCTGATCAAACATTGTCCGTAACTGGATGATCATAAAGACAGTTGATGGGTACTTCACAAAGCATGCTGAGGGACATGAGTAGCCTAGATGGAATTTGCCCATCCTGCATAACAGGATAAATGTCTAAGGGCCCAATATTGAACTGGACAAGGATGACACGGTATATGCCTTGTGTTCAATATAGACATAGGGGCAAAAGGATAATTGTACACACAAGTACTATCACAAAAGGTTTTGTCAGATCACATGACAATTTTGTGACTTGGATAGCAGTGATGTGTTGCTAGATACCGCTCACTCTTTATTATGTTAAATACATGATTTAATATAATTGCCAACGTCGCAAAATCCTACAGGGTCACACACATAAGGACAGTTGGAGAAGAGATAGAGTAAATAAGGAACACCGTAAGGTACGGTGCACTTGAATGGAATACGGAATATGGTAAGGTACCATGTAATATAATAATATTTATTATTAATTTTATAATAGTTATAAAATATAATAGGCTTAATTGCAATTTTGATCCCCCTATTTTGGTTTTTTCACGGTTTTAGTCCCCCTATTTTGTTTTTAAGTAGTTTTGGTCCCCCATCCCAATTTTGACCCAACTGTTCATGTACGGTCGTGTACTGTTCATGTATGATCATGCACTGTTCATGTACGGACAAAATGAACAATACACTACCGTACATGAACAGTTGGATCAAAATTGGGATGGGGGATCAAAACTGCTTAAAAACAAAATAGGGGGACTAAAACCGTGAAAAAACCAAAATAGGGGGACCAAAATTGCAATTAAGCCAATATAATAATAATAATATAATAATATTATTATTGAGTTGGGCTTTTTAGCTTATAGCCCACACAAGTAGTTCTATAAATAGAACCCTTGTGAAGAAGCTCATGTGTGGTTGTTGTTGAAACCCTGGCCGTATTCTATTTTTCCTCTCCCTCACTCAAAACCTTCAATCGTAATGAGCTAGCACTGTGACTGAAGAAAGCTGTTCGTGTGGACTAAGTAGAGGCATTGTTCATCGTACAACGCTCGTGATCATCCAGAGATTTGGAATCAAAGGTTTCATCGCCACAAGAGGTAACCTTTCTATCACAGATCATGATCTATCGTAAGGATCTCTAAAGGGAAATTTTTGTTTTCCGCTGCGTTTAGATCGCAAATTTCCCTTCATTTCAAACAAGTCAGATAAAACAGTGTCACACAATTTGTTCAAAAAAAAAGGGAAAAAGGAAAAAGCCCGCTAAGTCGAAACTTGAAAACAAGCGACTTAGGCAAGAGTTAGGGCATCCCGCTGGACTTCAGAATCGAAAAACTCAAAAGAGTCAGTCCAGGCAAAATCAGGGATCAAAAGAACGAAAAGCGAAAAGCGAAAAGGATTACAAAAGAAAAATCCTCAAACAAGAACAAATTTGTGTGGCTGCAGACACAAAAGACAAAAAGGGGTGTCTGTTGCTCTGAAACCTCATTAGGTGTCAAACCATCAGTTGCATGGGTTCCTTAAAGATCACAAAACCTTTTTGAGAGATGAGCGCTTGTGCCAAATTAGCTGAACGTAGGACTGGAGAACATCACGAAGAGTGGGTGGGCACCAATAAACTGTGAGCCTTAAATCTTTTTTTCTCAAAACCGTAAACCAGGCCACGATACAACCCTCAAAAGTCCTAATTGAAACAGGGTTTATTCCGAAGGTGTACTATAACGAGATAGCGTTCCTGACTCCTATGGGTTATGCTAATAAGATTTTTGTTGGTATTGCATGTGCATATTGTTTTCCATTCAAAAATCAAGGTCGTATCCCAGCTAGTGATTCGTTCACAAGGCTTGGCGACGCATTTTCAATAAAACTTCAAGGTTAACATGAGTGTTGCATTAAAATTTCCATTCTCATATCAAACATTTTCTGCTTGCATGCGTTTGACATCAAAGAAGCTTACATGATGAACGTCAGTTGAGAAGCTCGATCACGCTGAGTTGAGATGGCAAAAACTCCGAAGGACAGTCATGTCAAGGGGTATGTGGCCAAGAGACCGTGTGCAGCTTGGGGGTTCCTGATAAATGGCGATAAGATGCAGCCAATCTGGAGCAGTCACATTGAAAACTCTCGCCAAGTTCAGCCAAACTGGGGCAATTATGTCGAGATTCAATAAATCTCTCCCCAAGCGTTTAACATGGGGCAATCAGGTCGATTTGACAAATCTCTGTAAGATTAGTCAGGGGCAGAGTTTCTTCAAGACTCGGGGCAGGCCACCCCTAGAGCGTGAGAAGTTGTCCACTCTTGAAGACGGTTAATTGAAAGCACCTCTTCAAAGTTCAGAACATTGGGGCAGAGTATTTTCAAGCCATTACAAATCCTTTCGAGGTAACTTACTTCATGGAATATGCAGTCTGGGGAAGTTATGCCGAGATCTGATAAATCTCTCCAAGAGATTAAAGACCCTGGGGCAATGTGAATGCCCAGTCTTCTATAAAATCCTCTTGAGATGATTGCTTCCTTTAGACCTGGTGGTCTGGGGCAAATGGAGAGGTCAAAGGGCCGTTTATGGCCATAGAGACAGGTCAGGCTGGGTAACAAGTTTGTTTTTCCCCAGTAGAGTTACTCTCCCCGGCATCTGAAAGATCATCATCCTCAGCAAAGCTTACTCTTCCCTGTAAAGTCATGGTTGATCTATTACTCCCCGGCAAGCAGTCAGAAGTGGATTGCTCAAAGGTGGATGTTGTTGTATCTCCAGCAGGAGATGTGTTGGATGTCTTTTGAAAAGACTTTATTTTCCCCACAGAGCCTGATAATCACTCTCCTCAGGAGGTCAGGAAGTGTAGTTTCGTCTGTAACGGCATGCTCCAATCCCCAACAGGGTAAATTCTTTCCTCCAACAGCAGGTAGGTGTTCTCCCCTAGCAGAGCCGATGTTATCAATCAATATTCCCCAAGTAGATTTGCTGGTGTTGGCTGATGTTCCCCAGCAGGATAAGGGTGATGTCATTTCCCCAGCAGCGGGTTAAGTCCAATGGTGTCCCCAGCGGGTCTAGTATTGGTGATTTGTCTCCCTAAGCGAGGTGGTGGTAATCCTCGCAGCGGTTTGTTCAATGAGGGTTGATATCCCCAGCAGGTTTTAAGCCCAAGTGATATTTGGCACTCTTCTGATTCAGGTCTTGGTTTCCTTTTCAAAGAATATATATAATCCCCAACATAGTGGAATTTCCTCAGGGTTTCCATCTCCAGCAGAGCTTGTGATCAGGAAGTCATTCATGGAAGTCTTCCTCAGCAGGGTTTTATTCTCGGAGACAGTTTAGTTTATCATCCCTATTGGAGCTGCCTTGGTCTTCAGCATTTATTTTGCTGAGACGCCTCTTTTGCATTGCATAAGCATTTTTGCATGGCATCCTCCCAAACGCGTAGCATTTCCATTTCGTATGGAGCATTACGCCATAGAAAATTCAAACATATGTATTTGAAGCATAGGCCAGGCTTGATATATGTTACCAGTTTCTGTCCCTAGCAGAAAGAGATGTAATTCAGGAGATGTTATTTAACATTACACCGCAACCAGTGGGTCTTTCTTACTGTTGTTCCTTCTGGTACTCCCCTATAGAGTTGTCTGTGTAGACTTCTCTTCCCCCAACGGAGTCATCTTCTTTACAGGTCGTAAGTCCGTTGATTCTACTTCCTGTGCATTTGCGGCTGTTATCCCAACTTTTGGTTGGTATTCCATTTATTTTCCCAACTTTTGGTTGGTATTCTCTGCTCTCACTCAATATTGGTTAGCTTCCCTCATTCCAACTTTTGGTTGGTATCCTTTCTTTATCCCAACTCTTGGTTGGTCTCTTTTGTTGAGTTCGCCTTTGGTCGGCGTTCTTATCTATCCTAACTATTGGTTAGTATCTCTTATTCCAACTTTTGGTTGGTCTTGCTTATTGTGAGTGCGCCTTCGGTCGGCGTCCTTGTTATCCCAACTTTTGGTTGGTATCCTTTGCTTCATTCCAACTTTTGGTTGGTACCCTTCGTTTATCCCAACTTTTGGTTGGTCTTGCTTATTGTGAGTGCTCCTTCGGTCGGCGTCCTCGTTATCCCAACTTTTGGTTGGTATCCGTTGCTTCATTCCAACTTTTGGTTGGTATCCTCTTCGTTCATCCCAACTTTTGGTTGGTCTGGCTTGTTGTGAGTGCGCCTTCGATCGGCGTCCTCGTTATCCCAACTTTTGGTTGGTCTTGCTTATTGTGAGTGCGCCTTTGGTCGGCGTCCTCGGTATCCCAACTTTTGGTTGGTATCCTTTGTTTCATTCAAACTTTTGGTTGGTATCCTTCCTTTATCCCAACTTTTGGTTGGTATCCTTTGCTTCATTCCAACTTTTGGTTGGTATCCATCCTTTATCCCAACTATTGGTTGGTCCCCTTTGTTGTATTCCAACTTTTGGTTGGTATTCTTTGTCGTGAGTTCGCCTTTTGTCGGTGTCCACGTTATTCCAACTTTTGGTTGGTACCCTTTGTTCGTTCATCCCAACTTTTGGTTGGTCTGGCTTGTTATGAGTGCGCATTCGGTCGGCGTCCTCGTTATCCCAACTTTTGGTTGGTCTTGCTTATTGTGAGTGCACCTTTGGTCGGCGTCCTCGTTATTCCAACTTTTGGTTGGTACCCTTTGTTTGTTATCCCAACTTTTGGTTGGTCTCCGTTTGTTATCCCAACTATTGGTTGGTACACTTTCCCTTATCCCAACCTTTGGGTGATATTCTCTTTGTTATCCCAACTTTTAGTTGGTATCAATTGCTTTTGAGTCCACCTTCGGTTGGCGAGCACTTTATTTTGTATCTCCCCACAGGTTGCAAATTTCCAGGTTATTTTGGTATTCAAACCCCGCGTATCCCGATTATCTGAAAGCCATCGCTATCATACCCTCGGATCCGAGAAGTTTGAATAGGGGCAGCTGTAACACCTCAAAATTTGCCCTCTTGTTGTTGCCTAGCTTATGTTTCATTGCATTACATTTAGACTTCATTTCATCTCATATAGCATGCATGTTGCATAAGGGCATGTGATCAGTGGATTGCAGAGCATTGACTATCCCAAGCCATGGAACAAGAGCCAAGGGTCTCCCAACAAGTCTCAAGGGTCTCTTACATCTCACATGATTTCAATTGATCCCACAAGTCATGTGAAGATGGGAATTCATCAAGAAGATTGGGCAGTGCATCATCTCCTATCAAATAGTCCAGATTAGGGTTTGTGATCTAAGCATTCTCCTGATGAAATTTTGGTTCAAACTTGATCTCAATGTTTTCTACATGATGACAAGTATCTAAGGATGGAAGATTGGCCATTGGTTCATTTTGGAAGAGGTTCAATTGGTCAGTTGCTTGAAAATCAAGAAATTGGAGAAAAAGTCAACTGTGCTGTGAAAAAAGTCAACTCCTGACTTTTTAGGGTCAAATTCATGAAATTCAAGTTACATATGTTCATTGGACAAGATTTGATCAAGAAATGATGGAGGAATCATGAAAAATCAAGAAATGTACAAAGTTTCCATTTTTAGAAACTTAGGGTTCCAAAAATGGCAAGTTTGGACCATTTTGCACTACACTTTAAGGCTTCCTTTCTTCATGTTAAAATCTTCAAACTTCGGGCCCAAGTTGAGCAAATTGAAGATCGCACTCTAAGCTTCAAATCCATATAAATAACTCTTCCATTGGATCAAAATTGAGGGAGTTATGATCAATCAAAGTTTGGTAAAATCAAGGCAAAAACCAAGTCATGGCAAGGCAAGCTCAGGCCTCTATGCCATAATTTCATCAAACACTTGGTGTGCCAAATGTAAAGCCATTTTTCTCATTGAAGGAAGCTTCAAATGAAAAAATGTTGAACATCAAAGTTGTTCCTCTCAATGTCCTCTTCAACTTTTATGTTGGACATTTTTCCATTTGAACAAGTTATGAAGGAGTTATAGGGGTCCAAAGTTGATGGTTTCATGCTGAAATTTCACAAGTCATGATGCCATGCCAGCCTACCAAGTCATGCGCCCATGAAACCAGTTTTGTGTATTGATGTTTAGAGCTATTTTTGGTCATCTTATGAGCTTCTATTCAATTCAATTTCCATACCAATCATGTTCTCCCATGTTCCCTCTTTCTAATGACACCAAAACCTCATCCTTTCATCCATTGACATGAGAGAAATTCCTTCTCAAACTTGCATATTTCCATTGATTAGTTGTGGCTGCCAAAATCAGAATGTTATGTCATGGTTGTTGTTGTTGTTCATTTTGTTTTGCACGCATCAAACAAACACTACACACCTCCCCACTCTTTTCTTCATTTGGACAAACAACACTATCTTACACATTACACATACATGCTACATACCTTATCCACACACCAAAAAGGATATGCCAAACTTGTTCAACAAGTTTCTGCTACACCACACATCAACATCACTACTCTTCATTTCATGAGTTTCACGATAAACTAGCATGCTCCCTCATCACCATATCCAAACCTTTCCAACTCGCCAATAACTAACATGACTCAGTTAGTTAGCTAAACTCATTTAACCAACTCAGTTAACTCATTTTCCAACCATCAACCACATGAGTTAACATCTTAACCTCACCTATATAAGCTGAACTCAACACTATTGGAAGGGGGCTTCTTCATTTTTCAGATTTCACAAATTCTTCTCTCCAAACTCTCTCTGAACTTTCTCTCTTTCATTGCACGAATTCATCAATCTTCACCCATATGTCATCTTCATCATCATCAATGTTTCATTTCTGATCAAGAATAAGAGAGAAGAAGTTCAATTCATCAAGTGTAGTTTCAGTTCATTTGGAATTTTATTTTGGTTTTCTTCAAGATCTCAAGTCTATAGCATTTATTTTGCTCAATTCAAACTCAAGAACTTGAAGATCATCTCTGTTTTTTTTGAAGATCCAAAGAATCTCCATGTTTCAGGTTCCTATTTCTCTAACTTATTTACATCTAAGTCACTATTTAAGCTTGTTTTCATCCTGATTATAGCTTACTAGAAGCAATGTGACATTTCTGGCTAGTGATAGGCACTCTAGGTGCTTAGAATCATTTTTTAGGGCAAGCTGTTTGTGTTCGAATCTCTTTGTTCATGCATGATATGTGGAAAATATTTGTGGATTCGTGATATACGTGACTTCCTCTTCATTTTGATGTGCGCTTTACTAATTTCTGGAAGTATGTAAGATTTGCAGTGGCCAGAGGGGGCCGGAGAAGATGACCGGAGGTCCTTCTCTGGCCGGTGAGGTGTGTATTAGGGTTTATTTCTAGAACATATCATGACCGTTTGATATTTTTGATCCAACGTCTATTATCTTGCCAGCGCATAAATGATGGTGTGGTCTCTCACGTGACTTCTTTTTTGAATCAGTTGGCTTGCGTGTGTGTGCGTACATGATTATTACCATGTGCTAGTGCTATGATTTGTTTATCTTGCATACTTGGATGTTTGATCTTGATTGACCTCATTGTATGGCTCAGATTGAATCACATGTTAACTGATTGTGTACCATTCCACACACAAACACGCGCACATTTGGACTGGGTCACCAATTGCTTTTCACACACCCTTTTTTAGGCCCAAATATTTTTCAAATAGTTTTTTACTCACGCTGCACCTCCTCTCCATTTTATTCCCATTTTTTATTTCTTTTTCATATTATTTCCATTTTCTTCTTATTAAAAATACCAAATAAACTCCAAAAATCCTAAATTAATTCATGTATGTTCTTAACACATTTAACTAATTTTATATTATTTTTAACTCTAATTTCATGAATTTTAGATCATAATTCCATAATTTCTTTCCATTTTCTTTTTGAGTGAACTTCCTCATGAACACTTGAGCTTGCACATTTTATTTCTCTCATTTCACACACTGTTTTTCATCCATTCTTTTTGTATTGATTAAAGGACATATTTAAGCATCTAAAGAAATTTTCATTTGATTTTTAAAGTCATTTTATCATGTGTTTGGATGTGTGTCTTTAAGTGTTTTTGTGGTGTGTTTCCATGTGATTTCATGAGGCCTTTTGAGGCATTTTTCTTTTGAGTTTTGCTATGAAATTTTGTGGCATGTTTTGCTTCTGATCAGTGATGTATATGAACTAATTTCATAATTTTCTAATGTACTTTGATATTTTTTTTATGCCTTGTGATTGGAGTTACTTTTGTGCACATTCTTCTACTTCATGATAACATGTTTTGATGAGGCATTTATGCCACCATTTTATGATTGTTTGTGCATCTTTTATAGGTTATTTGTATGATATTATAGGTCATCCTTGTTTCATTATAGGTCACTTTGACTTGTGTTTTCATTTAGTATGAGTTTATGCATGGTAACTTGAAAGTTTGACATGGTTCCTTCTCTTGTATCTTCTTAAGCTCTACATGTTTCATGTGTGCATTTTTGTATGACATTTCATACATTCCATTGGCATCTCATTAATGGTATTCCACTGTCCATATGCATTCATTAATCATTCCATATGATATACATCCTTAACATGTAAATTTCTGCATCTAATTGAAACTTGTTTCTCTCATTTTCATTCCTTTTCATCTTGTCTTTTCTACTTGAACCATTGCATTTACGCTTATATGATTGGCTATATGCATCATAAGACCCTCATAGATAATGTATGCTTCTGACCTTAGCATTTCATTAAGCATAAATGCATGTTCACTTTTCATTTCCATTCATCTTCCATCTATTCCTTTCATGGTGCATCTCTTGGATGTTTAAGGCATTATGTGTGCAAAGTTTGGGTGTGTTTGATCTCTTAACCTTAGAGAGCATCCTTTGAATATAGGTTCTGACCTTGAATGATTTTCATCTCTTAGGATCTTTATCCATTGATTCTTAATTTGTTTGATCATTACTTGTTATTCTCTCCTTATTTCACTACTTGTAAATAGTTTTGAACTAACCTTTTCATGTAGGTGCTAATGGTAAGTAAGGGTGTGGATATGCTTCCACATACACTTATTTCTTTCATTTTCTCTTATCTCTTTTAATCATTCAACTTGTGATCATGATAAGCATTTATATGCTTTCCTTGAATAACTTCTTTCTTCTCCCTTTTGAGTTATAACTCATCTTCTACTTTAGAAGTGAGTTGTTTAATTCACTCTTCTTCTCCTTTCTCTTAGGATTAGGTTTATTAAACCACATTAACCATAGGAGCATCCATGTATGATAACTTTAGGGTTTGAGTCTTAGTCTCCCTCATTAGACTTTACCTTTCTCCACCTTTTGAGTCTCTCTTCTTCTCATCTCAAAACAAAAACAAAAACACTTAACAAAAAGGCATAACATGTATTGTATTTGGGACTTTCATGTGAGAATAAGATAATGAGGGGTTTTCTCTCATTTTCTTAGAATGTTTAGCGTACGTCCCGTCTTGGGTCGATATGCGAGGCATTCGATCCTACATGAGATACTTAAATACAATGCGTGTTACAAAAAAAAAATAATCAAAACACTTCTTTCTAAAATACAAAAATAAACAAATTCTCTTCTCATCTCCTTCATTCCCTTCCTTAAGGACTCGTCATGTCCGTTCTAGCGCAAACAGGTAACGCCTAAGTCTCCATACAGCGAGCTGCAACACCTAACTGCTGGGACGCGCACTTTGATGTTTCCACTAAAAAACACAAGCAAATCAACCCCCGATCAGTCAGACTACGACTGCTCTGATTTCCTCTCTCTGGTTAGATTGAGGATACGTAGGCACGAGACGGAGATGTCTTGGCGAGCAACCTCCCCCCTTAGTTCGTGTCCGAACTACGTTGACTCTGACTTTCCCGTTCCCGAGGGAATACGTAGGCCTAGGACTCCGAGGACGTCCTATCGAGTCACTTCTTTTTCTTTTCTTCTTTGTTTCTCCGTTCTTTTCCGTTCCCGTTCCTTCTCCGGTCCAGTAGTAGTGGAGCTCCAGACGACGACACCCTTTGACCGAGACAGCAAGCGTGGATCCCATTGAGTACGATGGACACGTGGGGTGCTAATACCTTCCCCTCATGTAACCGACTCCCGAACCCAGTTCTCTTGGTCGCAAGACCATGCTCTTTCCTTCCCTCAGGTTTACGCAGTGTTTCCTTTCCCTCTCTTGGGATAAATACACATTGCTGGCGACTCTGTTTCGGTGCTACTTTCGCGTTTGTACTTGGATGAAAATCCCGGGAGTGACAAGTAGTATTATTAAAGAAACAATCACGCTTTTATTTGCATACAAGAAACTAAAATGGAGTCCTTTGATAAAAAGGTGTGTCGTTCCATCTGGGGGGAGAATGACTTCGCTTTTGTCTGTAAACTATCTGAAGGCATTCTCAGAAGAGGAAGTTAGGAAAGCAATATGGGAATGCGACAGTGTTAAAAGTCCAGGTCCGGAAGGATACAACTTTGCATTTATAAAGGAATTTTGGGATTTGATCAAAGGAGAATTCTTGAAAATGATGACCGAGTTTCACGCAAATAAAAGGATAGCTAAAGGGGCAAACAGTTCTTTCATCGTCCTTATTTCGAAGAAAAGAAGTGCGGTTAAGGTTTCCGATTATAGGCCAATTTCTCTGGTTGGTTGTATTTATAAGGTTATCTCCAAAGTGTTAGCTAATAAGATGAAAAGGGTGATTAATAGAGTTATTTCAGATTCGCAATCAGCATTTATCTCGGGTAGGCAGATTTTGGATGGAATTCTTGTGGCGAATGAAATTGTGGACGAGGCTAAGAGAAGGAAAAAAGAAGTAATTCTATTCAAAGCATACTTTGAAAAGGCATATGACAATGTAGATTGGAAGTTCCTGGATAGTGTCATGGCAAAAATGGGCTTTCCTTCAAAATGGTGTAAGTGGGTTTATGAATGCTTAAGTACTTCAACTGTATCAGTGTTGATCAATGGCACTTAGACAAGGAGATCCATTAGCCCCATTCTTATTTCTAGTCGTGGCAGAAGCCTTTAATGCGATGATGAAAAAGGCAATGGCGATGGGGAAATTCCAAGGATTTAAGTTTGATGGAGGAAATAAGAGGTTCTCTCATCTCCAATATGCGGATGATACATTGATTATTGGCGAGAAGTTGTGGTAAAACATTAGAACTATAAAGGGGATAATTGTGTTGTTTGAGGAAATGTCCGGGTTGAAAGTTAATTTAGTCAAGAGTAAGTTAGTGGGAATTAACATAACTCAACAGTGGCTAGATGAGGCAGCAAAGGTGCTTAAGTGTGGTTTGAGCTTTATACCTTTCTCGTATCTCGGTTTACCTATTGGAGTTAATGCTAAAAGGATGGAAACCTGGTCTGGAGTGTTAAACACGGTAAAAGCTAGGCTGTCCAATTGGAAAAACAGGTATATATCCATTGGGGGCATAATAGTTATCTTGAAATCAGCCATATCTGCGATTCTGGTGTATTATCTCTCTTTCTTTAAAGTGTCGGCGGGTATTATTCTCAAACTAGAATCTATATTTAAGCAATTTCTGTGGGGAGGGTGCGAGATGGGTAGGAAGATAAATTGGGTCAATTGGGAAAGGGTGTGTAGGCCAATTGAATTTGGAGGGATGAGAATTAGGAGGATTGGATTATTTAATACAACACTGTTAGGAAAATGGCGATGGAGAATATTATCAGAAAAAAAGGGGAATTTGGTATTCGGCCCTAATCAATATATATGGGGTGGATGCGGAGAGATTAAATTCGTCGGTAACTAGCTGCTCTGGATGGTGGAAAGATATTTGTAACTTGGAAATAGGAGGTTTGGAAGAATCAAGTTCTTATTCGGTAAAAAAATATATATAAAAACCTTCAGGCAGAAGGTACAGAAGAAATTAGGAAGTCTTGGTCAAACATTTGGAATAAGGCGATTCCCACAAAGGTGTCGAGCTTGGTGTGGAGACTAACTCAGAATAGAGTTGCAACAAAGGATAATTTAGAAAAGAGGGGAATGGTTGCGCAGAACCAAGCTAATTGTGTTGGTGGGTGCGAGTGTAAAGAATCCGCGTCCCATCTCTTTTTCGAGTGCCACTGTTTTGCGGGTGTGTGGGGTCTGATTTGCAAATGGCTAGGAGTATCATCAACTCTTCATTGTGAAGCGTGGCAGCACCTGCTGCAGTTTGAAAACCTTCTCGGAGGAGGTAAAGAGTTGGCCCTAAAGCTCCGCGTAATGTGGAGTGCGTGTATTTGGTGCATTTGGAAAGCGAGGAACTATAAATTATTTCGCGAAATAGATATTCAGATTCCAAAGGTGACTGAAGAAGTGATTCTACTTTCTTGGAGATGGCTCAAGTTGAAATCAAAGATCATTTCGGATGATTTTCCAGCTTGGTGGATAAACCCAAAATCTTGTTTGGGAGCTGTTGTATAGTCGTTTTTATTAGGTCTTTTTGTAGTACTGCATTTTGTCTCAGATCTCCCTCTTTTCTACAGTCTCTGTCTGTGTTTTAGCAGGTTGCAGTAGGATCTTTCTAAGCTGAGGTTTGTGCTGCTGTTTTTGTGTTGGGATTGCTCTTGTGTCCGGTGTGGGTTTGGTTTCTTTTAGTCTGGTGTTGTTGTTTTTATTTTGGGGTTGGTGTTGATCTTTTTGTTGTATTATCCTGTCATTGGATTTTTCGATTTTCTTGTACTGCTTTTGGCATTACTTATGCCATATTTGTTCAATAAATTATTTTGCTGTTTAAAAAAAAAGCAGTAATCATATATCCACTTTTTTCTTTAAAAAAAAACAAAAAACTCAATTAGAAGATGACATGTGGCACATGAAGTTAGAAAAAAATAAAATAATAAAATAAAATAAAAAAGAAGCTATTAAATAGGAAAGAAAATAAAAGAGAGATATCCCCTCCCCCATGCCACTACTCGATCCAACCTCCCCGCATCAACTACCTACCCATTAACAAAAATCACACCCATTCACCCTAAAATACCCTTTCACTAAAATTTCATTTACACTACAAACAAGCCCTTTTATGTAATTGACTAAATCAATATTCATTACCCAATCATATCAACCCATTTTGCCAAGTGGCACAACTATTTTGAATTTTTTCCCTCTCACTTGTCTTCCCTCTTTTCCTCTTTCACTCTCTCTTTTTCCCTTTTCTTTCTCTCTTTCTCGGCTGTCTCCCAGATCTCCCTCTCTTTTCCTTTTCTTTCTCTCTTTCTCATCTCCCATATCTCTCTTTGTTCTTTCCTCTTCCTCCCTCTTTTTTCGTCACCTCTCTTTCTCCCTCTCTTCTTTTCCCTTCAAACCCTAGGTATAGCAATGATTTTGAGTGGGCAGAGGAAAAACACAAACTCATAGGTTGGGTAAAGCTGCGAAAATGAAAAAGAATAAAGGTTGGCCCGAGTTAGAAAAAAACTCATCCTCCTCAGTTCGTTGAAGAAATGGCGCAAAGGTATAGTTAGTCTTCATGTTCTTGTGGTTATATTAATGTGTTGGTGTTTTTTTTAACTTGGTGTCAGTTTGGTTTTGTTACTGCCTATTTCTCGTTTTCCTTCTCTGTTGAGTCATTGGTGTTTGTTGTTATTGACAAATAGAATTTTGTTGTTGTTGCTGCCTAATCATTTGGGAATATTGTTGTTGCTGAAGTCTAGGTGATACAGACGATTGTATCGTCGAAGGCTGCATACCAGATGATGGTGAAAGTCTGAATGGTTTTTCTTTCGATTTTCTTGTCAATTGGTTCGAAGTCCGATATTTTGATCAATAATCTATATATGTTGATGTACAGGTTCTGCGATTAACATTCACACTGGCGAAAAAGTTGCAATCAAGAAAATTTATGATGTTTTCGAGCATGTATCAGCAGTAAACTCTTGGCCTTTATCATCTTTTCTCTTTAACTTTTGCTTTCTGTAAAATATGATCATTATCAAAATAATCTCAGGGAGCAAATGCCTTAAATACTATAGTTGTGGTTAGAGCATGTGGTTTGCAGCACTTAGTTGTTTATGTCAAAGTCTTTGTTGTCTTGATAGCAGTGTTTTATTACAATAACTGAAGCTTTTGGAAACTGATATAAACTGGTTTAAAACCATGTCAAATTTTATTTGGATAAGATACTAACAACACACAGCATATCAGCCTATGTTTCTGATGTTTGTCTTTTTGCCTTTGAGAAAGAAAAGTTTCTGAATTATGGTATTCATTCTGCTTGTGAATTATTGCGTGACCTGAACTTGTTTTTGGATTGAAATCACTTGGATGATGAATTTGATATGTAGGATTTTGAATTGAAGTGGTTCTTTGGAACTAAGGAATGTGATCATGATATTGCTTTGAGTTTTTGTGAATTTCCTTGATTGAATTTGAGATTTGAATGAGCCATGTAGTAAAAACTTGAAATGGTTTGAATTGTTTTTGAACTTGAAACAAATTGGAAAACCAAATACTTGAATTGTTTTGAAAATGGTACTGAACCAAATTCATTGTTTGCAGGTAGTGGAAACTACTGCTGTCATAAATTCTTGATGGTATCATTTCCATGCTTTTCTCTTTTTCATTCGAAACTTCCCATTGCTGCTATAGGTGACAATGCATTGCAATGTTCTGCACTCTTGAGTGTTGTCATTACTGCCATACCTTGTTTCATGAATTGTTTGGAATTTCTTGAATTGTACTGATTAAAATTTACTTGTCTTCCATGTGATGTTATAACTTATTAAGTTCACTTCTTTTGTTTCATGTATACAACATGTTTGGAGTGAGGGAGACAAGAGGAATCACAACTAATATGGCATTGATGGCTTGAAGGAGATTTGATGAGAAAGCTTGACATGAACACCATGAATCACAAACATCTACTAGGCTTGAGGCCTACTTATACGCTGCCAATGAAGGTTAGTATGGCTGTTCATCTTTGATGTTTTTTTTAGGTTAGGAGCTGTTTAGGTTTAACTGATAATCTCTGTGATATGGTTGAAATGTTTTGTCTTGTGTTACTTTGAAAACATGACTCTATATTGTATGAATATGTGATCCTTTTGAATGAAATTGAATAACATGAGATGGTTGGTGAATATGACATGATTTAGATGAATTGATGACTTGAAAATGTTTAGAACTTGGATGATGATTGTGCTTTTGACAAGTTTAGGATTTGTAGCAATCTCTGAGGGTTTGGTAATTTTCTTTTTCTTTGCTGAGAGTGTTAAATTTGGTGTTGGGAGGTCGTAATAACACGTGCTTCATATCACGTAGGAACTAATTCAAACAAGATTGAACTTTGTCAGTTGAATCATTGCAACCACATCAATGTGTCAACATGTCCTACTGGTGAGTCCAAAAACAACACCCTTTCAATGTCTATACAATTCACTCATAGGAAAGTATGGTGACACAACTTCAAAAAGAATCATTTGACCATTATTTTAGTGTCAAACAGGAAGTAAAACATGCAGGGTTATTTGGAAGATCATGGCCTGTTGGTTTGAAGGCAATGTGTGTTCCTGGTTGTGTTGTGCAGGTATAAGCTTGGCAGGGCTTTATTGCTGTAGCATTGATAAGTTGTAGCAATAGGTGGTACAGCTTGGTGTTGTAGGATAGTAGTTTTTAATTTGCTCACCATTATCATATGCGTCCCACAATGGACCAGCAGGTAATTGCTCATGAGCAATTCTATAGGATCAGCATGACTTAAAAGTGGAGAACCACTGCTACTATTATCTTCGTCTGGCCATTTGTTGACTTTATAATGTGAATGATTATATTCGATTGAATTCAAAGTGCAGGAGGATGCAGCTTGTAAACCGTCTATGAAGCAATACTGATATGAACCACGTAATGCAGAGTGCTGCAGTGGTTGCGAGGTTAGTAAGGTTTTCAGAGCAGGGACGAGCCCTCAAAGAGATGTTTGGACTTAGCTTCACACCTCAACTCACACGACGAAGAAACTCATGGAAAAGTACCAGAGCATCTCTTCCATAGACATTCTTTTTTGTGTGACTCACGTGTGTACAACCTTAAGAGAAAATTTGTGCATAACCAACACTTTAGATGAAAAGAGGTGTGTTTGGTGCTAGCCTCATGTCACTGTCCGATGCGATAGCGATACATATACATAAAAGTTTATGCTGTGTTTGTGCTTCATATTTTTATGATTCATGCTTTTTCAACCGAGAGAAATGCCTCTCCATTAGTATAGAAAGATGCATTAACCTACAACCTGATGAGAGTAATGAAAGTAATGAGAGTAATGAGGCATTGATTATAATATGCAAGAAAATAGTGTACTACCTGTCAAAGTTTGTATGCAGTATTGAATGCATATGAAATTTTCATTGTTAAACATATTTCATGGAATCTATATCAATTTTAATGCAATATTTTAATGTAACAAACATATTTCATGCAATATTTAATGGAATCTATATTAATTTAATACAATATTCTCACAGTTTGAATGCAGTATCGAATGCAACAGAAATTTTCATTCTCATTGTCTTTACAATTTACCTAGGCCATTACTACTTACTCATTCGTTAGTTGGTTTGTCAATATAACTATCCCATTAGATCATATACATCCCTTAGTTCAAATACAACTTACTTAGGGGTTTCGAAGAAACACATACCACGTGAATTTACAAAATACAGAGTGTATTAAGCGGTTGGAATTTGGAAAATACAGTCTCTATTACAATTTTGGAAAATAACTCTGCATAATGATCAACACACATTATCAATGCAATTGGCAAGTACAGAGTGTATTAAACTATTGCAATTATCCTTTGAACACTTTATATAAGAAATATGAAAGTATAACTTTTATCTTCCTTATATACACGTTAGCTGCGTTTTGTGCTGCTTCTGTTACACTTTCAAAAAGTATTGCTGAGTTTTTACATCTTTCAATATTATGGATGATATTATTATTATTATACAAAGAAGTTGAAGAGCCCGAGGTATATAAAAAAATATATAAGTGATTTCTATCATGTAAAAGGGCTTACATTCAGTACTATGAAGAAGTGTGCTACATAGTCTGCTACATTGCAGCTGGAAAATTGTTTGTTTCAAGAAAATTTAGGTATATAACGGTACAACTTTTTTACCTTTGTCAGTCATACATTTTTTTACGTCAACTAAAGTACATGTTTACATCAATACATTATGACTTAGGCTGTCTAATGTCATACTTGTCTATTAACAATAAACACATGTAAAAAAAGGTTATGGTTCACTCCTAACTATGTCCAACTAAATGCCCTTGGGAATTCGATTAACTTCTTATTTCACTATCGGTTGGAAAAAGATGTTTGTAGCATGAACTAATATAAGGGTTGTTTCATTATGATCATAGTGAATTGATATGACAAATTCATGTTCCAGTTTTATATGTCATGCCGGATTGTTGTTTTCATTGCCTTTCAATATATTTATGTTGTTGCAACATTAAGTAGATTCCTAAAAATTCATGTCTAATTTAAGTAGGTCATGACAAATTTTTTTTTATGATAACACGGTTTTTATTTCATGATTCAGACCTTTCAAGTTGACACTTAATATTTTGTTGGAATTGGTATTGAATCATCTCTATCCCATGGTTTATTTTTTCCCTGTTTATGTAGTGGCACCATGCATTTCAATTGACATGCAATATGATTATGCTTCACTTAGTTTAGGGTTACTATGATAATGGCTATGATATATGGTTTTCATGCAAGGCTATCGTGATATCAGTATATGTGCAATACAACAGGGCCATATTGCTTTTTTAGTTTTTTTAACTATAAATTAGCTACTTTGCATGAACTTTCTATGTTATCATAAATTTCTAACATTATATATTAGCAACAATTAGCTACTGTGCGTGTACAACCAAAGCATTAATTTCATTAATGTTAGCATAAATTTCATTAATGCAACATTGTCGTGATATCATTAATGTCAATATTTTCATTCCATACATTAGCATAAATTTCATTTTATGTTAGCATAAATTTCAATTGTACTACCAAAGCAAAAGCATCAGTGTCGTAATTTATAATGCATTACGTAGGCAATAGCAACATCTTAGAATGGTTGCAATTAGTAATAGCGTGTTGCGTCACGTCGTGAATCATTGCATTATAGTTTTCGTATTATATTTATCATTTTATTTCATTTAATATTTATCAAGTGAACTAAAAAATCGTTGACCTTTGGTATGCTCAAGACATCCTATCAAATAGGTTTTAGCTTCAATCCTAAAGCACTTGAGATAAAAAAAAAACAAATATTTACTTCTTTTACATATACTTTCATACATGGTTCATACAATTCATGTTATATATATTTTTGTATTAATTTTTATTTATCTGTAATTTTCAAAATGACATCGCAATCTTTCATGATTTGATACGGGACACAACTTGTTGATGAGAATAGAGTTTATCAATTCTTGTAAATTTTATCACTAAAACTCATTATTTTCACAGGTCGCTATCACCAAAATACCGTTTTTATTTTAATCAACAAAATATTTCTAAATATTTATACTTATCATGTTGGTGATTTGCTATATATTTAATTTAAAATATTTTCAGTTGTTATTAAATATTTTTAGTTCTTAGTGATTTTATAATAACAATTATATATCAGCAACAATAAAATTTTATCGAATGATTTAAGATAGAAATGAACTTACCCATGCGGACGCACGGGTCTTCTACTAGTGTCATATAAGAATTTTTGAAAACCCTTTAATAACCAGTTTATGAAACGGTGACAAGTGGCGCATGATTAAAAAAAATCAATAACATAACAATTAACTTAAATAAATGAGGTACAATATTTGTTGTTGCTCTCTTCTAGCATTTCTTATGCTGAATTGAGCTTTTAATAAAATTCTTTGCCTTTTAAAAAAAAACTTAAATAAATGAGGTGGAAACATCAAAAAGAGAAAAAACCAAAAATTCAGAGTTCTTCCTCTCTTGTTCATCGTAAGAAAGCACCCCCCCTACCACGGGTTCCGGTAGAGGTGGCCGGAAATGCAAAAACCAGACACCAAACCAATCGCCTCTCTCTCCCTACCCAAATCCATCCTCTAAATCATCAAAATCCAAACCCAAACCATTTAAATTCAAATCAAAACCAAAGAAACCTAATCCTAAAAAAACAAATTAAATGTCTTCCATACATGATTTCAAGCAAAACAAACAGAGGAGTTTCGTTCAATCAAGGTGCATAAATGATTTAATCAGAGGAAAGAGTGAGAAATGGTACCAAATCGGAATTTCAAAATTTCCAGATTCCGGCGAGTATTCGAAGATTCTGGCGAGTTTGTCCGGCGAGGATGAGTTTTCCGGGGACTTTTCCAGATTTCGACGAAGGTACTTTAATACTTTCCTCGATTTTTTTTCTTTTCTTCTTCTTTTTTGCTGCTTCCTTCTACATCCAAACTAAGATTCTCTGAATTTTGCTTTAATTCATCTTTCTGAGTAGGAAATGGTGATTGGTTTAAGGTCAATGTTTGTAACACTACTGCTTTAGTTTGTTTAGAGCATGACGGTAGTGTCTTAGAGTGGAAAGGTTGAAGATCGAGGTTGTGGTTTGGTTGCTGAAATTTGTGTTCAGTTGAAGATTGAGGGTTTGTTTTGGCGATTTCTGTAGGTTTATGTTTTTTTACAGATGAAGATGATTGAGTTATGTTCTTGGCTGAAAAAAATTTTAAGCATATGAAGGTTTTTGTGATTAGGGATGCTCATGGAAGGTTAATTTTCATAATCAATCCATATTCATAAATAATTCATATGTTATATAACTAGAGGTGTCAAAAAAACCTTAAATGACAAAGCCCCAATAATTAGGTTCTTTGTTGGTCTCATTTTTTTAGGCCCCTTACTAAATAAATATTTTCTTGGCCTCTTATTTTTAAGCCTCTTTATATTTTTGTCTTTAATGGAGCTTAAATGAAAGGCTCAAAATCTATAAAAAAATCAATTTTAAAATTTTTTTGAAAAAAAAAAAATTTATTGAAAAAAATTAAAAATATATTTTTTTCAAAAAAAATAATTTTATTTTAAAAAAAAAATATTTCTTTTCAGAATTTTTTTTTTAAAATTTTTTTTTATTTAAAAAATTTCAAAGGTTTTTTTTTTTATGAAATAAATTGACTAATTTGGTTTTTATTTTGGATATGGATATTCAAATTATGAATTTGATTAAAACCATATTAAAAATATATCCAAAATAAGGATTTGGTTTAAACCATCCTAATAATTAACCGGTTTTGGATGTAGATATGGATTATTTAAATAACCGATTTATTTGAACATTCTTAAAGGCTTGTGTTGTATTTTGCAGGTTGCTTGTGAATTTTTTTTGTTGAAAGAGTTTATGTCTTTTTATAGTGTGGATATTGTCCTTTAAACTTTGGGATTAAGTTTTCATTTTTTCGTTTTTCTTCTTCATTTTGTGATTGCTGTTTCTGTGCACATCTTGCAGGTTTTTTGTACAAACTTTGGAGGCTATGCGTTAGGTTTGTCCATTGTTGCAGGTTGTGGGACATGCTTTGGCTTGATTTGCTGCCTTGTAGCAGGTTTTATGCGTCCGGGTAATGGTTGTTTGGCTGGGAATGGAAATGCTTGAAGATGTGTGGTGGGGCATGGTTTGGCTTAATGAATTGGTGGCTGGGCATGGGAATGTTAATTGGGATTGCAATGTGAAGTCTTGGCTGTAGTGTAATTATGCTTGGATATTAGTTCACGAGCTTGTAAAATAGACTTGTAATTTTGGCATTGTTTGTAAATGGATTTTTTTTGGAAAAGATTTGTAACTTGAATTAAAATTGGGAATAAATGAGTTGTGATTTTGAATTGAATCTTGAATGCAAATTGAAATATGAGCTTATTGACATTGGATTTGAATTTTTGAACATGAAATTGAAACCTCAAAGTGGAAACTTAGAAATTTGAAAAAAGAAATTGGAAAATATGAACTTGGTTTGAATTTAAAATGGAAATGAATTGGACCCTTGAGATGCGTTTGAC
The DNA here is from genome assembly GCA_022829125.1 of Lathyrus tuberosus. Classification (NCBI taxonomy): domain Eukaryota; kingdom Viridiplantae; phylum Streptophyta; class Magnoliopsida; order Fabales; family Fabaceae; genus Lathyrus; species Lathyrus tuberosus. The sequence goes on along the minus strand of JALAZF010000172.1, from coordinate 1,525,345 downwards.
ACTTATATAAAATTGAAAACTAAAATTGAAAACTTGTATAATAATTGAAAATTGAATTGAAACTTATAAATTGCCATGGAATTGAATTTTGGGTGACTTAGGCATAACGATTGAAATGAAAATAAATCAAATTGAAACTTGGATCCATGAAACTTAGGACTTGAATTGAAAATATGGAATGGACGCTTGAATTAGGAGTTTGAACTTTGGTACGATATTGGTTCTTGAGTTTGGATTAGGATTGACAGTTGAAAAGAAATTGAATTGGATTAAAATAGATCTTGAACTTGCACATGAATTGGAAACTTGAAATGGTTGAAATTGAGAAATTTGCACTTTGAAAATAAAATGACATGAAATTTGAATTTCTTTGAATGGATTTTGGAAGAAAACTTAAATGGAAATGGCAAGTTAAAACTTGACATTGAATTTCCATTTGGACAATGAATTGCCAACTTGACATGAAATGAGTGAAATTGGTTATGACTTGAGATTTGAACTGTGCTGCCACTGCACCAACCCCTAATCGAAAGGGAACTGAATTCTGATGACTCTTCAATCATGAAGCACTGGTGAACTTGACTCAGCCTGATAACTTGATACTGAAGCAAGCCAATTGTTTGACCAAGATCAGGTCAAACTTCCACTGAATTTCAAACAATACTGCACACACCCTTGTCCTGACAACTCTTCCTGAACCTTGATTCGATCTTGCAATACCTGAGCTTAGGCAACAAGAAAATGAAAGCAAACAGAAACGTATTTTTGTAGGCACAAAGGTTAGATGACATGGGTAATGGATATGATGCACAGATGATGGAAATGTTATGATATGTATTGTTCGGTGATTCAGGGTTAAAATTGGGGTGTGACAGTTGCCCCTATTTAAATATCTTCAACTAGAGAATATGAAGAAGGTTATTCTTCATATGATCACAGTTGGAGATTATTAAATATTAAGAAGATCCGAATTTTGATCTTAAACGCATATGACATGATATGATATGTGATGCATGTATGCAGGACTCTATTTTATTGGTTTAGGATATGAAATGGACTCTGTGGGGATAGTTGAGATGACTAATAATGAAATTTGCTGGGGACTGAATGAAGTAGAGTAAACTGACTCACTGGGGAAACTTGAGGAAAACGGCTAGTTCTGGCTTCTCATGGAACTAACCAAAAGTTATTGACGATTTGGGTAATGAAAGTTAAGCTCTGGATTCTCACGAAGCAAAATGAAATTGTAAATTGTAAACGAACGACCTTGGATTCTCACAAGATAGTTGAAATGACTTTGGCTTCTCATAGATTAAAGAAGAGGGTTGGACCTCGATGAATAATCATCAATTTTGTAGGTGTCGACAAAATTTGACTTTTGACCGCAAGAATTTGTTACAACTGGATTCTAATGGATCGGTGCCAGTTACAACCGGCCTTTAAGATATCAATGGCAGTTGGGTTTTAAGCAAAGGGTGCCAGTGAAAACCAAACTTAAAAAAATGCCAATAACAATTGGAATTCTGCAACTAATATCAGTAACAACTGGATCTTGGGGTATCAATAACAACTGGATTTTAAGACAGATGCCAGTGACAACTGGACTTTGAAAAATAATGTCGGTAACAACCAGACTTGGAAAAAAAGGTGCCAGTGATAACTGAACTTTGAAAATAAAGCTGGTAACAATCTGACTTTGATTACCAATAACAATTGGATTTTGATCGTAAGCATATGTTACAACTAGCTTCTAACGGGTCAATTCCAGTTACAACTGGACTTTCAAAGATGGGGGCCAGTGACAACTAGACTTTAAACTGATACCAGTAACAATTAGACCTTCGATACCAATGACAATTAGATTTTGAAATAAATGATGCCAATAACGATTGGACTTAAAAATAAAGGGGATGCTAATAACAATTGGATTCTGCAACTGGTACCAGAAATAACTGGATTTCAAAAAAAATGGAATGCTAGTGACAACCAGACTTTACACTGAGATGCCAGTAACAACTCGACATAAACTGAGATGCCAGTAACAACTGGACTTTGGCTACTAATACAATTGGATTTTACGCAAAGAGTACCAGTAACAACTGAACTTTGCCATAATATCGTAACAACTAATTTTAAAGATAAAGCCAGTGATAACTGGACTTTGAAATATTACCGGTGACAACTGGATCTTAAGGATGCCAGTAACAATTGGATTTTTAGACAGAGTTCCAGCGACAACTGGACTTTACAACTGATATTAGTCACAATTGGATTTAAAAGGAATGCCAGTGACAACTGGTCTTTACAAGGGATTCCAGTAACAACTGGATTAAAAACTAAATGCCAGTGACAACTGGGCTTTTAAAGATTGCCAGTGGCAACTGGATTTAAGACACCAATGACAATCGAATTACAAAATGAGAGTGCCAATAACAATTGGAGTTGGAAAAATATAAGTGACAACTAAATTTTCAAGATAATTCCAGTGACAACTAGCCTTTAGAGACATAAAATGACAATTGGATCATTGAAATGATACCAGTGACAATTGGATTTTAAACTGGGTACCAGTCACAACTGGACTTTAGATACCAATGACAATTGGATTTTTGACAGATGCCAGTGACAAATGAACTTCAAAATATGCCTATAACAAATGGACTCAACACGGAGTACCAGTGACAATTGGATTTGGAAAGGGTTTCCAGTGACAACTGGGCCTTTTTTTGGGTCAAGGGATAAAAACCAACTAAGAGACCTGAGTCAATGCAAATGAACTTGAAGCACTCTTTAAGGCTATGCGTGATTTTGATTTTGCATGATATATGAATGATCATGATATGAAAATGCTAACTCTATACAGACAGGGAGATTAGAGAATTTTTGTGGAGGTACTAATTCCTCAACACTGATACTCAACTAAAGTATGTGATAGACGTATTCCAAAAGAGAATTCTATGAAGCTTGACAATTACAACTAGCCAAGGAGATCCTTTCGGATGATTGAATTGCTAGCATGATCCAGACACTCGCCTTGAACGTAACAATCCCTGACAGATGGTAAAGTTTGCTTGAACATCATGAAAGCATGGAGATGACTTGCCCCTCTGTGGCTCATCGTGCCCCAGTATGCTGGATCTTTGCAAAACTCTACTTATGATTATCCAATTCTTGGAATGGTAATCCTCTGGTTGACTGGCCTTTAGAGAGTTAGACCTAATGAGCTTTTTGAGATAGCCTTCCCCAGTCTGAGTTTGGAAGCGATTTTCTCTTGACTAACCAGCTCTTGGGATGACTAGTTCGAATTGACCGATATTCAAGGTAATTTGCCCCTAACTGGACTTCTTTCACATGATCAAATTCCTCAACTGACTGTATTTTGTTGGGATTCCTTTCATGTTAAATGCTAACTTGTAGTTAAATAGTTCATTCAAAATGGTAATTTTAATGCAATGCAAAGTGCAAATTTTGAAACCAATTATTATTGAAATTAGGGTAAAACAAGGTGAACGGGTCAATGACCCAAACACAAGGTTGATCCATCCATTTACTGATGAAAGATCGTGTAATCAATACAAAGCATTAACAAAGATCGTTAGGAGTCAGGTTAACACAACCTTGTTGTAATACACTTTCAAAGTAAACACTACCTCAATTAGGTCTTTTAAGGGTTATAACATAGCATGGTTAACAGTTATTTGAAACAAAGGATATAAGGCTCAAATTTGATTTGTACCCACCCCTTCTTCGTGATGATCTCCACTTCATACGTTCAGTTGATGCATTCATGTCTAAAAAGACCTTGACAGTGTAATGGTAAAGATGGGGATTCAAGAGGATATTTTCTTAAAATGACAGTCACTCTATTTCGATTCTTTTTATTTCTTGGCAAAGATTTAACGACCCCTTTTGATTGACTTTTATCCCTTGTTTTGTTTGGGCCGCTTCTTTGAAGCTTTCGATCCATCGGGATGCCCTAATTTTGCCTAAGTCGTCTTTTATAGTATTTGACTTAGCGGGAATTTTCATTTTTTCTCTTTTTATATTTTTTTTCTAAAAGACTGTGACTGCCATGTTATTGGTGGATGAGGATCAACCAATATAAATTTTGGCTTTTTTTAACAATTTCTTCAACACTTCGTGGTGTATGCGAAGTGTATGGTTGATCCTCAGGTGGGATGTTTTGTCTTTCTTGCAATTCAAATGCGAAGTTCGATTAACTGAACACAACTACCCTGCCCCTGGTTAAGATTAAGGTTTTTTAAATCCGAAAGAAACACCAACTCCTATGCTCAAATTGGTTGACTAGGGACTAACTCCTTATCTCTCTGGTATTTGGGAATTTGAAACAATGCCTTACATCATCGACAGAGTTTTAATTGAAAGCATACCAACAACAATTATGGGTATTTGTTTTTCATCATCCTCCTTCCAATCTTTTCTAAAACAACAATTTTGGTCAAGATAAGTGAAATAGGAGAAATAGTTTTTTTTACATAAAATAAAAAAGATGAGTGAATACGAAGGGATTGATTCAAAAGATGCATAACACTTCATTAAAAATTACCAATCAAAGAAATACAACAATTTTTAAAAGCAAATAAACATCCAACATGCAAAGAAATACAAATGGAATGCTGAAATAGTCAAATGATTGCCAGCTTTGGGGAATTGAACTTCATGGTATGATCCTCAGACTTTAGGGAAAACTTTTGAAACTTGATTCATGCTTCACGCTCCGTGCACCAGAAGGACAAAATTTGGGGTATTATCAGGGAAGGACAAAATCTTCAGGTCAATCAACTCTCGTACCCTATGTTTCAAAGCATGACAACCATCCAAATCATGTCTGGGAGCACCCTCATGGAAAGGACAATGATTATTTAGATTAAACCACAAAGGTATAGGATCAAGAGGAGGTCCTAGAGGCCTTGGAACCACTAGTCCTTTTTCCAATAAAGAAGGATAGAGCTCAACGTATGTCATTGGAATCGGATGAAATGGAGGTCTACCCCCTTGCCTTCTATTTTGATTTGGAGTACTTTGCGGGCGAGGAACCTGAGCTCTCGGTTGGTGATAAGCTGGTACTGTAGACACTTGCTGTTCTGGAAGAACGACTTGATTAGGCTAATTCCCTGGCACAAAAGGTTGCAAAGCTACTGGCTGGTTGTAAGATGGTGCTACAACGACCACATATGGTTGTCGATAGTATGACACTGATGCAACTGGTTGTTGATAAGAAAAAGGTTATTGATGTTTCCTTCTTGGATGGTTTCTTCTTTGACCGACAGACACGACATTGGCTTCACCTCCTCCCATAATTTTCTTTGTATTGCTAGAGGTACTGGCAGCAGATGTAATCTTGCCATTCTTTAAGCCATGTTCAATTTTATCCCCTATAGCAACGATTTCATCAAAATCCAAGGATGTACTTCCTACCATCTTCTCATAATAGGCAGGTTGTATGATATCCATGAATAGTTTAGCAAGCTCCTTTTCAATAAGAGGGGGTTCAACCTGAGATGCGAATTCTCTCAATCTCTGCGCATATTCCTTAAAAGATTCATTGTCTTTTTGGGACATACTCTGCAGTTGCCTTCTATCGGGCGCCATATTCATGTTATACTTATAGTGCTTGATAAAGGCGTCATATAGGTCTTGGAAGCTTTTGATTCTGCTTTGATCAAGGCCCAAGTACCATTTAGATGGTGCTCCACTCAAGCTATCTTGAAAGTAATGTATCATCAGCTTGTCATTATCCAGATGTGCAGCCATCTTGCGATAATACATGATGAGGTGGCTTTTCGGGAAGGTATACCTCTTGTACTTGTCAAACTCCGGTGTCTTGAATTTAGCAGGAATAACCAAACCAGAAACCAAACACATCTCCTTGGCAGCAGCCCCAAAAACTTGATCACCTTCCATTGCTCAGAGTCTCTTCTCGAGGGTTTGATAGTTTTCCTTCACTTCTTTGAGGTCCTCGTCTCTCATGTCATCACCTCTGATTGATTGCTCAGGAGCGTGATACACCTGGTTATAGTCTTCAAATTATGGTACAACCCCAGTTAGAATGATCGTTTGCGGAATAGTATGCATGACGGGACATGCTTCAGTATAGAGTGCCAAAGGAATTATTTGTGGCATAGATTGCCCCATTTCTAGTATCCCTTCCACTTGAGGCACAAAATCGGGATGTAGACCGTACGGGGGCTACATGGAGGGCACGCACCTTATAGGTTGGGTTTCCCCAGAAGATCATATGATCTCTGAGATAACAATAATTTGAGGAGGCTCGCTCCTGGTAGTCAAGGTGTGGATCATCTCCATAAGTTTATTCACATTCACTCGAAGGTCTTTGAGTTCATTCAGGTGTCTTTTGTTCTCTTCCTCTTGTTCAGACATCCTTTGGTGAGCGCGAGCTCGAGTATTGTATCAGTGCTGAAGATTCAGTGTGGGAACTGGAAGAAGAGAGACGGAATGAGAACTTGGTTAAAAATGCATGTATGGATGCATATGTAATGAAATGGATGCAATACAATATTTTTTTATGCAAATGAATGCCATGTAATTCTCAAGTTCACAGGTTCATCATTGTCTTAGGTCAGGCATGACATTGGGTAAGTAACTGGTAACACTAATAAAAGGAACCCTACGTGTAGGCTCTACATGGTTATATGCCTAGAGTCATGGATCTTCTCAAGGATATCATTGCCATGACGAAGGCTCATCTGATAATAACATCCTCGAAATGATCTCTTCTAAGTGAGGTTTTCGCATCGTCCCAACGAGGAAGGCTCCTCGTGAGTCTCTACTACACAACCATCGGGTCCGAGGTTTCTAAAAGGTATCTCAGAGTCATAGATCGAGGTTGAAAATATCATTTTCAAAATAACAATACGTTCAAGGGATCTCATATGATTGGGGCTTTCGTATCAACCCATCAAAGAGGTGACCCTCATGAGTTAACACTACTAACCACCATGGAAATGGTTAAAAGGTCCTTAGAGTTATCGATTCAGGCCTGAAAACATTACTGCCATGATGAAGGCTCGCCACAACAATAACATTTCCAAGGGAATCTACTCTAAGCGGGGATTTCGTATCGTCCCAACGAGGAAGGCTCCTCGTGGGCCTCCACTGCATAACCACCATCCTAATCCTAGGGTTTTTCTCAGACTCGGGTAGGGAGCCTATCTCACCAAGACAATAATCGGAGAACCCCAACAGTGCCACAAGAGATAATAATAGGATACAATAAAGATAAGCAATCAAGTGAACAATCAAGCAAGCAAGCAAACAATAAGAGAAAACATACAAGGAGAAAATAAACAAACAAAGCTAACACTCACGAATCGAATCAAGTTAGGCTTGTCTCTCTCTTGCATAGGGCAATGCAAATCCCTAGCAGAGTTGCCAGCTGTCATACCTCGAAAAAGCACGATCCTTCGCGAATGGTCGCAGAAAACAGAGTCGCCACCGAACTTAAACCATTCCAAGAAGGAATAGGAAAATATCGATAAAACCTTTAGGGAAATAACATGGTCATCGCAACTAAATTCTAGGTTCGGGAGTCGGTTATGCAAGGGGAAGGTATTAGCACCCCCTCACATCCGTTGTACTCAATGGGAACCTCTTAATTCGATTTGTGAGGAATGTTAGCTAAAGTTGTTTGTTTTCTTCTAAGGGAATAAAGCAAAAAAGTATGAGAAAAAGATTCAATTGCTAAGGGAAAATGGGTGGTTTTATATTAGGGTGCTCGCCAAGGATTGGGGCCCTTGTGCCTACGTATCTTCATTGTGAGAAATGAAGAATCGGAGCGTTCGTAGTTCGTGGGACTACGGGTTATTAGTTTGTTTTATCGAACAAATGTTTAGGTCGCATTCTAAAGGCGAAACATTAGCTTTTCTACTCTCGCTGGAGGCCTAAGCATTTAGTTTACAGGCGCGTTAGAATGGACTAAACATCGTTCTTTTGGGAAAAAAATTTTAATCGCACGGCGGCGAGAAGTTGAATTACTGTGTTGATGCTTTATTTGGATGACGATCGTTCAGATGCCAAGGAAGGCTCCTTGTATCCAAACAAATCGGGAAATTGAATCGAAGACTCGACTCTATCTCACTTCAACCTTAATTGTGAAAGGGTTTGATATAGTTAAAGTATTTTAAGAGAATGACGATTATTCGAACAATAATGAAGGTTTCTTATTATCTAAATAATCGGGAGAGTGAGTCGAACTCGACTCACTCGTTTTTCATCTAAGTGATTGAGAAAAATAGGATTGATTCGGTTAATTACGAAAAATAGTTTGATGTGGAACGGATTAAGAATCTTTTAGAGAAGACGATTGTTCGAGCATAAGGAAGGCTCCTCATACCCAAATAATCAAGGAGAGAAATCGAAGGCTCCATTCCAACTCCTTTTTCATCTTTTAATAGAAATATAGTCTAAGTATGATTAAGCTAATTATTTTGACTTTGATAAAATGTTCGATGTTGATCGAGGTTTAAATTTGCATTCGAAACAGTGCAAGGGTTTGAACTAAAGGAAAGGAGGTTCTAAGAGGTGTAAGGTAAGGTCGATGGCGATGCACTAGGCAATCGACTAACAAGGGTGAAAAATGGCTCGACATTGAATCGAAAATTATTTTGAAAGTATTTAATTTTAGAAGGTCAAGTTGCTTAACTAAGTCAATTGAAATAATCAAGAGAAAAAACTTTTAATTAGAAAAATTATCCATTAAAATTGGTTAAATCAATTAATTAGATTAATTAGAAATAATTATCAAGAATAACCAATTAAAAAAATTAATTCAATTGATTAACCAAATTAATTAAATTAAATTAGTAAAATTAACTAACTAAAATAAAACTTAAACAAATTAATTTTTACTAACTAAAATAAAAATGACTAATTGAATAAGAATTAACTGCACATGGAGGGACGGCTGCAAATTGAAAAGAAAGGATAGAAACACACATGAGCCCAAGAGTCCAATTAATTAATCTTAATTCTACTAATTAATTAATTAAAAATACTAAACTAAAGAAAAAATAACTAAATGGCAATAAAAAAAAACATAAAAACTTAAAAAAATGGAAGGAAAAAAAAACTAAGGAAACGTGGGGAGATGTATTCCACATTAATGATGCAGTAACCATATATCCACTTTTTTCTTTTTAAAAAAACAAATAACAAATAGCCCAATCAGAAGATGACATGTGGCACATAAAATTAGAAAAATACAAAATAATAAAATAAAAAAAGAAAATATCTTACATATAAGAAAATAGATAGATACCAAAAAGACCAAAATGCCCATCTGCACCCTCTGCCCTTCACATTGCTATTGTAATAATCCTCCACACGGCAGTTTGTTTTTCAAATAATGTTCTAACTCCCTGCATCCATTATGCTACTCAAAATAATATGGTGGGCCCAATGATGGTTGTTTGATATAATTGAGTAAACGCAAATATCATGTATGAAAATTCCACGTGTTATGTGCATTTGTCACATGCTGGTACATTATATGGGAAACAAATTTGTTTCTAATAATAATAATTATTATTATTATTATTAATATTATTATTTTATTTTTTGTTTTATATTAAATATTTTTAGGATACTATTATGATATTATCATTATATATTATTATTATTATATTATTTATTATTATTATTATTAATTTATTTCCATTTATATTATATTATTATTATTATTATTATCTTATTATGATTATTATTACTATTTATATTATTATTATTATTATTATTATTATTAGTTTTGTTTTTATAGAAAACTAATATTAAAATAAATAATTAAATTGTGATTAAAAGATGGTGTCCAACAACACTTGACAAACATTATTAGCACCATCAAAAAATGCTCCAATAGTTTTCATCTTTAAATGAATTAAATCAACTTTAATAAAAATAGTTAGAGCAAAAAAAGGAAAATAAATAAAAAAAGTGGAATAAATAGTTAGTGGAAAAAATATTTAAAATTACTAAACTATCCTTGATTGCTGATTGGATAATTAATTTTATTTTTATTATTTTTATTTTTTTATTTTTATTTTTTTTATTTTTTATTTTTTATTTTTTTCGTTTTTCACTCCCCCTATTTATGAATCATTATTTTAAATTATCAACATTTTTAATCACCCTATACATACTACTTATTCTCCTTTTTTTAAGTGGCAGTCGCCATATTCTTTGCCATTTTTCTTGTGGCAGGCGCCACATGTAATATGGTGGTGGACGCCACCCTTCACTTGATGTGGCAGGCGCCACCCTTTTCAAATATGGTGGACCCCACTTGCCTTTTTTCATACATTTTTTTCTTTTCTTCATTGTTTCTTCACTTCTTTTATTTTTTTCATTCTTTTGTAAATTGTTTCTTCACTTACAAGACAATTGTAATATAATGATTTAAGAAATATTTTTCATTGATGTAAATAAGAAAAATATATATTATATTTAATTATTAATTGATTTATGGACCAAATTTTCTTCATTAATTGAAATTTATACCATTAAAATAATGATTTAAGAAATATTTTCCATTGATGTAAATAAGAAAAATATATATTATAAAATTATTTCACATTTTCAATCCAGCTATTATCAATCCATCTATTATCCATCCAATCCATCCATTAACACATTTTCAATGGATAGATATCCATCCATCCATGAAATTATTTATTTTATTTTTTATAATATTTATTTTAATTTTAAAAAAATCTATTAAATCCATTCATTTTTACAATAAAAATTTCTTATAATATTAATTTAATTGAAAAAATAATAAAAACTTTTTTTAATTTCTAAAATATATTTTTAACTATACTATCTAATGTCAACCAACTTCAATGAGTAGTAGTATAAAAAAATGCACCATGTACGTTTTGAAATTTAAATATAATTAATCGGTAAATACTTTCAGAATTAATCATTTTTCCTTTAACATAAAAAATGTTGTTTCTTTTGCATCCCCAGTTTCATAGTGAAAATTGAAAATTAGAAACAACAATAAAAAATTAATTTCAAATATTAATTGAAAATTTTAATTTATTTTTTCAATTAAAATAAAATATAAACTAGGACTATTGATTAATAAAATAACGGTATTATTCCCTTTCAAATTTCATTAAAATCTCTTTCATACATTTTCTAAATAATTATCAAACAAGATTTAATTTTCTTGAATTATTTATGAATTACAGAATATAATGACAAAATAATTGTTTTTCCAATATCTTTAACAAAGGTGAGCAAGTGAAGGAATTAAAAAACAACGACATAGAAAAAGTATCGTAAATTCATACTAACAAATTTGTATTCTGAAAATGGAATTTGCAGGAAAAAGTTTATGAAAAAAATTTGTGAAAAAACATTTTAGAGAGAAGGAGACATTCAAAAAATATTATTTGAAAATTTAAAATCTAAGATAACTTGTTGTAAGAAATTAAATAACAATTTTTTGTAAAATTTTAAGAAAACAAAATAGAATATGAACCATTAGATTTATAAAATGAGATGGATGAATTAGATCAATCCATAAGACTAGATGGATGGATTGAATCCAATCTATTTAGGAAGTTTTTGTTAAATGGATGGATTGGATGAATTAAATATTGGATGGATTGGATGGATATTACCTTAATGGATTTTATTGCCACACCCCTAAGTGTAATATATAGGCTTGGATATTAGTTCATGAGCATGTAAAATAGACTGGTAATTTTGGCATTGTTTCTAAATGGATTTTTTTTGGAAAAGATTTGTAACTTGAATTGAATTTGGGAATGAAAATTAGTATGTGATTTTGAATTGAATCTTGAATGCAAATTGAAATATGAGCTTATTGACATTGGATTTGAATTTTTGAACATGAAATTGAAACCTCAAAGAGGGAACTTGGAAATTTGAAAAATGAAATTGGAAAATATAGACTTGGTTTGAATTTAAAATGGAAATGAATTGGACCCTTAAGATGCGTTTGACACTTATATAAAATTGAAAACTTGTATAAAAATTAAATATTGAATTGAAACTTTTAAATTGCCATGGAATTGAATTTTGGGTGACTTAGGCATAAAGATTGAAATGGAAATAAAACAAATTGAAACTTGGATCCATGAAAATTAGGACTTGAATTGAAATTATGGAATGGACGCTTGAATTAGGAACTTCAACTTTTGTGCGATATTGGTTCTTAAGTTTGGATTAGGATTGATACTTGAAAAAAAAATTGAATTGGATTGAAATAGATCTTGAACTTGCACTTGAATTTGAAACTTGAAATGGTTGAAATTGAGAAATTTGCACTTTGAAAATAAAATGACATGGAATTTGAATTTCTTTGAATGGATTTTGGAAGAAAACTTAAATGGAAATGGCAAGTTAAAACTTGACATTGAATTGCCATTTGGACAATGAATTGCCAACTTGACATGAAATGAGTGAAATTGGTTATGACTTGAGATTTGAACTGTGTTGCCACTGCACCAAACCCTAATCAAAAGGGAACTGAATTCAGATGTTTCTTCAATCATGAAGCACTGATGAACTTGACTCATCCTGATAACTTGATACTGAAGCAAGCCAATTGTTTGATCAAGATTAGGTCAAACTTCCACTGAATTTCAAACAACACTACACACACCCTTGTCCCGACAACTCTTCCTAAACCTTGATTCGATCTTGCAAGACCTAAGCTTAGGCAACAAGAAAATGAAAGCAAACAGACACATATTTTTGTAGGCACAAAGGCTAGATGACATGGGTAATGGATATGATGCACAAATGATAGAAATGTTATTATATGTATTGTTCGGCGATTCAAGGTCAAAATTGGCGTATGACAGGGACTTAGTAAATTTTTGAAATGTTGCGGGAACATTTCCACCGCGTGGAGTTTCGACAGCACCGAATGTGTCGAGGGAGCGGTTATTTAGGTGCGCGGGTGTTACGTTCAAATATGAATAACTATCTTTAGGTTCCATTCGGAAGGACACATGGGGAGAGTGTAGAGGCGGACTACAAGCAAGACTTCACATGGAAAACACTGAGGATAGGAACGTTAGAAGCAGTTATTCTCATACTAGTATATATAGGAGTTCATTTGTAGAATTTGGTGTGTTAATTTCACTACAGAAATCTCGCTGAAAACTCGAAGTATCGGCGTCCAGAGGAAAGAGTCATGCTGAGAGAATGTATGAACAATGAAACACCATATTTTATTTTTAATGAAAAGTCTTTAAAATTCACTTTACATTGCCTTGAACTTAGTTTATTCAATTACATTGCTTTAATACCTTCAATTTTGCTATTTTCTTTACACTTTTCATCACTATCGAAATCTATATCTTTCACACTCTTTTAATCACTATTTCGACCAAATTGAACATAAGTTGTTTACATTAAAAAACTATAAAACAAGGTTTTTTTGGCACTATGTCTTAGGATTCACTACTCGATCCTATAAGTAACCTTTAATTAAGATACTAACACGTGTTTACCAGTTTTCCGCGTAAACAAATTGGCATGCCTAGTGGGACATGTGCTAAAAAACTTATCTTTTACAGATATTCATAGTTTTCTCTTATTTAAACTTGTTCTATGTTCATGAATTTTTCTAGGTAGTTTGCATGCTATTAAGAAGTGGAAAATCTTTGTCTAATATGTCGTGTCCTCCTATAAACAATGTCAATCCCCAGAATAATTCCCAAAATGTAGTGGAACAACCAACCGTAACAAAGAATGTCTTCACATGGTTCACAACTCTCACTTCACACTATGTCCAATCATGAAGTCAGTTGGAGAGACTGTTCCACGAACAATTCTACATGGGACAATCGAAAATAAGTTTGAAGGAGTTAGCTAGTGTTAGGCGAAAAGTCCCTGAGTCGATACATGACTATTTGAATAGATTTAGACTTCTCAAGGCAAGGTGTTTCACCCAGGTGCCTAAACATGAGTTAGTCGAAATGGCTGCTGGTGGGCTAGATTATTCAATTAGGAAAAAAATTAGACACCTAATACCTGAGGGACATGGCACAATTGGCAGATTGGGTTCGCCAGGTCGAACGCTTAAAAGCCGTAAAAGCTAGAACTAATAGATACCATAAAAAGGAAAAATTCGCTTATATAGAAGTAGATGAATACATCTATGACATAGGCGACGAAAGGTCTGAAGAGAGCGAGGTCAACATGGTTGAACTTAAGCCAGGACCCCCTTATATGTGTAAATTGTTGAAAGCAGCGAATGAGAAAAACTCAATTGAGACCAACAAAAATAAGAAGATCGCCACAAGAACTTATACTTTTAATATTACAAAATGTGACGAAATATTTGAATTGATGGTCATAGATGGTCATATCATAGTGCCTCCTGGCCTAAAAACTCCTCCCTTAGAACAAAGAAAGAAGGGAGGTTTTTGTAAGTACCATAATTTTATAGTTCATAAAACTTCACAATGTGTGCTTTTTAGATATTTGGTTCAGAAAGCTCTAAAGGAGGAAGGTTACAATTTGGTGAAAATCCAAAGTCATCGATGAAAGTGGACTCAGATTCCATGCATACTGAAGATGTTCACTATGCTGAGCCTGTGGAGATTCTGATGGTTGAAGCTGCTGATGGCTCCAACATTGAAGTATACAAGGGTGAATAGATATCCGTTGTCACAGATTCTGACATGAAAGTAGTATACCCCAAATCTGAAGAGGGGTCTATTGCCTTGCTTGAGTATTGCAATCTCAACGATTCCAAGACTATGTTATGCCCACGCTGCAACGCCATGTTTTATGAAGAACCGACAAAGAAGTTGGAGGGCACAAGGAGATTCAATCCCAGAAGAGGTCGGGGTGGAAGCCAAGCTATCGGGTTTAGCCCAAATAATGGGGGTAAACCTCATAGAAATAAAGAATACATAAGACAATTTCAGTAGGCTCGACAGAAGAATTTTCGACCACCGACAAGTGCACCTAAGGAGAAATGGGTGAAGCCTTTAAATAAAAAAGGGGCAAATCACCCCAAATGGAAGAAGTTAGATCCCAAGGCGGGGATGCTGAAACACAACGGGAAGAAAGTGTCGAAGGGTAAATCTTACATCCCTCCAACCTACAAGGGTAGCAATATCATGACGTGAACCAATGGAGGAATCATCAAAGAAAAAAGAAGGCTGAGAGGGAAGCGTTCACAATGAATCCCGAAAACCCAGAGGTGAAACACAATCTATATGCATCAAAGGTTTCAACAATGCCTCACTCGAAGAGGTTCAACGAGGAAGACAGACCAAAAGCCAATCAAGGACCATCCTTGAAAGAGGCCCATTTGGAAAAAGGGGCACCAAGGGTGAGGGTGAAGACGCCCGAATACTCTTCCCAATTTGAGAACGAAACTCCAGAATACACTCCTCAACCCGAGGAAGGGGAGCCCCAGTATACTCCTCAGCCGAAGGATAAAGAGCCGGAGTACACACCCCAATCCGATGATGAAATGGTTAAATATAACTTCGACGAAGAGTCTGAGGATGACTTACAAGTTAACTGTGGCATAGTTTCTATTTTATCAACTAAATATGACAAGGTGTCTGAAGTGCCCTAGGATGGAGAGGACTTTGTACAAAACGAGGCTGCTAACCAGAAGCCTCTTTGTTACTACGTCATGAATAATGGTGTGGTCGAAGAACAACATGTTGTGTTCGAAAGGCCTGATCCAGGAATGATGTATCACCTAAAGCCACTGTTTATTAGGGTGAAGGTAGATGGCATGGCCGTCAACAAAGTATTTGTTTATGGAGGCGCGACAGTTAACTTGATGTCGTATTCACTATTCAAGAAAATATGGAAGACCGATGAAGATATTAGGCTCATAACATGGTGTTGTCCAATTATGAGAGCAAAACCAGTAACATTATAGGTGTAATCCAGGTAGACCTATCAATTGGCTCAACTTCTAGGCCAACGTTATTCATGGTCTTCAAGTTCAATTTTAATTATAACCTACTGCTTGGACATGAATGGATACATGGAATTGTTGTAGTGCCTTCAACGCTGCACCAAAGAGTTGCCATCTAGAGGGAAGATGGTATTGTCGAGAACCTAGAAACCGACCAAAGTTACTATAAAGCTGAAGTGGGCAAGGTCGGAAGAAAAGACTTCGATAGGAACTTAACGAAGATACCACCATGATATGCTGTAGAAGAGGTGTATACCTCTGAGAAATACTCCACCTATTTGGTGAACCTACACCCAAACTATGGGTTTATATGGGACAAGAAGCAGGTAGAGAGTCAGCCTGTCGAAGAAGGAAGCCTACCCCTTACTGGGTGGACAATCGTCAATGAGAATGACTTTTGAGTCAAGATCATTGGCTCGAATTTCGGCTTATATGGCCAAAAAGAGAATAAACTTGGCCCTAGAGGCTAAGGTTTCTCAAAATATGGCTTTTAAAGCCAGTGTCAAAAGATCTGGGAGTTTTGGAGGTGTCCTTAAGGGCCATACAATAGCTTCAGAAATCTAGAGGCTCGATTGTATTATGACAATGAGCCTTTGGGGTTTGAAAAAGACCCACTAGAAACTAATAAGAAAATGCAGGCTCAAGACCCCCTAGAGGAGGTAGATTTGGGTGAAGGAGCAGCGAAGCGGCCAACATACATCAATGCCAAGATTAAACCAGACATGAAAAAGAAAGTGGTCGGGTTGCTCAAAGAATATAAAGATTGTTTTTCCTAGTGTATTTATCCTATGAAGCTTAAAAGGAAGGGGAAGATATCTTAAAACTAACCCTTCTGTGCAAGTGTTTTCTTTAACAAATGCGAAGAGATCGGGGACCAGGGTTTGGTTATACAAATGGAAGCTATTAACACCCAATGTATCTATAGTAATCTATAGGAACCTTCGTTTGCATATATTTCCTACTATTGGAAATGCTTTCTTAAGCATATCCGTTGTTGATTGAGAAAGTTTCTCCTTTGGGAGGACTGAGGAAATTGTTTTGTTGTTTTCGGGTTTTCTATTGTTTATGGGAAGGCACTTGACCTAAGATTTTTGGTTTGTATGCTTGCTAAGATTTCACAATCTTATGCCTACGTATTCCCGTAAAGAGATTTGGGAAATCAGAGCAATCGTAGTTCCTCTTATTCTATGGGAGGAAATTTGGTGTCTTGTTCAAAGCCCAAGATTGAAGCTAAAAAGTGTTTATGTCTTGTTTAAAGACCAAGATTGAAGCTAGCAGAGTATTTGTGTCTTGTTCAAAGCCCAAGATTGAAGCTAAAGTTGACTGAGAGAGAATTTGTCATCTCTACAGGGAGAAATTTCACCTATTCATCACAAATGTCAGGTAATTGGTTATAAGGGAAATTACTTTAACTGGGATGTGTGGAATCTAACAATGCCATAATTTCCTTTATAAGAGAGATGTCATAAAGGAAGAAGCTTTAACTCAGTGTAGAGCAATGCAACTTTTTCCTTTATGAACCTTTCATGCTAAGAGAGGGACATTGGCTTGGATGTATAGAATCCAGAGGCTTGCCACTTATAGCTGTTAGATGAAAGAGATATTTTAGCCATGATAAAGGAGGGACTCCAGCTTGGATTTTGAATCAACAAGTGTGCCACTTATAGCAATTTATCTGGGAAAAGGTTTTGATTGTTTGTGTTGATATGTGATGTATAAAGGAAATATCTCTTATAGAGAGGACTCATGGTCTCATCTGATGGGATGTGGGATTTTGTGCCTTGATCAAAGCCCAAGGTTGAAGCTAAAAGAGGTGAAAACTGACTCCATTAGAGACGTTTTATTTGAGTATCTTGTTTAAATCCCAAGATGGTGAAGCTGAAAAGTTTGAGTATAACTTTGAAGAAAATAGATTCAACTGGGGAGTATGATGTTTGTCTTGTACAAAGCCCAAGTTTGAGGTTGACTGGTTAAATCATTATATGAAGCCTAAGAGGAGGCTGACTCTTGCTTAAGATTTGTCCAAATTCAGGAGCAGGTCTAAACTGTGTTGGGGAATCCAAAAGGAAAAGAACTCTTGCTCGAGATTGGAGAAGAGTTGATTTACCTGATGCCATGAGGCTCTGATTCTTTTGAGGATTTGTTAATGTCGATCTGACCCTGGTTGTGGATTTTAATGTGAAAGTTAAGTCTTGTTAGGGGTCAAGAGGGATTTAAAGATGAGTTTGAATACCTTGGAGGTTTTAACACTTTTGAGAATTGATGTATTGGTAAAGATGATTATGACGTATCCTATGCTTTTTAGGAAGCCTGAGGGTCCTTGTGTTAAGTCCAAGAGGATGCTATGAGGGGGAGACTTTCCAAGTCTACTTGTATGAAGCCCAAGAGGAGGCTAAGACTACCCAAGTCTCTTTAAGAAGAGGTAGACTCTGGTTGGAGAAAGATCTTTATATGATGCCCAAGAGATGGCTAAGGGTTCTAGAGATGAAGATTAACCCTTGAATGATTGAATGTTCTAGAGTTTTGACTTTCCTGAGGATTGAACTAGTAGAGGTGACTAAATTCTATCCTATGCTTTTAGGAAACCTGTGGGTCCTTGTACTAAGTCCAAGAGGAGGCTGGGATACTTCTAGGAAGCCTGTGGGTCCTTGTACTAAACCCAAAAGGAGGTTGGGATGCTTCTAGGAAGCCTGTGGGTCCAAGCCTAAGAAAAGTTCAAGAAAGGTTTCACCGGGAATTAATCCTTTCTTTGTTGAACGGTTCTAAGGTTTGAAGAAATTCAAAAGAGGTTTCATCGGGAATTAATCGTCTTCTGGGGAAATGAATTTATTTTATATGTTTCTAAGTTTTGACAGTCTTAAGAAAAGTTTCACCGGGAATAATGCATTTCTTTGTTCCATATTGAATAAAGCCCAAGAGGAGGGAGACTGTATTGAGGGAGTTTCCTATGAGGGAACTAGTTATTGAACTAAGTTATGAGTATCCTACTGTTTATCCTAAGTGTGAACTGAGGATCACCTAACTGCTGAGGGAACTTAAACAGATATACACAAGTATATACAGATAAGTGAATTAACAGGTATATAAATAAGTATGCATTAAATTGAAAAGGTGTTGGGTCTTACACTCTGAAAAGAGGCCCAAGTGTATTGTGATTGGTTGTATTGATTACAACTGTTTGATTAGGGTTTTGAGAAATTGAAGAAATTTTTGAGAAAATTTGAATTTGAATTTGAATTAAAGAAATGTTGTTGTTATTTGAATGAAAAGAAAAGAATGTTTGGGGCTTATAACTCAAAGAGAGGCCCAAGTGGTCTAAGAGCAGTTTCATTGAGAATAATGCTTCTCTTAGTACCAGTTTAAAATAGACAGATGATTTTGGAAACAGAGGTATGGGGCTTACAACTCAAGGAGAGGCCCATGGAGGTTTAGGGTTTTGCGACACAAAAATTGCGACAGTGTAACACCTTAAAATTTGCCCTCTTATTTCTATTTCCAACTGGCTTATGTTTTGTTTCATTTTTGCATTATCATCTTTGCATATCATTGTTTTCTTTGGGGCATGGGATCAAGGTATTTTCCAGCAGCTCATGGTGTTATCAGTTCCAGTACTATTTTCAGCAGTATTCAGAGCCAAGCAAATAATTTTCAAGGTCTTTTGGAGCTTTTATTTTGCTCATTAGACGTTTTGATAATCAGAGGCTTCAACAGTCATTTTCTGATCCAGCGATCCAGTGTCAGACATTACTAATTCAGCAGGATATTCTGAGGTGTCAGCAAGAATTTGTGTTTCATTCCAGCTGTTACTCAGTAGCAATATCAAGTTTTGAGTTTCAGAGGCTTAACAGGTTCAAAACAACTATCAGAAGTAACTTTTCCAAGTTTCCCTCCAAAAGGCGCCAAAATTCAAAATTTGAACTGAGTAACCGGTTACTCACCACACGTTAATCAGTTACTCCCTTGTTTTTCTGCGCATCCTCAACAAGTTTGAACTAAGTAACCGGTGACTCACCACACGATAACCGATTACTCCGAGCACAGTTTGAAAAATCAAATTTGCATCATGTGCTTGGCTTGTGCATGTGTGGGAAGGATCTAGAATTGATTCATTTTCATCATTTTCCACCCAAAATTCAATTTCCCTCCATCACTTTCCACTCTAATTCCCCACTCTTCTTTCCAAATTCCATTCCTAATCTCCATTCCACTCATTAACCCATACTCCAAACCACATTTGAATTCCTAACCTAGCTTCTATTTAAATCAATTCATTCCAAACCTCACATAACCTTGATCCATTTTCTAAATTCTCTACACTTTTCACTCCAATTTTCTCTAAACTTTTCTCTCATTTCAAAACCCTCACTCAAAGTTCCTTCATCAAAGTTCAACAAATTTTGCATTGAAATTTGTTGATCTTAGAACTAAACCTTCATCCATTCACCAATTCTTGAAAGGATCTTGAATTTGCTGCTGTTTCACTCTTGATTTTGAGCTTTTGGAACTGATTTTGGAGGAAGCTTGAAGCAAAACCATCACATTGTTTAGATCTTGAAGTTTCTTGCTAGGATCTTGAAGTTTCTTGCATAGATCTTGGATTTCTTGCTTGGATTCATCAATTTTCGTTTGCAACAATCACCAAAGTAAATCTCAGCTTTGTAGGTTGGTTTTCTGTAGATCTATACTTGCTTTAGCTTATTTACAACTTATTCGATGTAGATCTTTGGTGATTTTTTATTTGGATCCATTTTGCTTGAATTTACTGTTATTTGATGTGAATTTCGTGATTATTTGATTGCATGATCATTTGGATGTTTGTAGGTTGGTTTTTCTTAGATCTATACTTAATTTAGCTTAATTTCAACTTATACAATGTAGATTCATGGTTTTCAATGTGATTTGATCCATTTTCTTGATTTGATTCATGTTCTGTTTGATTGATTGATGAAATATGTGTTTGACTACTGATATTTGATGTGGATTTTTGTGTATGTTTGAGTACATGATCATTTGGATGTTTGAATATGTGGTTGGTGTTGGAAAAGTGATTTTGAGAAGTGATTTTTGCAGGTCTGCTACTGTGCAGTCGATTTGTATCCTAGTGCAATCGATTACACCTGTGTTTTTTTCACTAGAAACTGCATTCTGTAACTGTGCAATCGATTTGCACCCTGCTGCAATCAATTTGCACCTATAACTTTTGTGTTTTTGGCTTGTTTAGAAGCATGTATTGATACCTATTCCACCCCTAACCTTCATGGCTTTGTATGATGCATATTTTTGGAATTTTCTAGGGTTGTTTAACCTCTAGTTGTTGGATATATGTGAATCTTTGATGCACAATTTTCCGATCGTTGATTTGTTTGCATTCTTGAAGCATGTTCCTGAGGCATATTGGTTCATGTGTGAATAATGACTTGTTGAACTTGTGTAATCTCTTGGGATTGAATGTGATGTGATACATTTGAGTATGCGGCTATGGTGTGCGTAAGTTGGATCATGTGCGCCTTTTACCTTGCTTGAACATTTGTTTTCCTTTGAAAATGATCATGGTATATATTCAACTAGTCTTGGTGCATGTTAATGTGAAGCTTTCCTACATGTTTGAATTGGGCGATCATGATATGACTTAAGATCTGACTTTGCTCCATTCTCACTTCATTTTGTTCACATCACCTTTTTATGAACACAGTTTTCTGACACGCGACTTTTGATTCTCAATAATGATTGTTCATGTTTGCGTTGTTGACTTCTTGATGTGATGAACATGTTGTACACACATTTGAATCATGTTAACTCCCGATTAATGCTCAACGTGCTGGATTTGTAATGCATGATCATTGTTTGCATCCATGTTCGCTTATGCATGATGTTGGGATTGATAATATAGAAGTGCAACTTTGTTGAATGTACATGTTCTTGATTTACTTACATGTCTTTGGTTTGTCCATACCTAGTTGCTTGATGCTTAATTGGATGTATGCTTGATATGATTAGTCATTATTGAGACCTTTCTATGAGCATTGGTTTGGATACATTGCATGATGCCCTATTTTCCACTGCTGTTCCTTTGCAAATGTGCTGTTGTATGAGCTGTTGTTTGCCTTTTACACCTATTTTTGTACTGAAACATGAGCTGTTGAATGCTGTTTGGTGCATTGTGCTATTTTTACCGCTGTGCAGGTGTTGGAGCGCTGTTGTAGCCGCTGTTTTTGGTTTATTTCTTTGGATTTTCCTTTTTCCCTTAGGACTTCCTAGTCCAACTTAATCTTTGATTAAGTTTGGAGTAGGATAGACATTAGGATTCAAACCATGCATGCTAACATTAGGTAGAATCTCCCCCTCTTACCTCAACTATAGGTCCACTTTTGCATGACAACATTATGATAGAATTCCCCTTAGTGTTTTCTTTTCCTTGAGTCTTCTCTTCTCATCTCATAACAACTCTAACACACTTAATAAATATAGGGTTAATACCCATTTTGCCCCCTGCCATATAGGCGCTTTTTGAAAAACCCCCCTGTAAAAAAAAAACTTGCAAAAAAAACCCTAACATTTGAAGATTCTCTCAATTTTGACCTTCATCATATTCAGTCACCAAAAACCTGCCATTTTGACCCCTGCCATTTTGGCAGAGTTTTTATTTTGACCCCTGCCATTTTGGCAGCGTTTTCATTTTGACCCCTGCCATTTTGGCAGCGTTTTTATTTTGACCCCTGCCATTTTGGCATTTTTAGTGACTGGATGTGATGAGGTCAAAACTGAGAGAATCTTCAAATGTTAGGGTTTTTTTTGCAAGTTTTTTTTTTTACAGGGGGGTTTTTCGAAAAGCGCCTATATGGCAGGGGGCAAAATGGGTATTAACCCATAAATATAACGTATATTATGCTCGGGCCTTAAGTGTAGGAAATGAAGAACGAGGGGTCTCCCCTCATTTTCTAGAGTGTTTCGCATACGTCCCATTGGGGGCGACCATGCGACGCATTCGTTCCCGCATGGTAGACTTCGGTGCAATGCAAGTTACGAACTAACTTCAATCCACTTTTGTCTAAAAAACACAAACAAATTCAAAACCTTTTTATCCTTCAGGATTGTTAAGTTTCAAATCATTTTCAGAAAAGAGCACGTTATTTTCCGTTTAGTCGCAAACAGGCATCGACCCTAACTGCCGGACGCGAACTTAACGTCACTCATAAAAAACACGAAGACCTTGTTAGGTCGAACTATGTTTGCTCTGATTCCTCTCTCTTGTCTGATTAAGGATACGTAGGCACAAGACGTCGATGTCTTGGCGAGCAACCTCCCCCCGTAGTCCTCCGAACTACGTTGACTCTGACTTTCCCATTGCACAAGGGAATACGTAGGCCTAGGACGACAATGTCCTACCAAGTCACCTTTTTTTTTCTTTTCGTCTTCCATTTCCGTTTAGCAGTAGGCTTTAGATAACTCACCCTTTGATTAGACAATAAGCGTGGATCCCATCGAGTACGATGGACGCATGGGGGTGCTAATACCTTCCCCTCACGTAACCGACTCCGGAACCCGGACTATGGTTGCGATGGCCATGTCTTTCCCTTTCTTCTAGGTTTTCTTTGATCGTTTCCTTTCCCTGCGTCGGGATAAATAACGTTATATGGCGACTCTTCTGTTCTAGTTTTCTCACCGCTTGTTTTTTCGCAGTTGCGACAATATGCATTTGAAGCATAAGCCAGGTTTGATGTTCTCGTTTGCCAGGCGTTTCTCGGCAGGAAGAGTCGTAATTCAGGAGATATCATCCAACTTTATTCCCCAAGCGGTGGACTTGGTTATTTTAGAGAGACTATTTGATTTATCCCTTCAGAGTTGTTAGCGTTACACTCGTCCGCGTTCTTTTCTATTTCCTCAATACTTCGTCTGTATTGATTCTGAACACTCGTCTGTGTTCGATTTAGCATTTCAATCTCCGGTAAAGTTGCCATTTGCTTTTCAGCCAATACCCGTGCGTATTAACCTTAGACACCCGTCCGTGCTCTTTCATCACCCGTCAGTGTTTGAACTTTTTAGCCAATACCCGTCCGTATTGACCTTAGACACCCGTCTGTGTTCTTTCATCACCCGTCCGTGTTTGAACTTTTTAGCCAATACCCGTCCGTATTGACCTTAGACACCCGTCCGTGTTCTTTCATCACCCGTCCATGTTTGAACTTTTTAGCCAATACTCGTCCGTGTTCTTTCATCACCCGTCTATGTTTGAACTTTTTAGCCAATACCCGTCCGTATTTGACCTTAGACACACGTCCGTGTTCTTTCATCACCCGTCCGTGTTTGAATTTTTTAGCCTATACCCATCCGTATTGACCTTAGACACCCGTCCGTGTTCTTTCATCACCCATCCGTGTTTGAACTTTTTAGCCAATACCCGTCCATATTTTACCTTAGACACCCATCCGTGTTCTTTCATCACTCGTCCGTGTTTGAACTTTTTTTAGCCAATACCAGTCCGTATTGACCTTAGACACCCGTCCGTGCTCTTTCATCACCCGTCTGTGTTTGAACCTTTTAGCCAATACCCGTCCGTATTGACCTTACATTCCCATCCATATTCTTTCATCACCCGTTCGTGTTTGAACGTTTTAGCCAATACCCGTCCGTATTGACCTTTAGACACCCGTCTGTGTTCTTTCAGCACCCGTCTGTGTGTGGACCTTTTTGGTACTCGTCCGTGTTTATCCCCAGCATAGTCAACACTCGTCCGTGTTTGTTTCAATACATATTCAATACTTCGTCCATATTGATTTCTGATACTCGTCCATGTCATGATCCTACATCTTTTATTACTTGTTCCCTAGTGGAGTCGTCCCTCCTTTTGCAGGATGCAAATTTATGCGGTTATTTTGGTATTTAATCTCCGTGTATCCCAATTGTCTGGAAGCCTTTGCTTCCATACCCTCGGATCCAAGAAGTTTGAATAGGGGCAGCTGTAACACCTTAAAATTTGCCCTCTTATTTCTATTTCCAACTGGCTTATGTTTCATTTCATTCTTGCATTATCATCTTTGCATATCATTGTTTTCTTTGGGGCATGGGATCAAGATATTTTCTAGCAGCTCATGGTGTTATCAGTTCCAGTACTATATTCAGCAGTATTCAGAGCCAAGCAGATAATTTTCAAGGTCTTTTGGAGCTTTTATTTTGCTCATTAGACGTTTTGATAATCAGAGGTTTCAACAGTCATTTTCTGATCCAGTGATCCGGTGTTAGACATTTCTAATTCAGCAGTATATTCTGAGGTGTCAGCAAGAATTTGTGTTTCATTCCAGGTGTTACTCAGTAGCAATATCAAGTTTAGAGTTTCAGAGGCTTAACAGGTTCAAAACAACTATCAGAAGTCACTTTTCCAAGTTTCCCTCCAAAAGGCGCCAAAATTCAAAATTTGAACCGAGTAACCGATTACTCACCACGCGTTAATCGGTTACTCCCTTGTTCTTCTGCGCATCCTCAGCACGTTTAAACTAAGTAACCGGTTACTCACCACACATTAACCGGTTACTCTAAGCACAGTTTGAAAAATCAAATTTGCATCATGTGCTTGGCTTGTGCATGTGTGGGAAGGATCTAGAATTGATTCATTTCCATCATTTTCCACCCAAAATTCAATTTCCCTCCATCACTTTCCACTCTAATTCCCCACTATTCTTTCCAAATTCCATTCCTAATCTCCATTCCACTCATTAACCCATACTCTAAACCACATTTGAATTCCTAACCTAGCTTCTATTTAAATCAATTCATTCCAAACCTCACATAACCTTGATCCATTTTCTGAATTCTCTACACTTTTCACTCCAATTTTCTCTCAACTTTTCTCTCATTTCAAAACCCTCACTCAAAGTTCCTTCATCAAAGTTCAACAAATTTTGCATTGAAATTTGTTGATCTTGGAACTAAACCTTAATCCATTCACTAATTCTTGAAAGGATCTTGAATTTGCTGCTGTTTCACTCTTGATTTTGAGCTTTTGGAACTGATTTTGGAGGAAGCTTGAAGGAAAACCATCACATTATTTAGATCTTGAAGTTTCTTGCTAGGATCTTGAAGTTTCTTGCATAGATCTTGGATTTCTTGTTTGGATTCATCAATTTTCGTTTGCAACAATCACCAAAGCAAATCTCAGCTTTGTAGGTTGGTTTTCTGTAGATCTATACTTGCTTTAGCTTATTTACAACTTATTCGATGTAGATCTTTGGTGATTTTTTTATTTGGATCCATTTTTCTTGAATTTGATTCATGATGTTGATGATTATTGGATTTAATTGATGTTTGATTGCTGTTATTTGATGCGAATTTCGTGATTATTTGATTGCATGATCATTTGGATGTTTGGAGAAGTGATTTGTTGCTGAAAAGTGCTTTTGAAACAGGTTTTTTTTGCCCACTATCCCAGAGTAACCGGTTACTCACCATGCGTTAACCGGTTACTCCTTTGTATTTTTGCGTAATTTGTCTGATTTTGAACTAAGTAACCGGTTAACACCCACACGTTAACCGGTTACCACTACTGCAGATGTGATTTTCTTGCATTTTCTTGTTTGTTTGAGATCCTTTGCATGTCTAAACTTCATGGATTAATATGTTGATGATTTGTGGATTATTCTTGAGCTGTTTCACCTCACA
This sequence comes from Lathyrus tuberosus, assembly GCA_022829125.1. Classification (NCBI taxonomy): domain Eukaryota; kingdom Viridiplantae; phylum Streptophyta; class Magnoliopsida; order Fabales; family Fabaceae; genus Lathyrus; species Lathyrus tuberosus. The sequence goes on along the minus strand of JALAZF010000172.1, from coordinate 1,498,725 downwards.
CCATTGCATGAACACGATCCTTCAACACGCGATTCTTGGTTTTCATCGATAAATGTTCATGTTTTGCATTGATGTTTTCTTAATGTGATGAACACTTTGCACACACTCCTTGAGCATGTTAATTGTGAATTATTGCTGGTGTTGCTGGAGTTGTTGTGTTGTACATCCTTGCTTGCATTTAATTTCATGTGATGCATGCTTGATTTAACTTGTTCATGTGCTTAATGTTGCATTCTTTCATGATTGTCTCCAAGCATTGCTTACTATGGTGTGTGGTGTGTTTGTAATCATGATTGATTGAGGAATGTGTAATGCTTGATGCATGTTCGCTATGCCATGTTCGATTCGTTCACGATTGCATGCTGCCCTGTTTTTTACAGCTGCTGTTCTGAATTATTTATGTGCTGTCTATTGCATTCACTTGCTGCCTGCTGCCTTTTACATCTATTTTATGCTGAAAATGTGTGCTGTTAAAAGCTGTCTTGTTTGTACGCTGGTTTTTACCGCTGTGCAGGTGCTGTAGCGTTGTTGTAGCTGCTGCTCTTAGTTTTGTTTCTTGTTTTTTGATTCATTTTTTGCATGCTAACTTAGGTAGATATTCCCTTTTTGAACTCAACTATAGGGCCACCTTTGTATGACAACATTAGGATAGATTTCCCCTTAGTTTTTTCTTTTTCTTGACTCTTCTCTTCTCATCTCATAACAACTCTAAAACACTTAATAAAGATTACGTGTATTGCGCACGAGCCTTAAGCATGGGGAATGAGGAATGAGGGGTTTCATCTCATTTTTCTAGAGTGTTTGACGGACGTCCTGTCTTGGGACGATTTGCTATGCATTCGTTCCTATGCCATAGACTTTGGTGCAATGCAAGTTATGAACTAACTTAAATCACTTCGGTCTAAAAAACACAAAACAAATTCAAACCTTTTTATCCTTCGGGATTGTTAAGTTTCAAACCATTTTCAGAAACGAGCTCGTCGCTCACGTAAAAAACACATACCGACCTTGTTAGGTCGAACTACGTTTGCTCTGATTCCTCTTTCTCGTCCGATTGAGGATACGTAGGCACGAGATGCGATATCTCGACGAGCAACCTTCCCCCTTTTGCGTAGTCCATCGAACTACGTTGACTCTGATTCTTCGTTCGTCCACGAAGATACGTAGGCATTGGATTGCGATAATCCTTGCGAGTCCATCTTCGCTTCCCCCTTCCCCGTTTCTGTTTAGCCGTAGACTTTAGGATAACTCACCCTTTGTTTAGACAGCAAGCATGGATCCCATCGAGTACGATGGACGCGTGGGGGTGCTAATACCTCCCCCTCGCGTAACCGACTCCCGAACCCGGACTATGGTTGCGATGACCATGTCTTCTCCCTTTTCTAGGTTTTCTTCGATCGTTTCCTTTCCCTGCGTCGGGATAAATAATGTTCGGTGGCGACTCTTCTGTTCTAGTTTCTCGCCGGTTGTTTTTTCGCGGTTGCGACAAACAGTTACTTGAAAACTGTCGTAACTCTCCTATTGAGATAGTTGCCACGACAGTTTACACCAACCGTCCTTACATTTTTTAAAAATTAATAAAGATTGCGGCGGTTGTAACATAAATCGCCATAAAATTAAGGTTACGACGGTTACATCAACCGTCCTAATATATAATTTACGGCGGTAAAAAACAACTGCCACTAAACAACGTATTAATTAATTCCCAGGTAAATATCTAAAAAGTTTACCAAAGGCCACGACGACGTTGCTCTGTTCATCTTCAAGCTTCTCTCTTTCTCTCTCGACAAATTCAGTTTGAAAATTGAGGAACAATGAGAAGACCTAAATCCAAGAAGTTTCGCAAACAACAACGCCTCTCAGAAGAAGATGAGATTAAGCAATTGAATTCATGGTTTCAGTTCCAGAAACCCGATTCCGGTTCGAACCCAATGTCTCTTCTACGTCTCCCTAAAAACTCCCCCGTCGGTCACCTCGGCGACAATACGTTCTCCCGCTACGTCGGCGTCGTGCGGTTTGAGCAGTTTCCACTGTCGAAGAAAACCAAAGACGCATTGCAAAGCTCCAAGTTTGTTTCCATGACTAATATTCAAAGAGCTTCTCTTCCTCATGCACTCTGTGGCCGTAATGTTCTCGGCGCCGCGAAAACTGGCTCCGGAAAAACACTTGCTTTCATTATCCCAGTGAGTGCTTCACTAATTATATTAGGGTTTGGGATATGTTTTATATGCTTTTGAAACTTGAATGATTATGGTGAAACTTGAATGTATGTACTTGATTGTTTGTGTTCTTTTTAGTGAATCAGTGTTTTGCTAGTTTAGTACTTTAATTGAATGAAAGTGTTCAGTTTTAGGGTTTTAGTTGTCAGCTATGTAGCACTGACACCCCTGGATGAAAAGGCGTGTGTTAGTCACCTATTACAACCCTTGTGATTAAGTTTAATTTATTCATTTTTTCAAATTATTATTGGTGTCGTTGTGTCAGGGTCGTGTTTGGGGTGTCAACACTTATTAGGTTGTCACAACTCACAAGGCAAGTTAGAGAGATTAATGCCTAAACCATCAATTAGTCTCTAAGTAATTCTATCTCCTACTTGGTCCCTAAAGTATATAAAAATATGAAGTAGTTCTTAAACTATGTGTAACCAATATTAAAATTAGTTCCCGTTGTTATATATTGGCAAGAGATATTAGGGATTAAAGAGACATATTTATATAGTTTAGGAACTAGTTTGATGGATTCCATCAAGGCCTTTGAAATTTTGGTTGGTACAAGTGTTGCGACACTAATTGTGGCTGTCACAGTGTGAATTAACCACAATTTGTTTTTTTACATAAAAGCAGTGAATAACGGTATTGGTATGCCGATACTGTTTTGTCGCAGCCGTTTTCGCAGTCGCGGACTGTTTTTTAAAACCTTGGATTTCATATAGTGTTAAGTACTACTATTTATCATTTTCATATGGCTTAGGGACTGTATAGAAGAGAAAGTGATACATGTTCTACTAAATTAACGGTTTACTTGAGATTAAATTGTTAACTCCTACAAGTGAGACCAAAATGATTATTCATTTTTTGCTTGTTAATTATTGTTTGGTTTTTGGGGGTTTATTTTGTGAATGATAGGTGTTGGAGAAATTGTATAGAGAGAGATGGGGACCTGAAGATGGGGTTGGGAGCATAATAATATCACCTACAAGAGAATTAGCTAGTCAGATATTCGAGGTGTTGAACTCTGTTGGGAAGTATCATGGTTTTAGTGCTGGTCTCCTCATTGGTGGTCGTAAAAATAGCTGATGATTGAGTGGACTTCTTGGATATAGGTTTTGGTACTAGATGAGGCTGATCTTATTCTTGACAGTGGATTCAAGAAGGCACTAAATGCAATCATCTCACAGTTACCAAAACGTAGGCCAACTATGCTTTTCTCAGCAACTCAAACAAAGTCAGTTCAAGATCTTGCAAGACAAAGTTTGAAGGACCTAGAGTATCTGAGTGTACATGAAGAGTTTGTAGCTGCCACTCCTACTCTCTTGAAGCAAATTATGATGATTGTTCCTCTGGATCAAAAGTTAGATATGGTGTGGACTTTCATAAAGACTCATCTACAGTTCAAAACAATTATCTTTCTATCAAGCTGTAAACAGGTAACTCCACTTCTTTGTCCTTTGTCAAGGAGATTTTTCTACTTGATTAGAATCGCATTTTCCTGGAAAATAGTTCTTCGAAGAATTTTACAAAACAGTTTTCAAAATGAAAAATTAAGTACACAATCAATCCGGCCCTTGGTCTGCATTTGTGGAACTTCTGTTCTGGTTTATCAGCTGTGCCGTTTGTGTTTATTGTAATTGTAAGGCTTTTAAAGGATTTGCAGGACAAACTGATGACAATTCTTACATTTAAACATGGAAGAAGTTTTTCCATTTACAAAGATTTGTGTTGATCATATTTATGTGTGTTCTTGCTGCAAATTTCCACTCCCGAGCTTAAATATCTTCCAAAGCATTTAACATTCACATCCCGTCTTAATAGGCAAATTATGTCTATGAGGCATTTAGAAAACTTCACCCTGGCATACCGTTGAAGTGCCTCCATGGGAGGATAAAACAGGAAAAAAGAATGGCAATATATTTTGATTTCTCTGAGAATCGCTCAGTTCTCTTCTCAACTGATGTGGCTGCAAGAGGCCTTGATTTTAATAAAGCAGTTAACTAGGTTGTTCAGGTGAGTGTTTTGCTTCTTGCTTCTTGTCTCAATGCGAGTCTTAAGGATTTTAGGCGGGGGCTGGAAGGTAAAAGTTTCTTATTATGGTTAGAATCTAACTTTTCTCTTATATTTATGTAGGTAGATTGTCCTGAAAATGTAGCATCTTACATACATAAAGTTGGCCGTACTGCTCGTTATAAATCTGATGGAAAGCCAGTTTTATTTCTATTGCCTTCAGAAACTCAAATGCTTGAAAAGTTAGAAGCAACAAAGGTTCCGGTGCATTTAGTCAAGGTACATTTGCTCTGGAAACACATTTAACATCGATGTGTCAGATTTATGGATGTTATTTTCTTATATGGCTTGGTGTCTGTGTCATGTTTTCTCTAACATATTTGCTTACAATGCTTTATTTGCTGATTATTCAGCCAAAGAAAGAAAAAATGCAACCAGTGTCCAGCTTGTTGGCATCTTTACTAGTCAAATACCCAGAACTTCAGTCGCGAGCCCAAAGGGCATTTGTTACCTACTTGAGATCCATCCATCTCCAAAAAGATAAAGAGATCTTTGATATTTTGAAACTTCATATTGATGAGTATTCAGCATCATTAGGTCTACCGATGACCCCCAAAATTCGCTTTATAAACCAAAAACTTAAATCTAAAGCTGTGTCAACAAAATCAGATTTACCTGAACCAGTGGATCCAAACCAGGAAAATGTCTTAGAAGGTTCTAGACAAAAGCTAGACACAATTGTCTTCAAGCAGCTGATACCTCAAAAGAAGACGACACGAAGTCAGTTGATATTGGAGAATTAATGTATGTCCCTTTATATATGTGCTCAGTAGTATAGTGAAAGTAGTTTAGACAACTTTTCTGACAATGTTGCTTTGGGACTTTTATAGTTTCAATTTGGGCATACAACTCTTCTGTTTTTTTTAAAGAAGTCTTCTGGTTTCACATTGCCGAGACAATGGACATTCTAAATTAAAGCTTATTATGGCTTGTGAAAAGTTCAAAATCTAAATTATTTTAAGTAGGATTTGTGATATTTCTTGTTGGGAATCATTTGGCATGGAGAGCCTTGAGCTTCTACTTTTTCTTTAACTGATTTAGATCTTTCATATGCAGACCAACAACTCGTTTATTAAAGAAAAAAAAGCTCAAGATTAACTTGCATAGACCACTTGGGAGTCGAGTTGTATTCGACGATGAAGGCAACACACTTCCTCCACTAGCCAGGATTTTGGAACATAAGAGATATGCAAGCACTATAACAAAGATTTTGGAATTGAGTGCCATATTAGAAGGTTCCATAACATATATGGTCCTTTTGGTACATGGAAAGGTATGACATTAACTGATTTGCAAATTTGGGTTATTTCCTTATTTCCAAATGAATAAATTGGTAGGCGTTGTTAATTTTGGCGTGCTTTTGGATTTAATAAGTTTGTTGCTTTGTCATATAGGTGGAAGGGAGAAGGCTCCTGCTGCTTTTTGTCGTAAAGAAATCACATCTACTGAAAAATTTGAGATGTGGGGAGATGGTTTGCAAACTCGATCATTCACATTTATTGATGAGTGCGTTGAAGGTGTACTTCGGTAGGTTTTTGCTCGATTTTGTGGCTTTTCTAGCTTTATTCATGTGCTTTTGTTGGGTTTTCTCTGTTTGAATTAGAATTTTGAGCTTATGATTGATGTAAATAGAGCCATTTGAGTAGACTTTTCATCTTTGAAAAATTCGGTTAGCTGACTCAATCAACATTATTGGATTAAAAACGACTATAAGAGGGTTTACTGCTTCTGTATAATTTAGTATTTGTCTTAATTGGTTGGATAGGGAAGATGATACGGTGCTTATCAAGTAATTCATTGTTTAATATTTTACTTTAAAAGAAATTCATATTCTATGATATAAGAATTGACATGTTGGTCTATTGTTGTGTTTAGACTGACTAAATCCGACTTCCGTGAGCCGGTAAATATTGGAAGTGATGAAATGGTGAGCATGAATGAGATGTCTAAGATCATTCTTGGTTTTGATGACAAGAAAACTCATATACATCACATTCCAGACCCAGAGGGTGTTCGTGGTCGTAACTCAGGCAATACACTTATCAAAGAGAAACTTGGCTGGGCTCCAACAATAAAGTTGAAGGTATAAAAATGACTCTTTCCTTCTTTCTTGTGTCTTATGAACTTTTTATCCAATTTGGCTTCTTTATTTTCTTCGAGAAAGAGTAATGAAATGTTTAAGTTTTCTACCCAGATAAAATTCCTAGTTTAATCTTAATGAACAAACACTAATAGAATTCTGTATATACTTACAGAAATATCTAAATTCTGGTATTGTAGGATGAACTGAGGATTACTTACATCTGGATTAAGGAACAACTCAAGAATGAAGCAGCTAAAGGTATTGATACATCAGGATACGGGTCATCAAAAGTGGTGTCAACCCAAGCTCCAGTGCAGTTAGGCTCACTTCGTGCAGCTGACGGTAAAGAAGGAAGTAGTTAATTTATGACAGTAGCGGTCAAGTTAATGTTTCCGGAAAAGAGTTGACTTCATATTGCAGATCAATAGAGATCTGTGGTAATTGTTATTAGCTATTCACGGGTTATTTATGCATGGATCGGGGTCGGTGCTTGAGGTGGTTTACTGCACTAGAAGTTCTAAACCACTTGTTTTCAGTCTCAGTCTTTGGTTAATAAGCGGAGAATTTTTACTGCACACCTAGTGCATTTAGTCAAGGTACATTTGCTCTGGAAACACTATCTACAGGAACATACTCCTGATGCAGCTACTTTTGATGAACAAATAAGTTTAAGCACTCTGGATGAAAATGCCGCAAGGAATAATTAATATTGGAGAAAGGACAAGGGATTCTTCAAGTCATGCCAACAATGCATCTTAGTGTGAAAATATTCTTCAATGTATTTGATTCCTTATCTGAATGTAATTGTAATATGATAAGCTTCTAACATATAAAGTGACATGATGCTTGTATAAATGTAATATGATATATATGTTTAGTCGAATGAAGAATATATGTGATTTTCTTTCCTATTCTGTTCATATTTCTACAAACAATTTTTTTTTTAATTTTAAAAATAAATTACCTGCGAATTTACCTGTGGAAAAGAAATTTCCTATGGATTTACCTGCAAATGTAACCATGGAACAGAAAGTTGCGACAGTTGGAACCGTCGTAATCAACAATAAAAACAAAAATCAAATGGAAATTTACGACGGTTGGAACCGTCGCAATATGCAAATTATGACAGTTCCCTACCCGTCAATAGAGATAACGACAATTGGTGCGACGATTTTCACAACCGACGCGATACGACCTCGCGAGCACGTTTCTGTGACAGTGCAGCAACCGTCGTGACTTGCAAATTACGGCGGTTTTAACCGTCGTAACCTTAAAAAATAACCGTTGCAATCTGCCAATTTTCTTGTAAAGAGGCCCAAGTGTATTGTGATTGGTTGTATTGATTACAACTGTTTGATTAGGGTTTTGAGAAATTGAAGAAAGTTTTGAGAAAATTTGAATTTGAATTTGAATTAAAGAAATGTTGTTGTTATTTGAATGAAAAGAAAAGAATGTTTGGGGTTTATAACTCAAAGAGAGGCCCAAGTGGTCTAAGAGCAGTTTCACCGAGAATAATGCTCCTCTTAGTACCAGTTTAAAACAGACAGATGATTTTGGAAACAGAGGTATGGGGCTTACAACTCAGGGAGAGGCCCATGGAGGTTGTTTATTGTTTAAAACCAAGTTTATGTACAGGCTTATACTCAAGGAGAGACCCAGGTGATTTATTTTGAAAACAGCGATCGCATCGCGATACCGAAAGACGTTGTGGGACTTATACTCTAGCAGAGACCCAAAATTTATTTATGTACATAGAGGGTTTGGGTCTTACACTCTATTAGAGGCCCCAAAATTGATTATTGAAGGAAAGAAAAGTGGGGCTTATACTCAAGGAGAGGCCCATTTGAAAAAACAGTGGACGCTCCGTTATTTTGAAAATCGTACTGGGACTTACACTATAACATAGGCCCAAAAAATTATTTATTTACAAAGAGGTTGGGTCTTACACTCTATTAGAGGCCCAAGTGTATTGAAAGAAAATTTGAAGATTTAAAATCAAGGAAAAACCCAAATTTTATTTGAAATGCATTTTTTCAAAGAAAATCAAAATAAAAATGATATAAAATATCAAATATATTTAATAAACATGTTATGAACTTTGGTTAATGTTTGAAAATGGATGTTTTATCCACATGATGGTTTGAAATTCAATTGGTTTCGAAAAATCAAGAGAAAGAATTTATTAAAATTGTTTATAAACAATTAAAAGGAAATTCTTTACAAAATTAAAAAAAATATATCAAATATAAAATTATTTTTTGTTTTTTTTGTGGAATAAAATATTTAAATATGTAAAGGATTTATGTTTAAAAAATAATTTGAAAAATATTAAAAATGAGAGAGATATGAAATTTTGAAATTAATTGAGAAATAATCAAAATAATTAAAAATTAAAATTTTTGAAAAAGGGCGCCAACGACTCCTTCTTCTTCCTCGTGTGTGCCCGCCATGGATGATTTGCAAAAGTTCACTTATCTCTCTCATTACGCAATGAAATCAAACGAAATAAACATCAAACTTGTTCGCTTTTGACCAAGGAACACGATTGTGGCATTTAATTTCATTTATTTTAAGTGTGGAGTGAGATATATCGTGATGAACAGATGAACCCTAATTTTTGCAAAAACTAAATGAAATCCTATACACGATAGATAACATGCAATTGATTGAGGGTTATTACTCTAGACACATGCAAAATCATGGTGGTAACTCAAAATAACATTTATGATGCATGATGTATGGAGTTTGAGAGCTTCAGGCTTACCTGTGCAAGAGGAATTTGAATCCTCAGTTGTAGGTGTTACAGATGTGTTTGAATGATCTGGACAGCTTCAATGGACCTTAGTGAGTGTGTTGAGAAGCTTGGAATGACTGTAAATCTCCTGGAACTCTCAGTGGTATCCCAACTGCAATTAGGCTTAGGTGTGATATGAAGATTATTGATCCTGATGCTACAGAAGTTTGGAAAGTGTTTGGATCCTTTCTATATGATGTATAGGATGTGTCTACTCCATTGGTTTTGACAGAATTGCTCCCTATTTGAAAATTTGAATCCTACTTGTTAAAGGAGCAAATTTTGATGCATGAGAGTGAAATGGGGGAAAACATATATTCTGATGTTTTGGTGTGTTTAAATCAATCACAAATGACCTTTATTTATAGTAGAGGAAGTTTGTTTTGTAAGGAATAATGAATGGAGACCGGTTCATCCTATTATCCAATGGATATGGCTAGGAGTCCAAATTCTTCTCTAGCCATTGACTTGGACTGAATTTGCAGGCCTATGGTCTTTTGATTCTTGGACTGAGCTTGACTCATTTGGATAGTCATGGACTGATACATGCCACCTCTATGCATCCTTTTAATGCTTCATGACAAACTTGGAGTTTTTGGATTTGAAACTTTAAAGATCACATGCCTAAAGAATGAGGTTTTTGACTTGCAAGGCTCTATGCTATGATTCCTCTGCAGATAGCAAGTGCATTATATCTTAGATGTTTGTCTTACATGGTGAAAAGGCTTGCAAAGTCACCAAAATAACAAAATCGTGTGTTGTTGCTAAATCTGCCTTGGAAAACTAGGGTGAAAAATGCCATTTTGCAGGATCCATAACTTCTTGCTCAAATTGAATCATGGAAGGCTCTTGTAATTTTTAAAAAGCCACACTAGATAATACAACATTAATGTTTATAGTTTGTATTGAATCTATTTGGATCACAATGAAAAGGGCCTTTGAACATTGGTGTCCAAAGCTGAAAAACATGGCAGATTTTACACTAAGTGTCAAAATGTTCATTTCTTAATTTTTGTGATTTTGATCAATCCATAACTTAAAATCTATGAATATTTGGAATATGGTCTAGTTGACAATCTTGAATTATGTAGCAAAACCTATCATTTGAGCTTTGGATGGAAGAAAATGGTTGCTTGGATCACAAGTTATGGCTTTGCAAAGTTGGGTAAAAATCACTTTTTTCCATAACTTATTGAAATTTCAAGTTTCTCAAGGTTGCCCCTTTTGCAAGTAACCTCACTTTTCTTGATTTTTCTTGATTGATCATGATCCAAATCATAAGTTAACATTTTTTTTACTTGAAGAGGCCATGTTTGTCAAAAAATCCCAAAAGTCAAACTTGGTTTTGATCATAGTTGACTTTTTATATTAGATGAACTTTGAACTTTGTGATCCTTTATGAAATCAAGTCCTTGGGCTAAATTGAACCTAATGGATGGATTCCATAGGTGTTTTAGAGTGTCTTGAATCATGTCCCAAGGTTTGAGATCATGTCTTGGTTAAAAGTCAAAGGCATGGTTGACTTTTTCTCAAAAACCCTAGTTTATGGTCCAGATGAATTTGAATCTTTGTATTGCTTGTGAATCAAATTCTTTGAATCACCTTAGTCTTGTAAAGGGATCAACATGATGTATTTTGGGTCCTTAAAGCATCTCTTGAGGTCTTGGCTCATGCCTTACTCCAAAAGTCAACTTGGGGATTGAATTGGGTCAAAACCCTAATTCCTGATTGTTGATGAATGCATAACCTGAGGCTATTTTGAACCTATGAATGGACTCACAAGGTTCCTTTGAGCTTTTTGGATCATGTTTTGAGGTATTGGATCATTCCCAGATGAAAATTTCCCTCTGGAGGCCTTGGTCGATCAAAACCCTAATTTGGTGACACTGATGATCTTGAGGCTTGATCAACTTGAAATGTTGCATTTTTGTGCTTGATTCTTGATGTGGGAGACCTCTTTATCGTTCATGGATGTTTGAGAGGTTTGATAAGTTAAAGATCATGTCAATTCTTGATTGAGTGCTCTGAGAGGGCTTGAAACCCTAATTCTTGGTTGAGGTGAATTCTCAACAATCTTTGAGTGGATTGATGAGGCATGAAGGTACATCCATGTTGTGGCGGTGATTTGCACAAATGATATAAAATCTTGTGGTCAAAATTCAGGGTATGACAGATGCCCCTATTTAATCTTCTTGGACCTGAAGGTGTGAATGACGAGACATTCAGACATTCGAGGTTAAAGAGGATTAAATATTAAAATACCCAGAATTTTGATTGTGGTTGTGAATGGTGGCTGATTTGCTCATCCATATTCTTTTGCTAAGTAATGGTTACTTAGAAAAGGGTAAAACTTCCCCTCGATCCTGGTCTTCAGCCACATAACTGGTCTCAGTTTTCTTGAAATAAACTTCCCCTCGATCCTGGTCTTCAGCCACATAACTGGTCTCAGTTTTCTTGAAATAAATTTCCCCTCGATCTTGGTCTTCAGCCACGGAACTGGTCTCAGTTTTATTGAAATAAACTTCCCTCCGATCCTGGTCTTCATCCATAGAACTGGTCTTAGTTTCTTCTTGAAATAAACTTCCCCTCGATCCTGGTCTTCAGCCATGGAATCGGTCTCAGTTTCTTCTTATCGAGTTCTTTTCTTGACAAGGAATGCCATCTGTGATGGTTTCTTTTTATCAAACTTCTCGCCGAGATTTACTGGGGAGATGCCATTTGATGGAAAAAGATTCGATGTCAGACTTGCTAGGGATAACCATTTGTCTGAACTGCAGAGGGGTGCAAACTTCTGTTGTTTGGAGATGCAATTTTCTTGGAGAGGTTACATCATACTTCCCTTCGAGACTTTTTTGGAGAGACGCCATGTGATGTAATTCAATTTTGAGGTGCTGATGACTTCTTTGAAAGCAGATTTCTTAGGGAGAAACTGCCGTTTGTCGACTTTATTTGGAAATCTACGAAGGCAAGAAAAAAATTCTTCGTTTTCCAATTGGTAGATATTTCTTGGAGGATGTGATGTCCATGTGGCCAAGAATCTTTTGTTGAGAAGCCTCCGCTAGGGATTTTCTTTGATCCGGGAAAGCAAAATATCATCTTCAATGGTGAAAAGTGATGTTCTAAAGGTGCATATCCAAATGTCTTCTTGTCTTTCAGAGGTTCAAGTTATCAAAGTGGTCGAGGATCGATTCCAATCCAGGAATACACTTGAGAGAGATTGTTTAGACGATACATTTCCTGAAGAGGAAAGAACTCAAACCGAGATTTTATCCTATCTGTTCATGGAAAGGAAAATTGACAATTCTAATGGAGAGAGGACATTTATCACTTGGGGATAAACGTGACCAAAGTGATAGAAATATGATATGCAATATGAATCAATTATGCATGATGTATGTATGAAATGCTTATGCTGACAAAACAGACATGACATACAGACTGGTGATGAACACAACTGGATACTCGGCCACTACGGGAGATGGGGGTATCACTAGAGATCTTGAAGGTAGTAATTTTGTTTGGGAATAGGGATTCCTGTGTTTTGTTCTGATTTCCGGAGGTACAAACCTGCTAGGGACAAAAACCCGTTCTAGCTTTTTAAGGGTAGATTCTACTAGGGTGAAAAACCAATCGTTGGTTCTCAGATGTAAAAACTCTACTGGGGATGACAAATGGGACATTCCATCGGAAGCAATTGATCCTTCATTCATGGTGTACTGACTACAAGGAGTATTTTGATTCTGCATTTTGAAGTTTGATCACTTTTGGAGAAGCCGTCGATGTTCCTTTTTGTGCTCATTAATCAAAAGGGAATTGTCATCTTTATTTTAATAGCAAAAGTAAGTTTTAAAACAAAAGTAAATTCATTTTTTTTCAAGAATCGTTGATCATATTAAAATGTCATTTTGCAAAGCAGAATAAATGAGAATTGCAAACAACATGCACAAGGGCTCAAATTTTTATTGATAGAATGGTAATCAACCTAATGCGTGATTCCATGGAGCATTACAAAGTTTAGAAAAATGGTAATTTAAAGGAAAAAGGGCTACATTGAAACATAACGACCACTCTCCTTCCACCAACTTTGAATTCTAGATATTCTTGAGCTCTTGTCGAAGGTGACCTCTAATTGAGGAATTCTTAGCAGATGACGTCGCCGCTGGGGAGCTAATCTTTTCGGTGCAGTTACTTGCCATGAATCCCTAACTTTTGCTTAGATTGCCCTTTCAGGGTTTCAATCTATCGGGATGATTATTGTTTATGTCTCTAATTTTTACCTGGACCTCTCTTTCGGGTTTTCAGTCCAACGAGACGTGTGTGTTTTTTTATTTCATTTAGGCAAAGTATTTCTTGACTACATCGTCATTTGTGGGGTAGGTAAGCTCTTCTCCGTCCATGGTTGTGAGTTTCAAGGCACCTCCTAGAAAGGCTTTCTTAACAACATAGGGGCCATCGTAATTCGGAGTCCGTTTGCCCCTGGAATCAGTGAGAAATGATTGGATCTTTTTGAGCACGAGGTCTCCTTCCCTGAATACCCGAGGTCAGACCTTTTTGTCAAAAGCTTTCTTCATCCTTTGTTGATATAACTGACCCTGGCATAAAGTCGTCATCCTTTTTTATTTGTTTAGGTTCAGTTCATCGTATTGCTTTGACACCATTTAGCTTCTGTTAGCTTGGCTTTCATCAATGCTCTTATTGATGGGATCTCTACTTCTATGGGGAGCACTGCTTCCATGCCATATACTAGAGAGAAAGGGGTTGCCCCTGTTGAAGTGCGGACAGATGTGCGATAACCGTGAAGAGAAAATGGTAGCATCTCATGCCAATCTTTGTAGGTTATAAACATCTTTTGAATGATCTTATTGATATTTTTGTTAGCTGCTTCTACTGCTCCATTCATTTTAGGCAGGTAGGGAGATGAGTTATGGTGTTTAATTTTGAACTCAGTACACAACTCTTTCATCATCTTGTTATTCAGGTTCGAACCATTATCAGTAATGATCTGGCTTGGAACACCGTAACGGCGGATGAGATTGTTCTTGATAAATCGGACCACCACTTGCCTAGTCACATTGGTGTACGATGTTGCTTCAACCCGTTTGGTGAAATAATCAATGGCTACCAGGATGAACCAATGTCCGTTTGAGGCTTTGGGTTCAATCATGCCAATCATGTCGATTCCCCATATATAAAAAGGCCATGGAGAAGAAAGAGCTTTGAGATGCGTTGGTGGTACATGAATTTTGTCGGCGTATATCTGACACTTGTGACATTTTCTCATGTACTTTTAGCAATCAGATTCCATTGTCAGCCAATAATATCCTGATCTCAGAATTTTTCTTGCCATTGTGTGTCCATTGGCATGAGTGCCAAAAGATCCTTCGTGAATCTCTTTCATTAACATGTTTGCTTCGTATTTGTCTATGATCTGAGCAAAACCTTGTCAAAGTTTCTCTTGTAAAGTACATCATTGTTTAGGAAGAAGTTGCCAACTAGTCTTCTAAGAGTCTTCCTATCTTTTCTTGATGCCCCAGGCGGGTATTCTTGTCTTTGGAGGAAGCATTTGATATCATGATACCATGGTTTATCATCTATGACTGCTTCAACTGCAAATATGTAGGCAGGCCTATCAAGACACATTATGTCGATCTTGGGTACGTCGTTCCATTGACTCACACTAATCATGGAGGATAGAGTAGCCAGTGCATCAGCCACATCGTTTTCTTCACGACGAATGTGATGAAGCTCAATCTTGTTGAAGAAGGGTAATAACCTTCTTGTGTAGTATTTGTAAGGAATCAATCCCAGTTGATATGTGTTCCACTCTCCTTTGATTTAATATATGACCAGGGCTGAGTCTCCATACACATCCAAGTTTTTGATCCTTAAGTCAATAGCTTCTTCGAGACCCATGATGCAAGCTTCATATGTGGCCTCATTGTTTATACATTTTATTACCCCAATCCCATTTCCATAAGTGTTTACAGCTCCGTCGAATATTAGTCCCCATTGGGATTCTGGTTCTGGCCCTTCGCTTGGTAGTAGTTCATCGCAATTTTTCATTTTCAGGTACATCACATCCTCGAAGGGGAAGTCAAATTTGATCGATTCCTGATCGTCAGTTGGTTGGTGAGCCAAGTAATCGGCTAGAATACTCCCTTTGACAGCTTTCTAAGCGTGGTACTCGATGTTGTATTATGAAAACAACATCTGCCAACGGGAAATTCTTCCTGTTAAAGCAGGCTTTTCAAAGACGTACTTGATCGGATCCTTTTCGGAGATTAACCAAGTAGTGTGACAAATCACGTACTGGCGAAGACGTTTTGCTGCCCAAGCTAAAGAACAACAAGTTTTCTCGAGCATGGTGTATCGAGTTTCACAGTCCATGAATTTATTGCTTAAGTAATAAATGGTAGACTATTTTCTTTTGGTCTCGTCTTGTTAGCCAAGTACACAACCCATGGAGTCTTCCAAGGCTGTTAAGTAGATGATCAGTGGTCTTATTTCCATTGGAGGAGACAAAATTGGTGGATTCAGCAGATATTCTTTGATGCTGTCGAAAGCCTTTTGGCAGTCTTCTGTCCATATATAGTTTCGGTTCTTTCTGAGTAGCTTGAAGATTGGCGCGCATGTCGCGGCCATAAGGGATATGAATCTTGAGATGTAATTTAGACGTCCCAAAAATCCTCTGACTTACTTTTCAGTCTTTGGTGAAGGCATCTCTCGAATGGCATTGACTTTGTCAGGATCAACCTCAATTCCTTTTTGGCTGACAATGAATCCTAAGAGCTTTCCTGAGCAAACACCGAATGTACATTTGTTGGGATTTTGTGGAGTTTGTATTTTCTCAGACGCTCGAATAACTTTGACAAATTTTCCACATGTTCTTCTTCTGTTTTAGATTTGACAATCATGTCATCAACATACACTTCAATTTCTGTGTGCATCATGTCGTGGAACAGAGTTGTCATGGCCCTTTGATTAGTCGCTCCTGCGTTCTTTAGACCGACGACATTACTTTGTAACAAAAAGTGCCCCATGGGGTGATGAATGAAGTTTTCTCAATGTCTTCTGGCGCCATTCTGATTTGATTATAGCCCGAGAATCCATCCATGAAGGAGAAAACTTTGAATTTTGCGGTGCTGTCAACTAGCATGTCAATGTGTGGTAGGGGAAAATCATCCTTTGGAATTGCTTTTTTTTAAATCCCTGTAGTTTACACACATCCTGACTTTTCCGTCCTTCTTGGGAACGGGCACTATGTTGGCTAGCCGTTGAGGATACTCCGAGGTGGCAAGGAAACCTGCGTCAATCTGTTTTCGCACTTCCTCCTTAATTTTGATGGCCATATCTGGATGAGTCCTTCTCAACTTTTGTTTGACTGAAAGACATTCTGGTTTCAGTGGTAAGTGATGTTCCATGATGTTTGTATCAAACCGTGGCATGTCTTGGTAGGACCAAGCAAACACATCTGGAAATTCTTTGAGAAGTCTTATCACACTTTCTCTGACAGTTGCACCGAGAAGTGCTCCAATCTTAACTTATTTCCTTTCTTCTTCTGAACCCAAATTGACCGTTTCTAATGGCTCTTTCCTGTCTGAGTAGCTGGGAGATCTCATCTGGAATGTCTTCGTCCTCTTCTCCTTCGGCTTCAAATACAGGGAACTCAAAGTTGGGAGAGGGCATTGGATCGTATGTTTCAATGAGGTTTAAAACAAATAATCTGCATAAGGTGATGATTCCTTTTTTTAGAAAAGACATAGAGAATGTAAAAGTGTGTGTAGTGTATTTTTTTTGAAAATGTTTGTTTTTATTTGGGTTTTTTTTAGGATTACCATTTTCTAAAAAAGCGAAAAGTGAAAATAACAATAAATGCAGGAGTTCAGAATGACATTCTTTATTTATGATTTGTCGATTCTTGAAACACAACCCTATAAAACAAAACTCTTTCGATTTGGGCGAAGCAAAGAGGGACATTTACAGAAAAGCAAGCCCTATAAAAATCCTTTTCACCCGGGCAAAGTGAAAGGTCAAAACAAAGATGCGTCAATTACTTCGATTTATGAACGACATTCGAAACATCGACCGTAACCCAATGGCAACGAACTCTTTTGTGGATCACAAAATCTGGTATTCTTCTTCCAGGACTGTCTTTAATGATGACACTGATTTTTGGCAGAGTTGGATCACTAAAGTCTTCTTCCCATACAGTGTTATCATAAGAGGACTCTTCTATTGTATCTTCAACAACATTTTTATTTTCAAGAGGATCTCCCTATCCAGCTGTCTGAATGTCTTCATATCTAACGCGAGAGCTTTCAGGAGCAGTGTACTTCACTAGAAAGTCGTACTTTCCGCTTGGCTATCCCAAAGTATCCCTGGTTTCTGAGGGGATAGATGAGTCATCTTCTTTAATGATGTTGACCTCAGGAAATGCAAAGTTGATAAATTCTTGTCCTGCGATCTTTGCGAACTCATTAACGTGGCGTTTAACATCCTCGGAATGTTCTGGGTAAGGATTCCATGATCCTGGGAGAATAGGTGTATTTTTCTCATGGTCATTCAGCAAATATGCATTATCTGGCTGACTCTTTTGCTCTGAATCTTCCATGTAAGGCTTCCAGATGAGCAAATCATCCATGGGATCATATGAGTTGCAGTCAAAGTTGTCTTTTATCAGATTGTCCTCCTCTAATTAGTTGGGTGGAGCACGACATCCTTCGGTATTGCAATCTCCGTAGATAATTTTGACATCCGATCTTGGTATATATCTAGGACTTTGCTTTGGAGAGCAAAATGGCATGTATGTTTCTCCCTGAGATATATATCCTTCATCGTTGAAATAGGATTTCCACTCTTCATCTATAACAGAAGATTTGTTTTCCTCGATGGTAAGGACTTCTTGAGATATTGGGTGGAGGAAACCTCCATTATGGAAGAAATCTTGAATAGGACGAAAACTTTCATCCTTTTTTGTAGTCTTGGTAAGTGCTGAAGTAAAACCGAGACCTTTCCTTGTCTTGTTATCAACAGGAATCACAACTTCTCCCCATCCTTTTTATGTCACTGTTTCCCATTATTTGGAGAGCGTCTTTGTACGAGGAAATTGACGCTCCTTTTTCTTGGTGATTCTCATTTCTCACTGAGAGTGCCTAGAATTGAGTTCCAACAACCTCTTCTGGTTCTAAATATGAACATGATGATAGGTTGCTCACAATTAAAGCTTGTTCCCTGCATACTGTAACCAACTTGTCGTTCTTGACAAACTTCAGCTTCTGGTGAAGTGTCAAAGTGACTGACCCTGCTTCATGTATCCAAGGTCTTCCTAATAAACAGATGTATGCTGCTCGGATATCAATGACCTGGAAATTGACTTGGAAAGTTTGGGGACCAATGGTTATGGGAAGGTCGACTTCACCGATAACTGTTTTCCTAGATCCGTCAAAAGCTTTGACGATGATCTCATTGCCTCTCATCGAAGTACCTTGAAAAGATAGCCATACCAAAGTTGACCTTGGCATGACGTTCAAGGATGAACCTGTGTCTACCATTATGCTAGCTAAAGCATCATCCTGGCAATTGACTGTGATATTGAGTGCCATGTTATGGTTCTTGCCTTCCTCTGGAAGTTCTTCATCACTGAAACCCAAATTGTTGCAGGAGTGATGTTGGAAATAAAGGTTAATAGTCATTTACCCCCCTGCAATATAGGCAAGTTTTGATTTACCCCTCTTTAAAAAAATAATTTTGGATTATCCCCCTGAAGTTTTGGGGTACCCCCCTAAGCGTGTAAAAACCAGGGGGTAAATAAAAAACATATTTTACAGGGGATAATCTTTCTACCTAGGGGGCAAAAGACTTAGAATTTTAAAATTTTAGGGGGGTAATCCAAAATTATTTTTTTAAAGGGGCGTAAATCAAAACTCACCTATATTGCAGGGGGGTAAATGACTATTAACCCTTGGAAATAATGCTGTCAAATTAACCCAATGCCACATTTTGTTCTACAAAGGCCTGTTCCAAGACTTTTTGTAGAGCTTCTTTGTCAGCTTCTGAACTGAGCAAGAGAGATAAAATAGAGATCCGAGAAGGAGTTTGCAACAATTGATCCACAATGTTGTATTCGCTTTTCTGGATTATTTTTAGCATTTCATCGTTATTCTTCACAGGTTCTGCATTGCTGGATTGACCAACTTGTTGATTAGTAAATTCAGCTTGAGGTTCCTTTTTTTTGCAGGTTCTCCAACTCTGTTGAATATTCGACCGCTTCGGGTGACCCGACTGATGTCAGCAATGTTGACAACAGATGGTAATGGAATTTCTTTTCCATCTTCTATTGTAGTCGCATCGTATTTGTACAGAATAATTTTCTGTGACTTTTATGGTATTGGTCCCGGCAAGTAGACGACCACAGGGGCTATTTGGGTATTTTGACCGTCATAAGTGACCTCAATCGGTTCCAGGTTGGGAACTTTTCTATTGTCAAGAGAAATTTCCACGCACTTTGGTTCCTTGAGCAAAGGAATTATAGTGAAAACCTCCTTGTTAATTCTGTAATTAACATGTTATTTTTTACTGGAGACTGTGATAGTCCTTTTTCCAGTAGTCTTTGGACCATGTTTCGGCCAAGGAGGCACCCTTGCACCATGTTGATTGACTGAGAATTCAGGTGTAACTGGGTTTCCCCTTGGTCTACCTGATGCTGGAGAGCTGCTTGCACGAGGTAGCATCCCTGGTTATTTTCTGAACACACTCGACAACGTTCATAATTGTGAGGTGGTACCCTGCCATACCCACTCTATATGCAGTGCATCTTTACCAAATCTGTTTCCAACAAGTGAATGTCACAACTTTGGTGTCTGTCGGGATTCCTATTAGTTATGTAAACTTGTTGTGTGTCCTCGTCCTGGTAGATTGGGAGCCACCAGTGGTCCAACAAATGTTGAAGAGTTCTTTGTACAAGTGCGCAACCTTGATCGTTTTTAGAGAAATCCTTGCAGTCTTGATAATTATGCGAGGACAGAAAACTGAGTCTGACCTGCTTGGCATGTAATTCCACTAGACTGGTGTTCATTAAACGAATGTCGAAGATCTGAATCATGTTGACCTGATGATCATTCCTTTCATGGTATTCTTGTATCCATCCAAGATCCATTTGACGCTGGAGGGCCTCTTATAAAAAAAGAGCACCCCTGATTGTCTTTTGAGCAAATCGGACAAGCGCTGTAATCGTGCAGCGGCAAATTGTAGTGCCGATTTTGTCTCAAATACATTGCCACTAGATTGACATTCATCGCGCGGATGTATTGATTCTGAACAATGTTTGGATGTGCATGGGCCATATTTACTTCACAAATCCTGTGATCCTGAATCCAGCCTAGATCCATCTGCTCTTGAAGAGCTGCTTGTATGATAACACATCCTTGATTATTCTTAGAACAGATATCACACTGGTGATAGTTGTGAGATGGTACATGGTCGTGCCCGCTTTGCCTGCAATTCATTTTTACCAGATTTGTTCCTAGTAGACGTACATCGTGGATTTGATATATGTTGTCGGGTTCTCCTTCTATTAAGTTTACTGAAGTTTTTTCATGTTGCGGCAACGGATTCGTCTGAATATTTGGGTTCGTATCTTTGAAGGATAAAGCCCTGTTTCTGACGAGCTTTTGTATATTAGATTTAAATCTGAGGCAATTCTCAATGTTATGTCCCGGTCCTCCTTGATGGTAAGGGCAAGATTGATCGGGTTTGAACCAAAAAGGCGGATTGTCTGGTACTGTAAGAGGATTCCTGGTTTGAACATGCCCCTTGGCTAGCAGAAGTGGAAATAATTTTGCATACAACACTGGTATAGGGTCAAACCCTGGTGATCGTGTAGTACGATTGTTGTTATTATACTGTGGGCGAGCCTGCTGAAGAGGTTGTTGCTGCCTTTGCTGATACTGTTGTTGATTTGGCTGGCTCTGAGCAATCTGAGGTTGATATGTCGGAGTTGGCACTGGGTTGATGGCGGGAGCTACTTCTGCTACCTGCCAAGGTTGATACCTTCGTCTTTGCTTACCCAGAGAGATATTACCGATTTCTTGCTCTTTCTTCTTTTTGAAAGAACTACCATATCTTTTAGTACCGCCAGACGGTTCTGTATTTTTGACTAATCGACCTTCTCAGACTGCTTCCTCAATGCGTACTCCCATGTTCACCATTTCGGTGAAGTCACTTGGTGCACTTGCAACCATTCGGTCATAATAAAATGAGCCCAATGTTTTCAAGAAGATTTTTGTCATTTCCTTCTCCTCGAGAGAAGGACAGATCTGGGTAGTGATTTCATGCCATCTCTGAGCATACTCCTTGAAGGTTTCTTTATCTTTCTGGGACATTGCCCTGAGCTGGTCCCTATCTGGTGCCATGTCCAAATTGTATTTATACTGCTGAACAAAAGCTGCCCCAAGATCTCTGTAAGTACTGGTCTTGGTACGGTTTAGACCCATGTACCATTTGAGTGCAGCACCAGTTAAACTGTCTTGGAAGTAGTGGATTAGTAGCTGTTGGTTTTCTATCTGGGTAGACATTTTCCTGGCATACATTACTAAATGACTTTGAGGGAAAGAGTTGCCTTTGTATTTTTCAAAGTCAGGCACCTTGAAATTGTGCGGTATCTATACATTAGGGACCAAACAGAGGTCAGCGACGTCCTTGCCAAACAAGTCCTGTCCGCGAATGGCATGCAGTTCTTTCTGCATTTCCAAGAATGTTCCTAGAATTCATTCATCCTTTCATATACTTTTTCATTTCTACCAGAAGAGGCTTGCAGAATCTGTTCCTCGGGATAGTGTGTATCACAGGTTGCGGTATAAACATTACTGCGGTAACTCTTGGCGCTTCAATGATCTGAAGTTTGTAACCTTCAGGTAGAGGAGTCTCCTTTGTAACCCTTGCGTCTTCATTTACCTGAAGTTTGTAACCTTCAGGTCTGGAGTTCCTACTATAGCTTTTAGATATTCAGTGATCGGAGGTATATATCCTTCAGATACAAAATTAAAAGGCATGCCCCAGGGAAAACCTTTGGGCATGTTGTACTGAGGATGACTGTCAGGTGTCTCAAATGTTGGTGTAGACATAATCTCTGAGATCGCATTTCTTTGAGGTGGTTGATCCTGAGCTGCTGCCAGGGATTCATTCGTGTTGCGCCAAATTCTCTTTCAAAGTGTTAATTTCCTCTCTTAGTTCCCTGTTCTCTTCTTCGAGATCGTCCATTTTCTTTTGCCAATTGGCCCGAGTATTGTACGAATGAGACAGTTTTCCTCTGGAGCGTGACACATATGTGAGATTCAATGACAAAGATGTGTTATGTAATAATGATGAATGATATGCAAAGAATGAGAATGATCTTTTTAGTTTTTTTTTTCAAAAGAATTTTTGACAATTATGTTGAAAATATCATACAGTGGTGGAAACCTTTTATTGAACTCAAAAGATTACGGTACAGGGAAAAGTACATTATTTTACAAAGTGAGAGAAGGAAAACTAGGCCCATGGATCCTAAGGTGTTTCCGAAGAAAGCTCAGATGCTGGTTGATGAATTTTTCTCTTCTTTGATTGGGCCCCTTCAATCATTGTCAGGTCAATGGTCCTTTGCCATGTGAAAGGAGATAGCAAATTTCTTCGTTCCTCTTGACTTTCTATAGCATGTTGCTCTAATATCTCAATCAGAGCATCCTTTTCTTTCAACAGCTCTTGGATTTTTGTGCATTCCAAGCTGATAATATGGTAATTGTTCTTCCAAGAGTTCTTCTCGCGTTGGACCTTGTTGATAGTGATCTGAAGCTTCTCCGTGTCATTCATGAAGTAAATAATGGACTCTTTCAGGGGAAAAACTTCCTGACGGGGGTAAGTGTCTTCAATTTGATGGCTCTAGTTTGCACCAATCGGAGGTAAGGCTCCACAGAGATGCAATTTAGCCTTCCTAAGGACTCTCTTCCCTTCGTATGAACATGTTGCCAGGCATGCACAATTTCATTCTTTAGTGCTCTGTCATTTTCTCCTTCCTTGAAGAAAAGACCTTCCAGATGAATTTTATGTGGTACATTCTTCATCAGGTATCCAAGTTGACAACGAGCTAAAATTGGATGATAGTTGATCCCTCCCTTAGTACCAATGAGGGGTACATTGGGGAAACTTCCACATTTGTCGATGATTTTTATTCCGTCATAGATCCGATTGTACGACTCTATGTCAGAATGGGTAAGGGACATAATCTTTTGCGATCATCGCATACCACTCTTGGTATCCCAAAAAGCAGCAGACTTGGGTAAGTGGGAAATAAACCACTTGTAGAGTAATGGTACACAGCATGTGATCATCCCTCCACTGTACAAATTCCTTAAATGTACAGAGTGGTAAGCATCTGCAAGCAATGTTGGGACTGGATTCCCAATTGAGAATAGCTTGAAAGCATTAGTATCGACGAAGTTATTAATGTTGGGAAAGAGGAATAACCCATATATGAGTAGAACAAAGACATCCTTGAAAGCAGTTATGTTTGTATAAGGCTTTCTCCATCAGAAACTTAACTGGTAAACCCTGGATTCCTCCCTTGGTGGTCATGTGAGTTCTGATATCTGACTCTTCCAAAGAGGTAGCTCTTGCAATGGCTTGATCTTTTGGAATTTCTTCCAGTCCAAAAAATGGATCTTGATCAGTGATAGGTAAATCAATCAGATGAGAGTACTCTTCCAGTGTCGGTGTGAGCTAATAATCTGAAAATGTGAAGCAGTGGTATACTGGATCATAGAACTGAACAAATATAGACAGGACTCCCTCTACCATGTTGACCTTTAAAAGAGACAACCGTCCTCCGTGCTTAGCTCTGAAAGCTTCGGGATTAGTAATCATTCTTCCTAATTTCCTTAGGTCTTCCAGTTTTGGAATTTTGAAGGTGTACTTGTGCGTTTCTCTTCTACCGAAATCCATTGTATGACCTCTGATATTTGCAACGATTGTTTTAGTTCTTTTAGAAAAAAGATTTTTTTCTTGTTTAAAAAGTTTTTCTTTTTTCAATGAATGAAATGTATGGATGCATGAATGTAGCAAACAAAAACATTTGAAAACATGGGTTTAAGGGTTCATCGTCACGAGCATGGAGTCATGGATCTACCCATCCCCAAGGTGTGTACTAGGGTCTAATTTTTGTACCTGTAGAACGGGTTCTAAAAAAGGTTCCCAAAATCATTGACCCCTCTCAAGAATATTAACAGCAAACCGACTGACTCATGAGAGCTGTAATATCCCCAAGATGAATCTCCTTTGAGTGTAGTATCACGTATCAACTATTCCCTATAGTTACCGCACTACCTAATGGTTAAGTGGTTAAATGTCTACTAATCCTCAGTTTCAAGGGTGCCCAGTGGAAAAAGTAATGTTTTCATGACTTGCTCGTTCAACATCAGTAATTCCAAAAGGGTACCTCCACTGATTCAGCGAACTTTCAAGTTAGGTTGGTCGGGACTCACTCCCTATAAACCTTCCTGAATATGCCACCACTTATCTTAATGTGCTCTCTGACTCACCACATGTGTATTAATTACATTCCCAGATAACGGTAATTTAAACAAGTATAGCAAATAAACAGATAGTATAACAACAAATGATATAAAATGAGAAACCAAATAAAAATAGCAGAAAAATAAATTCAATGCAAGGCCTAAACCTCTTAGGAAATCTAATTCTAAAAATCCCCAGCAGAGTCGCCATTTTTCTGCAGCGTCTGTTTTTTTCTGTGACGCGACCACAACCGCTATTGGTGCTACTTTCTGATTTCTGTATTTATCCTATGAAGCTTAAAAGGAAGGGGACGATATCTTAAACTAACCCTGTTGTGCAAGTGTTTTCTTTAACAAATGCTAAGAAATTGGGGATCGGGGTTTGGTTATACAAAGGGAAGTTATTAACACCCAGTGTATCTATAGTAATCTATAGGAACCTTCTTTTTTATATATTTTCTGCTATTGGAAATGCTTTCTTAAGCCTATCTGCTGTTGATTGGGAAAGTTTCTCCTTTGGGAGGACTGAGGAAATGTTTTTGTTGTTTTTGGGTTTTCAATTGTTTTTGGGAAGGCACTTGGCCTGAGATTTTTGGTTTGTATGCTCGCTAAGATTTCACAATCTTATGCCTACGTATTCCCGTAAAGAGATTTGGGAAATCAGAGTAATCGTAGTTCCTTCCTATTGTATGGGAGGAAATTTGGTGCCTTGTTCAAAGCCCAAGATTGAAGCTAAAAAGTGTTTATGTCTTGTTTAAAGCCCAAGATTGAAGCTAGCAGAGTATTTGTGTCTTGTTAAAAGCCCAAGATTGAAGCTAAAGTTGACTGAGAGAGAATTTGTCATCTCTACAGGGAGAAATCTCACCTATTCATAACAAATGTCAGGTAATTGGTTATAAGGGAAATTACTTTAACTGGGATGTGTGGAATCCAGCAATGCCATAATTTCCTTTATAAGAGAGATGTCATAAAGGAAGAAGCTTTAACTCAGTGTAGAGAAATGCCACTTTTTCCTTTATGAACGTTTCATGCTAAGAGAGGGACATTAGCTTTGATGTATAGAATCCAGAGGCTTGACACTTATAGTTGTTAGATGAAAGGGAAATTTTAGCCATGATAAAAGAGGGACTTCAGCTTGGATTTTGAATCAACAAGTGTGCCATTTACAACAATTTATTTGGGAAAAGGTTTTGATTGTTTGTGTTAATATGTGATGTATAGAGGAAATATCCTCTTACAGAGAAGACTCATGGTCTCATCTGAGGGGATGTGGGATTTTGTGCCTTGATCAAAGCCCAAGGTTAAAGCTAAAAGAGGTGAAAACTGACTCCACTAGAGATGTTTTATTTGAGTATCTTGTTTAAAGCCCAAGATGGTGAAGCTAAAAAGTTTGAGTATAGCTTTAAAGAAAACAGACTCAACTGGGGAGTATGATATTTCTCTTGTACAAAGCCCAAGTTTTAGGCTGGCTGGTTAAATTATTATATGAAGCCTAAGAGGAGGCTAACTCTTGTTGAGGATTTGTCCAAATCTAGGAGCAGGTCTAAACTGTGTTGGGGAATCCAAAAGGAAACAAACTCTTGATGGAGATTGGAGAAGAGTTGATTTACCAGATGCCATGAGGCTCTATTTCTTTTGAGGATTTGTTGATGTCAATCTGACCTTGGCTATGGATTTTAAGGTGAAAGTTAAGTCTTGTTGGGGGCCAGGAGGGATTTAAAGATGAGTTTAATTACCTTGGAGGTTTTAACTCTTCTGGGAATTGATGTATTGGTAAAGATGATTAGGACCTATCCTATGCTTTTTAGGAAGCCTGAAGGTCCGTGTGTTAAGTCCAAGAGGATGCTATGAGGGTGAGACTTTCCAAGTCTACTTGTATGAAGCCCAAGAGGAGGCTAAGACTACCCAAGTCTCTTTAAGAAGAGGTAGACTCTGATTGGAGAAAGATCTTTGTATGATGCCCAAGAGGAGGTTGAGGGTTCTAGAGATGAAGATTAACCCTTGAATGATTGGATGTTCTAGAGTTTTGACTTTCCTGGGGATTGAAATAGTAGAGGTGATTGAATTATATCCTATGCTTTTAGGAAACCAGTGGGTCCTTGTACTAAGCCCAAGAGGAGGCTGGATGCTTCTAGGAAGCCTGTGGGTCCTTGTAATAAGCCCAAGAGGAGGCTGAGATGCTTCTAGAAAGCCAATGGGTCCTTCTACTAAGCCTAAGAGGAGGCTGGGATGCTTCTAGGAAGCCTGTGGATCCAAGCCTAAGAAAAGTTCAAGAAAGGTTTCACCGGGAATTAATCCTTTCTTTGTTGAACAGTTCTAAGGTTTGAAGAAATTCAAAAGAGGTTTCACCGGGAATTAATCCTCTTCTGAGGAAATGAATTTCTTTTATATGTTTCTAAGTTTTGACAGTCTTAAGAAAAGTTTCACCGAGAATAATGCCTTTCTTTGTTCCATATTGAATAAAGCCTAAGAGGTGGCAGACTGTATTGAGGGAGTTTCCTATGAGGGAACTAGTTATTGAACTAAGTTATGAGTATCCTACTGTTTATCCTAAGTGTGAACTGGGGATCACCTAACTGCTGAAGGAACT
This sequence comes from Lathyrus tuberosus, assembly GCA_022829125.1. Classification (NCBI taxonomy): domain Eukaryota; kingdom Viridiplantae; phylum Streptophyta; class Magnoliopsida; order Fabales; family Fabaceae; genus Lathyrus; species Lathyrus tuberosus. The sequence continues at coordinate 1,471,436 of JALAZF010000172.1, read as the reverse complement.
TAAACAAATATACACAAGTATATACAGATAAGTGAATTAAAAGTTATATAAAAAAGTATGCATTGAATTGAAAAGGTGTTGGGTCTTACAGTCTGAAAAGAGGCCCAAGTGTGTTGTGATTGGTTGTATTGATTACAACTGTTTGATTAGCATTTTGAGAAATTAAAGAAAGTTTTGAGAAAACTTTGAATTTAAATTCGATTTAAAGAAATGTTGTTGTTATTTGAATGAAAAGAAAAGAATGTTTGGGGCTTATAACTCAAAGAGAGTCCCAAGTGGTCTAAGAGCAGTTTCACCGGGAATAATGCTCCACTTAGTACCAGTTTAAAACAGACAGATGATTTTGGAAACAAAGGTATGGGGCTTACAACTCAAGGAGAGGCCCATGGAGGTTTATTATTGTTTAAAACCAAGTTTATGTACAAAATATTGGGGCTTATACTCAAGGAGAGGCCCAGATGATTTATTTTGAAAAGAGTGATCACACCGTGATACCGAAAGACGTTGCGGGACTTATACTCTAGCAGAGGCCCAAAATTTATTTATGTACATAGGGGGTTTGAGTCTTACACTCTATTAGAGGCCCCAAAATTGATTATTGAAGGAAAGAAAAGTGGGGCTATACTCAAGGAAAGGCCCATTTGAAAAAACAGTGGACACACCGTTATTTTGAAAATCGTACTGGGACTTATACTATAATAGAGGCCCAAAAAATTATTTATTTACAAAGGGGTTGGGTCTTACACTCTATTAGAGGCCCAAGTGTATTGAAAGAAAGTTTGAAGATTTAAACTCAAGGAAAAACCCTAATTTTATTTGAAATGCATTTTTTCAAAGAAAATCAAAGTAAAAATGATATAAAATATCAAGTATATTTAATAAACATGTTATGAACTTTGATTAATGTTTTAAAATGGATGTTTTATCCATATGATGGTTTGAAATTCAATTGGTTTTGAAAAATCAAGAGAAAGAATTTATTAAAAATGTTTAAAAACAATTAAAAGGAAATTCTTTACAAAATTCAAAAATATATCAAATATAAAATATTTTTTTGATTTTTTTGTGGAATAAAATATTTAAATATGTAAAGGATTTATGTTTAAATATTTAGATATGAATTTTTGAAATTAATTGAGAAATAATCAAAATAATTAAAAATTCAAATATTTGAAAAAGGGAACCAACGACTCCTTCTTCTTCCTCGTGTGTGCCCGCCATGGATGATTTGCAAAAGCTCACTTATCTCTCTCGTTACACAATGAAATCAAATGAAATAAACATCAAACTTGTTCGCTTTTGATCAAGGAACACGACAGTGACATTTAATTTCATTTATTTTAATTGTGGAGTGAGATATATCGTGATGAACAGATGAACCCTAATTTTTGCAAAAACTAAATGAAATCCTATACACGATAGATAACATGCAATTGATTGAGGGTTATTACTCTATACACATGCAGAATCATGGTGGTAACTCAAAATAACATTTATGATGCATGAAGTATGGAGTTTGAGAGCTTCAGACTTACCTGTGCAAGAGGAATTCGAATCCTCAGTTGTAGGTGTTACAGATGTGTTTGAATGATCTGGACAGCTTCAATGGACCTTAGTGAGTGTGTTGAGATGCTTGGAATGGCTGGATATCTCCTGGAACTCTTAGTGGTATCCCAACTGTAATTAGGCTTAGTGTGATATGTAACGCCCCGGTTTTTGTTAGATATATTTAATTGAGTCGATTTAATTATTTTTGTTTTTATATTATTTAGTCTTGGTTTTTATGTCGTAAATATGTTATGTTTATCATTATTATGTTTTATCGCGTTTTGGGAGCGTTTGCGAGAAAATTGAGAGTAGGGGTATTTTGGTCATTTTGCTTGGTTAGATATTATTGTTTTTCTTAAAATAGAAACTTAGAGACTAGAAAGAGAGAAAAGAAAGTTTAAGAGAAATAGAGAGAAAGAGAAGAGAAAAAGAGAGTGAGAAGAAGAAAAAGGGGAAAACTTGAAGTTTAAGAAATCGATTCAACCGACACTTCAAAGCACGATTAATCGGGTAAGGGTGCAAAACTCGGTTATTATATGCTTGTGTATAAATATGTATGTGTTTGTTTGAATGTTTACTTGTTTTTCATAGTTTTTCAATTCTAGGTTGAAATGAGAAAAATGAATAGAAATTGATGTTTTCACGGTTGAAAATCGATATGAATCACGTAGTATGATCGTATTATATATATGAACATTGTTGATACTTGTTTTGATTGATTGAAATCGTTTTGGTTGGGAAAATTTGAATTATTGGGTTTGGAAGCCATGAGGAGGGCAGAAACAGAATTCTGGTTCTGGTGCGATTCGCCAGGCGAATCAGAATTCGCCAGGCGAATCAGGTCTTGCCGCAGCTTCGCCAAGCGAAGTGCTAGCGAAGAGGGATTTGCCAAGCAGAATTCTAATTCGCTAGGCGAAATTCAAGAGACAGAATTGGTTCAGCTACTGGAACTTTTGGATTTTCAAAAATGACGTTTCGCCACAGCTTCGCCAGGCGAAGTGCTGGCGAAGAGGGATTCGCCAGGCAAAATTCTAATTCGTCAGGCGACTCTGGCAGTTTTTCAACAAATTATTTTCTTTGAAAATTCATAACTTTTGATTCGTAACTCGGATCGAGACGTTCTTAGTACCGTTGGAAAGCTAATGAGATGTTCTTTCTTATAAAAATGGTTTTGAGATTGGTGGCCAATTTAATTGTGTCAGGAATTTGGAAACGTGTCGTTTTGTCGACTTTTACCGTCGTAATTGTGTGTGATTGATGTGTTATCATGCGATATGCTTTTGATATATAACGTATAGCTTGTGTGTTGTTATATGATGTGAATGCATGTGATGAAATGTTGTGATGATGGTTTGTGGCCTTATGGCAAATAAATGCCTTGTTTTGGGTTTGATTGCAATGTATGATTATTGATGTTGAGATGGTTCACATGGTTATATATGTATATGCATTTGATTGTCATGAGTCTTTTTTTTTTTATGGAAAGCTTGATCATTAAAGAGCAGAAAAAGGATACAAAGATTCACAAACCACACTAGGGATATGGCCAGACCATGTTCTAGAGCCTAATGATCTGCCAATACCAACCATGTTATGAGCATCTACATTGCTCAGCCTATTAATAAACATTACAACAACATCAGCACAATCAGAAATTAATTGTCTACACTCCATAACTAATGGTTCTAACACAGCATTAAAATTAACTCCATTAATACAATCAACAACAAAAAGTGCATCCGACTGGACCACAAAGCTTCGTAAACCCAAGTCCTTTGCCGTATGTAACGCCCAACGGATGGCCATCAGTTCTGCACTAGCGGGATCAGTCACACTAACCAATTTTTTGGATGCAACAAGAAAAATGTTTGATGTTGGATCTTTAATGATGCACCCCATGGATATAAAGCCTTCATCAAAACATCCAGCATCGGTTTGGACAATCCAGCCTTTGTAATTCTCCATCATCCACCCGGTTTGACATGTATTCGCAACCATACTCTTTCTGTCGTCCAGATTTTCATTGAAGGCTTCCCATATCTCCTTGGCCACTAAACATGGATCAGGTTTGGCTTTTTTGAAGACAACATTGTTTCTCACCTGCCAAACCTTCCATAGATAGGTGGCGATGAGCTTGCCCATCATATCGTCATTCTTGGCTAGAATAGAACCAAACCAGTCGTGTATACTCCCAGTATCAGGGGGACGGATTCCCAACGGGGAAGAAAAAAGTGTTTTTATGGCAAAAACGCATCTAAGAAAGAGATGAGAGGAAGACTCAGGCTCAACATTGCAGAGGGGGCACAGTTTATCAGAATGCGTACCTTTCCTTAGCAGGTTATCTTTGGTTGGGAGGATGTTTTTCAATAAGCGCCAAACGAAGTTCTTAATTCTGGGATTAACCTTCAGTTTCCAAATGCCTTTCTAAAACTACTGATAACCGCTGTTAGAGGACCCTGGGAGTTTTTTCCTTCTTTGCTCTCCAAGCCAATGATAGGCAGTCTTGACCGAGAATAGCCCGCTCTTTTCATGAAACCAAATAAGCTTATCTTCGGGAAGGTTTACAGCTAACGATATGCTTCTGATGTGCGTCACATCGTGGGCATCTAAGTTGTCCTTGAGAATATCCAGGTTCCAACAAGCCAAGTCTTTGTCGATGAGGGTGTAAACTTTCGTCTCAGGAACGAGATTCCTGGCCAAAGTCGTAGGCTGGAAACCTGGTAAAGTAGGAATCCACTTGTCCACACAAATGCTGATTTTCGATCCATTTCCAACTCTCCAGCAAGTTCCTTGTATCACCAAATCTTTAGAGCTTAAAATACTCCGCCACGCGTGACTAGGCCTGAAACCAATAGGAGCAGAAGTAATAGAGCATCTAGGATAGTACCTGCCTTTGAAAAATCTTTCGAACAAGGACCCATCTTCTTGCATTAATCTCCAGAATTGTTTTCCAAGCAAGCTAGTATTAAAGTCTTGAATACCTCTGAATCCGATACCACCATCCCTTTTTGAATGCGATAACCTATCCCAACTTAACCAGTGGATCTTTCGTTCCCCATCCTTTGAATCCCACCAGAACTTTGCTAGCATAGCTTCGATCTCTTTGCAGCAGCTTTCAGGGATGCGATAACAGCTCATGATGTAAGTAGGAATGGCTTGGGCTACAGCTTTAATCAGAACTTCTTTGCCTGCTCTGGAAAGGAAGGACTCCTTCCAGCCTTTGACCTTTACCCAGACACGATCAACTACCATTCTAAAAACCTCATTTTTTGATCTTCCAAAGACTACGGGTAATCCAAGATAACGGGAGTGATTGTTAACTGCACGGAAACCCAGCTTCTCTCTGACTCTGAATCTCACCTCCTGTTCAACGTTGCCACTAAAGGAGACTTCATATTTTTCAATGTTGACCACTTGCCCTGAGGCTTATTGGTAGGCATTAAGGATATGAATAATGCGAGCTGCCTCTTCTTCACTCGCTCTGGCGAACAAAAGACTATCATCAGCAAAGAAGAGATGAGATATTGATGGAGACTTTCTTGCTACTGAAACGTCATGGATGCTTCTCTTGGAAACCGCTTGCTTCAACAAACCTGAAAAAACATCAGCACAGATGACAAATAAGTAAGGTGATAACGGGTCTCCTTGACGGAGGCCCCGTTCAGGAACAAAGGAACTACTTGGTTTGCCGTTGATCAGGATTTGGTAAGAGACAGTGGTTATGCACTTTCGGATCAGGGAAATCATTTGCTCAGGAAACTCTAGGCATTTAAGAGCCTCAATCACAAAACTCCACTCAAGCCTATCGTAAGCTTTTGACATGTCCAATTTCAAGGCCATGGCACCCTTTCTACCCTTCTTCTTGTACTTCATCCAGTGGAAGCATTCCATGGCTATAAGAGCGTTGTCAGTTATGAGTCTTCCACGGATAAATGCGCTCTGCTCCTCACTAATGATGTCAGGAAGAAAAGTCTTAATTCTGTTGGCAATGGCTTTTGTGATGGCTTTCATGACTACATTACAAAGGCTAATTGGCCTAAAATCCAAGGGGGTCGTAGGGTGTTTTTTCTTGGAGATAAGGGTAATGAAGGTGTTGTTTATGGAGCTAGGATCCTTATTATTGTTCAGGATGTCTAAGGCATAAAGGCTAACATCCTCACCCACGATTGGCCAGTATTTCTGGTAGAAAAGAGCTGGTAGGCCGTCTGGCCCCAGAGACTTCGTGGGGTGCATTTGATTGAAAGCTTCAAAGATTTCTTCCTTAGAGAACTTTTTGGTACAGAGTTGTTTGTGCATTTCAGAAAGTTTGCCAGGAATCAGGTTGCATATGTCTTGGTTATCCGGATTGGAAGAGGAAAAAATGCCCTTGAAGTAGTCTAAGAGGATTCTCTCATAATCTTTGTGACCTTTCCTCCAGTTTCCTTGATTGCCCTTCAGCCTCTTGATCATGTTGGTTCTCCTTCTTTGGTCAGCTTTATGGTGAAAAAACTTCGTGTTCCTATCGCCATCCTTTAGCCACAAAGCTCTGCTCCTTTGCCGCCATAATGTCTCCTCTATCTTAAAAAGGGAATCTCTCTGTCTTTCTGCTGCCTTGTACTGTTGAATGTCATTCCCATCCTTGGACCATCTCTTCTCCTCTTTAAGAAACTCTTGGAGCCTTATTATTTCCTTCTTGACCGTATTGGTTCGCATATTCTTGAAACAATGTTGCAACTCTTGCATAGGATTCGTTTGATGGTGAAAAGACGTAGAGTTGCCTCTCCACAACTGTCTGATGAAATCACTGCACGAATCTTGTTTTGACCAAACCTCCTCGAAGCGGAATAAGTATTGTTTCCTCTCAATCTCAGCATCCTCTTGAATGAGAATACGAAGGGCAGCGTGATCAGAACCACATCTTTCAAGATGAACAACCTAAGTTAGCGGAAAACATTGCTTAAAACTGAAGGATATTAAAGCTTTGTCTAGCCTGCATTGGATATTGTCCTCTCCTCGTCGACCATTTGACCAAGTAAAAGGGTAACCTTCGAAATTGACTTCCTCTAGTTTGCACCTGTCCATCGTATCTCTGCCCCAATTAAGTTGATAAACTGATCTGCAAATGCCTTCTATTTTGTCGGAAACTTGCCAAATGCCATTGAAATCTCTAAATAGAATCAAATTCTCATCACTTTCTTCAGCAATTGATTGAACCAAATACCATGTGTCTTTCTTTTTTGATGCTTCCGGGAAACCATAGATTCCAGCAAATGACCAGGAGCACTCCGCATCTTCAGATCTAACATTACCAGCTATATGGTTATGCGACATAGAGCTTATCTGGATGTCAGTTGGATCATTCCACCATAAACAAAGGCCCCCTGCTCTATCTCTCTGCGTGCCCTTGCAATCGATTGCAACCTCAAATTTGAATCTACACTTTTGCTTGATTTTCACCAGTTCATCTATTTTTTGCTTTGTCTCCATTAGGAAGACAATCTGGGGGCGTTCCACACGAATGAGCCACGATAGGGCTCGAACTGCACGGGGGCTCCCCAGACCCCTGCAGTTCCAGCTTAAGATTTTCATTGGGATAGGCGGTGTTGGTCTTCCAACACCACCTCTGGTCGAAGAATTTGCCCTTCACTCGTTGTTGTTGTTTGCTTCCTCTTCTTTTCCCCCATGGTACCTTCATCTATCGGACCTTCTGTTATTATTACATCAATAAGTTGTCTCTTGGAAAGTCTTGGCTTGGAGGCTCTGTTGCTTACTTCTTTCGTATCCTTGGTATTCTTTCTTCTAATCCATTTCCTCTTCTGGGGTCCTTCTATACTGGTAGAAGTGGTTGGTATGTGCTTGTTAGATAAAAGAATGACTGCTCCCAGTGACTCCGCTACCGTTTCAATATCCACCTTCTGACTCGAATCTTTATTTACTTCCTTCGAATTTCCTTCCTGTTGCTTTGAGGGCAATGGGTTCTGTTGAACTTCAGGGTCTTCTCCCTTGCTTCTTCTATTTGTCTCGCATCTGCTTTGGCTCGACAAAGCGTTAAAGATGTCTCTGCTACACAGGCTAGAACTTGAATCCTTCTTTTTTGTATCTTCTATGACCTTTGGAAGAGGAGACGCTCTGAGCCATAGGCCGAATGACAAGTCTTGTTCTTCTAGTTCCTCGAAACCTTCTTCATTCAGATCCTCAACTGAATCACAGTCTTTAATCTGGTGACCCATTCTTCCACAAACGAAACAAAACATCGGAAGTCTCTCATACTTAAAATGGACCCTAAGGTTCTTCTCTTTGAATTTTACTACTGTACCTCTTTTGAGCGGCTCTTTGAGGTTGATGACGACCTTGATGCGTAGAAACCTGCCGTTCTTATGAGCTTTCTTAATGTCCATCTCTTCAAACTTTCTAATAATGTTGCCCAATTTCTTCGCCATTGCTTCCGATCTGAGGTTGAGTGGTAATTCATAGATTCTGACCCAGAAGGAGCTGTAATGCATGTGTAGATTCGACGGTTGTTCTTCGCCAGATATGCGGTTTAAAACCAACAGAGATCTGTCAAAACTCCATGGACCTATTTTAAGGACATACTCCAAATCCCGTTTTGAGTTAAACTTGAAAAGAAACAGGTTCTTGCTTAGATCTTGAACCTCAACTGGGTCTTTCAGTTTCCAGGCGTTGATAATGGTTGACTTGAATGCTCTGGAGTTGAGGTTGCTTTCAGTCCATAATTTCCCTGCCAGCATTCTTTGGAACGATTCGTCAGCGCAAACCTATTCTTCATCCGCGACTACGCCTTCTTCTTCCTCCTTCGAAAGGGCAATTGTCTTCCATTTTCCATCTTGCTTGCTCACGAGACCACTTGGAGAAACTAGAAACCTGCAACCCGACTAAAAGCAAGTGAAAAATACAGAAATCTGGAGGAAAGGAAGCATCACAGACCGAGAAAAGGAAAGGGTGCGTGGAAACACGATGAGACACTAGAGAGAGAAGGTCTGCCTTCTCTCTAGAAAGTCACGTGAGGTTATCATTTGGCATATCATTAATAAAATATCACATCATTAATTTTGTCATGAGTCATTAGTATGCCATGCATCATGATACGCACCTTGTGATGTCGTGTGCCCTTGTGGGGTGTGCGCGACGAAACGATTCCAGAGGGAATCTGCTGTAACGGTCGTGAGCCTTATACAAAGAGGACCTAAAGCGACGTTATAGATGATCGTGAGCCTTACACAAAGAGGACCTAAAGCGACCGGATCGTGAGCCTTATACAAAGAGGGCCTAAAGCGATCCATAAACGTCGTTAGCCTTATACCAAGAGGACGTAAAGCGACAGGGAATATCGTTTGCCCGACGGGGAGTTACACTAAGTAACAAGCGATGGTTCCAATAATTCTTGAGTGAATTAATGATGATGAGAATGATGGATGGAATGGTACCGCATGCATAGAGTCGTTGTGTCGGTCTCTGTGCATTTGCATAAGTCATGAATGGATTGATTATGTGTGGGAAATTGTGAATGGGATTGATGAGTTGATATATATATATATATATATATATATATATATATATATATATATATATATTGGTGATAAATGTATTGAGCATGATTGATATGCCTTTGTGATGGATGCATGAATTATGAACTGTTTTGTTTTGTATTTGAACTATGGTGTACGTTGTGGTGAGAATGATTTTGCATGCGTATTTCGTGTTATTACATAATTGTATGCAATTGTATTATAATTGTGTTTCTCACCCTTCTGCTATTTTGAATGCTCTATGAGGCATTGCAGATTAGATGCTGGAGGTCTTTTTGTGAAGATTATGTCTTCATTCTTTTGTCGGTCGGCTCTGATATGTGGCACCGGGTAGTCGGGGAGATCGTTATGTGATTATGTGTATATATATCTTTTTGGATTTTACATGTATGGCTCTGTATATGACAGATAAACTTCTATGTTTATATATGAGATTTCAGTTGCAGATTTTCCGCTTTTATTCTGTATCTAAATTGTGGGTGTTAGGATCTGAGTTCCTCTGTTTATGTTGTTACCTGATTGTTGCATATCTATATGAGCAGGTTGTTATATTTCATTACTTTGATGTGACGCTCCCGTCTATGCCATGAATGTTTTAATTATACTCTGATTTTATTTTGTTATCGTTTTAATTACTCGGGGTATAGATTGGGGGTGTCACATTAAGTGGTATCAGAGCCAGTCCGTGTCGGTCATTTTGACCAAGTTATTTGTTGTGCGACAGTTGTGTTCTGGCGAGCTGATTATTTAACCATAGTTACTGTTATTGGATATGAACAGACTATGGCTAGTAGGAATGATGCTGCTCTTGCTGCTGCTATGCAAGCTATGGCTTAGGCTGTGCGGAATACACCTAATTCTGGTGGGAATGATGAGTTCAGGAAGAACAAACCGCCGATCTTCAAAGGAAGATATGATCCTGATGGTGCTCAGATTTGGCTTAAGGAGATTGAAAGAATCTTTCGAGTGATGGACTGTGCTGAGGAACATAAGGTGAGACTGGGTACTCACATGTTAAAGGAGGAGGCTGATGATTGGTGGGTTAGTACGCGTCATGTGTGGGAAGCTACATGTGAAGTTGTCACTTGGGCTTTGTTTAGCAGTGAGTTTTTAAGGAAGTATTTTCCTGAAGATGTTAGAGGAAAGAAAGAAATAGAGTTCTTGGAGTTGAAACAGGGTAACATGTCTGTTACTGATTACACTGCTAAGTTTGTGGAGCTTGTTCAGTTTTATCCACATTATGTTGAAGCAACTGCGGAGTTTTCCAAATGTGTGAAGTTTGAGAACGGGTTGTGTCCCGAGATCAAATAGGCAATTGGTTATCAAAGAATTAGGAGGTTTTCAGATTTGGTGGATGGTTGTAGAATTTATGAGGAGGATAGCAAAGCTCGTTCTACTCATTATAAGAGTGTGAACGAAAGGAAAGGAAAGCAACCGTTTCGTGGTGGTCCTTATGTGGCACCAGCTGACAAGGGATAACAAAGGGCTAATTTTGCTAAAAGGCCAAGTGGGGGAGGTATGTACAATCCTATGAGATGTTTTAAGTGTGGTGACTTAGGACATCGTCAGTTTGAATGTAGAAAGGATATGAGGAAGTGTTCCAATTGCGGAGGTATAGGACATGTAACAGCTGATTGCAAGAGGAATGGGGTGAAGTGTTTCAACTGTGGTGAATCTGGTCATATTAGTACGAGGTGTCCGAAACCAAAGCAAGCTCAAGCTGGAGGGAAAGTAGTTGCATTGGCAGGAACTCAGCCTACTAGTGCAGATCGTCTGATCAGAGGTACTTGTTTTATTAATAGTACGCCTTTAGTTGCTATTATTGATATCAGAGCGACTCATTTGTTTATTTCGTCTGAGTGTGCGCGGCGTTTGAATCTTTTGTTGTCATCGATAGGTGGAGAGATGGTTATTGATACTCCAGCATTGGGGTCGGTAACTACTTCTCTGGTTTATTTAAGTTGTCCTTTGACCATTTATGGTAAGGATTTTGCTATGGATTTGGTGTGTCTGCCATTGGAGGGTTTAGACGTAGTTCTGGGAATGAATTGGTTGCAATTCAATCGAGTTCATATCAATTGTTATCATAAGTTGGTAAGATTTCCTTCTCTTGAAGAAGACGAGGAATCGAGTTTCTTATCTACCAAAGAGTTGAAGAAACTTTTGGCGGATGAAGCTCAGTTGTTTGGGTTGTTTGCATTGTTGACTGTGGATAGTCAAGTTGCAATTGATGTGTTTCCAGTCGTGTGTGATTTTCCAGAGGTGTTTCCGGAGGATATTTATGATGTGCCTCCAGAGAGAGAGGTGGAGTTTTCTATAGATCTAGTTCCTGGTACTAGACCTGTGTCTATGGCACCATATCGTATGTCGATATCTGAGTTGGTTGAGTTGAAGAAGCCGTTGAATGAATTTTTAGAAAAGAGGTTTGTGAGGCCGAGTGTATTGCCTTGGGGTGCTCCAGTTTTATTGGTGAAAAAGAAAGATGGAAGTATGCGATTGTGTATTGATTATCGTCAGCTTAATATGGTGACGATTAAGAATAAGTATCCTCTTTCGAGAATTGATGATTTGATGGACCAGTTGGTAGGTGCGTGTGTGTTTAGTAAAATTGATTTGAGGTCAGGCTATCATCAGATTAGAGTGAAGGAGGAAGATATTCAGAAGACGGATTTTAGGACACGATACGGACATTACGAATATTCCGTGATGCCGTTCGGGGTTTCTAATGCGCCGGGAGTGTTTATGGAGTATATGAATCACATTTTCCATGAGAATTTGGATCAATTTGTTGTTGTGTTTATTGATGACATCTTGATTTATTCTAAGTCTCAGGAGGAACATGCGGAACATTTGCATATTGTATTGCAAATTTTGAAGGAAAAGAAACTTTATGCCAAGTTGTCCAAGTGTGAGTTCTGGTTGTCAGAAGTGAGTTTTCTTGGGTATGTGATTTCAGGTAATGGTATTGATGTGGATCCATCCAAAGTAGATGCAGTTCTACAATGGGAGGCTCCTAGACCTGTTACTGAAATTAGAAGCTTTTTGGGTTTAGCTGGATATTATCGAAGATTCATTGAAGGCTTTTCCAAGTTAGCACTTCCATTGACCCAGCTGACTTGTAAAGGTAAAGCGTTTATTTGGGATATTCAGTGTGAGGAAAGTTTTAGTGAGCTGAAGAGAAGATTCACTACAGCTCCGATTTTGATCTTACCGAATCCTAGTGAACCGTTTGTGGTGTATTGAGATGCGTCTTTGAGTGGTTTAGGTGGAGTGTTGATGCAAGAAGGTACGGTTGTGGCTTATGCTTCGAGGCAATTAAGGGTTCATGAGAAGAATTATCCTACTCATGATTTGGAATTAGCTGCGGTGGTTTTTGTATTGAAAATTTGGAGACATTATCTCTACGGTGAAAGATTCGAAGTCTTTAGTGATCATAAGAGTTTAAAATACTTGTTTGATCAGAAAGAGTTGAATATGAGGCAACGGAGATGGTTGGAACTTTTGAAGGACTACGATTTTTGATTGAATTACCATCCTGGTAAAGCTAATGTGGTAGCCGATGCGTTAAGCCGGAAATCTTTGCATATGTCTGCTTTGATGGCTAAAGAGTGGGAACTTTTGGAAGAATTTAGAGATTTGAGTTTGGTGTGTGAATTGACATCTGATAGCGTGAGGCTTGGTATGTTAAAGGTCACTAATGATTTTTTGTTGACCGTTAGCGAGAAACAGAGGCTGGATTTGAAATTTGTTAATTTGATGACGGTTGGAGGTAAAGGTGTGAATTGTGACTTTAAAGTGGATGATCAGGGTGTTTTGAGATTCCGTGGTAGAATTTGTATTCCTGATGATTCGGAATTAAAAAAGATGATTTTAGAGGAAGGACACCGGAGTAGTTTGAGTATACATCCGGGAGCTAATAAAATGTATCAAGATTTGAAGAGGATCTTTTGGTGGTCCGGATTGAAGAGGATGTGGCTCAGTTTGTTTATGCGTGTTTGACGTGTCAGAAGTCAAAGGTAGAACATCAGAAGCCTAGTGGATTATTGCAACCGTTGCATATTCCCGAGTGGAAATGGGACAGCATTTCTATGGATTTTGTGACAGGGTTGCCGAATACTCAGAGGGGACATAATGCCATTTGGGTGATTGTGGATAGGCTGACTAAATCGGCGCATTTCATTCCGATTGACATCAGTTTTTCTTTGGAGAGGTTGGCTGAGATTTATATTCGTGTGATTGTGAGATTACATGGTGTTCCGTTGTGTATTATTTCAGATCGAGATCCAAGGTTTACTTCCAGATTTTGGGAAAGTTTGCAAAAGGCGTTAGGTTCCAAGTTGAGATTGAGTTCTGCTTTTCATCCTCAGACGGATGGTCAGACCGAGAGAACTATTCAGTCATTGGAAGATTTGTTGAGAGCTTGTATTCTTGAGTAAGGTGGTGCTTGGGATAGTTATCTTTCGTTGGTTGAGTTCACGTATAACAACAGTTTCCATTCGAGTATTGGAATGGCACCTTTTGAAGCGTTGTATGGAAGAAGATGTCGAACACCTTTGTGTTGGCATGAATCTGGTGAGAGTTCGGTGGTTGGACCGGAGTTAGTTCAACAAAATACGGAAAAGGTGAAACTTATTCGTGAGAAGATGAAGGCTTCTCAGAGTAGGCAGAAGAGTTATCATGATCGAAGGAGGAAAGATCTTGAGTTTCGAGAAGGCAATCATGTATTTTTGAGAGTTACATCAGTGACGGGTGTTGGACGTGCATTGAAGTCGAAGAAACTTACTTCTCGATTTATTGGTCCTTATCAGATATCCGCGAGAGTGGGTGTTGTGGCTTATCGGGTGGCGTTGCCACCGAATATTTCGAATTTACATGATGTGTTCCATGTTTCACAGCTTCGGAAGCATGTTCCGGATCCGTCGCATGTGATTTCGATGGACGAGGTTAAGGTAAGGGAGAATCTTACGGTTGAGGCATTACCGGTGATGGTTTTGGATCGCGAGTTAAGCGGTTAAGGGGAAAAGATATTGCGCTTGTGAAAGTAGCGTGGGGAGGCGCTGCTGAGGGAAATTTGACTTGGGAGTTGGAGAGTCGAATGCGGGAATCATATCCGGAGTTGTTCGTCTCAGGTAATATTTTCGAGGACGAAAATTTCTAAGTGTGGGAGAGTTGTAACGCCCCGGTTTTTGTTAGATTTATTTAATTGAGTCGATTTAATTATTTTTGTTTTTATATTATTTAGTCTTGGTTTTTATGTGGTAAATATGTTATGTTTATCGTTATTATGTTTTATCGCGTTTTGGGAGCGTTTGCGAGAAAATTGAGTGTAGGGGTATTTTGGTCATTTTGCTTGGTTAGATATTATTGTTTTTCTTAAAATAGAAACTTAGAGACTAGAAAGAGAGAAAAGAAAGTTTAAGAGAAATAGAGAGAAAGAGAAGAGAAAAAGAGAGTGAGAAGAAGAAAAAGAGGAAAACTTGAAGTTTAAGAAATCGATTCAACCGACACTTCAAAGCACGATTAATCGGGTAAGGGTGCGAAACTCAGTTATTATATGCTTGTGTATGAATATGTATGTGTGTGTTTGAATGTTTACTTGTTTTTCATAGTTTTTCAATTCTAGGTTGAAATGAGAAAAATGAATAGAAATTGATGTTTTCACGGTTGGAAATCGATATGAATCACGTAGTATGATCGTATTATATGTATGAACATTGTTGATACTTGTTTTGATTGATTGAAAACGTTTTGGTTGGGAAAAGTTGAATTTTGGGGTTTGGAAGCCATGAGGAGCGCAGAAACAGAATTCTGGTTCTGGTGTGATTCACCAGGAGAATCAGAATTCGCCAGGCGAATCAGAATTCGCCAGGCGAATCAGAATTCGCCAGGCGAATCAGGTCTTGCCGCAGCTTCGCCAGGTGAAGTGCTGGCGAAGAGGGATTCGCCAGGCGGAATTCTAATTCGCCAGGCGAAATTCAAGAGACAGAACTTGGTTCAGCTACTGGAACTTTTGGATTTTCAAAAATGACATTTCGCCGTAGCTTCGCCAGGCGAAGTGCTGGCGAAGAGGGATTCGCCAGGCAAAATTCTAATTCTCTAGGCGAATCTGGCAGTTTTTCAATAAATTCTTTTCTTTGAAAATTCATAACTTTTGATCCGTAACTCCGATCGAGATGTTCTTAGTACCGTTGGAAAGCTAATGAGATGTTCTTTCTTATAAAAATGGTTTTGTGATTGGTGGCTAATTTAATTATGTCAGGAATTTGGAAACGTGTCATTTTGTCGACTTTTACCGTCGTAATTGTGTGCGATTGATGTGTTATCATGCGATATGCTTTTGATATAAACGTATAGCTTGTGTGCTGTTATATGATGTGAATGCATGTGATGAAATGTTGTGATGATGGTTTGTGGCCTTATGGCAAATAAATGCCTTATTTTGGGTTTGATTGCAATGCATGATTATTGATGTTGAGATGGTTCACATGGTTATATATGTATATACATTTGATTGTCATGAGTCATTAGTATGCCATGCATCATGATATGCACATTGTGATGTCGTGTGCCCTTGTGGGGTGTGAGCGATGAAACGATTCCAGAGGGAATCTGCTGTAACGGTCATGAGCCTTATACAAAGAGGACCTAAAGCGACGTTATAGACGATCGTGAGCCTTACACAAAGAGGACCTAAAGCGATCGGATTGTGAGCCTTATACAAAGAGGACCTAAAGCGATCCATAAACGTCGTGAGCCTTATACCAAGAGGACCTAAAGCGACGGGGAACATCGTTTGCCCGACGGGGAGTTACACTAAGTAACAAGCGATGGTTCCAATAATTCCTGAGTGAATTAATGATGATGAGAATGATGGATGGAATGGTGCCGCATGCATAGAGTCGTTGTGTCGGTCTCTGTGCATTAGCATAAGTCATGAATGAATTGATTATGTGTGTAAAATTGTGAATGGGATTGATGAGTTGAAATATATATATTGGTGATAAATGTATTGAGCATGATTGATATGCCTTTGTGATGGATGCATGAATTATGAATTGTTTTGTTTTGTATTTGAACTATGGTGTACGTTGTGGTGAGAATGATTTTGCATTCGTATTTCATGTTATTGCATAATTGTATGCAATTATATTATAATTGTGTTTCTCACCCTTCTGCTGTTTTGAATGCTCTATGAGGCATTGCAGATTAGATGTTGGAGGTCTTTTTGTGAAGATTATGTCTTCATTCTTTTGTCGGTCGGCTCTGATATGTGGCACCGGGTAGTCGGGGAGATCGTTATGTGATTATGTGTATATATATCTTTTTGGATTTTACATGTATGACTCTGTATATGACAGACAAACTTCTATGTTTATATATGAGATTTCAGTTGCAGATTTTCCGCTTTTATTCTGTATCTAAATTGTGGGTGTTAGGAACTGAGTTCCTCTGTTTATGTTTCTACCTGATTGTTGCATATCTATATGAGCAGGTTGTTATGTTTCATTACTTTGATGTGACGCTCCCGTTTATGCCATGAATGTTTTAATTATACTCTGATTTTATTTTGTTATCGTTTTAATTACTCGGGGTATAGATTGGGGGTGTCACATGATATGAAGGTTATTGATCGTGATGTTACAGAAGTTTGGAAAGTGTTTGGATCCTTTTTATATGATGTATAGGATGTGTCTACACCATTGGTTTTGACAGAATTGGTCCCTATTTGAAAATTCGAATCCTACTTGTTAAAGAAGCAAATTTTGATGCATGAGAGTGAAATGAGGGAAAACATGTATTATGATGTTTTGGTGTGTTTAAATCAATCACAAATGACCTCTATTTATAGTAGAGGAAGTTTGTTTTGCAAGGAATAGTGAATGGGGACCGGTTCATCCTATTATCCAATGGATATGGCTAGGATTCCAAAGTCTCCTCTAGCCATTGACTTGGACTGAACTTGCAGGCCTATGGTCTTCTGATTCTTGGACTGAGCTTGACTTATTTGGATAGTTATGGACTGATACATGCCACCTCTATGCATCCTTTTAATGCTTCATGACAAACTTGGAGTTTTTGGATTTGAAACTTTAAAGATCACATGCCTAAAGGATAAAGTTTTTGACTTGAAAGCCTCTATGCTATGATTCCTCTGCAGATAGCAAGTGCATTGCATCTTAGATGTTTGTCTTACATGGTGACAAGGCTTGCAAAGTCACCAAAACAACAAAATCGTGTGTTGTTGCTAAATCTGCCTTGGAAAACCAGGGTGAAAATGCCATTTTGCAAGATCCATAACTTCTTGCTCAAATTGAATCATGGGAGGCTCTTGTACTTTTAAAAAGCCCACATTAGATACTACAAAATTGATGTTTATGGTTTGTATTGAATCTATTTGGATCACAATGAAAAGTGCCTTTGAACATTGGTGTCTAAAGCTGAAAAACTTGGCAGATTTTACACTAAGTGTCAAAATGTTCATTTCTTAATTTTTGTGATTTTGATCAATCCATAACTTGAAATCCATGAAGATTTGGAATGTGGTGTAGTTTACGATCTTGTAGCATGTAGAAAGACCAATCATTTGAGCTTTGGATGGAAGAAAATGGTTGCTTGGATCACAAGTTATGGCTTTGCAAAGTTGGGTAAAAACCAATTTTTTCCATAACTTAGTGAAATTTCAAGTTTCTCAAGGTTGCCCCTTTTGCCAGTAGCCTCACTTTTATTGATTTTTCTTGATTGATCATGATCTAAATCATAAGTTAACATTGTTTTTGACTTGAAGAAGCCATGTTTGTCAAAAAATCCCAAAAGTCAAACTTGGTTTTGATCACAGTTGACTTTTTATATCAGATGAACTTTGAACTTTGTGATCCTTTATGAAATCAAGTCCTTGGGCTAAATTGAACCTAACGGATGGATTCCATAGGTGTTTTAGAGTGTCTTGAATCATGTTCCAAGGTTTGAGATCATGTCTTGGTTAAAAGTCAAAGGCATGGTTGACTTTTTCTCAGAAACCCTAGTTTATGGTCCAGATGAATTTGAATCTTTGCATTGCTTGTGAATCAAGTTCTTTGAATCACCTTAGTCTTTTAAAGGGATCAACATGATGTATTTAGGGTCCTTAAAGCATATATTGAGGTCTTGACTCATGCCTTACTCCAAAAGTCAACTTGGGGATTGAATTGGGTCAAAACCTTAATTCCTAATTTTTGACGAATGCATCCCCTGAGGCTATTTTGAACCTATGAATGGAATCACGAGGTTCCTTTGAGCTTCTTGGATCATGTTTAGAGGTATTGGATCATGCCAAGATGAAAATTTCTCTCTGGAGACCTTGGTCGATCAAAACCCTAATTTGGTGACACTGATGATCTTAAGGCTTGATCAACTTAAAATATTGCATTTTTGTGTTTGATTCTTGTTGTGGGAGACCTCTTGTTCCTTCATGGCTGTTTGAGAGGTTTGAAAAGTTGAAGATGATTCCAATTCTTGATTGATCTTTTGCTTGAGTACTCTGAGAGGGCTTGAAACCCTAATTCTTGGTTGAGGTGAATGCTCAACAATCTTTGAGAGGATTGATGAGGCATGAAGGTACATCTATGTTGTGGTGATGATTTGCACAAATGATGTAAAATATTGTGGTCAAAATTTAGGGTATGACACCTGGGACTACAATGTAATGCAAAGAATGAGTCGTGATATGGTGGAGTTGAAGCTGCCATTTCGACCTGGCAATAAGTCGGTGAAACAATTGCCAAGGTGGTTCGCACTAGGGATAATGTTGAAGATCAAGGAAAATATCGAAAGGATGCTCAAAAGTAAGTTCATAAGAATGACCAGGTATGTCGAATGGTTAGCTAATATTGTTCTAATTATAAAGAAAAATGGTACTTTAGAGTTTGCATAGACTTTAGGGATCTAAATAATGCTACGCCTAAAGACGAATACTCCATGCATGTGGCAGAAATGCTAGTCGATTCAGCCGCTGGTCATAAGTATTTAAGTATGTTAGACGGGTACTCTGGTTAATCAAATATTTATAGATGAGGAAGATGTCCCTAAAATGATGTTTCGATGCCTAGGTACATTGGGCGCTTATGAAATGATAGTGATGCCCTTGGTCTGAAAAACGCTAGGGCAACTTATCAAAGAGATATGAATTCTATGATTCATGACTTCATCGAGACTTTTATACAAATCTATATTGATGAAATAGTCATAAAATCCTCATCATAAAATGACCATTTAGACCATCTTCGAAAGTCTTTCAGAGGATGAGGAAATATGGATTGAAAATGAATCCATTAAAGTTTGCTTTCTATGTTGGTGCAGGGGATTTCTTGGGATTCGTGGTGCACAAGAAAGGCATGGAGATCAATCAAAACAAGAGAAAAACAATTGTAGATCTGAAACCTCCTTTGACAAAGAAACAACTCCAGTCTTTGTTGGGGAAAATAAATTTCCTGAGAAGGTTTATATCTAACCTAAGTGGCAAAATTCAATCATTTTTGCCATTACTTTGACTCAAGAAAGACAACGACTTTATTTGGGGGAGTGAGCAGCAAGAGGCTTTCGACAACATCAAAGAATATCTGATGAAGCCTCTAGTATTGCTATCTCCAAGTAGAAATAGGAGCATGAAATTGTACATAGTTGTGTTAGATTCGACCATAGGCAGTATGTTAGCTCAAGAGGATGATAATGGCGTCAAAAGAGCCATATATTATTTCAGTCAAATCTTAATAGACGCAAAGACTAGGTATAACCCGATTGAGAAATTATGTTTGTGCCTATACTTTTCATGTACAAAATTGAAGCATTATATTTACTCTCATTTCAATGTTATTAAACATATGTTATCAAAGCCTATATTGCATAGTCGAATAGGAAAATGGGTTTTAGCGCATACTAAGTATTCATTGACTTATTGTCCTTTGAAAGCAGTAAAAGGACAAATTGCCGCAGATTTTAATGTTGACCACTCATTGGTCAAAACAATGGAAGAATACATTGGAACTAGGCCTTGGAGGTTGTACTTCGACAGTTTCAAACACAAAGATGGAACCGAAGTAGGAATCTTTATCCTTTTACCAAAAAACATATAGACAAAGTTTAAATATAAGATCAAAGAGTCATGTTCCAACAATGAGTTCGAATATGAAGCTCTGATAACAAACTTTTAGATTTTGTTGGACTTGGGGGAAAAAGACATCGAAATAAAGGGAGATTCGGAGTTGGTGGTTCTGTAATTGAAGAAAGAATATAAATTCATCAAAGAGAACTTGATGTTATACTTTGTCAGGGCTAACTCTTTGCTAAAACATTTTGATCACGTTTCAATTGACCACAATCCTCAACTAGAGAATCAGGAAGCCAATGACTTGGCTCAGATAGCCTCAGGATATAAAATATATAAAGAGAGGTTGGAAGATTTAGTTGAGGTAAAGGAAAAATTAGTCTCGGAAGAAAACCCCCAAGAGACATCATCAATGTCAAAACTTGGAGGGGCAGAGAAATTCGATAATTCATCAAACTTAGAAAATTTTAAGATTGAAAATTTTGTCAACTATGAAGTTTTGGCCATTGACTTAATATAAGATAATGATCGGCAAAAACCTATGCTCGAATACTTAAGAAACCCAATAGGAGTGACTGATCAAAAAGTCAAATACAAAGCTTTAAGTTACGTAGTCATGAGTGTCGCTACTGCGAAAAACCACTGGCGAAGACATAGAGTCGCCATCGAACTTTATTTATCCCAACGGGGAAGGAAACATCGAGAAAACCTCAAAAGGGAAAGAACATGATCTCGCAACCAAATTTGGGGTTCAGGAGTCGATTACGCAAGAGGAAGGTATTAGTACCCCTCGCATCCGTTGTACACAATGAGATCCACTCTTGTTGTTCTAATCAAAGGGTGTGTACATCTAAAGACTGTCACTAAGGGAATGCAGAAAAAAAAAAAGGAGAAAAAAAAAAGGGGACTTGATAGGATCTCGCAATCCTATGCCTACGTATTCCCTCGTGTAATGGGAAAGTCAGAGTCAACGTAGTTCGAAGGACTACGAGTGAAATGGAAGGTAGCGCGCCAAGGATTGGGGCCCTTGTGCCTACGTATCTTCATTAGGACGAGAATGAAGAAGTCAAAGCGTCTGTAGTTCGTGGGACCATGGGTTGCTAAGTGTTTTTTATGGACAATGCTAACGTTCACGTTCTAGCAGTTTAGGTGTTTGTCGCTCATTGTCTAGAGTCTTACGCGTTACCTATTTGTGGTAGAACAGAAATAGCATTCCCATTCTGAAAATGGTTTCAAACAAAATACCAAAGGACAAAATGATTTGAGTTTTTTGGAGTGTTTTAAAGAAGTGTTTTGAATCGGTTTGTGATGCGTATCGTGCTAAAGTCTATGACGATATGAGCGGGCACTTTATACGATTGATCTGAAATGGCTAGCGCATAAAGCTCTTTAGATGAGATTAGGAGAAACTCCCGCTCATCATTTCCCATTGTGCTTAAGGCCCGTTACACACTATACACATCGTATTTATTAAGTATCTTGAGTGGATTAAGAGAGAGAAGAGAATGACGCAATGAAAGAAACTAAGGGAGACTTGGCCATAGATGTTATCATGCAACGTGTCCCTGAGGTTAGGATTAGAAGACGATTCTATCCTAATAGTTGAGTTTAGGGAAATCTACCTAGATGTTGTTATGCTTGGATTAACAACCTAATGTCTATCCTACTCCAATCTCAATAAAAAATTAAGTTGGACTAGGAAGCCCTAAGGGAACATGCGAGAAAGTAAAACAAGCTAAGAAAAACACAAACAGCAGCATACGACAGCTCTTCAAACCGAACAATGGTGTATTTACAGCAACAACATAATAGCATTTAACAACACATATGGCAGCAATTAACAACGCATGAACATGACATCGGTGTATACATCAGCAGCATGCATGCATTCAACAAATGAAGCAATTAACATGGACATACATCAAGAATGCAACAATCAACAATGCGTATGAACATGTATCATCATCAAACACCTTGGGTGTGCAACACCAACAAGCAAGTATCAAAAGATTAATCAATTAATATGCACATGTATCCACAATGGAGCAAATGAACATACACCATAAGTTTAACAATTGATAACGCGTACAAGTATGCATCAACATTTACACGATTGAGGTGATCATGTAATAATCAAGCATCATGAACGTACAACAACAACAAGCAAGTATCAACAACTTATCAATTAGGCATCATGAACAAACATCAAGAATGCAAGCAATTATCGTCGAACATGCAACGCGTAATAAACAATCATGCATCAAAGATTCGCATGCGTACTGCAAATGGAGTCTAAAAATTTCTAGAAAATTCCACAAATATCAAACATATCAAGTCATGAAGCTTAAATGTGGAAAATGAATCAAAACATGCTCAAGAAAAAGCCTAAAACACAATTGCAGCAGGTGCAAATTGATTTGCACAACAGTGTAATCGATTGCACTGATTCATAAAGCAATTACAGGCGTAGCAAGCAGGGTGCAATCGATTGCACCATTGTGCAAATCGATTTGCACCTGTAGAAACAGCAAAAATACTTTTCCAAAAGCACTTTTCAACATCAATTCAAGGATCAAATGCAACATGTAATATCATGCAATTGTTCATGAAAATCACATAAATTAACAGCAAATAAACACATATTGGATCAATCAAACATCAACAACAACAATCAATTGAATCAAGGATCAATCCACACAAAACCACAAGGATCTACATTATGAAAGTTGCAAAATAAGCTTAAATGAGTCTGGATCTAAGAATCACAACCTACAAAGCGGAGATTTGCTTTGGTAATTGTTGCAAATAGAATTTGATAGATCAAGCAACGAAAACCAGAGATCCAATGAATTCCAAGCAAGAAACTTGAAGAACAATGCAATGAGATAAACTTGCTTCAAAATCACTTAAAAAAAGTGCTTCCAAACTTCAGATCTGGATCCAAATCAATTTCTACTGCAGAATTTGTGTTGATGAAAGGAATTGGTGAAGGTTTAGTTCAAGGATTAACAAATTCCATTGAGGAATTTGTTAACTCTAATGGAAGAGCTTTGGTGAGGTTAAGGATGAAGATGAAAATGAGTGAAAAAGTGAGAGAGAATTGAGAGAATTTGAATATGATGTGTAGAGAAATCAGAAAAATGAATTCTCTTCTCCTCTTGGAATGGAGCAAATTGATTTAAATATGGTCTAGGTATGGAATGAGAATAAGGTTTGGAATTTGGTCTTGCATAAGGGTTGGGCTTTTGGTTTGGAATTAGGAGTGGAAACCATTTGAATATTGGAGGGAAAATGAACTTAATTTGGAAATGAACTGATATCTTGAAGCATCTAGATCCTTCCACTGATGTAGTATTGAATCCAAGTGATTGCAATGTGTTACAAACTATTACAGTGCTGAAAAATATAGTGTTTTTGGCAAAGCCGCCATTGTGCAAATCGATTTACACCTGCAGAAACAGCAAAATGGCATATCCTAAAGGGGTGCAATCGATTGCACCAAAGTGCAAATCGATTGCACCAAAGTGCAAATCGATTGCACCAAGGAAAATATGCAAAAATTGCCTTGTTGCAACTTGTTTTGAGCTCAGATTTGCATTTGAACCTTAGCCACTGATAACGACCTTAAATAATGTTTGAAACATGATAGATAACCTGTCTGAAACCACATCATGTGAACTCTGTGCTTATTGCTCTTACTTCTGAAATAATCAAATCATCTGTTAAGCATAATAAGTACTCGATGCCTCTGATGACTGTCTATTTAGCCCGAAATACTACCGAAATACTCTCTGCAAATAAAGAAAGCTATTAATTGTGAGGAACACATTGTGATCCCATGTCTTAAAAGCCCAATGCAATGCATGATTAATGTCATGACGAATGCGTATGGATGCACAACACAAGCCAGTTAAGGTTAGAAAACAGAGGAAAAATTTTGGGGTGCAACAACTGCCCTTATTTAATCAACTTGAACCTAAAGGTATGAAGTGTAACAGTTTTTTCAGACATTCTAGGTGTAAGGGGATTGAATACCAAAAGAACCAAAAACTTTGCACTCTGTGGGGACACTACTACGGAAAAGGCATTTAACAACGGTTGGGAAAGATATATAACTACGCGGGACCAGGCATTGTTATGTAGAGTGTCGTTGTATATGCAGTACTTACAATCACGGTCCTGGGACCGTTGTTGTATTATAGAAAGCGCGCGCCATATCACAATGGTTGGTTATACCAACATTTGTTATAGAACTATTGTATTTTATATTATTCTGGTCAGCGTTCAATATACATGCACAATTAGGTTTTATAACCGTTGTCAAAACTTCATCTGTTTTAAATATGAAATTTTTCTGCTTTTCAAATTCTTCCCTATTTTTATCCTGCACCTATTATAACCATATAATCTTGTTGACCATGGATAAAGAGCACATCTCAATAGATCATAAAGAGCATAAAAACAGCTAACATTATGCATCAAAAGCCAAAATTAATATTTACATAAGACTGTACAATATGTTTACATCAAACTGTACAATATATTCACATCATCAATACAGAAACTACGTCATTAGCAATAGATCAATCAGCAGGACCCTTAAGCACATTGTGGATATACGCCCAACGTTTATGAAGATCTACAAAATCCTCGACGGGTAATGGGCTTTCATCGTTAAACATTTACATAAGAAAGAGCAAAAAATTGAATATCATGCATGAATCAACAACTTATATATTAATATTTGTTAACATTTTATGACATATATACCTTATCCCATGAATCAACAATGCCTGCAAGGACAATGTTTAACATGTGTTTCATGGCATACTACCCACACTCGTAAGTCTCGGGTTGTCTCCCCGTCTACAAATTTAACCAAAATTACATGAATATAACCACACATGAATGTAAATGAAAGAAACAGGTAATCGGGCCACTTACTTTAGGAAAGATCCATGAGGGCTTTCTTCTAATATTGTTCATCATATTCACTTGCTCCACAACATTGTACATTGAAAATGAATTTTGCATATTACATGGTAAACTAATTACAATGTCAAAGAAAATGAATTAAACATGTACACACTTACGAATTAATCATCTCTTTCATTTTCTCTTCGAGTGGATCGTGCAAGGAACACATACAGTTACCGTATTCGTCCTAAATGGTATGATGATCAATTGCCAATGACCACTAAATAAACACGAGCATATATATTATTAGTATTTGCTAATACAAAACTAAATATAGAATATGTAAACATCAATTACAAAAATACTTACGAACAGAGAAATGGTGCTAAGTAACATTCTTTTCCTCCCTCATTTAACAGTTTTTTCAAGTAATCTAGAATGTCACTTGGTTGATTAAACGTCCATCGAATAAAGAGAGGATTCAAGTAATCTATACAAAGACGGTGAATGTACCTAAATGGTTAAAGAAAATGAATAAATTAAGGGAGAAATACAAAAAAATGATAATGTTGTATAATGACATGTACATTCAACTATATACTTACGTGTACCACACTTGCAATATCCCTACGTCCAACCACTTATACCCACCGAGAAAATCCCTTACATCCTCAGGACTGTAATAGAATAAATCCAAACATGGACAATGTTCTAGCGGGAGAGGCTGCGTATCATTTATCTCTGCAACGCTCAAGTATAGCGTGGTGATTTCAATTGCGTTAGGGTCCATTATGTCATTGCGGTTATCTGGAGGGGCGGGAGGGGGTGAACAATTACTTCTACTAGGAGTTTGATCATCATTATCATCACCATCAACATAACGAATCTTTATTTGTACGTTGTTCGAGGTTTTCACTTAACCTCTACATCATAGTATTCAATTAGAACATTGTCATACCCCAAATTTTGACCACCAAGATTTCCCATCATTGTGCAAATCATCATCACAATATGGATATACTTTTAAACCTCATCAGTCTCCCCAAAGATGGGTGAGCATTCACTACAATCAAGAGTTAGGGTTTTGAGCCCTCTTAGAATAATTAGACAAAGGATCAATCAAGAAATGACATGATATTCAACTTGTCTAGCCTCTCAAACATCCACAAAGGATCAAGAGGACTCCCACATCAAGAATCAAGTACAAGGTTGCAGCATTCCAAGTGGATCAAGCCTCAAGATCGCCAGTGTCACCAAATTAGGGTTTTGGTCGACTGAGGCCTCCAGATGAAAATTTCCATATGGACATGAGCCAATGCCTCAATATTTGGTCCATTAAGCTCAAAGGAATCTCAAGGCCCATCCACAATGGCAAAATCACCTTGAGGGTCCATCTATCAAAAAATCAGGAATTAGGGTTTTGACCTAATTCAACCCTTGAGTTAACTTGTGAAGTGAGACATGGCTTGAAGGTTCAAGATGAACTTCAAGGACCTCAAATACATCATATTGACATGTTTACAAGATGTGATTGACTTGAAGAGCTCAAATCATAAGGCACAAGAACTCAAAACCATCTGATCATAAATTAGGGTTTCTGATGGAAAAAGTGAATCCTATCCTTGATTGTTGACCTACCCTTGATCTCAAACCTTGGGGAGGGGTCCAAGACATTACTAAATACCCTTGGAGGCCATCCATGAAGTTTGATTGAGCCTAAGGATTTATTTCACAAAACGATCGCAAAGTCAAAATTTCATCTGATGAAAAAGTCAACTGTACAAAAAAGTCAAAGTTTGATTTTTTTATTTTTTGGTCAACCAAGGTTCCCTAACCCTAATACAATGTTAATATGTGATTTGAATCATCATTCATCAAGAAAAATCAAGAAAAGTGAGTTAACTTGTAAAAGGGGTAACCATAAAAAAAACTTAGAATTTTCTAAGTTATGGAACAAAGTGGCTAGGGTACCAACTTCCAAGGACCATAACTTAAGATCCAAGCAACCATTTTGGGTGATCCAAAGCTAGATTTGTAGGTCTTGCTACACTCTACAAAAGCTTAAACTACATAAAACTCCAATTCCTCATGGATTTTAAGTTATGGAGTGAACAAAATGGCTAAAAACATGAAAATGACATTTTTCCAACACTTAGTGAAATTTTCACTAAGTCAGAATCTGCCTTACCTTTTCCAAAATGTAGGGACATTTTTCACCTTGATCCAAGTCAAACCAGGTCTAGGGTTGAACATCAAAGTTAAAGTATGCCATCAGGGCTTTCCAACAAGTACCAGATCATCTCCAAATTCAATTTGAGCTGGGAGATACAACCCTTGAAACATGGCATCATGAACTGGTTTTACAAGGCACAATTGTGCACATTTGCTTGATTTGTCCAAATCTGATAACTCCAAGCCTTGTCATCAATTTGGACACATCAGAGGATCAAATCCAAGGGGGATGATCTGATCTCCAAGCCTCCCAAGTCCAAGAATCTACAATAGCCATGCCAAACCTAAAAAGGCTAAAAAGATGCCAAGACTTCTATTTTGTTTCCAAGCATTCAATGGATACACCAAGGTGGCATGAAGTGAGCCTATTCCAACTGAATTCAGTCAAGACTTATCTCTGAACCAAAGCTACAAAGCATGTGCCCTAATCTCAAGTCAATGGCAAGAGGAGACTTGAGATTCCTTTTGCATAACATTGGCCAAAGGCCTGCAGCAGTTGGCATTCACTATTGCTTGAAAAAAAACTTGCTCTACTATAAATAGAGTTCATTTGTGCTCAGTTTGAGTACACCAAAGCACCACAACACTTGCTTTCCTCAAAATCCCTTTCTCTAGGCCAAAATGCCTTCTTTTGCAAGGTATCTTTGAGTTTTTGAGCTAGAGAGCAATTCCATCACAACTCATGATCCAAGCACCTCTAATATGTTGTATCTAAGCTGTCCAAATACTAACATGTGACCTGTAACACCAAAATTACAAAGTCAACCTCCAAAACCTCAAAAATTGACTTTTTTTGCATTTTTCAAGCCATGTCTTGATTCAGTCACTTTCAAAACCAGATAAAACCTCAAACATACTTCAAATATCATCCTTGAACTGTCCCAAATGGTTTCCCTCATCTGGAACACCATTTGAGAGAGTTGCCATATTGGTCACTTTTGCCCCTTTTGCAAGAAAGAGCTCAAACTTGTTCCTGAGGATTCCGGCTGGTTCCAACCATTCTAAAAGCTTCTAAGGGATCAATTGAGAGTGTCCAAGGCATCAAATTACTTCTGGCACAAGGAACTTGGTAGATAGCACAAAAAGCTTTAAGAGGTAAGTGCATGACAACTTGAACTCTTAGAATTATGCATTGCTTTGAAGTCCACTGATCATAAACATCTCATACATGTTGTATATGTTGTGTTTGAACCAATTCATCATGTAATTCTTGCCTGTACCATGAGGTAGCACATAAAATGCAAATGGAGGCCTATTTCAAAACCACTATCGGGTTTTAAAATAGGGACCTCATCTGAAAAAACCAAGACCACCATTGGATTCCTTGGGAAATTCTAGGCCAGATGCATATAAATTTTGTCCCAATCCATGGAGAAATGAGAAAGTTAGAGGCTTCACGTAAATGGCCCAAAAGCTGGCCTTTCCTTGCCTTGCCTTGCTTTGCCCAGGCCTAAAACAAGGCACCCCTTATGTATTCATGGGGTGGTTTTGAAACACGGATGTATCACCACCCCAGTGGTAGAAGGAGCGTGTTGTAACTTGGATGTATCAAAACCAAATGAGTTCTAAATCATCTTGTGATTAAAACCTCATTTTTCAAACCTTAACCAAAAATCACAAGTAGTTTATTTAAACTTATTTGGTATTTTTATCATTTTACTGATTTTCTTTAAATAATTACTTTTAAAAGAAAAATAAAATTAGGGTTTCTCTGATTTTGATCCTTATCAAACATTTTCAAAACACTCATGGGCCTCTAATAGAGTGTAAGACCCAACCCCTTTTGAAAACCAAACTATTTTGGTCCTCAGACACTGTATAAGTCCCTTGGTGATTTTCAAAACTACGGTGCGATCACTGTCCATCACATGGGCCTCTCCTTGAGTTGTTAGCCCCATCATTTGTACAAAAATAAATCTTTTTGGGCCTCTAATAGAGTGTAAGACCCAACCCACTTGTATATAAATAATTTTGGGCCTCTCCTCGAGCTATAAGTCTCACATCTTTCTCTTTTAAAACTCCTTGGGCCTCCCCTTGTGTTATAAGACCCATCCCTTTGTACAAAAAACCTCTTTGGGCCTCAGTCATTGTATAAGACCCATCACAGTTTACAAACAATGGTAAAATTACTGTTTTCCATCTGGGCCTCTCCTTGAGTATAAGCCCCAACAACCTTTTCAAAACAACTTCCCTTTTGATTTAGGTTCAAATATACAGTTGTTATCAAAACTTTCTTTAATTTCTTTGAACAACTAACAATACAGCATGGAAGCTTGCTCACCTGTAACTTATTATCAGCTTTCGTTTACTTGCTTTCATATATATAACTGTATTGTGGGGAGCTGCTCCACTGTAAGTCTTCTTTCATACCCTTTTATATACTTGTCATATATTAACTGTATATATACTAGTATAGTTATTTAGAGTTTTCCCCGGCAAAGAGGTCTAGAACTAGGTAAAGCCAGTTGGATACTCTTTAATACAGTCAAAACTAGATCCCTATAGGACTTCCAGATACAATCTTGCCTTCTTTTGGGCTTAAATAATATGGAACAAAGAGAAAGGCAGTATTCTCGGTGAACCTTTTCTCAGACTGTCACTTATAGAAATTGTCAAAGAAATTCTGTTCCCCAGAAATGATTCATTCTCGGTGAATGACATCTCTTGAGTTTCTTCAAACCCAAGAACTGTTCAGAAATGATTCATTCTCGGTGAATGACATCTCTTGAACTTTTCTTTGGTTTGGTCCCGCAAGCTTCCTTAAAGCATCCCCGCCTCCTCTTGGGCTTTGTAGAAGGACCCTCCGGCTACTTAGAAGTTCTCATGCCTTCTCCTGGGCTTAATACAAGGACCCTGAAGACCTCTTAAAGGTATAGGACAGAACTTAGTCATCCTTTGTTAGAGCTGTCTTTCTATAAGGAGTCAAAACCCTCAGACCAATTTTAGGGTTGATACTCATCCCTTAAAAGAGTCAGCCTCATCTTGGGCGTTATACAAAGATAAACTTTTCCAATAAACTTGGACAGTCTAATCCCCTCTTGAGTCTCAAAGAAATTCTCAAGTACCTTACAAATATAGGAGAAACCCTGGTCATTCTGGATCAATCTCCAGCAGAGTTAAAGCCTGTGGGTTCTAAAACCCAGTTTCTCTCCTAAAATTCCCCAGCCAGGGTCAGTCTATCATCAGTATAACACTATCCCAAATCAGAACCTCAAGGTCTCTGCTCTCTCAACTCTTCTGTAACCCTCAGCAAGAGTTGATTCCCCATTTGGACCTGCCCCGGGATCTCAATAATTCCCAGCAGAAGCTAGCCTCCTCTTAGGCTTTGTATAATGAGCCTTTCCTCAGCACAACCAGCCTCCTCTTGGGCTTTATACAATGATTCTCCCCAGCAGAGCTAACCTTTTCAGACTCTCTTGTTGAGTCAATCACTTTTTCAGACTCTCTTGTTGAGTCAATCACCTTTTCAAACTCTCTTGTTGAGTCAATCACGTTTAAGTACTCTCTTGTTGAGTCGACCATTTTAGCCTCAATCTCGGGCTTTGTGCGAGATAGATAAAAACCATTCTCTTGTTGAGACAATCTTTTCCAGCCTCCTCTCAGGCCTGGTATAAATATTTCCCATAGCAAGAGTTAGCCTCCTCTTAGGCTTTGTATAATAATTTCTCCAGCTTGTTCAACCACAATCCTGGGCTTTGTACAGGACAGATAAAAACACTCTCTTGTTGAGTCAAACCCTTTTAACCTCCATCTCGAGCTTTGTACGAGACATAAATCTTTATAACCTTCTCTTAAGCTTGGGACAAACATCTTCCCCAGCAAAGTCAATTCCTCCCAGCCTTCTTTGAAGGTTTTGAGAAATAATTCCCTAAACAGGGTCAATCCTCATTTCAGCCTCAATCTTGGGTTTGTACAAGACAGATAATACTCTCCCGCGGAGTCAAACTCATTTCAGCCTCCATATTTGGCTTTGTACAAGATACTTGAAATATTCCTTAGACGAGTCAGCAAAGTCTCAGTTTCGCCTTAATCTTGGGCTTTGTACAAGACAGATAAATATTTCTTTCCCACAGAATCAGTCTTCTTTTCAGCCTCTATCTTGGGCTTTGTACAGGACACATACAAATTCTCCCCAGCGGAGTCAAAATCCTCCTAGCCTCCTCTTAGGCTTTGTATAATGATATCCCCAAAAGAGTGAGTCTCTTTTAGCCTCAATCTTGGGCATTGTACAAGACAGATATAAACACTCTTGTTGAGTCAGTCTTTCTCAACCTCCTCTTAGGCTTTGTATAAGGACTTCCCCAGTGGAGTCAATCAACCTCTTAGCTTCAACCTTGGGCTTCGATCAAGGCACACAAAAATCAACATCCCCTTAGAGGAAATCAAAATCCCTCTGTAGGAAGTCATTTCTCTATTTATCACATATCAAAATAGAAAAATTAAAACTCCCTTTCTTTCATCTAATTGCTGTAAGCGGCAAGCCTCTGGATTATTTACATCCACGCCGATGTCCCTCTCTTAGCATGAGAAATTCCTAAGGAAAAATGGCATTACTCTACACTGAGTTAAATTTTTCTCCTTCAGGATAAATCCCCAATAAAGAAATTATGGCATTGCTGGATTCACATATCCCAGTTAAAGTAATCCTCCTTTACAAACAGCCACCCAACAATTATGATAAACAGACAACAATGTCTCCCTTTAGAGATGACAAATTCTCTCTTAGTCAAACCTTTTAGCTTCAATCTTGGGCTTTGAACAAGACACAAATACTCAACCTTTTAGTTTCAATCTTGGGCTTTGAACAAGACACCAAAATATCTTTTTCATCCCTTAGAATAGGAGGAACTACGATTGCTCTGATTTCCCTGTTTCGTTTAAACGGGAATACGTAGGCATAAGATTGCGAAATCTTAGCGAGCATACCAATCAAACACTCTAGGTCCAGTACCTTCATATCAATCAAACTTTAGGTCCAGTACCTTCACACCAAAACATCGGAAAAAAACCAAACATCAACAAAAACTTACTCTCTCTCTCTCTCTCTCTCTCTCATATTTCCCATGAAACTTTCCCAACCCATTAACAGATAAACACCATCAAGTACAAAGCAGAACCTAAAGCTAACTTCCCGTGGATAACCACATATATGATGGGTAATTGACAACTCCCCATTGTATAACCTAACCCCGGACCACCCAATCTCTTTAAGCGTTTGTTCAGTTAACATTCGCGTGCAAGGTTAGTTTTGGATACCTTCCCTTTCCCTTCCAGCTTCATGGGATAAATAAGAAATCAGAAAGTAGCACCCCCTTTCTCCTTGAGGAGGAAAACTCTTTCGCGATAAGGTGGTCGCGTCACCGACAAAAATCGCACGCTACAGTAAAATGGCGACTCTGCTGGGGAGTCACATGAGGATCTGTCTTACCTTAGTCATCATTGTCCCCATTTTCCACAGTAAAATGGCAACTCTGCTGGGGAGTCACATGAGGATCTGTCTTACCTTAGTCATCATCGTCCCCATTTTCCACAGTAAAATGGCGACTCTGCTGGGGAGTCATTGTCTGTATAGGGCTAGGATTATAGCTCTTAAGAGGTCTAGGATGTTAGTTTTAGGAATGAATATATATATATATATATATATATATATATATATATATATATATATATATATATATTGCTTTTCCTACTTGATATCCGTGTTTATTTTTCTGCTAATGGGACTAAGGGTGATGCCGCATCTGGAAAGTTTGAGTGACACCTAAGATAAGTGATGGCATAGACAGGTGGTCTTATAGGGAGTGATTCCCGAATAAGCGATCCTGGTAGACCATCGAATCAGTGGAGATACCCTTTGCGGATTCAATGTCTAAACGACTTCAGTTGTTGAAAGCAGATTGTTCGATTGTGGTATCCATGAAACTGAGGATTTAGTAGACTGAGATCATATGACTATTTTGTAGTGCGGAAGCTATCGGAAATAGTTGTCACGCGATACTACCTTTATTTGAGATTACCCTAAGATACATCAGCTCGCTCGGGTGAACTAGCCTGCTGTTGTTATCCCAAGGGGGGTCAATGATTTTGAGGACAGGTACAAAAAATCACCAGAATACAACCTTTGGGAATGGGTAGAGCCATGACTTCATGACGCTGAACCTTTGACCCCATGTTTTTTCTATGTTTTTGTGTGCTGCATTCATGCATTCATTTCATCTAAAAAACTTTCAAACAAAGAAAATTTTTCTCTTCTAGTCTCTCTTTTTCAAATTAAACTAAAGCAATGATTGCAAATATCAGAGAGAGAAAGATTGCGTTATGGATTTCGGTAGAAGGAAGACTCACAAACACACCTTCAAAAATTAGAGGATTTAAGAGGATTGGCAAGGCTGATCACCAACCCTGATGCTTTCAGAGCTAAGTACGGAGGACTGCTGTCTCTGTTAAGGGTCCATGTAATTGAAGGAATCCTATCCACGCTGATTCAGTTCTACGATTCGGTCTATCACTGTTTCACATTCCCGGATTATCAGCTAGCACCAACACTGGAGGAGTACTCTCACCTGACTGATTTACCTATCACTGGCCAAGCTCCCTTTTCTGGACTGGAAGAAATTCCAAAAGATCAAACCATTGCAAGAGTAATCTATTTGGATGAGTCAGAAGTCAGGACTCACATGACCATTAAGGGTGGAATCCAAGGTTTACCAGCCAAGTTGTTGGTAAAGAAAGCTCTGTACTTTGCTAGTATATGGAACGTGAATGCTTTTGGGAGAATCTTTGTTTTGCTCACCTACGGGTTATTTCTGTTTCCCAACATTGATGACTTCGTTGATATCAATTTCATTAAGATATTTCTGATTGGAAACCCTGTACCTACTCTGCTCACAGATGCTTATCATTCTGTACACTTAAGAAATTTGTATAGCGGAGGAATGATCACATGCTGTGTACCCCTGCTATACAAATGGTTCACTTCCCATTTACCTAAGTCTACTGCATTTTGGGATCATAAGAGTACTTTACGTTGTTCACAGAGAATCATGTCTCTTACCAACTCTGACATAGATTAGTACAATCAGATCTACGATGGGATAAGAATCATTGACCGTTGTTGAAACTTCCCTAATGTGCCCCTCATAAGAATTAAAGGGGGAATCAATTATCATCTAGTTTTAGTTCGTCATCAATTCGGATACCCTATGAGGCATGTCCCACGTAATGCTCATCTGGAAGGTCTTTTCTTCAAGGAAGGAGAAAATGACAGGGCACTAAAGACAGAAATAGTGCATGCCTGGAAACATGTTCACTGGAAAGGAAGAGAGTCTCTAGGAAAACCAGACCGTGTCTCTGTGGAACCTTATCTCCACTGGGTACAAGCTAGAGCTCTCAAGCTGAGGATGACATACCTGTAGCGAGCGATTTTGGACGCGGTTCTTAAGCGCTGTCGCTCTCTGGGGTTAGTTTACTACATGTCGATTCATTTTTTATCCTATTAAAGCTGATGAAGGAAGGGAAATAGATGTCTCCAATTAACCTTGCTTGCATACTGAGTTTAAACAGCGGTCTGTTAGGTTACAGATGCGATCAATGTGGTGGGGCCTTTCTTGTGTTATTTTTGACAGAATGACAGGTTTCTGGCGGGGAACAAGGATTAGGATGTTAGGACTGATGCTTTTTGATGAGAGTATGGGATTTTGGGTTTTTTTTGTGTGCTCGCTAAGATCTTTTCTTTTGATCTTATGCCTACGTATTCCCGTTTACCGAAATAGGGAAATCAAAGTGTTCATAGTTCCTCCTATTCTATGGGAGGAAATGGTTATTTTGGTGTCTTGTTCAAAGCCCAAGACGTGAAGCGAAAGGTAGATTGTATCTTGTTCAAAGCCCAAGATATGAAGCTAAAAGGGTTTGTCTTTAGAGAGAATTTGTCATCTCTAAAGAGGGTCTGTTTGTCACAACTGTTGGGTTATTGGTTATAAAGGAGGATTACTTTAACCGGGATACGCGGATCCTAGCAATGCCATAATTTCCTTTATAGAAGGTTTTAACCTGAAGGAGAAGACTTTAACTTAGTGTAGAGCAATGCTATCTTTCCTTAGGAATTTCTCATGCTAAAAGAGGGACAGTGGCATGGATGTAGATGATCCAGAGGCTTGCCGCTTACAGCAATTAGATGGAAGGGGTTGTTGATGTTTGTGTACTGTGAACGAGGCACAACTTTAATGCTAAAAGGTTGATTGGATCAACCAGTGGTTTTCTTATACAAAGCCTAAGAGGAGGCTAATATGTGTCTCGTACAAAGCCCGAGAGAGAGGCTAAAAGGTTTTGACTCGACGATGGAGTCTTTTGGTATCTCGTATAAAGCCCGAGATGGAGGCTATTTGACTCAACAAGAGAGTTTTTTGTATCTCATACGAAGCCCGAGATGGAGGCTAAAATTTGTTTGGTTCAATAAGAACCTTTTTGTATCTCGTATAAAGCCCGAGACGGAGGCGAAAGGGGTGATTGACTCAACGAGGGAGTCTCTTATGTGTCTCGTACAAAGCCCGAGAGAGAAGCTAAATGTTGTTTGACTCTGCTGGGGAGGATCATTGTACAAAGCCCAAGAGGAGGCTAGTATGACTGTTTCAGTTGAGTGACAGGTCCAGTATACTGATTTTGAAAGAGAAAATCAGTTCTTATATGAGCAACACTGTACTCAAGGATTTGATTCGAGGATCCGGGTTATTCCTGTTCTTTAAGGAAGTGGGAAATCCGAAGGGTATTGAGACTGTCCGAGTCTACGGGTTTTCTTCCTATTTAACGAAGGGGTCACTTGAGAATGTCTTTGAGACTCAAGGAAATTAGACTGTCCAAGTCTAGAGTTTCATCTTTCGTACTATGCTTTGAGAAACAATAATAGACTCTTTGAAAGGACTGTTCTATGCAGATGACTAAGTTCTGTTCCTATACCTCTAGGAGGTCGTCGGGATAATTTGTACGAAGCCCAAGAGGAGGCTGGAAACTTTTAAGAAGTCGAGCGGTCCTTGTATGAAGCCCAAGAGGAGGTTATCATTCCCGAAGGAAGAATCATTATACGAAGCCTAAGTGGATGCTATGAATACTTCTAAGAAGCCGAGAGGTCCTTGTACTAAGCCCAAGAGGAGGCGGGGGTGCTTTTAGGAAGCCCGTGGGTCCTTGTACAATGCCCAAGAGGAGGCCGATGCTTTTAAGAAGCCGATGGGTCCCCAAACCCCGAGAAATTCAAGACATGCCATTCACCGAGAATAGATCAAGCCAGGAAAGTCCGAGAATTTGGAAGAAACTCAAGAGATGCCATTCACGGAGAAAAGATCATCTCTGGGGAGTAGAGTTTCTTGACAAATGCTCTTAAGAAGCCTGTGGGTCCCCAAACCCCGAAAAATTCAAGACATGCCTTTCACCGAGAATAGATCAAGCCAGGAAAGTCCGAGAATTTGGAAGAAACTCAAGAGATGCCATTCACGGAGAAAAGATCATCTCTGGGGAATAGAGTTTCTTTGACAACTTCTACGAGTGACAGTCTATGAAAGGGTTCACCGAGAATGCTGCCTTTCATATCTCCATATTGTTTAACCCCAAGAGGAGGGAAGACTGTGTCTGGTAATCCTATGGGGATCTAGTTTTGACTATTTAAGAGTGATCAACGGGCTTAATGCTAGACGTAGTTGTCGGGGAAACTCTAAATATCTATACTATTATTACACAGTTGATATGAGTTTATGAAAGAAAACTTACAGCGAAACAGCCCCACAATACAGTTATATGTATATGAAAGCAGTAAATGAAAGCGTATAAACACTTACTCGGTTGTAGAGCTTCCATGTTGTTTGTTAGTTGTTCAACAAAGAAAGATTGAAAACAACAGTATATTCAAAATCAAAGGAGAAAGTGCTTTAAAAAAGAAAGATTTGGGGCTTACAGCTCAAGGAGAGGCCCAGGATTTTATCAGTGAGCGCACTATTTGAATTTGTACAGAGGGACTTATACAAGTGACTGAGGCCCAAAGATTGTTTTCTATACAAAGGGATGGGTCTTACACTCTCTCAAGAGGCCCAAAAAGTTTTAAAAGAGTGAGAGTGGGGCTTATAACACGAGGGTAGACCCAGTTTGTTTTTTCGTTTAAAAATGGCGATCGCGCCGAGGTTTTCTTTTAACGCAGAGGGACTTATACAATAAGTGAGGCCCAAAATGTTTTGGTTAAAAGGGGATTGGGTCTTACACTCTATTAGAGGCCCAAAAGTTTTGAATGGGACTTATACAACGAATGAGGCCCAAAAAGGTTTCTGTACAAGGGGGTTGGGTCTTACACTCTAATAGATGCCCAAAAGGTTTAAGAAAAGAAATGGGTCTTACTACTCGAGGGTAGGCCCAAGGTTTTTTGGTTTTGAAAAGGCGACGATCGCGCCGTTTGTTTTTGACGGTATCGGGACTTATACAATATACTGAGGCCCAAAAATGATTTGGTCAAAAAAAGGATTGGGTCTTACACTCTATTAGAGGCCCAAAGTGTTTTGAAAATGATTTATGAGGGTTGAATTAATCCAAAACCCTAATTTGTTTTCAAAAATGTATTTACTTGAATAAAAATTCAATTAAAATGATCAAAATTGTTTAACATATGGAAAACACATTGTGATCTTGGATTAATGCTTCAAAAATTAAGTATTGACCTACAAAATAATTAGAAAGCATTAAAAGTTGCAAAATCAAGGTGGAAAAAATATTTTAAATGTCAAAAAAAATTAAAACATTAATTCTTTGCAAAAATATCAATTATATAAAATAAATAATATTTTTGGAATTTTTTGGGAAAATAAAATATTTTAACATTTTTGTGAATTATTAAAAAAAGAAGGCTTAAATAGGTTTTTCGTCCCTGTAAGTTGGCGAGATTTTGGTTTTCGTCCCTGTATCTTTTTTTTTTCGGTTTTAGTCCCTATATCTTACTTTTTGTTGGTGTTTAGTCCCTAAAGCCAAAATTCGCAGGAAAATCCGCAGGAAACCTGCGGATTTTCCTGCGGATTTTCCTAAAAATCAAATTCCGCAGGAAAATCCGCAGGAAAATCTGCAAGAAAATCCGCAGGAAACCTCTGTAAGGACTAAACACCAGCAAAAAGTAAGATACAGGGACTAAAACCGAAAAAAAAAAGATACAGGGACGAAAACCAAAATCTCGCCAACTTACAGGGACGAAAAACCTATTTAAGCCAAAAAAGAATCAACTCAAAATGATTAAAACTCAGAGAGAAATTAATTTTTGAATCAATTAAATAAAATCACAAAATTCAAATATTCAAATATTGGAAAATGGCGCCAAGAACAAAGGCAAGAACACGCGCGTTTTTCAGTTTTGCCCAGATTTGCATTTTCTCTCCAATCTCACTGAATACCTAATCATATCATGTAATCCACATACCAATCAACTCGTTTCAACCTCACGATCATGTCTATGGTATTTAATTTCATTTAAATTAAACATATAACAAGAAATCATGAAAAATCCTTAAGAACCCTAATTTCTGCATGAAGGCTAGGATTTTTGATACACGATTCAAACAATGCAATTAATTGAGGGGAAACATTCCATGCATGATTATGAACATATGGCCAAATTATTGTGCAGCAAAAATTGCATGGATCATAGAGTTAGAAGAGCTCATGCTTACCACTTGCAGCTGGTGATCGTGATTTGTGTTGGAGGTGTTACAGCTAGGTTCCAATGATCTGGATAGCTTCCCTAGGTGCCATGGAGTGTGTATGGATGCTTGGAATGGATTGAAATGGTTTGGAGTTGAAGATGGTACCTCAACTGCAAAACTGTCAAGAACTTGAGCAATTGACTGGTGATTTTGTGAAATTTATGTTCCAGATGTTATGTGAGTGTTTGGATCACTTCTATATGGTGTATATGAGGTGTGTGTGTGTGTGATTGGTTTGATTGGAAAAGCTTTCAAACTCAAAACCTGATAGTGACTTGCCTTAGAAGGCAAAATTGGAGTGAAAGAAGAGATTTTGAGGAAAGTATCTGTTTGATGGCTTTGGTGTACTCAAACTGATCACAATTGAGCTCTATTTATAGTAGAGCAAGTTTGTTTTGCAAGGAATAGTGAATGGCAACTGCTGAGTAGGTTTGGCCAATGTTGGCAAATGAAAATCCAAGTCTCCTTTAGCCATTGACTAGAGGTTAGGGCACAGGCTGCTGGTTCCCTTGGTCTTGGATAAGTCTTGACTGAATTCAGTTGAGAATGGCTCAGTCCATGCCACCTTGATGCTTCCATTGAATGCTCCAATCCAAAATTGGAGTCTTGTCCCTATTTTGGTAATTCTAGATTCAACATGCTATTTCTTGTTCCAAAGACTTTGGAGGCTTGGCTCAGTGATTGTCCCCTTTAGATTCAATCCTCAGAGGTGTCCAAGTGGATAGGAGTGTTTGGATTTGCAGAATTTTGGCAAATCGAGCAAAAATGCAAATTCTGCCTTGCCTTGACAGATTTCAACAAGGCAACTTGCCAATGTCATATCTCATGACTCAAATTGAATTTGGTAATGTTCTTGGCCATTTTGGAAAGCTCTTACACGATACAACAACTGTTTGAACATGTTTGGTTTTGATCTCTTTTGAATCCAAGTGAAAAATCCCCCTACATTTGGCAAAAAGTAAGGTAAAATCTGACTTAGTGAAATTTTCACTAAGTGTTGGAACAAAGTGACTTTTCTTGATTTTGATCACTCCATAACTCAAAATCTATGAGGAATTTGGACATAGGTCAGTATGAAGCTTTTGTAGAGGGCAATGTGATCTACAAATCAAGCTTTGAATGGGGAACAATGGCCTTGTGGTTTAGGAGCTATGGTCCTCCAAAGTTGGCACATTAGTGTCACTTTTTCCATAACTTAGAAATTTTTCTAAGTTTTTATGGTTACCCCTTTTACAAGTTACCCCACTTTCTTTGATTTTTCTTGATGAGTGATGATTCAAATCATACATTAACATCATTTTAGGGTTAAAAATCCATTTAGATGAAAAATCTCAAAAAGTCAAAGTTGACTTTTGTGCACAGTTGACTTTTTATCAGATGAATTCCAAACTGTGCAATTCTTCATGAAATCATGTCCTTGACCTAAATCAAACTTGATAGACATGTTCCATGGGTGTCATAGGGTATATTGAATCATGTCTTAGGGTTTGGGAGCATGTCCTGGTCAAAAGTCAAAGTTACAGTTGACTTTCCTCGCGAAACCCTAATTGTGGTGCAGATGAAATTGAAACTTGTTGCTCAAGCTTCTTGGATTAATCTATTGTTGCAATGGATAAATATGGTATATTAAAGACCCTCAAATCATGTCTTGAGGTCTTGGCTCATGATTTGTCCCAAAAGTCAACTTAGGGGTGAATTAGGTCAAGAAACCCTAATTCCTGATTTTTGAAGAACGCATCCCCTGAGGCAAAATTGACTTGATGGTTGGGTTTATGAGGTTCCATGAAGTATATTAGGTTATGTTTTGGATCATTGGCTTGTGCCCAGATGAAAAATTTCCATCTGGAGGCCCTGTTCGACCAAAACCCTAATTTGGTGACACTGTCGATCTTGAGACTTAATCCACCTAGAAGGGAGCAGCCTTATGCTTAATCCTTGAAGTGGGAGTCCTTTTGATCCATTGTGGATATGTTAGAGGCTAGAAAAGTTGAAGATCATGTCGTTTCTTGATTGATCCTTTGTCTAAGTACTCAGAGAGGGCTTGAAACCCTAATTTTGATTGTAGTGGATGCTCACCCATCTTTGGGGAGACTGATGAAGTATGATGGTTCCTCCATATTGTGATGATGATTTTCACAATGATGGGAAATCTTAGTGGTCAAAATTTGGGGTATGAAGGATGCCCCTATTTAATCTTCTTGGACCCGAAGGTGTGAATGACGAAGGTGTTCGGGCATTCGGGGTGCAAGA
Source organism: Lathyrus tuberosus (assembly GCA_022829125.1). Lineage (NCBI taxonomy): Eukaryota > Viridiplantae > Streptophyta > Magnoliopsida > Fabales > Fabaceae > Lathyrus > Lathyrus tuberosus. The sequence goes on along the minus strand of JALAZF010000172.1, from coordinate 1,430,163 downwards.
GGATTAAATATCGGAATACCCGAAATTTTGATGGTGGTTATGAATGGTAGCTTACGCATTCATCTTCTTTAGCTAAGAGATGATGCTTAGAAAAGGTAAGCTTCCCCTCGATCCTGGTCTTCAGCCAATGAGCTGGTCTCAGTTTTCTTTTGCCAACTTCCCCTCGATCCAGGTTTCCTACCAAGGAACTGGTCTCAGTTGCTGAATTAAACTTCCCCTCGTTCTTGGTTTCCTACCAAGGAACTGGTCTTAGTTTCTTTTGAAATAAACTTTCCCTCGATCCTGGCTTCTAACCAAGGAACTGGTCTAAGCTTCTTTCATTATTAAACTTTATTGACAAGGGACGCTATGTGTAGCGATTTTCCTCAAACTTCTCGCCGAATTTTCCTAGAGAGATGCCATTTGACGGAAAAACTTTTGATGTCAGACTTGTTGGGGAACCCAGTCGTCTGAGTTGTAGAGGTGTACAAACTTCTCTGTTTGGAGATGCCATTTGTTGACTCTATTTGGGGAATGCGAGTCCCTTGAGAGACTGCTTTCACACTTGAGGATATTACATCATACTTTTCTCGGGATCTTCTCGGAGAAATGCCATATGATGGGATCCCATTTTGAGGTGCCGATGACCTCTTCATCAGTGGTTCTTTCGGAGAAACTACTGTACCACCGGAGCTTCGATTAAGAGGCTTTCTCTAGGGATTTTTCCTTAATCCGGGAAAGCGAAGATATCATCTTCAATGTCGAAGAGTGACGTTGGTTGAAGGTTCTCTGGTCTTTCAGAGGTTCAAGTTATCAAAGTGGTCGAGGAGCCAATTCTGATCTAGAACTAAACCGGAGGAAAGAGATTGTTCGGACGCGACCTTTCCTGACGAGGAAATAACTGACAACTCGATTGAGAGGACATTTATCACCAGGGGATAAGACCGACTAGAGTGATAGTGATGCAATATAAATGCGAATGCAAATAAAATGCATGATGTATGTATGTATATGCTGACAAAACTGACACGACATACAAACTAGTAGATGAACAAGACTAGATACTCGGCCACAGTGGGAGATGTAAAGTATCACTTGTTCAAAATAGCAATTCTGCCTTGCTTAGGAGAAACGGTCCCTGTTGGGGAATACCGTTAATCGGGCTTAGGAGATGAGAACTCGATCGAGGATGTCAAACGAGACATGGTCTCTGACACAGTTGATCCTTCATTCAGGCGTAATGGTCTAGAAGGAGTACTTTGATTCTGGGTTCAAACACCTTTGGAGACGCGATTGATGTTCTTCTGATGTTCAACAGCCAAAAGAAATTGCCGACTTTATTTTAAAAGCAGAAAAAGTTTTAACAAGTAAATTCATTTTGTTTTATTTCAAGAATTATTGATGATATTAAAATGTCGTTCTATAAAGCTAAAACAAATAAGAATTGCAAACAAAAGCACAAGGGCTCAACTTTTATTGATAGGATGGAAATCAGCAAAAGCGTGATTCCATTGAGTATATACAAAGTTAGAAAATGGTAATTTACAGGGAAAAAGGCTACGTTGAAACATAACAACCGCTATCCTTCTACCAACTTTGAATTCGGGGCATCCTGAGCTTCTGCCGAAGATGACCTTGACTGGAGTTTTCTGATGGATGGTGTAACTGCTGCTGCTGAGGGACTTGCCTCTGTTAAACATAGTTACTTGCCATTATCCCTAATTTTTGCCTGGATTGTACTTTGATGTTTCCATCCACCGGGATGATTTTTGACTTTGTCTCTAATTTTTACCTGGACCGACCTTTCGGGTTTCCAATCCACCGAGGCGTTTTTTTTTTTTTTTTTTTTTTAGTTTAGGCGAAGTATTTCTTAACTACATCAACATTTGTGGGGTAGGCAAATTCATCTCCGTCCATGGGTCCAAGTCTCAAGGCGCCGCCTGAGAAAGCTTTCGTGACCACATAGGGGCCATCATAATTCAGAGTCCACTTGCCCCGAGAATCAGTGAGAAACGATTGTATCTTTTTGAGCACAAGATCTCCTTTCCTGAAGATGCGGGGTCGAACCTTTTTGTCGAACGCCTTCTTCATTCTCTGTTGATACAATTGACCGTGGCATAGTGCCGTGATTCACTTCTTTTCGATCAGATTTAATTTGTCGTGTCGGTTTTGACACCATTCAGCTTCGGTAAGCTTAGCTTCCATCAATACCCTGATTGATGGGATCTCTACTTCTATGGGGAGAACTGCCTCCATGCCATATACTAGAGAGAAAGGGGTTGCCCCTGTTGAAGTGCGGAAAGATGTTCAATAACCGTGAAGAGCAAAGGGTAGCATCTCGTGCCAATATTTATAGGTTATAACCATCTTTTGAATGATCCTCTTGATGTTCTTGTTAGCCGCTTCTATCGCTCTGTTCATCTTGGGCCGGTAGGGAGATGAGTTATGGTGTTCGATCTTGAACTCAGCACACAACTCTTTCATCATCTTGTTGTTCAAGTTAGACCCATTATCTGTAATGATCTCGCTTGGAACACCATAACGACAGATGATATTGTTTTTGATAAATCGGACTACCACTTGTCAGGTTACATTGGCGAATGACGCTGCTTCGACCCACTTGGTGAAATAGTCAATGGCTACTAGAATGAACCGATGTCCGTTTAAAGCCTTGGGCTTAATCATGCCAATCATGTCGATTCCCCATATGGAAAAAGGCCATGGGGAAGAGAGAACTTTGAGATGTGATGGCGGTACATGAATTTTGTCGGAGTATATCTGACATTTGTGACACCTCCTCATGTACTTGTAGCAGTCGGATTCCATTGTCAACCAATAGTACCCTGCTCTTAGGATTTTTCTCGCCATTGTGTGTCCGTTGGCATAAGTGCCAAATGATCCTTCATGGATTTCTTTCATAAGCATGTCTGCTTCTGGTCTGTCTACGCATCAGAGCAAGACCATGTCAAAATTTATCTTATAGAGAGTGTCACCGCTCAGGAAGAAGTTTCCAGCCAATCTTCTGAGGGTTTTTCTATCTTTCCTTAGTGCCTCAGGTGGGTACTCTTGTTTCTGCAGGAAGTATTTGATATCGTGATACCAAGGTTTATCGTCTATGACTGCTTCGATCGTGAAGATGTAAGTGGGCCGTTCAAGGCACATTATGTCGATCTTAGGTAGGTCGTTCCATTGACCTACACTAATCATAGAAGAGAGAGTGGCTAATACATCAGCCATGTGATTCTCCTCACGAGGGATGTGATGAAACTCGATTCTGTTGAAGAAAGGTAGTAACCTTCTTGCATAGTCTTTGTAAGGAATCAATCCTGATTGGTATGTGTTCCAATCTCCTTTTATCTGATTGATAACCAGGGCTGAGTCGCCGTATACATCCAAGTTTTTGATCCTTAAATCAATCGCTTCTTCGAGACCCATGATACATGCTTCGTATTCGGCCTCGTTGTTCGTACATTTGAATGTAAGTCGAGCGGTGAAAGGAATGTGGGTGCCCTGAGGGGTAACAATGATTGCCGCAATTCCTTTTCCGTAATGATTAACTGCTCCGTCAAAGATAAGTCCCCATTGGGAACCTAGTTCTGGCCCTTCACTGGGTAACGGTTCATCGCAGTCTTTCATTTTTAAATACATGACATCTTCGTCTGGGAAGTCGAACCCGATTGATTCTTGATCGTCAATTGGTTGATGAGCCAAATGATCGGCTAAAACACTCCCCATTAACGGCTTTCTGAGCGTGGTACTCTATGTCATATTCTGATAATAACATCTGCCAACGGGCGATTCTTCCCGTGAGAGCAGGATTTTCGAAGACGTACTTGATTGGATCCATTTTGGAGACCATCCAAGTAGTATGACGAATCATGTATTGGCGAAGATGTTTGGCTGCCCAAGCCAAAGCGCAACAAGTTTTCTCAAGCATCGTGTACCGAGTTTCGCAGTCGGTGAATTTCTTGCTTAGATAGTAGATGGCAGACTCTTTCCTTTTGGTTTCGTCTTGTTGGCCAAGTACACATCCCATTGAGTCCTCTAGAACTGTGAGGTAAATGATCAGTGGTCTTCTTTCCACTGGAGGTGATAGAATCGGAGGATTCAACAGATATTCCTTGATACTGTCGAAGGCAGTTTGGTAATCTTCTGACCAAACGTAATCCTGGTTCTTTTTGAGTAATTTGAAAATCGGCGCATAGGTCGCGGTAATAAGGAATATGAATCTGGAGATGTAGTTCAAACGTCCCAGGAATCCTCTGACTTGTTTTTCAGTTTTCGGAGAAGGCATTTCTTGAATGGCCTTGACCTTGTCAGGATCAACCTTAATTCCTTTCTGGCTGACGATGAACCCTAGTAATTTCCCTGAACGGACACCGAAGATGCACTTGTTGGGATTCGAGCGGAGCTTGAATTTTCTTAGACGTTCGAATAGTTTTGACAGGTGGGTCACATGCTCCTCTTCTGTCTTAGATTTTGCAATCATATCATCGACATATACCTCGATTTCTTTGTGTATCATGTCATGAAACAGAGTTGTCATGGCCCTTTAATAGGTTGCCCCGACATTCTTCAAACCGAACGACATTACCTTGTAACAAAAGGTACCCCATGGGGTAATGAACGAAGTTTTCTCCATGTCTTTCGACGCCATTTTGATCTGCTTATAGCCCGAGAATCCATCCATGAAGGAGAAAATTTTGAACTTTGCTGTGCTGTCTCCCAGCATGTCAATGTGTGGTAAAGGAAAGTCGTCCTTTGGACTTGCCTTGTTCAGATCCCTGTAATCAACACACATTCTGACCTTTCCGTCCTTTTTGGGAACGGGTACGATATTGGCTACCATTGAGGATATTCTGACGTGGCGAGGAAACCCGCGTCAATCTGTTTTTGTACTTCTTCTTTGATTTTGATGGCCATGTCCGGGTGAGTCCATCTCAACCTTTGCTTTACTGGCGGACATTCCGATCTTAAAGGTAAGTGATGTTCCACGATGCTGGTATCCAACCCTGGCATATCCTGATAGGACCAAGCGAATACATCGGGGAATTCTTTGAGAAGCTTTATCAAACCCTCTCTGGCAATGGGACTGAGCAGTGCCCCAATCCTGATTTCTTTTCTCTCTTTTTCCGAACCCACATTGATTGTTTCCAACGGCTCTTTGTGAGGTTCAATGGACCTTTCCTCTTGTCTGAGTAGTCGGGAGATCTCTTCTGGAATTTCGTTGTCATCTTCTTCTTCAGCCCCAAATATCGGGAACTCAAAGTCGGGAGAAGGCACTGGATCGTATGTTTCAACGGGGTTTAAAACAAGCAATCTGCATGACGGTATGATTCGTGTTTAGAAGAGATAGAGAAAATGCAAAAGTGTATGCAGTGTGTAGCAAGCGATTTTGGACGCGGTTCTTAAGCACTGGTCGCTCTCTGCGGTTGAGCTTAAAACTACAGGTCGATTCATTTTTTATCCTATTGTGAGCTGAATAAGGAAGGGAAATAGATGTCTCCAATTAACCCTGCTTGCATACTGAGTTTAAACAGCGGTCTGTTAGGTTACGGATGCTATCAATGTGGGGGGCCTTTGTACTGGTTATTCGTATTTCGCCAATACAGGTTCTTTCTTTCTTTTTTCTAGGCAAAGGGTTTGTGGCGGGGAATAAGGATTAGTATGTTAGGACTGATGCTTTTGAAATACTGCTTTTGATTGATGGAGATATGGGATTTGGGTTTTTTGTTGATTGCGCTCGCTAAGATCTTTTCTTTCGATCTTATGCCTACGTATTCCCGTTTACCGAAACAGGGAAATCAGAGCGTTCGTAGTTCCTCCTATTCTATGGGAGGAAATTGGTTTTTGGTGTCTTGTTCAAAGCCCAAGACGTGAAGCGAAATGTGGTTTGTATCTTGTTCAAAGCCCAAGATGTGAAGCTGAAAGGTCTATTTGTGTCTTGTTCAAAGCCCAAGACGTGAAGCTAAAAGACCTCGACTTTAGAGAGAATTTGTCATCTCTAAAGAGGGGAGAAGGAGAATTACTTTAACTGGGATACGTGGATCCGAGCAATGCCATAATTTCCGAAGAAAGGGTTTTAACCTGAAGGAGAAGACTTTAACTCAGTGTAGAGCAATGCCATCTTTCCTTAGGAATTTATCATGCTAAAAGAGGGACAGTGGCATGGATATAGATGATCCAGAGGCTTGCCGCTTACAGCGATTAGATGAAGGGAAAGGAGTTGTTGATGTTTGTGTACTGCGAACGAGGCACAACTTTGATGCTAAAAGGTTGATTGGATCAACCAGTGGTTTTCTTATACAAGGCCTAAGAGGAGGCTAATTTCCGTTAGGAAAATCATTATACAAAGCCTAAGAGGAGGCTATTTTGTGTCTCGTACAAAGCCCGAGAGAGAGGCTAAAGGTTTTTGACCCAGTGGGGCATATCGTTATACAAAGCCTAAGAGGAGGCTAGCAAAGAGTTCGACTCTTGCTTAAGGGATTTATATCTCGTACGAGGCCCGAGATGGAGGCAAAAAAAAGGGGTGATTGACTCAACGAGGGAATCTTTTGTGTCTCATAAAAAGCCTGAGAGAGAGGCAAAAAGGTTGTTTTGACTCCACTGGGGAGAATTTTGGTATCTCGTACGAAGCCCGAGATGGAGGCTATTGTAACTGTTTCAGTTGAGTGACAGATCCAATATACTGATTTAAAAGAGAAAATCAGTTCTTATATGAGTAACACTGTACACTGGGATTTAATTTGAGGATCAGGGATATTTCCTTTTCTTTGAGGAAACGGGAAATCCAAAGGGTATTGAGACTATCCGAGTCTGCGGGTTTCCTTCCTATTTAACGAAGGGTGCTTGAGAATGTCTTTGAGACTCAAGGAAGTTAGACTGTCCAAGTCTAGAGTTTTATCTTTTGTACTATGCTTCGAGAAACAGTAGTAGACTCTATGAAAGGACTGTTCTATGAGGATGACTAGGTTCTGTTCCTATACCTCTAGGAGGTCGTCAGGACAATTTGTACGAAGCCCAAGAGGAGGCTGGAATCTTTTAAGAAGCCGACGGGTCCTTGTACGAAGCCCAAGAGGAGGCTATCATTCCCGGAGGAAGAGATCATTATACGAAGCCTAAGAGGAGGCTGTGAATACTTCTAAGAAGCCGTAGGGTCCTTGAATAATGCCCAAGAGGAGGCCGATGCTTTTAAGAAGCCCGTGGGTCTATCATCTCCTTTCCATTAGGAGAGATAACTCTTTTAAAGATAAAAACCACTGGTAAACGTGCGAGGTTTACTATCCAGCGACTTTTAGCTTTTAAAGAGGGTTCCTTAGTTAAGGTCCAAGATTATGACCGTAGTGGGTACCCAAACCCCGAGACATTCAAGGCAAGCTATCCACAAGGAATAGATCAAGTCAGGAAAGTTCGAGAATTGGGAAGAAACTCAAAGATGCCATTCACAGAGAATACATTCATCTTGGGGAGTAGAGCTTCTTGACGATTCCTAAGGAGGACAGCCGAAGAGAAGACTGTATCTGGTGCTCCTATTGTGGATCTAGGCGTATATTTCTACGAATAAGTGAAACGGCGTCACCTAGTTCTAGACATAGTTGCCGGGGAAACTCGAAATATCTATACTATTATTACACAGTAGATATGAGTTTATGAAAGGAGACTTACAGTGAGCAGCCCCACAATACAGTTTATAATATGAAAGCAGTAAATGAAAGCGGGTAAACACTTACTCGGTTGTAGAGCTTCCATGCTGTTTGGTTAGTTGTTCAACAAAGAAAGATTAAAAACAACAGTATATTCAAAATCAAAGGAGAAAGTGCTTTGAAAAAGAAAGATCTGGGGCTTACAGCTCAAGGAGAGGCCCAGGGTTTTATCAGTGAGCGCACTGTTTGAATTTGTACAGAGGGACTTATACAAGTGACTGGGGCCCAAAAAGGTTTTCTGTACAAAGGGATGGGTCTTACACTCTCTCAAGAGGCCCAAAAAGGTTTAAAGAAAAAGATTTGGGCTTATAACACGAGGGTAGGCCCAAATGATTTTTCGTTTAAAAATGGCGATCGCGCCGAGGTTTTCTTTTAACTCAGAGGGACTTATACAATAAGTGAGGCCCAAAAATGTTTTGGTTAAAAGGGAGATTGGGTCTTACACTCTAATAGAGGCCCAAAGTGTTTTGAATGGGTATTATAGCTCAAGGAGAGGCCCAGATGATTTTTATTTTTAAACGGGCGACGATCGCGCCGTTTACTTGTACAGAGGGACTTATACAATGAGTGAGGCCCCAAAAGGTTTTTGTACAAGGGGGGATGGGTCTTACACTCTCTCAAGAGGCCCAAAAAAGGTTGAAAGTGATTTATGAGGGTTGAATTAATCCAAAACCCTAATTTGTTTCCAAAAAATGTATTTAATTGAATAAAAATTCAATTAAATTGATCAAAAATTGTTTTACACATGGGAAACAAATTGTGATCTTGGATTAATGCTTCAAAAATTAAGCATTGACCTACAAAACAAATAGAAAGCATTAAAAGTTGCAAAATCATTGTGGAAATAATATTTCAAATGTTAAAAAACAATTAAAATATTAATTCTTTGCAAAAATATCAATTATATAAAATAAATAATATTTTTGGGATTTTTTGGTAAAATAAAATATTTTAACATTTTTGTGAATTATTGCAAAAAGAACCAATAAAAAATGATAAAAATTGAAGGAGTTATTAATTTTTCAAATCATTAAAAATAATAGTATGAAAAATAATAAAATAAAAAAGTGATAAAAAGAAGTCTGGGGCGAGGGGGATTCGAACCCCAGACCTCTCGCTTGCTAATACTCACAAAACCAGCTGATGAACCGCTGGGGCGCAATGCCAATTCATTAAATAAATGGCAAGTGAAAATTATATAGAGAACTTGGTTGGTTTTCTGAAAATGGCGCCATGGCCATCACCTTCCCCGAGCTCGTGCATGAAGCACCCTATCTCACTCATCTCTCAACCATTGGACATGATTCAAACACCAAACTCGTGCGTTTTTTCACAAGGAACAAGATGGCAATACCCAATTTTATTCATTTTCAGTGTGGAGTGAAATAATCATGATGAACACAGATGAACCCTAATTTGCAAAAGCAATCGTGCAAGCATGGTTATGAGGTCTATGATCAAATTTATTGAGGCAAAACAATCAGCATATGATGGTAATCAAATGGCAAAATTATCATGCGAGGAAATATGCATGGATCATGGAGTTTGAGTTTTAAGCTCACCTTGATGCAAGCTGAAATGGAACTTTGCCCAGATGGTGTTCCAGTCATGAATTGATGATCCCTACAGCTTCAATGGATGTTATGGAGTGTGTTGCAAGCTTTGGAAAACTTTGAAATTCTCTGGATCAAGCTGGAGACCTCCACCTGCAAAACTGAAGCAAAATGGCTTGGTTGAAGAGTGATTTTGAGCTGGGAGTGTTACAGATGTTGTTTAAGCACTTGGACACCTCAAATACATCATATGTGATGTGTTTGAGCAATTGGAATTGATTGCTTATGGCTGCAACTCAAAACCCGATAGTGGTTACTCAAAAACAAGAAAACTTGAAGTTCAAGAAAGAATGAGAGAAAGCAGTGCTGTAACTGGCTTTGGGGTGAGTTGAGTGATCCATTGAGACCTCTATTTATAGGTGATCAACTCTTGTCTTGGAGGAATAGTGAATGGCAGCTGGATCAGATCACATTTGCTTGGATTGGCTTGGCATAAATGCCTCTTGCACTAGGCATAACAGCTGCTCCAAATAGATCAGCTATGCCTTGACTGAAATCACATTCTTCAGATGTTTTTAATGTTGTTTAATCAGAGAACTTGACTGAGGAGAGTGAGAATCTTGACAATGCACTGTTCCACATAAATGCATTTTGAATTCAAGGCAAAAAGTGCCAAAGTGGATGAATTTCAAGTTGGAAGGTTCCTTGGCTTTTTGACTCAGATTTATCAGTTGGATTAGATGCAATGTGATTAGTTTGAACACAAGTGGCATGCTGATCCTCAGTCTTTGGCTCAAAATCGTGTGAGATAAGCAAACATGCAAACTGATTTTTCCAAAACAGCTTGCAGCAGCATGACTTTGGGCATGGATTTCTCATGGCTTGAGTTGAATCAATTCATGCTGTTGAGCCCTTTGAATTCTTAGCAACATATGCAACAACATTGATGTTTAACTTTGGGACTGATTCAGCTTGCATCTATGTGCAAAAATCCCACAAGTTTTGGTGTTTCAACAAAATTCTGTTTTAGGCAGAATTTTTCTAAGTGTTGGAAAATGGTATTTTTTCACATTTTCAGCCACTTTGGCTCACTCATAGCTCAAAATCCATAAGGAATTGGAGTTAGGCCTAGTTGAAGTTTTTGTAGAGGGCAGTGAGATCTACAAATCAAGCATTGGATGGAAAAAATTGGCCTTGTGGTTTAGGAGTTATGGTCCTCCAAAGTTGGTACCTTTGCCACTTTATTTTTAACTTAGAAAAATTTCTAAGTTTTATGGTTACCCCTTTTACAAGTTATCTCACTTTTCTTGATTTTTCTTGATGAATGATGATTCAAATCATACATTAACATCATTTTAGGGTTAAAAATCCATTTTGGTGAAAAATCTCAAAAAGTCAAAGTTGACTTTTGTGCACAGTTGACTTTTTATCAGATGAATTCTAAACTGTGCAATTCTTCAGGAAATCATGTCCTTGACCTAAATCAAACTTGATGGACATGTTCCATGGGTGTCATAGGGTATATTCAATCATGTATTAGGGTTTGGGAGCATGTCCTGGTCAAAAGTCAAAGTTACAGTTGACTTTTCTCTTAAAATCCTAATTGTGGTGCAGATGAAAATGAAACTTGTTGCTCAAACTTCTTGGATCAATCCATTGTTCCAAATGGATCAATATGGTGTATTAGAGGCCCTCAAATTATCTCTTGAGGTCTTGGCTCATGGTTTGTCCCAAAAGTCAACTTAGGGGTGAATTAGGTCAAGAAACCCTAATTCCTGATTTTTGATGAATGCATCCCTTGAGGTAAAATTGACTTGATGCATAGGTTCATGAGGTTCCATGAAGTATATTAGGTCATGTTTTGGATCATTGCCTTGTGCCCAGATGAAAATTTCCATCTGGAGGCCCTGGTCGACCAAAACCCTAATTTGGTGACACTGTCGATCTTGAGACTTGATCCACCTAGAAGGAAGCAGCCTTGTGCTTAATCCTTGAAGTGAGAGTCCTTTTTGATCCATTGTGGATGTTTGAGAGTTTAGACAAGTTGAAGATCATGTCATTTCTTGATTGATCCTTTGTCTAAGCACTCAGAGAGGGCTTGAAACCCTAATTCTGATTGTATTGGATGCTCACCCATCTTTGGGGAGACTGATGAAGCATGATGGTTCATCCATATTGTGATGATGATTTTCACAATGATGGGAAATCTAAGTGGTCAAAATTTGGGGTATTACAGATGCCCCTATTTAATCTTCTTGGACCCGAAGGTATGAATAACGTTAGTATTCAAGCATTCGGGGTGCAAGAGGATTAAATATCAGAATATCCGAAATTTTGATGGTGGTTATGAATGGTAGCTTCCACATTCATCTTCTTTAGCTAAGCAATGATGCTTAGAAAAGGTAAACTTCCCCTCGATCCTGGTCTCCTACCAAGAACTGGTCTTAGTTTTCTTTTGAAATAAACCTCCCCTCGTTCTTGGTTTCCTACCAAGGAACTGGTCTTAGTTTCTGATTTAAACTTCCCCTCGATCCTGGTTTTCTACCAAGAACTGGTCTTAGTTTCTGATATAAACTTCCCCTCGATCCTGGTTTTCTACCAAGAACTGGTCTTAGTTTCTGATTTAAACTTCCCCTCGATCCTGGTTTCCTACCAAGAACTGGTCTTAGTTTCTTTTGTCAATAAACTTTCTTGACAAGGGTCGCTATTCATAGCGGCTTTCCTCAAACTTCTCGCCGAATTTTCCTGGGGAGATGCCATTTGAGTGGAAAAAGTTTTGATGTCAGACTTGCTGGGGAACCCAGTCGTCTGAGTTGTAGAGGTACACAAACTTCTCCGTTGGAGACGCCATTTGTTCCTACTGGGGAAAACGATTCTCTTGAGAGACTGTTTTCATTTGGGATCTTTCATCATACTTTTCTCGGGATCTTCCCGGAGAAACGCCATATGATGGGGTCCAATTCTGAGGTGCCGATGACCTTTTCATCAACGACTTTTCGGAGAAATACTGATGTACTGCCGAATCTCTGATCACGAGGCTTTCTCTGTGGATTTTCCTTAATCCGGGAAAGCAAGGATATCATCTTCAATGGTGAAGAGTGACATTTGTTGATGGTTCTCTGATCTTTCAGAGGTTCAAGTTATCAAAGTGGCCAAGTGCCGACTCTGATCTAAAGATACACTGGTGGCGAGATTGTGCAGACGCAACACTTCCTGACGAGGAAAGAACTGACAAACTCGATTGAGAAAACTGTTTATCACTAGGGGACAAGACCGACTCAAGTGATAGTGATGCAATACGAAATGCAAACGCAAATAAAATGCATGAAGTATGTATGTATATGCTGACAAAACAGACGCGACATACAAACTAATGGATGAACACAATTGGATACTCGGCCATCGCGGGCCGAAGAAGTACCGTTGATTCAAAATAGCAATTCCACCTTGCTTAGGAGAGATAGTCCACGCGGGGAGCTATGTTGATCGGGCTTAGGAGATGAGAACTCGGCCGAGGATGTCAGACGAAACAAGGTCTCTGACACAGTTGATCCTTTCATTCAGGCATACTGGCTTAGAAGGAGTACTTTGATTCTGCACTTTGAAATTCGCTTACTTCGGGAGAAGCAATCGATGTTCTTTTGATGTTCAACAGTCAAAAGAAATGCCATCTTTAATTTAAAAGCATAAAAAGTTTTAACAAGTAAATTCATTTTTGTTTTATTTCAAGAATCGCTGATTAAGTTTAAACAACGTCGTTCTGTAAAGCTAAAGCAAGTTAAGAATTACAAACAAAAGCACAAAGGCTCAAATTTTATTGATAAGATGGAGATCAGCCAAACGCGTGATTCCAAAGAGTATATACAAAGTTAGAAAATGGTAATTTACAGGGAAAAGGGCTACGTTGAAACATAACGACCACTATCCTTCTACCAACTTTGAATTCGGGGCATCCTGAGCTTCTGTCGAAGATGACCTTTGACTAGAGATTTCCTCCGATAGATGATGCTGTAACTGCTGCTGCTGAGGGACTTGCCTCTGTTGAACATAGTTACTTGCCATTATCCCTAATTTTTGCCTGGATTGTACTATGAGATTTCCAATCCATCGGGATGATTCTTTTTTTTCCATGTCTCTAACTTTTGCCTGGACCGCCCTTTCGGGTTTTCAATCCACCGAGACATTTTTTTTTTTAGTTTAGGCGAAGTATTTCTTGACTACATCAACATTCGTGGGGTAGGCAAATTCCTCTCCGTCCATGGTTGCAAGTCTCAAGGCGCCGCCTGAGAAAGCTTTCGTGACCACATAGGGGCCATCATAATTCGGGGTCCATTTGCCCCGAGAGTCAGTGAGAAATGATTGTATCTTCTTGAGCACGAGGTCTCCTTTTCTGAAAATACGAGGTCGGACCTTTTTGTCGAACGCCTTTTTCATTCTCTGTTGATATAACTAACCGTGGCATAGTGCCTTGATTCTCTTTTCTTCGATCAGGTTCAGTTCGTCGTGTCGACTTTGACACCATTCAGCTTCGGTGAGCTTAGCTTCCATCAATACCCTGATTGACGGGATCTCTACTTCTATGGGAAGCACTGCCTCCATGCCATATACTAGAGAGAAAGGGGTAGCCCCTGTTGAAGTACGGACAGATGTGCGATAACCATGAAGAGCAAAGGGTAGCATCTCGTGCCAATCTTTATAGGTTACAACCATTTTTTGAACGATCTTCTTGATGTTCTTGTTAGCCGCTTCTACCGCTCCGTTCATCTTGGGTCGGTAGGGAGATGAGTTATGGTGTTCGATCTTGAACTCTGCACACAACTCTTTCATCATCTTATTGTTCAAGTTAGATCCATTATCAGTAATGATCTCGCTTGGAACACCATAACGGCAGATGATATTGTTTTTGATAAATCGGACCACCACTTGTCGGGTTACATTGGCGAATGACGCTGCTTCGACCCACTTGGTGAAATAGTCAATGGCTACCAGGATGAACCGATGTCCGTTTGAAGCCTTAGGCTCAATCATACCAATCATATCGATTCCCCATATGGAAAATGGCCACGGGGAAGAAAGAACTTTGAGATGTGATGGCGGTACATGAATTTTGTCGGAGTATATCTGGCACTTGTGACACCTCCTCATGTACTTGTAGCAGTCGGATTCCATGGTCAACCAATAATACCCGACCCTGAGAATTTTTCTCGCCATTGTGTGTCCGTTGGCATGAGTGCCAAAGGATCTTTCATGAATTTCTTTCATGAGCACGTCTGCTTCTGGTCTGTCGACACATCGGAGCAAAACCATGTCAAAATTTCTCTTATAAAGAGTGTCATCGCTCAGGAAGAAGTTTCCAGCCAATCTTCTGAGGGTTTTCCTGTCTTTTCTGAGTGCCCCAGATGGGTACTCTTGTTTCTGAAGGAAGCATTTGATATCGTGATACCAGGGTCTGTCGTCTATGACTGCTTTAATCATGAAGATGTAAGCGGGCCGTTCAAGGCACATGATGTCAATCTTAGGTATGTCATTCCATCGACCTACACTAATCATGGAAGAGAGAGTGGCTAATGCATCAGCCATGTGATTCTCATCACGAGGGATATGATGAAAGTCGACTCTGTTGAAGAAGGGTAACAACCTTCTTGCATAGTCTTTGTAAGGAATCAATCCTGATTGGTATGTGTTCCAATCTCCTTTTATCTGATTGATAACCAAGGCTGAGTCGCCGTATACGTCCAAGTTTTTGATCCTTAAATCAATCGCTTCTTCGAGACCTATGATACATGCTTCGTATTCGGCCTCGTCGTTCGTACATTTGAACGTAAGTCTGGCAGTGAAAGGAATGTGGGAACCCTGAGGGGTAACAATGATTGCCCCAATTCCATTTCCATAATGATTAACTGCTCCGTCAAAGATGAGTCCCCACTGGGAACCTGGTTCTGGCCCTTCACTGGGTAGCGGTTCATCGCAATCTTTCATTTTTAGATACATGACATCTTCGTCTGGGAAGTCAAACCCGATTGATTCTTGATCGTCAATCGGTTGATGAGCCAAATGATCGGCTAAAATACTTCCTTTAATGGCTTTCTGAGCGTGGTACTCTATGTCATATTCTGATAGTAACATCTGCCAACGGGCAATCCTTCCCGTGAGAGCAGGTTTTTCGAAAACGTACTTGATTGGATCCATTTCGGAGACCAACCAAGTAGTATGACGAATCATGTACTGGCGAAGACGTTTGGCTGCCCAAGCCAAAGCGCAACAAGTTTTCTCAAGCCTTGTGTACCGAGTCTCGCAGTCGGTGAATTTCTTGCTTAGATAGTAAATGGCAGACTCTTTCAGTTTAGTTTCGTCTTGTTGGCCAAGTACACATCCCATTGAGTCCTCTAGGACTGTGAGGTAAATGATCAGTGGTCTTCCTTCCACTGGAGGTGATAGAATCAGAGGATTCAACAGGTATTCCTTAATACTGTCGAAGGCGGTTTGGCAATCTTCTGACCAAACGCAATCCTGGTTCTTTTTCAATAACTTGAAAATCGGCGTATAGGTCGCGGTAATAAGGAATATGAATCTGGAGATGTAGTTCAAACGTCCCAGGAATCCTCTGACTTGTTTTTCAGTTTTTGGAGAAGGCATTTCTTGAATGGCTTTGACCTTGTCAGGATCAACCTCAATTCCTTTCTGGCTGACGATGAACCCTAGCAGTTTCCCTGAACGGACACCGAAGGTGCACTTGTTGGGATTCAAGTGGAGCTTGAATTTTGTTAGACGTTCGAACAATTTTGACAGATGTTCAACGTGCTCATCCTCTGTTCTTGATTTTGCAATCAAATCATCGACATATACCTCAATTTCTTTGTGTATCATGTCATGAAACAGAGTAGTCATGGAACTTTGATAGGTTGCCCCGGCGTTCTTCAAACCGAACGACATTACCTTGTAACAAAAGGTACCCCATGGGGTAATGAACGAAGTTTTCTCCATGTCTTTCGGCGCCATTTTGATCTGGTTATAGCCCGAGAATCCATCCATGAAGGAGAATACTTTGAACATTGCTGTGCTGTCAATCAACATGTCAATGTGTGGTAAAGGAAAGTCGTCTTTTGGACTTGCCTTGTTTAGATCTCTGTAATCAACACACATTCTGACCCTTCCGTCCTTTTTGGGAACGGGTACGATGTTGGCTAACCATTGAGGATATTCAGATGTAGCGAGGAAACCCGCGTCGATCTGTTTCTGTACCTCCTCCTTGATTTTGATGGCCATGTCCGGGTGAGTGCGTCTCAACCTTTGCTTTACTGGCGGACATTCCGATCTCAACGGTAAGTGATGTTCCACGATGCTGGTATTCAACCCAGGCATATCCTGATAGGACCAAGCGAACACATCGGGGAATTCTTTGAGAAGCTTTATCAAACTTTCTTTGACAGTTGGACTGAGCAGTGCTCCGATCCTGATTTCTTTTTTCTCTTTTTCTGAACCCAAGTTTACCATTTCCAACGGTTCTTTGTGAGGTTCAATGGACCTTTCCTCTTGTCTGAGTAGTCGGGAGATCTCTTCTGGAATTTCGTTGTCATTCTCTTCTTCAGCCTCGAATACCGGGAACTCAAAGTTGGGAGAAGGCATCGGATCGTATGTTTCAACGGGGTATAAAACAAGCAATCTGCATGACGTGATGATTCGTGTTTAGAAGAGATAGAGAAAATGCAAGTGTGTACAGTGTATTTATTTTACTGCTTGTTTTTATTTTTGAATTGTTTTTTAGGATTACCATTTTCTGAAAAAGCAAAAAGAGAAAACAGCAATTAATGCGGAAATTACAGAACGACGTTATTTTATTAATGAACAAGTCGAATCTTGAAACTACAACCCTATAAAACAAAACTCTATCGCTTTGGGCAAAGCGAAGAGGGAAATTTACAGAAAACGAGCCCTATCAAAACATCTGTTTCACCTGGGCAGGGTGAAAGGTTAAAGATGGCAATTACTTTGACCGATGAACGACCTTCGGAACCTTGACAGCAACCCATTGGCGGCGAACTCCTCGGTGAATCACAAAGTCTGGCACCTTCCTTGATTTGTCTTCAGAAATGACACTGATTTTTGGTGGAGTAGGATCATTGGAATCTGTCTCCCAAGCAGAATTGTCGTAGGAGGATTCCTCTGTTGCATTTTGCATAGCATTTGTGCTCTCAGCTGTATCTCCCCATCCAGTTGATTGGATATCTTCGAGCCTGATACAAGAGCTTTCAGGAGCGGTGTACTTGACCATGAAGTCAAATTTTCCACTTGGTTGTCCCAAGGTGTCCCACACTTCTTTGGAACTGGAGGAGTCATCCCTCTCGATGACGTTGACCTCAGGAAAAGCATAGTTGATGAATTCTAGTCCTGCAAACGTTGCGAATTCATCTTCATGTTGAGTAGTTTCCGAATGACCTGAGTGTTGATCCCATGACATGGCGGGGACACAGGTATTCTGTTCAATGATGGTCAGCTGAGTTTCATTACTCGGTTGACTTTCTGGCCCCAAGTTTCCTGGGTAAGGCTGCCACATTGGCAGACCATCCATCGGGCCATAGTAATTGCGATCAAAGTTTCCTTTCATCAGAGTGTCTTCCTCTAATGAATTTGGCGGAGCACGGCATCCTTCCGGATCATAATCTCCGTAGATCATTTCGACATCTGATCTTGGTATAAATCTCGGACTTTCTGTAGGAAAGCCAAAAGGCATAGGCACCTCTTCCTGAGACATATAGCCGTCCTTGTTAAGGTAGGACTTCCATTCTTCATTCGTGTCAGAGGGATCTTCCTCATTGATAGCATGAACTGTCTGAGACACTGGGTGAAGGAAACCTCCACTGTGGAAGAAGTTTTGAAGGGGATGAAGACTTTCATCGTTGGCGGCTGTCTGGGTACAGGTTGCAGAAAAACCAAGACCCTTCTTTGTTTTATTGTCAATAGGAATGACAAGCCGTCCCCATCCTGTCGTATCGGTACTCTCGACCGCTTTGATAGCATCTTTGTATGAAGAAATTGGAGTTCCTTCTTTGAACTGATTGTTCTCGCTTACTGACAGTGCTTGGAACTGAGTTCCAATAACCTCCTCGGGTTCCACACAAGTAGATGATGATAAGTTGCTCACAAGTAAGGCTTGTTCCCCACAAACCGTGACAAGTTGATCGTTCTTGACGAACTTTAGCTTTTGGTGGAGGGTTGAAGTAACCGCTCCAGCCTGATGTATCCAAGGTCTTCCTAATAAACAACTGTATGTTGCCCGGATGTCCATGACTTGGAAAGTGATTTGGAAAGTGTGAGGACCAATAGTTATGGGAAGATCAACTTCGCCGATAACTGTTTTTCTGGATCCGTCGAATGCTTTGACGACGACCTCACTGAATATCATCGGAGGGCCCTTGAATGATAATTGCATCAAAGTAGACTTCGGCATAACATTCAGGGCTGACCCTGTGTCTACCAGTACGCTGGCTAAAGCATCGCCCTGGCAGCTAACTGTAATGTTGAGCGCCATGTTATGACGACGACCCTCTTCAGGTAATTCCTCATCACTAAATCCCAAATTATTGCAGGAAGTGATGTTAGAGATAATGCTATCAAACTGTCTGATTGTTAGATCCTGTTCGACAAAGGCTTGCTCCAAGACTTTCTGTAGAGCCTCTCTATGTGCTTATGAACTGAGTAACAGTGATAATACTGAGATCTTTGAAGGAGTCTGTAACAGTTGATCAACAATGTTATATTCACTCATTTGGATGAGCTTTAGCATCTCATCTTTGTCTTTTGAAAAGTCGGGATTACCAGATTGACTGACTGGTGGATCAGGAATTTCCGCCTGAAGTTCCTTTTCTTTGTTGGATTCTCCAACCCCTCGGTTGAAGATTCGACCGCTCCGTGTCACATGACTGATGTCTGCAATATTCACGACGGAGGGTAATGGAATTTCCTTTCCATTCTCGATTATTGTTGCACCATATTTGTAAGGGATTGCCTTAGCTGATTCATACGGTAGTGGCCCCGGTAGATAGATGACTATGGGAACCTTCTGATTTTTCTGACCATCATAAGTAACCTTGATCCGCTCCTGGTTGGGAACTCTAGATTCGTCAAGTAGAGGGATGATGGCAAAAACATCCCTGGTCCTGTGATGACCAGAGATCGTGACAACATCCTCAACTTGCTCGGCAAGGTAGTTCGGCGACCAAATGATGGGTCCTGAACCTGGATATGGACGAATTTCTCCATGATCGACCTGACCCTGAAGAGCTGCTCTCACAAGGTAACACCCTTGGTTACTTTCCGAACAGACGCTACAACTGTCATAGTTGTGTGGTGGCACCTGGCCACGCCCACTTTGAATGCAATGTAACCTCACTAGGTTATCTTCCATTGATCGGACATCCTGACTTTGACGACGAGTAGGATTCCTGTGATTGATACTAATCTGCTGAGTATCTTCGTCCATATAGATTGGCATGCACCAGTGATTTAACAAGTGCTGAAGTGCCTCCTAGACAAGGGTACAACCTCGATCGTTTTTGCAACCCGCTTTACAGCTTTGATAGTCATGTGATATTAAGAATCCAAGTCGGACCTGCTCAACATGTAACTCTACCAGGTTGGTATTCATTACGCGGATATCGAAGATCTGAACCATGTTGATTTGATAGGAGTTCCTATCATGGTAGTCTTGGATCCATCCAAGATCCATCTGACGCTGGAGGGCCTCTTGTATGAAAGAGCATCCCTGTTTGTTTACCGAGCAAATCAGACAGGAACTGTAATCGTGCCGCGGCAGATTATGATACTGGCTTTGCCTTGAGTGCATTGCCACCAAGTTGACATTCATCACACGGATGTCGTGGTTCTGAATGACGTTGGAATTCGTGTAAACCATGTTAACTCCACGAACTCGGTGCTCTTGGATCCATCCGAGATCCATTTGTTCCTGTAGAGCTGCTTGCACTACAGAACATCCTTGGTTATCTTTAGAGCAAATATCACACTGGTGATAATTATGAGGTGGCACATGGCCATATCCACTCTGTCTACAATGCATCTTGACCATATCGGTCCCCAATAAGAGTACATCGTGAATTTGATAGACATTGTTAGTCTCTTTCTCAATCAGATTGACTGCAGCCTTCTCATGTTGAGGCAGCGGGTTCGTAAGAACATTAGGATTCGTATCCTTGAAAGATAAGAGCCCGCTCCTAACAAGCTTTTGCACGTCGGATTTGAAATTGAGACAAGTCTCAATGTTATGACCTGAACCTCCTTGATGATAAGGGCATGTTTGATCCGCTTTAAACCAAAAAGGCGGATTTTCCGGAACTGGAAGGGGAGACTTAGTCTGAATATTCCCCTTAGCCAGCAGTAACGGAAACAGTTATGCATACGTTACAGGTATAGGATCAAATCCTGATGGCCGTGTTGTACGGTTGTTGTTGTATAGAGGACGAGCCTGCTGAAGAGGCTGTTGTGTCCCTTGTTGGTCAGGTTGGCTCTGCGCAATCTGAGGTTGATACGTAGGAACAGGCGCGGGGCCGATAGCAGGAGTAACAGCTGCTACTGGCTGATAACGTTGCCTTTGCTTTCCGAGAGAGATATTCCCAATATCTTGCTCTTTTTTCTTAGGGAGAGCACTACCATATTTTTTAGTACCGCTCGTAGATCCAGTGTCTTTTACCAAACGTCCTTCTCGGACGACTTCCTCATGACGTACACCCATGCCGACCATTTCGGTGAAATCATTGGGCGCACTGGCAACCATTCGGTCATAGTAAAATGAGCTTAAGGTCTTTAAGAAGATCTTTGTCATCTCTTGTTCCTCAAGAGGTGGACAAATTTGAGCGGCAATTTCACGCCACCTTTGAGCATACTCCTTAAAGGTTTCCTTTTCCTTTTGTGACATTGATCTGAGTTGATCTCTGTCGGGTGCCATGTCCAAATTGTATTTGTATTTTTGGACGAAGGCAGTGCCAAGATCTCTGAAAGTACTGATCGTGGCACGGTTTAAACCCATGTACTATTTGAGTGCGGCACCGGTTAAACTATCCTGGAAGTAGTGAATCAGTAGGTCCTGATTCTCCGTCTGAGCTGACATCCGCCAAGCGTACATCACCAGATGGCTCTGAGGGCAAGAGTTACCCTTGTATTTTTCAAAGTCGGGCACTTGGAACTTGTGTGGGACTTTCACATTTGGGACCAAGCAGAGGTCTGCGGCGTCCTTCCCAAATAGATCCTGACCGCGAATGGCTTGCAGCTCTTTCTGCATTTCCAAGAACTGCTCCTGGAATTCATCCATTCTGTCAAACATAGTTTCCTTCTTACCAGAAGGTGTTGGTGGAATCTGTCCTTCCGGGACAGTGTGCACCACAGGGGGTGGTACCGTGACTACGGAAGTAAGTCTTGGCGCCTCCCGAAGTTTGTAACCTTCAGGAGTCTTCAGTATGCCCCTAGCATCTTCGCTTTCCCGAAGTTTGTAACCTTCAGGCCCAGCGGCTTCTGTTGCGATTCCCTGACCTTCAGTGATCGGCGGAACATATCCTTCCGGGATATAGTTAACAGGCATGCCCCAAGGACGATCTTTCGGCATCTGATACCTAGGATCATACTTTTCTATGATGGGCATTGAGGTGATCTCTGAGATCACAGTTCTTTGTAGCTGAGCTTCTGCCATGGCTTGCATGTCGTTACGAAGCTTTCTCATATCCTCTCTCAGAGTGTCGATCTCTTCTTTCAACTCTCTGTTTTCTTCCTCAAGATCATCCATCTTTTTCTGACGATTGGCCCGAGTATTATACGAATGAGACAGTTTGACTCTAGAATCGAGACACAAACGTGAGATTCGTAGGTAAGGAGAATACGCGATGTGAGAATGATGAATGCAATGATTATATTAATTGTTTTTAGGTTTAATTAAAATAAACTTTGATAATTAGATTGCAAATATCAAACAGTGGGGAAACCCCTTTTTATTGAAATTCAAAGGATTACAGAAATGGAAATACAGTAGATTACAAAGTGCAGAAACAGAAACCTAAGCTAATGGGTCCCGAGTCCTCTCTGAGGAGAAACCGGGTGCTAACTCTGATATCTTCCTTTTCTTCGACCGGGGCTCTTGGGCCGTTGTCGGGTTGTCATTCCTTTGCCAGGTGAAAGGAGCGAGCAAATTCCTTTGGTCATCTTGATTCTCTACAGCATGCTGCTCCAAAATTTCAATCAGAGCATCTTTCTCTTTCAGTAATTGCTGTATTTGGATACACTCTACGTCGAGGGTGCGGTACTTGTTCTTCCAAGACCTTCTTTCCTTTTGAACTTTGTTGAGAGTAACCTGAAGCCTTTCAGTTTCCGTCATGAAGTACATGACAATTTCCCTCAGCGGAAGAATTCCGTAATGAGGATAAGGCATCTTTAGCTTGAGAGCTCTAATTTGTACCCAATGGAGATAAGGCTCCACCGAGACACAGTCCAGTTTTCCCAGAGACTCTCGTCCTTTCTTATGAACATGTTTCTAAGCTTGCACTATTTCCATCTTTAGTGCTCTGTCGTTTTCTCCTTCTTTGAAGAAAAGACCTTCCAGATGAACACCCAGTGGGATGTGTCTCATCGGGTATCCAAATTGACGAAGATCTAATATCGGATGATAGTTGATTCCTCCTTTAGTTCCTATGTAGGGTACGCTGGGGAAGTTTCCACAACGGTCAATGATTCTGATTCCCTCATAAATCCTATTACACCAATCTATATCAGAGTTGGTGAGGGACATGATCTTCTGCGACCAACGTAAAACACTCTTGCAATCCCAAAAAGCGGCAGACTTAGGCAAGTGAGAGATAAACCACTTGTAAAGCAAAGGTACACAGCATGTGATCTCCCCTCCGCTGTACAAATTTCCCAAGTGTACAGAATGATACGCATCTGTGAGCAAAGTCGGCACAGGGTTTCCAATGAGAAAAACCTTAATAGCGTTGATATCCACGAAGTTATTGATGTTGGGAAACAAAAATAATCCGTAGGTGAGCAAGACAAAGATGCTTTCAAAAGCAGTCCCATTCCCTATACTAGCGAAGTACAGAGCTTTCTAGGTCAGGAACTGGACTGGCAAACCTTGGATGCCACCCATAGTAATCATGTGAGTCCTGACCTCAGACTCGTCCAAATGAATTGCTCTTGCAATAGTCTGATTCTTTGGAATTTCTTCCAGTCCAGAAAATGGAGCTCGATCATTGATATGTAAATCAGTCAGATGAGAATACTCCTCCAGCGTTGGTGCCAGCTGGTAATCCGGGAATGTGAAACAATGATAAACCGGATCGTAGAACTGAATGAGCGCGTCCATGATCCCCTTAATCACATGGACTCTTAACAGTGGTAGGAAACCACCGTGCTTGGCTCTGAAAGCCTCTGGGTTAACGATCATCCTTGCTAACTTTCTCAAATCCCCTAGTTTTGGAACCTTGAAGGTATACTGGTGAGTTCTCCTTCTACCGAAATCCATTAGCATAATCCTTTTCTCTGATATTTGCAATCACAGTCTTAGTTTAATTTGAAAAACAGAGAAACTAGAAGAGAAATTTTTTTTGAATGTTTTAATGTTTTATTAAATGAATGCATGAATGCAGCACACAAAAACATAGAAAAAACATGGGGTCAGAGGGTCGTTGTCATAAAGTCAAGGCTCTACCCATCCCCAAAGGTTTATACTAAGGTTATTTTTGTACCTGTACTCATTATCATCAGCTCCTCCCAGGAAAGCAAAACAACAAGCGGATCGCCAGCGAGTTGTGTGCAATCTTAGAGTAAGTGCTATTCACCGAGAATAGATCACCAACCTCAAATGAGGGTAGTATCGCGTAACAGCTATTTCCGATAGCTTCCGCACTACGAAAAAGGTTGGCTTTTCTTAAGTGTATACTCAATCTCACCACATGCGGCATCACACGCATTCCCAGTAGCAGAAAAATAAACATGTATAGCAATTAGGAAAAGCAGTATATATATTTTTCCTAATCATCCTAGACTTATAAAGCTATGAATCTTAAGTTCCTGACAGAAATGGGTTCCCCGGCGGAAGCCCCAATCTGTGGTTCCCTGCCTAAGAGATGGACCAGCATAGGTCAATCTTTCTCTTCGGTAGAGTTCCCATTTTCCGTAGAAAACAGGGATGATGCCCTAAGGCAGAAAATGACTATGGCAAGGAATCCCCAGCAGAGTCGCCATTTTACAAGGAAAACAGACAGAAAGAAAAACTGGCCCCACGGTAGGCGCCACTTTTCTGTAGCGAGCGATTTTGGACGCGGTTCTTAAGCGCTGGTCGCTCTCTGCGGTTGAGCTTAAAACTACAGGTCGATTCATTTTTTATCCTATTGTGAGCTGAATAAGGAAGGGAAATAGATGTCTCCAATTAACCCTGCTTGCATACTGAGTTTAAACAGCGGTCTGTTAGGTTACGGATGCTATCAATGTGGGGGGCCTTTGTACTGGTTATTCGTATTTCACCAATACAGGTTCTTTCTTTCTTTTTTCTAGGCAAAGGGTTTCTGGCGGGGAATAAGGATTAGGATGTTAGGACTGATGCTTTTGAAATACTGCTTTTGATTGACGGAGATATGGGATTTGGGTTTTTTGTTGATTGCGCTCGCTAAGATCTTTTCTTTCGATCTTATGCCTACGTATTCCCGTTTACCGAAACAGGGAAATCAGAGCGTTCGTAGTTCCTCCTATTCTATGGGAGGAAATTGGTTTTTGGTGTCTTGTTCAAAGCCCAAGACGTGAAGCGAAAGGTGGTTTGTATCTTGTTCAAAGCCCAAGATGTGAAGCTGAAAGGTCTATTTGTGTCTTGTTCAAAGCCCAAGACGTGAAGCTAAAAGACCTCGAATTTAGAGAGAATTTGTCATCTCTAAAGAGGGGAGAAGGAGAATTACTTTAACTGGGATACGCGAATCCGAGCAATGCCATAATTTCCGAAGAAAGGGTTTTAACCTGAAGGAGAAGACTTTAACTCAGTGTAGAGCAATGCCATCTTTCCTTAGGAATTTCTCATGCTAAAAGAGGGACAGTGGCATGGATATAGATGATCCAGAGGCTTGCCACTTACAGCGATTAGATGAAGGGAAAGGAGTTGTTGATGTTTGTGTACTGCGAATGAGGCATAGCTTTGATGCTAAAAGGTTGATTAGATCAACCAGTGGTTTTCTTATACAAAGCCTAAGAGGAGGCTAATTTCCGTTAGGAAAATCATTATACAAAGCCTAAGAGGAGGCTATTTTGTGTCTCGTACAAAGCCCGAGAGAGAGGCTAAAGGTTTTTGACCCAGTGGGGCATATCGTTATACAAAGCCTAAGAGGAGGCTAGTAAAGAGTTCGACTCTTGCTTAAGGGATTTATATCTCGTACGAGGCCCGAGATGGAGGCAAAAAAAAGGGGTGATTGACTCAATGAGGGAATCTTTTGTGTCTCATACAAAGCCTGAGAGAGAGGCTAAAAGGTTGTTTTGACTCCACTGGGGAGTATTTTGGTATCTCGTACGAAGCCCGAGATGGAGGCTATTGTAACTGTTTCAGTTGAGTGACAGATCCAATATACTGATTTAAAAGAGAAAATCAGTTCTTATATGAGTAACACTGTACACAGGGATTTAATTTGAGGATCAGGGATATTTCCATTTCTTTGAGGAAACTGGAAATTCAAAGGGTATTGAGACTATCCGAGTCTGCGGGTTTCCTTCCTATTTAACGAAGGGTGCTTGAGAATGTCTTTGAGACTCAAGGAAGTTAGACTGTCCAAGTCTAGAGTTTTATCTTTTGTACTATGCTTCGAGAAACAGTAGTAGACTCTATGAAAGGACTGTTCTATGAGGATGACTAGGTTCTGTTCCTATACCTCTAGGAGGTCGTCGGGACAATTTGTACGAAGCCCAAGAGGAGGCTGGAATCTTTTAAGAAGCCGACGGGTCCTTGTACGAAGCCCAAGAGGAGGCTATCATTCCCGGAGGAAGAGATCATTATACGAAGCCTAAGAGGGGGCTGTGACTACTTCTAAGAAGCCGTAGGGTCCTTGAAT
Source organism: Lathyrus tuberosus (assembly GCA_022829125.1). Classification (NCBI taxonomy): domain Eukaryota; kingdom Viridiplantae; phylum Streptophyta; class Magnoliopsida; order Fabales; family Fabaceae; genus Lathyrus; species Lathyrus tuberosus. The sequence continues at coordinate 1,403,847 of JALAZF010000172.1, read as the reverse complement.
AATGCCCAAGAGGAGGCCGATGCTTTTAAGAAGCCCGTGGGTCTATCATCTCCTTTCCATTAGGAGAGATAACTCTTTTAAAGATAAAAACCACTGGTAAACGTGCGAGGTTTACTATCCAGCGACTTTTAGCTTTTAAAGAGGGTTCCTTAGTTAAGGTCCAAGATTATGACCGTAGTGGGTACCCAAACCCCAAGACATTCAAGGCAAGCTATCCACAAGGAATAGATCAAGTCAGGAAAGTTCGAGAATTGGGAAGAAACTCAAAGATGCCATTCACAGAGAATACATTCATCTTGGGGAGTAGAGCTTCTTGACGATTCCTAAGGAGGACAGCCGAAGAGAAGACTGTATCTGGTGCTCCTATTGGGGATCTAGGCGTATATTTCTACGAATAAGTGAAACGGCGTCACCTAGTTCTAGACGTAGTTGCCGGGGAAACTCGAAATATCTATACTATTATTACACAGTAGATATGAGTTTATGAAAGGAGACTTACAGTGAGCAGCCCCACAATACAGTTTATAATATGAAAGCAGTAAATGAAAGCGGGTAAACACTTACTCGGTTGTAGAGCTTCCATGCTGTTTGGTTAGTTGTTCAACAAAGAAAGATTAAAAACAACAGTATATTCAAAATCAAAGGAGAAAGTGCTTTGAAAAAGAAAGATCTGGGGCTTACAGCTCAAGGAGAGGCCCAGGGTTTTATCAGTGAGCGCACTGTTTGAATTTGTACAGAAGGACTTATACAAGTGACTGGGGCCCAAAAAGGTTTTCTGTACAAAGGGATGGGTCTTACACTCTCTCAAGAGGCCCAAAAAGGTTTAAAGAAAAAGAGTGGGGCTTATAACACGAGGGTAGGCCCAAATGATTTTTCGTTTAAAAATGGCGATCGCGCCGAGGTTTTCTTTTAACGCAGAGGGACTTATACAATAAGTGAGGCCCAAAAATGTTTTGGTTAAAAGGGAGATTGGGTCTTACACTCTAATAGAGGCCCAAAGTGTTTTGAATGGGTCTTATAGCTCAAGGAGAGGCCCAGATGATTTTTATTTTTAAACGGGCGACGATCGCGCCGTTTACTTGTACAGAGGGACTTATACAATGAGTGAGGCCCCAAAAGGTTTTTGTACAAGGGGGGATGGGTCTTACACTCTCTCAAGAGGCCCAAAAAAGGTTGAAAGTGATTTATGAGGGTTGAATTAATCCAAAACTCTAATTTGTTTCCAAAAAATGTATTTAATTGAATAAAAATTCAATTAAATTGATCAAAAATTGTTTTACACATGGGAAACAAATTGTGATCTTGGATTAATGCTTCAAAAATTAAGTATTGACCTACAAAACAAATAGAAAGCATTAAAAGTTGCAAAATCATTGTGGAAATAATATTTCAAATGTTAAAAAACAATTAAAATATTAATTCTTTGCAAAAATATCAATTATATAAAATAAATAATATTTTTGGGATTTTTTGGTAAAATAAAATATTTTAACATTTTTGTGAATTATTGCAAAAAGAACCAATAAAAAATGATAAAAATTGAAGGAGTTATTAATTTTTCAAATCATTAAAAATAATAGTATGAAAAATAATAAAATAAAAAAGTGATAAAAAGAAGTCTGGGGCGAGGGGGATTCGAACCCCAGACCTCTCGCTTGCTAATACTCACAAAACCAGCTGATGAACCGCTGGGGCGCAATGCCAATTCATTAAATAAATGGCAAGTGAAAATTATATAGAGAACTTGGTTGGTTTTCTGAAAATGGCGCCATGGCCATCACCTTCCCCGAGCTCGTGCATGAAGCACCCTATCTCACTCATCTCTCAACCATTGGACATGATTCAAACACCAAACTCGTGCGTTTTTTCACAAGGAACAAGATGGCAATACCCAATTTTATTCATTTTCAGTGTGGAGTGAAATAATCATGATGAACACAGATGAACCCTAATTGCAAAAGCAATCGTGCAAGCATGGTTATGAGGTCTATGATCAAATTTATTGAGGCAAAACAATCAGCATATGATGGTAATCAAATGGCAAAATTATCATGCGAGGAAATATGCATGGATCATGGAGTTTGAGTTTTAAGCTCACCTTGATGCAAGCTGAAATGGAACTTTGCCCAGATGGTGTTCCAGTCATGAATTGATGATCCCTACAGCTTCAATGGATGTTATGGAGTGTGTTGCAAGCTTTGGAAAACTTTGAAATTCTCTGGATCAAGCTGGAGACCTCCACCTGCAAAACTGAAGCAAAATGGCTTGGTTGAAGAGTGATTTTGAGCTGGGAGTGTTACAGATGTTGTTTAAGCACTTGGACACCTCAAATACATCATATGTGATGTGTTTGAGCAATTGGAATTGATTGCTTATGGCTGCAACTCAAAACCCGATAGTGGTTACTCAAAAACAAGAAAACTTGAAGTTCAAGAAAGAATGAGAGAAAGCAGTGCTGTAACTGGCTTTGGGGTGAGTTGAGTGATCCATTGAGACCTCTATTTATAGGTGATCAACTCTTGTCTTGGAGGAATAGTGAATGGCAGCTGGATCAGATCAAATTTGCTTGGATTGGCTTGGCATAAATGCCTCTTGCACTAGGCATAACAGCTGCTCCAAATAGATCAGCTATGCCTTGACTGAAATCACATTCTTCAGATGTTTTTAATGTTGTTTAATCAGAGAACTTGACTGAGGAGAGTGAGAATCTTGACAATGCACTATTCCACATAAATGCATTTTGAATTCAAGGCAAAAAGTGCCAAAGCGGATGAATTTCAAGTTGGAAGGTTCCTTGGCTTTTTGACTCAGATTTATCAGTTGGATTAGATGCAATGTGATTGGTTTGAACACAAGTGGCATGCTGATCCTCAGTCTTTGGCTCAAAATCGTGTGAGATAAGCAAACATGCAAACTGATTTTTCCAAAACAGCTTGCAGCAGCATGACTTTGGGCATGGATTTCTCATGGCTTGAGTTGAATCAATTCATGCTGTTGAGCCCTTTGAATTCTTAGCAATATATGCAACAACATTGATGTTTAACTTTGGGACTGATTCAGCTTGCATCTATGTGCAAAAATCCCATAAGTTTTGGTGTTTCAACAAAATTCTGCCTATTTTTCTACGTGTTGGAAAATGGTATTTTTTCACATTTTCAGCCACTTTGGCTCACTCATAGCTCAAAATCCATAAGGAATTGGAGTTAGGCCTAGTTGAAGTTTTTGTAGAGGGCAGTGAGATCTACAAATCAAGCTTTGGATGGAAAAAATTGGCCTTGTGGTTTAGGAGTTATGGTCCTCCAAAGTTGGTACCTTTGCCACTTTATTTTTAACTTAGAAAAATTTCTAAGTTTTATGGTTACCCCTTTTACAAGTTATCTCACTTTTCTTGATTTTTCTTGATGAATGATGATTCAAATCATACATTAACATCATTTTAGGGTTAAAAATCCATTTTGGTGAAAAATCTCAAAAAGTCAAAGTTGACTTTTGTGCACAGTTGACTTTTTATCAGATGAATTCTAAACTGTGCAATTCTTCAGGAAATCATGTCCTTGACCTAAATCAAACTTGATGGACATGTTCCATGGGTGTCATAGGGTATATTCAATCATGTATTAGGGTTTGGGAGCATGTCCTGGTCAAAAGTCAAAGTTACAGTTGACTTTTCTCTTAAAACCCTAATTGTGGTGCAGATGAAAATAAAACTTGTTGCTCAAACTTCTTGGATCAATCCATTGTTCCAAATGGATCAATATGGTGTATTAGAGACCCTCAAATCATCTCTTGAGGTCTTGGCTCATGGTTTGTCCCAAAAGTCAACTTAGGGGTGAATTAGGTCAAGAAACCCTAATTCCTGATTTTTGATGAATGCATCCCCTGAGGTAAAATTGACTTGATGCATAGGTTCATGAGGTTCCATGAAGTATATTAGGTCATGTTTTGGATCATTGCCTTGTGCCCGGATGAAAATTTCCATCTGGAGGCCCTGGTCGACCAAAACCCTAATTTGGTGACACTGTCGATCTTGAGACTTGATCCACCTAGAAGGAAGCAGCCTTGTGCTTAATCCTTGAAGTGAGAGTCCTTTTTGATCCATTGTGGATGTTTGAGAGTTTAGACAAGTTGAAGATCATGTCATTTCTTGATTGATCCTTTGTCTAAGCACTCAGAGAGGGCTTGAAACCCTAATTCTGATTGTATTGGATGCTCACCCATCTTTGGGGAGATTGATGAAGCATGATGGTTCATCCATATTGTGATGATGATTTTCACAATGATGGGAAATCTAAGTGGTCAAAATTTGGGGTATTACAGATGCCCCTATTTAATCTTCTTGGACCCGAAGGTATGAATAACGTTAGTATTCGAGCATTCGGGGTGCAAGAGGATTAAATATCGGAATATCCGAAATTTTGATGGTGGTTATGAATGGTAGCTTCCACATTCATCTTCTTTAGCTAAGCAATGATGCTTAGAAAAGGTAAACTTCCCCTCGATCCTGGTCTCCTACCAAGAACTGGTCTTAGTTTTCTTTTTAAATAAACCTCCCCTCGTTCTTGGTTTCCTACCAAGGAACTGGTCTTAGTTTCTGATTTAAACTTCCCCTCGATCCTAGTTTTCTACCAAGAACTGGTCTTAGTTTTTGATATAAACTTCCCCTCGATCCTGGTTTTCTACCAAGAACTGGTCTTAGTTTCTGATTTAAACTTCCCCTCGATCCTGGTTTCCTACCAAGAACTGGTCTTAGTTTCTTTTGTCAATAAACTTTCTTGACAAGGGACGCTATTCATAGCGGCTTTCCTCAAACTTCTCGCCGAATTTTCCTGGGGAGATGCCATTTAAGTGGAAAAAGTTTTGATGTCAGACTTGCTGGGGAACCCAGTCGTCTGAGTTGTAGAGGTACACAAACTTCTCCGTTGGAGACGCCATTTGTTCCTACTGGGGAAAACGATTCTCTTGAGAGACTGTTTTCATTTGGGATCTTTCATCATACTTTTCTCAGGATCTTCCCGGAGAAACGCCATATGATGGGGTCCAATTCTGAGGTGCCGATGACCTTTTCATCAACGACTTTTCGGAGAAATACTGATGTACTGCCGAATCTCTGATCACGAGGCTTTCTCTGTGGATTTTCCTTAATCCGGGAAAGCAAGGATATCATCTTCAATGGTGAAGAGTGACATTTGTTGATGGTTCTCTGATCTTTCAGAGGTTCAAGTTATCAAAGTGGCCAAGTGCCGACTCTGATCTAAAGATACACTGGTGGCGAGATTGTGCAGACGCAACACTTCCTGACGAGGAAAGAACTGACAAACTCGATTGAGAAAACTGTTTATCACTAGGGGACAAGACCGACTCAAGTGATAGTGATGCAATACGAAATACAAACGCAAATAAAATGCATGAAGTATGTATGTATATGCTGACAAAACAGACGCGACATACAAACTAATGGATGAACACAATTGGATACTCGGCCATCGCGGGCCGAAGAAGTACCGTTGATTCAAAATAGCAATTCCACCTTGCTTAGGAGAGATAGTCCACGCGGGGAGCTATGTTGATCGGGCTTAGGAGATGAGAACTCGGCCGAGGATGTCAGACGAAACAAGGTCTCTGACACAGTTGATCCTTTCATTCAGGCATACTGGCTTAGAAGGAGTACTTTGATTCTGCACTTTGAAATTCACTTACTTCGGGAGAAGCAATCGATGTTCTTTTGATGTTCAACAGTCAAAATAAATGCCATCTTTAATTTAAAAGCATAAAAAGTTTTAACAAGTAAATTCATTTTTGTTTTATTTCAAGAATCGCTGATTAAGTTTAAACAACGTCGTTCTGTAAAGCTAAAGCAAGTTAAGAATTACAAACAAAAGCACAAAGGCTCAAATTTTATTGATAAGATGGAGATCAGCCAAACGCGTGATTCCAAAGAGTATATACAAAGTTAGAAAATGGTAATTTACAGGGAAAAGGGCTACGTTGAAACATAACGACCACTATCCTTCTACCAACTTTGAATTCGGGGCATCCTGAGCTTCTGTCGAAGATGACCTTTGACTAGAGATTTCCTCCGATAGATGATGTTGTAACTGCTGCTGCTGAGGGACTTGCCTCTGTTGAACATAGTTACTTGCCATTATCCCTAATTTTTGCCTGGATTGTACTATGATATTTCCAATCCATCGGGATGATTCTTTTTTTCCATGTCTCTAACTTTTGCCTGGACCGCCCTTTCGGGTTTTCAATCCACCGAGACATTTTTTTTTTTTAGTTTAGGCGAAGTATTTCTTGACTACATCAACATTCGTGGGGTAGGCAAATTCCTCTCCGTCCATGGTTGCAAGTCTCAAGGCGCCGCCTGAGAAAGCTTTCGTGACCACATAGGGGCCATCATAATTCGGGGTCCATTTGCCCCGAGAGTCAGTGAGAAATGATTGTATCTTCTTGAGCACGAGGTCTCCTTTTCTGAAAATACGAGGTCAGACCTTTTTGTCGAACGCTTTTTCATTCTCTGTTGATATAACTGACCGTGGCATAGTGCCTTGATTCTCTTTTCTTCGATCAGGTTCAGTTCGTCGTGTCGACTTTGACACCATTCAGCTTCGGTGAGCTTAGCTTCCATCAATACCCTGATTGACGGGATCTCTACTTCTATGGGAAGCACTGCCTCCATGCCATATACTAGAGAGAAAGGGGTAGCCCCTGTTGAAGTACGGACAGATGTGCGATAACCATGAAGAGCAAAGGGTAGCATCTCGTGCCAATCTTTATAGGTTACAACCATTTTTTGAACGATCTTCTTGATGTTCTTGTTAGCCGCTTCTACCGCTCCGTTCATCTTGGGTCGGTAGGGAGATGAGTTATGGTGTTCGATCTTGAACTCTGCACACAACTCTTTCATCATCTTATTGTTCAAGTTAGATCCATTATCAGTAATGATCTCGCTTGGAACACCATAACGGCAGATGATATTGTTTTTGATAAATCGGACCACCACTTGTCGGGTTACATTGGCGAATGACGCTGCTTCGACCCACTTGGTGAAATAGTCAATGGCTACCAGGATGAACCGATGTCCGTTTGAAGCCTTGGGCTCAATCATACCAATCATATCGATTCCCCATATGGAAAATGGCCACGGGGAAGAAAGAACTTTGAGATGTGATGGCGGTACATGAATTTTGTCGGAGTATATCTGGCACTTGTGACACCTCCTCATGTACTTGTAGCAGTCGGATTCCATGGTCAACCAATAATACCCGGCCCTGAGAATTTTTCTCGCCATTGTGTGTCCGTTGGCATGAGTGCCAAAGGATCCTTCATGAATTTCTTTCATGAGCACGTCTGCTTCTGGTCTGTCGACACATCAGAGCAAAACCATGTCAAAATTTCTCTTATAAAGAGTGTCATCGCCCAGGAAGAAGTTTCCAGCCAATCTTCTGAGGGTTTTCCTGTCTTTTCTGAGTGCCCCAGATGGGTACTCTTGTTTCTGAAGGAAGCATTTGATATCGTGATACCAGGGTCTGTCGTCTATGACTGCTTCAATCATGAAGATGTAAGCGGGCCGTTCAAGGCGCATGATGTCGATCTTAGGTATGTCATTCCATCGACCTACACTAATTATGGAAGAGAGAGTGGCTAATGCATCAGCCATGTGATTCTCATCACGAGGGATATGATGAAAGTCGACTCTGTTGAAGAAGGGTAACAACCTTGTTGCATAGTCTTTGTAAGGAATCAATCCTGATTGGTATGTGTTCCAATCTCCTTTTATCTGATGGATAACCAAGGCTGAGTCACCGTATACGTCCAAGTTTTTGATCCTTAAATCAATCGCTTCTTCGAGACCTATGATACATGCTTCGTATTCGGCCTCGTCGTTCGTACATTTGAACGTAAGTCTGGCAGTGAAAGGAATGTGGGAACCCTGAGGGGTAACAATGATTGCCCCAATTCCATTTCCATAATGATTAACTGCTCCGTCAAAGATGAGTCCCCACTGGGAACCTGGTTCTGGCCCTTCACTGGGTAGCGGTTCATCGCAATCTTTCATTTTTAGATACATGACATCTTCGTCTGGGAAGTCAAACCCGATTGATTCTTGATCGTCAATCTGTTGATGAGCCAAATGATCGGCTAAAATACTTCCTTTAACGGCTTTCTGAGCGTGGTACTCTATGTCATATTCTGATAGTAACATCTGCCAACGGGCAATCCTTCCCGTGAGAGCAGGTTTTTCGAAAACGTACTTGATTGGATCCATTTCGGAGACCAACCAAGTAGTATGACGAATCATGTACTGGCGAAGACGTTTGGCTGCCCAAGCCAAAGTGCAACAAGTTTTCTCAAGCCTTGTGTACCGAGTCTCGCAGTCGGTGAATTTCTTGCTTAGATAGTAAATGGCAGACTCTTTCAGTTTAGTTTCGTCTTGTTGGCCAAGTACACATCCCATTGAGTCCTCTAGGACTGTGAGGTAAATGATCAGTGGTCTTCCTTCCACTAGAGGTGATAGAATCAGAGGATTCAACAGGTATTCCTTAATACTGTCGAAGGCGGTTTGGCAATCTTCTGACCAAACGCAATCCTGGTTCTTTTTCAATAACTTGAAAATCGGCGCACAAGTGGCGGTCATAAGGAATATGAATATGGAGATGTAGTTCAAACGTCCCAGGAATCCTCTGACTTGTTTTTCAGTTTTCGGAGAAGGCATTTCTTGAATGGCTTTGATCTTGTCAGGATCAACCTCAATTCCTTTCTGGCTGACGATGAACCCTAGCAGTTTCCCTGAACGGACACCGAAGGTGCACTTGTTGGGATTCAAGTGGAGCTTGAATTTTGTTAGACGTTCGAACAATTTTGACAGATGTTCAACGTGCTCATCCTCTGTTCTTGATTTTGCAATCAAATCATCGACATATACCTCAATTTCTTTGTGTATCATGTCATGAAACAGAGTAGTCATGGCCCTTTGATAGGTTGCCCCGGCGTTCTTCAAACCGAACGACATTACCTTGTAACAAAAGGTACCCCATGGGGTAATGAACGAAGTTTTCTCCATGTCTTTCGGCGCCATTTTGATCTGGTTATAGCCCGAGAATCCATCCATGAAGGAGAATACTTTGAACATTGCTGTGCTGTCAATCAACATGTCAATGTGTGGTAAAGGAAAGTCGTCCTTTGGACTTGCCTTGTTTAGATCTCTGTAATCAACACACATTCTGACCCTTCCGTCCTTTTTGGGAACGGGTACGATGTTGGCTAACCATTGAGGATATTCAGATGTAGCGAGGAAACCCGCGTCGATCTGTTTCTGTACCTCCTCCTTGATTTTGATGGCCATGTCCGGGTGAGTGCGTCTCAACCTTTGCTTTACTGGCGGACATTCCGATCTCAACGGTAAGTGATGTTCCACGATGCTGGTATTCAACCCTGGCATATCCTGATAGGACCAAGCGAACACATCGGGGAATTCTTTGAGAAGCTTTATCAAACTTTCTTTGACAGTTGGACTGAGCAGTGCTCCGATCCTGATTTCTTTTTTCTCTTTTTCTGAACCCAAGTTTACCATTTCCAACGGTTCTTTGTGAGGTTCAATGGACCTTTCCTCTTGTCTGAGTAGTCGGGAGATCTCTTCTGGAATTTAGTTGTCATTCTCTTCTTCAGCCTCGAATACCGGGAACTCAAAGTTGGGAGAAGGCATCGGATCGTATGTTTCAACGGGGTATAAAACAAGCAATCTGCATGACGTGATGATTCGTGTTTAGAAGAGATAGAGAAAATGCAAGTGTGTACAGTGTATTTATTTTACTGCTTGTTTTTATTATTGAATTGTTTTTTAGGATTACCATTTTCTGAAAAAGCAAAAAGGGAGAACAGCAATTAATGCGGAAATTACAGAACGACGTTATTTTATTAATGAACAAGTCGAATCTTGAAACTACAACCCTATAAAACAAAACTCTACCGCTTTGGGCAAAGCGAAGAGGGAAATTTATAGAAAACGAGCCCTATCAAAACATCTGTTTCACCTGGGCAGGGTGAAAGGTTAAAGATGGCAATTACTTTGACTGACGAACGACCTTCGAAACCTCGAAGGCAATCCATTAGCGGCGAACTCCTCCGTGAATCACAAAGTCTGGTACCTTCCTTGATTTGTCTTTAGAAATAACGCTGATTTCTGGTGGAGCAGGATCATTGGAATCTGTTTCCCAGGCAGAGTTGTCGTAGGAGGATTCCTCTGTTGCATTTTGCATAGCATTTGTGCTCTCAGCTGTATCTCCCCATCCAGTTGACTGGATATCTTTGAGCCTGATACAAGAGCTTTCAGGAGCGGTGTACTTGACCATGAAGTCAAATTTTCCACTTGGTTGTCCCAAGGTGTCCCACACTTCTTTGGAACTGGAGGAGTCATCCCTCTCGATGACGTTGACCTCAGGAAAAGCATAGTTGATGAATTCTAGTCCTGCAAACGTTGCGAATTCATCTTCATGTTGAGTAGTTTCCGAATGACCTGAGTGTTGATCCCATGACATGGCGGGGACACAGGTATTCTGTTCAATGATGGTCAGCTGAGTTTCATTACTCGGTTGACTTTCTGGCCCCAAGTTTCCTGGGTAAGGCTGCCACATTGGCAGACCATCCATCGGGCCATAGTAATTGCGATCAAAGTTTCCTTTCATCAGAGTGTCTTCCTCTAATGAATTTGGCGGAGCACGACATCCTTCTGGATCACAATCTCCGTAGATCATTTCGACATCTGATCTTGGTATAAATCTCGGACTTTCTGTAGGAAAGCCAAAAGGCATAGGCACCTCTTCCTGAGACATATAGCCGTCCTTGTTAAGGTAGGACTTCCATTCTTCATTCGTGTCAGAGGAATCATCTTTATTAATGGTATGTACCTCTTGAGTCACTGGTTGAAGGAAGCCTCCACTGTGGAAGAAATTTTGAAGGGGATGAAGACTTTCATCGTTGGCAGCTGTCTGGGTACAGGTTGCAGAAAAACCAAGACCCTTCTTTATTTTATTGTCAATAGGAATGACAAGCTGTCCCCATCCAGTTGTATTGGTACTCTTGACCGCTTTGATAGCATCGTTGTATGAAGAAATGGAAGTTCCTCCTTGGGATTGATTGTCCTTGCCGACTGACAGCGCTTGGAACTGCGTCCCAATAACCTCCTCGGTTTCTACACAAGTAGGTGATGATAAGTTACTCACGAGCAAGGCCTGTTCTCCACAGACTGTGACAAGTTGATCGTTCTTGATGAACTTTAGCTTTTGGTGGAGGGTTGAAGTAACCGCTCCAGCCTGGTGTATCCAAGGTCTTCCTAATAAACAACTGTATGTTGCCCGGATGTCCATGACCTGGAAAGTGACTTGGAAAGTGTGAGGACCGATAGTTATGGGAAGATCAAATTCGCCGATAACTATTTTTCTGGATCCGTCGAACGCTTTGACGACGACCTCGCTGGTTCTCATCGGAGGGCCTTTGAATGATAATTGCATCAAAGTGGACTTCAGCATAACATTCAGGGCTGACCCTGTGTCTACCAGTACGCTGGCTAAAGCATCATCCTGGTAGTTGACTGTGATATTGAGCGTCGTGTTATGACGGCGACCCTCTTCGGGTAATTCCTCATCACTAAATCCCAAGTTGTTGCAGGAAGTGATGTTTGAGACAATACTATTGAACTGTCTGATTGTTACATCCTGTTCCACAAAGGCTTGCTCCAAGACTTTCTGTAGAGCCTCCCTATGCGCTTCTGAACTGAGTAACAGTGATAATACCGAGATCTTTGAAGGAGTTTGTAACAGTTGATCAACAATGTTGTATTCGCTCCTTTGGATGAGCTTCAGCATCTCATCATTATTTTTCGAAAGGTCGGGATTACTGGATTGACCGACCGATGGATCGGGAGCTTCTGTCTGAAGTTCCTTTTCCTTGTTAAGTTCCCCAACCCCTCGGTTAAAGATTCTACCACTCCGTGTTACACGACTGATGTCTGCGATATTCACGATGGAGGGTAATGGAATTTCCTTTCCATTTTCAATGGTTGTTGCACCGTATTTGTAAGGGATAGCCTTAGTTGATTCGTACAGTGTTGGTCCCGGCAGATAGATGACTACGGGAGCCTTCTGATTTTTCTGACCATCATAAGTAATCTCGATCCGTTCCCGGTTGGGAACTTTAGATTCGTCAAGTAGAGGGATAATGGAAAAAACAGCCCTGGTCCAGTGATGACCAGAGATTGTGACAACATCCTCAACTTGATCGGCAAGGTAGTTCGGCGTCCAGTTGATGGGTCCAGAACCCGGATATGGACGAATCTCTCCACGATCCACCTGCCCCTGGAGAGCTGCTCGCACAAGGTAGCACCCTTGGTTACTTTCCGAACTGACGCTACAATGGTCATAATTGTGTGGTGGCACCTGGCCACGCCCACTTTGAATACAATGTAACCTCACTAGGTTAGCTTCCATTGATCGGACATCCTGACTCTGACGCCGAGTAGGATTCCTGTTACTGATACTAATTTGCTGAGTATCTTTATCCATATAAATTGGCATCCACCAGTGATTTAACAAGTGCTGAAGTGCCTCCTGGACGAGGGTACAACCTCGATCATTTTCGCAACCCGCTTTACAGCTGTGATAATTATGTGACACCAGGAATCCGAGCCGGACCTGTTCAGCATGTAACTCTACCAGGTTGGTATTCATCACGCAAATATCAAAGATCTGAACCATGTTGATCTGATAAGGGTTCCTATCATGATAGTCTTGGATCCATCCAAGATCCATCTGACGCTGGAGGGCCTCCTGTATGAAAGAGCATCCCTGTTTGTTTACCGAGCAGGTCAGACAAGAACTGTAATCATGCCGCGGCAGATTATGATGCTGGCTTTACCTTGAGTGCATTGCCACCAAGTTGACATTCATTGCACGGATATCGTGGTTCTGAATGACGTTAGAATTCGTGTAGACCATGTTAACTCCACGAACTCGGTGCTCTTGGATCCATCTGAGATCCATTTGTTCCTGTAGGGATGCTTGCACCACAGAACATCCTTGATTGTTTTTAGAGCAGACATCACATTGATGATAATTATGAGGTGGCACGTGGCCATATCCACTCTGTCTACAATGCATCTTGATCAAATTGGTCTTTAACAAGAGTACATCATGAATTTGATAGACATTGTTAGTTTCTCCTTCTATCAAATTGACTGCAGCCTTCTCGTGTTGAGGCAGCGGGTTCGTAAGAACATTAGTATTTGTATCCTTGAAGGATAAGACCCCGCTCCTAACAAGTTTTTGCACGTCGGATTTGAAATTGAGACAATTCTCAATGTTATGCCCTGGACTTCCTTGGTGGTAGGGGCAAGTTTGATCCACCTTAAACCAAAAATGTGGATTTTCCGATACCGTAAGAGGGGACTTAGTCTGGATGTGCCCCTTGGCCAGTAGTAATGGAAACAGCTCTACGTACGATACGGGTATAGGATCAAACCCTGGTGGCCGCGTTGTACGGTTGTTGTTGTATGGAGGATGAGCCTGCCGAAGAGGTTGTTGTGTCCTTTGTTGATTAGGTTGGCTCTGTGCAACCTGAGGTTGATACGTACGAATAGGCGCAGGGCTGATAGCAGGAGTTACAGCTGCTACCGGTTGGTACCGTCGCCTTTGCTTTCCGAGAGAGATATTCCCAATATCTTGCTCTTTTTTCTTAGGGAGAGCACTACCGTATCGTTTTGTACTACTCGATGATCCAGCGTCTTTTGCTAAACGTCCTTCCTGGACGGCTTCCTCAAGACGAACTCCCATACCCACCATCACGGTGAAATCATTGGGTGCACTGGCAACCATTCTATCATAGTAAAATGAGCTTAAGGTCTTTAAGAAGATCTTTGTCATCTCTTTTTCCTCAAGAGGTGGACAAATTTGAGTGGCGATTTCACGCCATCTCTGAGCGTACTCCTTAAAGGTTTCCTTGTCCTTTTGTTACATTGATCTGAGTTGATCTCTGTCTGGTGCCATGTCCAAATTGTATTTGTATTGTTGGACGAAGGCAGTACCAAGATCTCCGAATGTGCTAATCGTAGCACGGTTTAAACCCATGTACCATTTGAGTGCGGCACCGGTTAAACTATCCTGAAAGTAGTGAATCAGCAGGTCCTGATTCTCCGTCTGAGCTGACATTCGCCGAGCGTACATCACCAAGTGACTTTGAGGGCAAGAGTTACCCTTGTATTTTTCAAAGTCGGGCACTTGGAACTTGTGCGGAACTTTCACATTGGGGACCCGACAAAGGTCTGCGGCGTCCTTTCCAAATAGATCCTGACCGCGAATGGCTTGCAGTTACTTATGTATTTCCGAGAACTGTTCCTGGAACTCATCCATTCAGTCAAACATAGTTTCCTTTTTACCAGAAGGTATCTGTGGAATCTGTCCTTCCGGGACAGTGTGCACCACAGGGGGTGGTACCGTGACTACGGCAGTGAGTCTTGGCGTTTCCCGAAGTTTGTAACCTTCAGGAGTCTTCAATATGCCTCTGGCATCTTCGCTTTCCCGAAGTTTGTAACCTTCAGGACCAGCGGCATCTGTCGCGATTCCCTGACCTTCAGTGATCAGCAGAACATATCCTTCCGGGATATAGTTAACAGGCATGCCCCAAGGACGATCTTTCGGCATTTGATACCTAGGATCATACTTCTCCACTATGGGCGTTGAGGTGATCTCAGAGATCACAGTCCTTTGTAGCTGAGCTTCTGCCATGGCTTGCATGTCGTTACGAAGCTTTCTCATATCCTCTCTCAGAGCGTCGATCTCTTCTTTCAACTCTCTGTTTTCTTCCTCATGATCATCCATCTTTTTCTGACGATTGGCCCGAGTATTATACGAATGAGACAGTTTGACTCTAGAACCGAGACACAAACGTGAGATTCGTAGGTAAGAAGAATACGCGATGTGAGAATGATGAATGCAATGATTATATTAATTGTTTTTTGGTTTAATCAAAATAAACTTCGACAATTAGATTGCAAATATCAAACAGTGGGGAAACCCCTTTTTATTGAATTCAAAGGATTACAGAAATGGAAATACAGTAGATTACAAGGTGCGGAAACAGAAACCTAAGCTAATGGGTCCCGAGTCCTCTCTGAAGAGAAATCGGGTGCTGATTCTGGTACTTTCCCTTTCTTTGACCGGGGCTCTTGGGCCGTTGTCGGGTTGTCATTCCTTTGCCAAGTGAAAGGAGCGAGCAAATTCCTTTGGTCATCTTGATTCTCTACACCATGCTGCTCCAAAATTTCAATCAGAGCGTCCTTTTCTTTTAGTAATTGCTGTATTTTGATGCACTGTACGTCGAGGGTGCGGTACTTGTTCTTCCAAGACCTCCTCTACCGTTGAACTTTGTTGAGAGTAACCTGAAGTTTTTCAGTTTCCGTCATAAAGTACATGACAGATTCTCTCGGCGGAAAAATTCCGTGATGCGGATAAGGCATTTTTAGCTTGAGAGCTCTAGTTTGTACCCAATGGAGATAAGGCTCCACCGAGACACAGTCTGGTTTTCCTAGAGACTCCCGTCCTTTCTAATGAATGTATTTTCAAGCGTGCACTATTTCCATCTTTAGTGCTCTGTCGTTTTCTCCTTCTTTGAAGAAAAGACCTTCCAGATGAGCATTCAGCGGAATATGCCTCATCGGGTATCTAAATTGACGACGAACGAGAACTGGATGGTAGTTGATTCCTCCCTTAGTTCCTATAAGGGGTACGTTGGGGAAGTTTCCACAACAATCAATGATTCTGATTCTATCATAGATCCTATTACACCAATCTATATCAGAGTTGGTGAGAGACATGATTTTCTGCGACCAACGTAAGACACTCTTACAATCCCAAAAAGCAGCAGACTTGGGTAAGTGTGAGATAAACCATTTATAAAGCAGAGGTACACAGCATGTGATCTCCCCTCTGCTGTACAAATTTCCTAAGTGTACAGAATGATACGCATTTGCGAGCAAAGTCAACACAGGGTTTCCAATGAGAAAAACCTTAATGGAGTTGATATCGACGAAGTTATTGATGTTGGGAAACAAAAATAACCCGTAGGTGAGCAAGACAAAGATGCTTTCAAAAGCAGTCACGTTTCCTATACTAGCAAAATACAGGGCTTTCTTTGTCAAGAACTGGGTTGGCAAACCTTGTATGCCACCCTTGGTAGTCATGTGAGTCCTGACCTCAGACTCGTCCAAATGAATTGCTCTTACAATGGTCTGATTCTTTGGAATTTCTTCCAGTCCAGAAAATGGAGCCCGATCTGTAATGTGTAGATCAATCAGATGAGAATACTCCTCCAGCGTTGGTGCGAGCTGGTAATCCGGGAATGTGAAACAGTGATAAACCGGATCATAGAATTGAACGAGTGCGTCCATGATTCCCTCAATCACATGGACTCTTAACAGTGGTAGCAAACCTCCATGTTTGGCTCTGAAAGCCTCTTGGTTTGTGATCATCCCTGCTAACCTTCTCAAATCCCCTAG
This sequence comes from Lathyrus tuberosus, assembly GCA_022829125.1. NCBI lineage: Eukaryota > Viridiplantae > Streptophyta > Magnoliopsida > Fabales > Fabaceae > Lathyrus > Lathyrus tuberosus. Next base: position 1,387,301 of record JALAZF010000172.1, on the reverse strand, counting down.
CTTTGGAACCTTGAAGGTATACCTATGGGTTCTCCTTCTACCGAAATCCATTAGCACAATCCTTTTCTCTGATATTTGCAATCACAGTCTTAGTTTATTTTGAAAAACAGAAAGACTATAAGAGAGGATTTTTTTCTTGTTTTAATGTTTTTTTTAAATTAATGCATGAATGCAGCACACAAAAACATAGGAAAAACATGGGGTCAAAAGGGTCGTTGTCATGAAGTCAAGGCTCTACCCATCCCCAAAGGTTTATACTAGGGTGATTTTTGTACCTGTACTCATTATCATCAGCTCCTCCCAGGAAAGCAAAATAACAAGCGGATCGCCAGCGAGTTATAGAGCAATCTTAGAGTAAGTACCATTCACCGAGAATAGATCACCAGCTTCAAATGAGGGTAGTATCGCGTGACAACTATTTCCGATAGTTTCCGCACTACAAAAGGGTTTGGCTCCTCAGCTTCTCAGACATCACAATCGGCCCATTGTCTAGGTGAGAGAATGGGTTGCATTGGTCAGCCTCCACTGAGGTTGATGGTCTACCTCATCGCCATCACTTATCTTAAGTGTATACTCAATCTTTCCACATGCGGCATCACACGCATTCCCATTAGCAGAAAAATAAACAGGTATAGCAATTAGGAAAAGCAGTATATATATTTGTCCTAAACATCCTAGACCTTTAAAGCTATGAATCCTAAGTTCCTGACAGAAAATGGGTTCCCCGGCGGAAGCCCCAATCTGTGGTATTCACACAAGTGAAGAGAAAAAAGGTTAAGGGCCCCACGGTGGGCGCCACTTTTCTGTAGCGAGCGATTTTGGACGCGGTTCTTAAGCGCTGTCGCTCTCTGGGGTTAGTTTACTACAGTCTGATTCATTTTTTATCCTATTAAAGCTGATGAAGGAAGGGAAATAGATATCTCCAATTAACCCTGCTTGCATACTGAGTTTAAACAGCGGTCTGTTAGGTTACGGATGCGATCAATGTGGTGGGGCCTTTCTTGTGTTATTTTGATAGAATGACAGGTTTCTGGCGGGGAACAAGGATTAGGATGTTAGGACTGATGCTTTTTGATGAGAGTATGGGATTTTGGGTTTTTGTTTTGTGTTCTCACTAAGATCTTTTCTTTCGATCTTATGCCTATGTATTCCCGTTTACCGAAACAGGGAAATTAGAGCGTTCGTAGTTCCTCCTATTCTATGGGAGGAAATGGTTGTTTTGGTGTCTTGTTCAAAGCCCAAGACGTGAAGCGAAAGGTAGTTTGTATCTTGTTCAAAGCCCAAAATATGAAGCTAAAAGGGTTTGTCTTTAGAGAGAATTTGTCATCTCTAAAGAGGGTCTGTTTGTCACAACTGTTGGGTGACTGGTTATAAAGGAGGATTACTTTAACCGGGATACGCGGATCCTAGCAATGCCATAATTTCCTTTATAGGGGGTTTTAACCTGAAGGAGAAGACTTTAACTCAGTGTAGATCAATGATATCTTTCCTTAGGAATTTCTCATGCTAAAAGAGGGACAGTGGCATGGATGTAGATGATCAAGAGGCTTGCCGCTTACAGCAATTAGATGGAAGGGGTTGTTGATGTTTGTGTACTGTGAACGAGGCACAACTTTGATGCTAAAAGGTTGATTGGATCAACCAGTGGTTTTCTTATACAAAGCCTAAGAGGAGGCTAATATGTGTCTCGTACAAAGCCCGAGAGAGAGGCTAAAAGGTTTTGACTCGACGATGGAGTCTTTTGGTATCTCGTATAAAGCCCGAGATGGAGGCTATTTGACTCAACAAGAGAGTTTTTTGTATCTCGTACGAAGCCCGAGATGGAGGCTAAAATTTGTTTGGTTCAATAAGAACCTTTTTGTATCTCGTATAAAGCCCGAGATGGAGGCGAAAGGGGTGGTTGACTCAACGAGGGAGTCTCTTATGTGTCTCGTACAAAGCTCGAGAGAGAGGCTAAACGTTGTTTGACTCTGCTGGGGAGGATCATTGTACAAAGCCCAAGAGGAGGCTAGTAGACTGTTTCAGTTGAGTGACAGGTCCAGTATACTGATTTTGAAAGAGAAAATCAGTTCTTATATGAGCAACACTGTACTCAAGGATTTGATTCGAGGATCCGGGTTATTACTGTTCTTTAAGGAAGTGGGAAATCCGAAGGGTATTGAGACTGTCCGAGTCTACGGGTTTTCTTCCTATTTAACGAAGGGGTCACTTGAGAATGTCTTTGAGACTCAAGGAAATTAGATTGTCCAAGTCTACAGTTTCATCTTTCGTACTATGCTTTGAGAAACAGTAGTAGACTCTTTGAAAGGACTGTTCTATGCAGATGATTAAGTTCTGTTCCTATACCTCTAGGAGGTCGTCGGGACAATTTGTACGAAGCCCAAGAGGAGGCTGGAAACTTTTAAGAAGCCGAGCGGTCCTTGTATGAAGCCCAAGAGGAGGCTATCATTCCCGGATGAAGAATCATTATACGAAGCCTAAGAGGAGGCTGTGAATACTTCTAAGAAGCTGAGAGGTCCTTGTACTAAGCCCAAGAGGAGGCGAGGGTGCTTTTAGGAAGCCTGTGGGTCCTTGTACAATGCCCAAGAGGAGGCCGATGCTTTTAAGAAGCCGATGGGTCCCCAAACCCCGAGAAATTCAAGACATGCCATTCACCGAGAATTGATCAAGCCAGGAAAGTCTAAAAATTTGGAAGAAACTCAAGAGATGCCATTCACAGAGAAAAGATCATCTCTGGGGAGTAGAGTTTCTTGACAAGTGCTTTTAAGATGCCTGTGGGTCCCCAAACCCCGAAAAATTCAAGACATGCCATTCATCGAGAATAGATCAAGCCAGGAAAGTCCGAGAATTTGGAAGAAACTCAAGAGATGCCATTCACGGAGAAAAGATCATCTCTGGGGAATAGAGTTTCTTTGACAACTTCTACGAGTGACAGTCTATGAAAGGGTTCACCGAGAATGCTACCTTTCATATCTCCATATTGTTTAACCCCAAGAGAAGGGAAGACTGTGTCTGGTAATCCTATGGGGATCTAGTTTTGACTATTTAAGAGTGATCAACAGGCTTAATGCTAGACGTAGCTGCCGGGGAAACTCTAAATATCTATACTATTATTACACAGTTGATATGAGTTTATGAAAGAAGACTTACAGCGAAATAACCCCACAATACAGTTATATGTATATGAAAGCAGTAAATGAAAGCGTATAAACACTTACTCAGTTGTAGAGCTTCCATGCTGTTTGTTAGTTGTTCAACAAAGAAAGATTGAAAACAACAGTATATTCAAAATCAAAGGAGAAAGTGCTTTGAAAAAGAAAGATTTGGGGCTTACAGCTCAAGGAGAGGCCCAGGGTTTTATCAGTGAGCGCACTGTTTGAATTTGTACAGAGGGACTTATACAAGTGACTGAGGCCCAAAGATTGTTTTCTGTACAAAGGGATGGGTCTTACACTCTCTCAAGAGGCCCAAAAAGTTTTAAAAGAGTGAGAGTGGGGCTTATAACACGGGGGTAGGCCCAGTTTGTTTTTCCGTTTAAAAATGGCGATCGCGCCGAGGTTTTCTTTTAACGCAGAGGGACTTATACAATAAATGAGGCCCAAAATGTTTTGGTTAAAAGGGGATTGGGTCTTACACTCTATTAGAGGCCCAAAATTTTTGAATGGGTCTTATAGCTCGAGGAGAGACCCAATGTTATTTTTAAACTGGCGACGATCGCGTCGTTTATTTAAAAATGTACAGAGGGACTTATACAACGAATGAGGCCCAAAAAGGTTTCTGTACAAGGGGGTTGGGTCTTACACTCTAATAGAGGCCCAAAAGGTTTAAGAAAAGAAATGTGTCTTACTACTCGAGGGTAGGCCCAAGGTTTTTTGGTTTTGAAAAGGCGACGATCGCGCCGTTTGTTTTTGACGGTATCGGGACTTATACAATATACTAAGGCCCAAAAATGATTTGGTCAAAAAAAGGATTGGGTCTTACACTCTATTAGAGGCCCAAAGTGTTTTGAAAATGATTTATGAGGGTTGAATTAATCCAAAACCCTAATTTGTTTTCAAAAATGTATTTAATTGAATAAAAATTCAATTAAAATGATCAAAAGTGTTTAACATATGGAAAACACATTTTGATCTTGGATTAATGCTTCAAAAATTAAGTATTGACCTACAAAATAATTAGAAAGCATTAAAAGTTGCAAAATCAAGGTGGAAAAAATATTATAAATGCCAAAAACAATTAAAACATTAATTCTTTGCAAAAATATCAATTATATAAAATAAATAATATTTTTGGGATTTTTTGGGAAAATAAAATATTTTAACATTTTTGTGAATTATTAAAAAAAGAATCAACTCAAAATCATTAAAACTCAGAGAGAAATTAATTTTTGAATAAATTAAATAAAATCACAAAATTCAAATATTCAAATATTGGAAAATGGCGCCAAGAACAAAGTCAAGAACACGCGCGTTTTTCAGTTTTGCCCAGATTTGCATTTTCTCTCCAATCTCACTGAATACCTAATCATATCATGTAATCCACATACCAATCAACTCGTTTCAACCTCACGATCATGTCTATGGTATTTAATTTCATTTAAATTAAACATATAATAAGAAATCATGAAAAATCCTTAAGAACCCTAATTTCTGCATGAAGGCTAGGATTTTTGATACACGATTCAAACAATGCAATTAATTGAGGGGAAACATTCCATGCATGATTATGAACATATGGCCAAATTATTGTGCAGCAAAAATTGCATGGATCATAGAGTTAGAAGAACTCATGCTTACCACTTGCAGCTGGTGATCGTGATTTGTGTTGGAGGTGTTACAGCTAGGTTCCAATGATCTGGATAGCTTCCCTAGGTGCCATGGAGTGTGTATGGATGCTTGGAATGGATTAAAATGGTTTGGTGTTGAAGATGGTACCTCAACTGCAAAACTGTCAAGAACTTGAGCAATTGGCTGGTGATTTCGTGAAATCTGTGTTCCAGATGTTATGTGAGTGCTTGGATCACTTCTATATGATGTATATGAGGTGTGTGTGTGATTGGTTTGATTGGAAAAGCTTTCAAACTCAAAACCCGATAGTGACTTGCCTTAGAAGGCAAAATTGGAGTGAAAGAAGAGATTTTAAGGAAAGCATCTGTTTGATGGCTTTGGTGTACTGAAACTGATCACAATTGAGCTCTATTTATAGTAGAGCAAGTTTGTTTTGCAAGGAATATTGAATGGCAACTGCTGAGTAGGTTTGGCCAATGTTGGCAAATGAAAATCCAAGTCTCCTCTAGCCATTGACTAGAGGTTAGGGCACAGGCTGCTGGTTCCCTTGGTCTTGGATAAGTCTTGACTGAATTCAGTTGAGAATGGCTCAGTCCATTCCACCTTGATGCTTCCATTGAATGCTCCAATCCAAAATTGGAGTCTTGTCCCTATTTTGGCAATTCTAGATTCAACATGCTATTTCTTGTTCCAAAGACTTTGGAGGCTTGGCTCAGTGATTGTCCCCTTTATATTCAATCCTCAAAGGTGTCTAAGTGGATAGGAGTGTTTGGATTTGAAAAATTATGGAAAATCGAGCAAAAATGCAAATTCTGCCTTGCCTTGACAGATTTCAACAAGGCAACTTGCCAATGTCATATCTCATGACTCAAATTGAATTTGGTTATGTTCTTGGCCATTTTGGAAAGCTCTTACATGATACAACGACTGTTTGAACATGTTTGGTTTTGATCTCTTTTGAATCCAAGTGAAAAATCCCCCTACATTTGGCAAAAAGTAAGGTAAAATCTGACTTAGTGAAATTTTCACTAAGTGTTGGAACAAAGTGACTTTTCTTGATTTTGATCACTCCATAACTCAAAATCCATGAGGAATTTGGACATAGGTCAGTATGAAGCTTTTGTAGAGGGAATTGTGATCTACAAATCAAGCTTTGGATGGGGAACAATGGCCTTGTGGTTTAGGAGTTATGGTCCTCCAAAGTTGGCACATTAGTGTCACTTTTTCCATAACTTATAAATTTTTCTAAGTTTTTATGGTTACCCCTTTTACAAGTTATCCCACTTTCTTTGATTTTTCTTGATGAATGATGATTCAAATCATACATTAACATCATTTTAGGGCTAAAAATCCATTTTGGTGAAAAATCTCAAAAAGTCAAAGTTGACTTTTGTGCACAGTTGACTTTTTATCAGATGAATTCCAAACTGTGCAATTCTTCATGAAATCATGTCCTTGACCTAAATCAAACTTGATAGACATGTTCCATGGGTGTCATAGGGTATATTGAATCATGTCTTAGGGTTTGGAAGCATGTCCTGGTCAAAAGTCAAAGTTACAGTTGACTTTCCTCGCGAAACCCTAATTGTGGTGCAAATGAAATTGAAACTTGTTGCTCAAGCTTCTTGGATTAATCCATTGTTGAAAATGGATCAATATGGTATATTAAAGACCCTCAAATCATGTCTTGAGGTCTTGGCTTATGATTTGTCCCAAAAGTCAACTTAGGGGTGAATTAGGTCAAGAAACCCTAATTCCTGATTTTTGAAGAACGCATCCCCTGAGGCAAAATTGACTTGATGGTTGGGTTTATGAGGTTCCATGAAGTATATTAGGTTATGTTTTGGATCATTGCCTTGTGCCTAGATGAAAAATTTCCATCTGGAGGCCCTGGTCGACCAAAACCCTAATTTGGTGACACTGTCGATCTTGAGACTTAATCCACCTAGAAGGGAGCAGTCTTGTGCTTAATCCTTGAAGTGGGAGTCCTTTTGATCCATTGTGGATATGTTATAGGCTAGACAAGTTGAAGATCATGTTGTTTCTTGATTGATACTTTGTCTAAGTACTAAGAGAGGGCTTGAAACCCTAATTTTGATTGTAGTGGATGCTCACCCATCTTTGGGGAGACTGATGAAGTATGATGGTTCCTCTATATTGTGATGATGATTTTCACAATGATGGGAAATCTTAGTGGTCAAAATTTGGGGTATGACAATACCCTCATCATTAAGTTCTTCCGTTAAAGGAATCTGTCCTTTATTTTATGTCAGATATGGAAAAGCTTTAGGTCACTCTCAACAAAGTTCAACGGGAAAGCAAATCTTGGAAGAACAAGTACCGCATTCTCAATGTGGAGTGTACCAAAATACAATAACCGTTAAAAGAAAAAGATTCTCTGATCGAGATTTTAGAGCAACATGCTGTAGAAAATCAAGAAGACCAAAGAAACTTGTTCGCTCCTTTCACTTGGCAAAGGAATGATAACCCGACAACGGCTCAAGAGCCCCGGTCAAAGAAAAGGAAAATTACTGTATTTCCATTTCCGCAATCTTTGAATACAATAAAATGGGGTTTCCCCACTGTGTGATATTTGCAATCCAATTGTTAAAGTTTCTTTTGATTAAACAAAAAAATTAATCAATATAATTATTGCATATCATTCATCATTCTTGCATAACGCATTCTTCTCACCTTCGAATCTCACGTTTGTGTCTCGATTCTAGCGTCAAACTGTCTCATTCGTACAATACTCGGGCCAATCGACAAAAGAAAATGGATGATCTCGAGAAAGAGAACGGAGAGCTGAGAGAAGAAATCGACGCTCTAAAAGAAGATCTGAGGAAACTTCACAATGACATGCAATCTCTGGCAACAGCTCTGAGGCAACAACAACGGACTGTGATCTCGGAGATCGCATCTACGCCCATAGTGGAGACGTATGATCCTCGGTACAACATGCCTAAATATCGTCCCTGGGGCATGCAACTCAACTATATCCTGGAAGGATATATTCTGCCGATCACGGAAGATCCGAAAACTGCAGCAGGAACCGCTGGGCCTGAAGGTTACAAACTTCAGGAAAGCGAAGATGCAAGGGGCATAACAATAACTCCTGAAGGTTACAAACTTCGGGATAGGGAAGCACCAAGAGTCACTGCTGTAATGACTATACCACCACCCATGGTACACACTGTCCCAGAAGGACAAATTCCACAGATACCTTCTGGTGGAAATGAAAGTATGTACGGTAGAATGAATGAGTTCCAGGAGCAATTCTTGGAGATGCAGAAGGAACTGCATGCCATTCGCGGTCAGGACGCCACGGACCTTTGTTTGATCCCCAATGTGAAAATTCTGCACAAATTCAAGGTGCCCGAATTTGAGAAATACAAGGGCAACTCTTGCCCTCATAGTGATTTGGTGATGTACGCTCGAAATATATCAACTCAGACGGAGAATCAATAGCTACTGATCCATTACTTCCAGGATAGTTTAACCGGTGCCGCACTCAAATGGTACATGGGTTTAAACTACACTAAGATCGTCACTTTCAGAGATCTTGGCGCTGCCTTCGTTCAGCAGTATAAGTATAACCTGGACATGGCACCAGACCGAGATCAACTCAGAGCAATGTCACAGAAGGACAAGGAAACCTTTAAGGAATATGCTCAGAGATGGTGTGAAATTGCCACCCAGATTTGTCCACCTCTTGAGGAAAAAGAGATGACAAAAATCTTTTTGAAAACCTTGAGTTCATTTTACTACGGCCGAATGGTCGCTAGTGTGCCCAACAACTTTACTGAAATGGTGAGCATGGGAGTCCGTCTTGAGGAATCAGTCCGAGAAGGACGTCTGGTCAAAGACGCGGGACCATCAAGTAGCACCAAAAGATACGGTAGTACTTTCCCTAAGAAAAAAGAGCAAGATATTGGTAATATCTCTCTCGGAAAGCAAAGGCGACGGTACCAACCAGTAGCAACTGTAACTCCTGCTATCAACCCTACGCCAGCTCTTACGTATCAACCTCAGGTTGCTTAAAGCCAACCGAATTAACAACAATATCAGCAAAGGACATAACAGCCTCTTCAGCAGGCTCGTCCTCAGTACAACAACAACCGTACAACACGACCACCAGGGTTCGACCCTATACCGATGTTGTACGCATAACTGCTTCCACTATTACTGGTCAAGGGGCACGTCTAAACCAGGTCTCCTCTTACAGTACCAGAGAACCCTCCTTTTTGGTTCAAAGTAGATCAGATTTGCCTTTACCATTAAGGAGGACAGGGGCATAACATAGAAAATCGTCTCAGCTTCAAATCCAATGTGCAAAAGCTTGTCAGGAGCGGGGTCTTATCCTTCAAGGATACAAATCCAAATGTTCAGATGAACCTGTTGCCTCAACACGAGAAAGCTGCCATAAATTTGATAGAAGAAGAGTTTAATCATAGCTATCAAATTCGCGATGTAGTCTTACTAGGAACTAACCTAGTTAAGATGCATTGGAGACAGAGCGGATACGGGCATGTACCATTTCACAATTATCACCAGTGTGATATCTTCTATAAAAACAATCAAGGATGTTCTGTGGTGCAATCAGCTCTACAGGAACAGATGGATCTCGGATGGATCCAAGATCACCGAATCTGTGAGGTCAACATGACTTATACAAATTCCAACATCATTCAAAACCACGACATCCGTGCGATGAATGTGAATTTGGTGGCAATGAACTCAAGGCAAAGCCAACATCATGATCTGCCACGGCACAATTATGATTCCTGTCTGATCTGCTCGGTAAACAATCAGGGATGCTTTTTTGTACAAGAGGCCCTCCAGCGGCAGATGGATCTTGGATGGATTCAGGATTACCATGATAGAAGTCATTATCAAGTTAATATGATTCAAATCTTCGATATTCGCTTGATGAATACTAGCTTGGTGGAATTACACGCTACACAAGTCCAGCTAAGTTTTCTGACTTCACATGATTATCAGAGCTGTAAAGTATGTCGTGAGAGTGACCAAGGGTGTGATCTCGTTCAAAGAACGCTGCAACACTTGTTGAACCACTGGTGGCTTCCGATCTATCTAGATGAAGACACACAATAAGTCAGTATGATTAACGAGAACCCTACTAGGCATCAAAGTCAGGATGTTTGATCAATGGAAACAGATTTAGTGAGGTTACACTGCGTACAGAGCGGACGTGGCCGAGTGCCACCACATAACTATGAGCGCTGTAGAGTTTGTTAGGAGGATAACCAAGGATGCTACCTCATGCGAGCAGCCCTTCAAAGTCAGTTGGACCACAAAGAGATTCAACCAAGCTCAAGCTCTGGGCCGGTTAATATAATATCAAACTATCGAGACAAAGAAGTTGTCATGATCCCTAAACGAGAAGCGGCCAAAGATGTATGCGCCATAATTACTTTACTCCATGAATCAAGAGTTCCTCTTGATAGTGGAAGGATTCTCAACCTCGAACCAATTGAGGCCGGCTACGATGGTCAGAAAAATCAAAAGGCTCCTGTAGTTATCTATCTGCCGGGACCAGTACCGTACAAATCTGATAAGGCAATCCCTTACAAATATGGTTCAACGATAATTGAGAATGGAAAGGAAACTCCACTACCCTCCGTCGTGAATATTGCAGACATCAGTCGAGTGACACGGAGCGGTCAAATCTCAACCGAGGAGTTGGAGAACCCAACAAAGAGAAGGAACCTCAAATAGAAGTTCCTAATTAACCAGTCGGTCAATTCAGTGATCCCGGCCTTTCAAAGAACAACGAAGAGATGCTGAAGCTCATCCAAAAGAGTGAGTACAACATAGTAGATCAGCTGTTGCAAACTCCTTAAAAAATCTCTGTGTTATCTCTTTACTCAGTTCCGAAGCTCACAAGGAGGCTCTATAGAAAGTCTTAGAGCAGGCCTTTATGGAACAAGATGTAACGATAAGACAATTCGACAACATCATCTCCAACATCACTTCCTGCAATAACTTAGGGTTCAGTGATGAGGAATTGCCGGAATAAGGCAAAAGTCACAACATGGCGCTTAACATTACAGTCAATTTCCAGGACGATGCTTTAGCCAGTGTACTGGTAGATATCGGATCAGCTCTGAATGTTATGCCAAAGTCTACTTTAATGCGACTATCATTTCAAGGATCTCCGATGAGAGGGAGTGAGGTCATCGTCAAAGCATTTGAAGGGTCCCAAAAAACAGTTATCGGCGAAGTCGATCTTCCCATAACTATCGGTCCTCACACTTTCCAAGTCACTTTCCAGGTCATGGACATCCGAGCAGCATACAACTGTTTGTTAGGAAGCCTTTGGATACACGAGGCTGGGGCAGTCACTTCGACACTTCACCAGAAGCTGAAGTTCAGCAAGAATGACCAACTAGTCACAGTTTGTGGAGAGCAAGCCTTGATCGTGAGCAACTTATCGTCGTCCACTTGTGTAGAACCAGAGGAGGTTGTTGGAACCCAGTTCCAAGCACTTTCGGTGAGCAATGACAACCAATCAACAAAGGGAACATCAATTTCCTCGTACAAAGATGCTCTCGAAATGATCAAGAGTAATAAAGCAAAAGGATGGGGACAACTTGTCATTCCTACGGATAACAAGACAAAGAAAGGTCTTGGTTTTTCCTCAACCTGTACCCAGACTGCTACTAACGATGAAAGTTTTCATCCCATTTAGGACTTCTTCCACAATGGAGGTTTCCTTCACCCAGTATCTCAAGAAGTACATACTATCAACAAGGGTGATTCCTCCGATACAGATGAAGAGTGGAAGTCCTACCTCAACGAGGACGGTTATATGTCTCAAGACGAAACGCCTACGCCATTTTACTTTCCCATGCAAAGTCCAAGATATATACCAAGATCAGATGTCAAAATGATATACGGAGATTGTGATCCTGAGGGATGCCATGCTCCGCCAAACTCATTAGAGGAGGACACTCTGATGAAAGGCAACTTTAACCACGACTATTATGGCCCAATGGATGGCCTACCTATCTGGCAACCATACCCGGGAGACTTGGGGCAAAAGAATCAGCCCAACGACGCTTATCAAATGAGCATCATTGAAAAGAATACCTGCATCCCCACCATGTCATGGTATCCACACTCATGGCATTCAGAAAATACCCAGCACGACGATAAATTTGAAAAGATTGCAGGGCTAGAGTTCATTAACTATGCTTTCCCTGAGGTCAACGTCATCGAAAGGGATGACTCCTCCAGTTCCAAAGAAGTGTGGGACACCTTAGGACTGGCGCTCCCGAAAGATTCGCATCCAACGGTACAAAAGCGAGAGTGGTGCAGAAGAACACAGAGTCGCCAGCAATGTGTATTTATCCCGAGAGAGGGAAAGGAAACACTGCATAAACCTGAGGGAAGGGAAATAACATGGTCTCACGACCAAGAGAAACGGGTACGGGAGTCGGTTACGCGAAGGGAAGATGTTAGCACCCAACACGTCCATCGTACTCGATGGGATCCATGCTTGTTGTCTGCATCAAAGGGTGTCGTCGTCTGGAGCTCCACTGCTACTGACCGGAGAAGAAACGAGAACGGAAAGAACAGAGAAACGAAGAAGAAAAGAAAAAAGAAGTGACTCGATAGGACGTTATAGTTGTCCTAGGCCTACGTACTCCCTCAGTGCAATGGGAAAGTCAGAGTCAACGTAGTTCGGACGGGAACTGTGGGGAAGGTTGCTCGCCAAGACAATCACTGTCTTGTGCCTACATATCCTCAATCGGACGAGAGAGAGGAATCAGAGCTAATGTAGTTCGTGGGTACGACCACGGATGGGTAAGTGTTTTTTACGTGAGCGACGAGCTCTTTTCTAAAAAAAAAGAAGTTTGAAACCCAACAATCCCGAAGGATAAAAATATTTGAATTTGTTTTGTGTTTTTTAGACATAAGTATTTTAAGTTAGTTCATAACTTGCATTGCACCCAAGTCTATGACATTGGAACGAATACTTCGTGTATCGTCCCCAACAGGACGTACACTAGGTACCCTTGAAGAATGAAGGGAAACCCCTCACTCCTCACTTCCCACGTTTAAGGCTCATGCGCAATACACTTTATCTTTATTAGGTGTTTTCAAGAAGTTTTGAGATGAGAAGAGAAAAGACACAAAGGAAACTCTCAAGGGAAACTAAGAGTCCTAATGTTATCATGCATGGGTAACCTAGGGTTAGTGAGGTTTATGAGAGACGACTACCTAAAACCTAATGCTAATCCTACTCCAAGCTTAATCAAAAATTAAGTTGGACTAGGTAGCTCTAAAGGGAGAGAATCCAAGACTTAAACAAGTCTTGAGATCCATGGGAGAAAGAGAGTGAAAGAGAAGAATGAGAAAGAGAAGGAGAAGATGAGATACAATAAATGGAAGTAAGCACATCACATCATAAATGTCCAACTCAAATCATCAAAAATGTTTCAAAGATCAATGAAAAACAATTCAAGTAAGCATGCAAAGATAAACATGAAAAAAAGGCAAGCATACTTGTATGAAATGCACAATTAAGCACCATTGAACTTCATATCAAAATGAAATGAGAAAAACAAGATGAAGATGAAAACAATTCAGAACCAAGCTCATATTATCATCAACAATTCTCATGTGCAAAAGTGATTCATATCATGAAGCATTATGATCCAAAGAAGTTACAAAGCAAATGGTAATGATGTTTATCATACAATTCAAACCAAATGCATTCAACTATGCTCAAGTGAAATGAAAACCAAGTAAGAAGCTCAAGAGGCAGTAGCATATGCATCAATATCATACCAAACCAAACTTAAGTCATACAAGGTAAATTATCAAGCAACACCTTCAAGACATGCACCAAAATAATCTACAAATGGAAACTCAAAGTTCAATTACTTAACACAAACCAAACATGATTCAAACATGATCCACAAATGGCAAAATTTGGTCACAAGGGACCTCAACCAGGGTTAAACATCATATCAAAAGAACATACAAAGAATCAAGAAGAAACTCAAGAAAATAGGCATGGCAAGTCAACTTGTGTAAAGAGATGTCAAGATATAATCATGCATAAGTCATTTAAGCACCAATAAACAATCATATATAAAATGACATTCAAAAATTGTGAAATTAAAACTCAAATGACCTAAGTCAGATGCCAATCACATGTCAAAAGATCACACCGAAATTCAAAGTTTAAGTACCTCAAACAATTGAGCAAAGATCACATAAGAAACATGACACAATATGCAAAAGAGAGGGACTAAAATGAAATATGAAATGAGTTTAAAAATATGAGAAAACTATTTTTAAGAACATCAACATGTCCTCTAACAAATGCAAAAGGAATGAGATGCAAATCATGTATAGATGATGAGAACAAAAATCAACAAGGCAGGGTGTGCATAAGTGAAGCAATCCAAAAAGAAATTAATTAAAAAATTAATTCAGATGCACAAAATAAAATAAAAATGGAAAATAAAATTTTCCAAAATTTTATAAAACCCTAAATATGATTCATGAATTTTTTCATAATTTTTGGATGCTTAAAACTATTTTTAAAAATTAAAATGCAAAACAATTAAATGAAATGAAAAAAAAAAGAATAAAAGAAACCCAGGGGGTGCAACCAGCAATAAAATCACGTTCAAAACCAAACTGGGCTCAAGGGGGAGGTGTGGATATCAAGCCCAAGTCAAAAGACCCATCAGCGAAGTCAACACACCCCACATAGAACTTAGTCAACAAACAGGACTCACACAAGCCATCTGATTGATCCAACGCATGATATCAAGTCAAACAAATGCAAGGTAAACAAGATCAGTGGTCAGGATCGTATGCGCATGGCAATAATCATGGGAGGACACACAATAATCATAATATGGACCACATACACACCCACGTGACAAGAAGGTGATAAATTTAATGTGCTGGCATTATCATAGCCTTCAGATCAATCTAACGTGCATCATCCAGTCAACAAAACAAAGAGCAGTCAAGATGTGTGGCCAAGATTTGGGGTTCATGATAATTAACATGGAGTGTAAACACAAACATTAGTTAAACTCATAATGAAATTTAATGCGTTGGCACACTTATGACCATCAGATCAAAAGATCCAACGGTCCAGACATCATCACCTTCATTGAATCTTCAGTTCACCTGAAAGTGAACCAGACGCCGGAGCCCTAGCTCCGGTCGTCTTCTCGGGTGGCTCCCACGGTGGAGTTTCACAAAATTTCCCAGAAATCAAACATGAGCATACTATCTTGACCAGAATTCAACAAGGATTCCATATATCATATTCATTTCATTAAACAACAAACACACAGTGCAAATCGAAGGAAAACATAAATGGATATAAAACTTCAACTCTAAAATACACACATGTTACACGTCCAAAATCAATTTTAAACACACCAGCACACTCCGTGAACCTCATAGATCATTATGCACATAAAAAAAAAAAGTTCTAAGAGCATGGATAGTAAGCTTACCTGAGATCTGTAGAGCTTGAAATTCACCAAGAACTCCTTCCAAAAGCTGCAGATCTTCCTCTTTTGAGATCTATTTGCAAAATAAATGCAAATAGAGACTTGAATCTGGCTAGATCTGGGATTTTGAACTTGAACCCTCTTAAAATCAACTTGATGAAAACCTTGCTCAGAGCTTCAAATGATGGATGATTCTTGTTCTAAGGAGTGTGCTGATCACAAATATGGAAAGAAATCTCACTGAAACCCTAGGAGGAAGGAGTTTCGAAGGAGAGAAAATTTGGAGTGAAGAATGAATTCTGAGCAGAAATGAGTGCATGACCTAACTTTGTGCGTGTGAGTTAGCTTATATACACCTCATTAGACCTCTGATCACAATTAAAACTTGATTAATCCCTTGGTTAATGAAATTGGATGGTTTATGCCAAAATGCACTTTGTGATGCCACCACTAATCCACACGTGCAAAGGCCACCAAATAAGCATGATTCACTCACATTTCTTCTGCTGATCACAAATGAATTGTACTTGGGCTTTGTGGGTGCTTGGTTTGTGAGTTTTGATCCATCTTGTAAAAATGCATTTTATGAAATAAGTTAGAAACATGGCACGATTTCACTTGGTTCAAGGGTCAAAAATGATCCTCGTGAAGTGTACTTGGATGTTGTAATGTGACTTGAAGCATTATAGGTCATTACAAGTCATTTTGAACCAAAATGCCAAAGGTGGAAAAAATGAACCATGTGAAAACCTTAAAAACCAACCTTGAGTCTTTTGATCATAACTTGAGAACCACAAATGATATGGAGGCAAACTAGTACTTTTTAGAAATGGGAGAGAAAGATATTCAACTTTCATGTTGGAGGAAAATTCATTTGAAGCTTCCTTGATGATGAAAAGTCAAGTTTAATGTGGTGGAAAAACTCCCAAAAATGGAAAGTTTCAAATTATAGGTCATTTCCAAATTTAGTAACTTTTGCACAAACTCTTGATTCTTGAAGAATGATGTCATCCATGCTATTCCTTGACCAAATAAAGGTACATGGACTTGGGAAACATGATTTGGACCCTTGAAAACCCATGGCTGACTTTCCTTTTGAACTGTTGACTTTTGCTTACTTCACAAGTAACTGATCCACTGAACATCTTCCACAATGAATCACTAGCCAAGTCTTTCCTCCATGAGTACTTGTAAGCATGTAGAACCTCATGAGAATGTATTTGAATAAGTAAAACCCATCAAGAAGCCTTTTGGAACCAAAACCCTAATTTGGACCATCTGATTAGGAGAGTGTGGTTCACTTGAAATCTCTTGCCAATCTTGATCTTATGAGGATATGATGAACCCCTCAAACCCACTTGAGGCTTGAGACTCCTTTGAAATGAACCAAGTACCTTGATCCCATGTTAAGAACCAATGCTATGCACAAATGCTAATGCAAGAAATGCAAAGAAACAAAAGCCAGTTAGCTAAAAGCAAGAAGGCAAATTTTGGGGTGTTACAGCTGCCCCTATTCAATCAACTTGGTCCTGAAGGTATGATAGCAACGGCTGTCATGCGTTCAAAGGATTCACGGAGATTGAATACCAAAAGAAACCTGAAATTTGCAATCCTCAAAGGAGGGACGACTCCACTGGGGAACAAGCAATAAATGCTGCACCGTCACAACACGTACGAGTGTTGGAAACCAATACAAACAATGTGTTGAAATGTCATGAAATAAACACAAATGAGTGTTAGCTATGCTGGGAATAAACACTGACGGGTGTTAAGAAATCAAAGATATTACGGATGGGTATCGAAAAGATACACGGACGGGTGTAAAAGGGGTTCAATACGGACGAGTATCGAAAAGGTACACGGACGGGTGTAAAAGGGTTCAATACGGATGGGTATCGAAAAATACACGGACGGGTGTAAAGAGTTTCAATACGGGCGAGTATCAAAAAGGTACACGGACGGGTGCAAAAGGGTTTTAATACGGACGGGTATCGAAAAGATACACGGACGGGTGTAAAAAGATATCAATACGGACGGGTATCGAAAAGGTACACGGACAGGTGTAATAAAGTTCAATATGGATGAGTATCAAAAAGGTACACGGACGGGTGCAAAAGGGTTTCAATACGGACGGGTATCGAAAAGATACACGGACGGGTGTAAAAAGATATCAATACGGACGGGTATCAAAAAGGTACACGGACGGGTGTAATAAAGTTCAATACGGACGAGTATCAAAAAGGTGCACGGACGGGTGTAAAGCAACACGGACGAGTGTCATCAAAAGGTCAATACGGACGGGTATTGAAATCAAAGGTTCAAACACGGATGGGTGCTGAAGGAAACACGGACGAGTGTCTAACGGTAAAAACCTTGAGGGAATAAACCAAAGGACCACCTGGACGAAAGGGTAAAAAGAGATCACGGGTTCACGATCCTGGCAAACAACTCTGCAAGGGAATGTCAAATATTGCTTTGAATGACTAAACCCAACACTTGTGGAATAAAGTCGAATGATAGCTCCTGAAACCCGATTTTCCTGACAAAGAACACCCAAACCTGGCTTATGCTTCGGATGCATATGTTTGAATTTTGCCGTAATGCTCCACACGAAGTGGAAATGCTACGCATTTAGGAGGATGACATGCGAAAAATGCTTATGCAATGCAAAAAGGCCGTCCCAGTGAAATAAACGCTGAGAACAGAAGCAGCTCCACCGAGGACGACAACTACATTGTCATCAAACCAAAGAACATGCTGAGGAAAACTTCACCCTGCCAGGGAAGATCACAATCACCAATTCTGCTGGAGATGGCCGAAACTCCGAGAGAATGCCCACTCTGTTGGGGAATATCAAGATCAATAATTCTGCTGGAGATGGACGAAACTCCAAGAGAATACCCACTCAGCTGGGGAGAGAGATGAATACTGAAGATGGCAACTCCTCCGTCGGGGATCACCAAATACTTCAAAACTTGGATTTGATGCCTGCCAAAAACGATTGGACTTAAGACCTGCTGGGGATACTATTCACCACTAGACTTTGCTTAGGGATACGAGCATCTTTATCCTGCTGAAGAGTACTAATCATCATCAGCACATCTGCTTGGAAAATAGTAGTTGTCATCATCCACTCTGCTAGGGGATGAACACATGCTTCCTGACTAGCTGAGGAAAAAAACGACTGCCCCATATTCTGTGGGGAAACACCTTCTGCAGGAGAGGCTGTAAAAATAGCAACTTCTGGCTACCTGCTGAGGAAAGATGAGCCAAATCACAACTCTGGCTGGGGGAAAACCTCTTATATCCTGCTGAGGGGGACAATCCTTAACGACTCCGCTTGGGGAATTACTTCTTTATACTCTATTGAGGAAGACGATCCTTGATACTCTGATGGGGAAGAGTAATAAATTGCTGAGGACGATCAGACTTCAAAGTTGGGGAGAGCTCTACTGGAGAGGTACACCTGTCATCCTACAAAACCAACAGAAAGGTCTACGTGCAAAAATGATTACTTTGATTATCATCATAGTGACTGTCGCCTAAGCAATTGCCACTGTTTTCCAACTTGTTTCACAAAGCTCAACATTTTAGCATGTAATGTTTATAAAAAATATCGAACATTTTCACAAACAAAATAGGTAAAACAAAAAAAAACAAAAGCTCTTTGACTGAAATGCAAATTTTATTGAATGATCAGCCTGTAAATAGGCATTTACATATGGAAGCAATTCCTGAAAAGAGGTAATTGCGCAAAAAGTAAAAGAAAATACACATGTCGACAATGTGGGGAACAGACATCCACCATGACTCAACTCAGCTATAACCCATATGACTTATTTATCCGCAGATATTTTGGCCTTTGAAGATGACTGACTGGACTGATTCATTTCCTTCGAATTTTCCAAGTGTGAATAGTGATCACAGATCGAACGCGGATCGTAGTCTTTGCTTTTAAATCCCTAACTTTTGCCTGGATCGCCCTTTTCGGGTTTTCAATCCACCAGGATACCCATTTTTGCCAAAGTTGTCTTTTCAGGTTTTCAACCTTGTGGGTTTATTCTTTTTTCTTTTATCCCTAATTTTTGCCCGAACCTTTTCTTTTTATGGTTCGTCAGGATGCCCCATTTTTGCCTGAACCTTCTTTTTATGTTCAGCGGGTCTCTTTTATGCACAGTATTTTTTGACTACATCCGCGTTCACAGGGGACGTAAAATCTTCGCCATCCATTGTTGAAAGTAATAAGGCTCCACCAGAAAAAACCTATCTTACTACATATGGCCCTTCGTAATTCGGAGTCCACTTGCCCCTGTGATCTGTTTAAGGAGGAGTGATCCTTTTCAAAACTAATTCACCAGTTTGGAAACACCGAGGACGCACTTTCTGATCAAATGCTTTTTTCATCCTGCTCTGATACAACTGGCCATACGCAATGGCTTTCAATCTCTTCTCTTCAATGAGGTTTAGTTCATTTAGCCGGGAACGCACCCACTCAGCTTCATCAAGCTTCATGTCTGTCAGAATTCTCAAAGAAGGAATCTCAACCTCTAATGGCAGAATTGCTTCCATACCATACACCAGTGAGAAAGGGGTTTCCCCAGTTGATGTGCGTACCAAAGTACGATATCCGTGCAAAGCGTAAGGCAACATCTTATGCTAGTCTTTGTACGTCACTACCATTTCTGCACAATCTTCTTAATGTTCTTATTAGCCGCTTCAACAACCCATTCATCTTCGGGCGGTAGGGAGAAGAATTGTGATGTTCGATCTTAAAGCTCTGGCATAGCTCCTTCATCATCTCATTGTTCAAATTTGAACCATTATCAGTAATGATTCTCTCCGGGACTCCATACAGGCAGATGATGTCCTTCTTAATAAACCGGGCTACCACTTGTCTGGTGACGTTGGCATACGATGCTGCTTCTACCCACTTCGTAAAATAATCAATAGCCACCAGGATAAAACGATGTCCATTCGAAGCAGTCGGCTCAATCTTCCCAATCATGTCAATGCCCCACATAGCAAAAGGCCAAGGTGACGACAAAACATTCAGAGGGGTAGGCGGTACGTGCACCTTGTCAGCATAAATCTAGCATTTATGACATTTCCGGGCGTATTTAAAACAATCAGACTCCATAGTCATCCAGTAATACCCCGCTCTTAACAATTTTCTTGCCATAGCATGCCCATTGGCATGAGTACCGAAGGAACCTTCGTGAACTTCTTCCATTAACAGGCCTGCCTCGTGTTCATCAACACAACGTAGCAAGACCATGTCAAAGTTTCTCTTGTATAACACATCGTCCTTGTTCAAAAAGAAGTTTGTTGATAACCTCCTCAATGTCTTTTTATCCTTGGAAGATGCCCCAGCTGGGTATTCCTGACTCTTCAAAAAGACTTTGATGTCATGATACCAAGGCTTGCCATTTGATGCCCCTTCAACTGCAAATACAAAATCAGGTTTGTCCAAACGCATGATTCTGATTGAAGGAGTTTCATTCCAACAATTCACTTGATACATTGATGACAACGTTGCCAACGCATCAGCCATCTGATTCTCTATCCGGGGAATATGATGGAAGTCCACTCTGTCAAAGAAAGGTAATAACCTTCTGGCATAGTTGTTATATGGAACAAGGTTCGCTTGACGAGTCTTCCATTCACCTGTAATCTGGTTAACCACCAACGCAGAATCACCATAAACATCGAGGTTCTTGATTCTCAAATCAATTGCTTCTTCTAACCCCATGATGCATGCTTCATACTCCGCCTCATTGTTGGTGAATATGAATGCCAATCGGGCAGTGAAGGGTATATGAGAACCCTGTGGAGTCGTAATGATTGCCCCGATTCCGTTACCATATGGATTAACAGCCCCATCAAAAACCATCTTCCACTGAGATCCAATCTCAGGTCCTTCATCAGGCAAAGGTTCTTCGCAATCCTTCATCTTCAGATACATGATATGCTCATCCAGAAATTCAAACTTCATCAGTTGATAATCCTCAATTGGCTGTTCGGCAAGATATTCTGACAAAACACTTCCCTTAATGGCCTTTTGAGAAACATACTGAATATCATATTCTATCAGAACCATCTGCCAATGGGCTATTCTACCAGAAAGTGCTTGCTTCTTAAACACATACTTGATCGGATCCATCTTCGAAATCAATAGGGTTGTGTGGTTTAACA
Organism: Lathyrus tuberosus; assembly: GCA_022829125.1. NCBI lineage: Eukaryota > Viridiplantae > Streptophyta > Magnoliopsida > Fabales > Fabaceae > Lathyrus > Lathyrus tuberosus. Next base: position 1,365,808 of record JALAZF010000172.1, on the reverse strand, counting down.
TATACTGCCTCAAACGCTTAGCGGCCCAAGCAAGTGCACAACATGTTTTCTCCAGCATCGAGTACCTTGACTCACAATCAGTAAACTTTTTACTCAAGTAGTAGATGGCGTGCTCCTTTCTACCTGACTCGTCTTGTTGACCGAGCACACAACCCATTGAATTCTCAAGAACTGTGAGATACATAATCAAAGGCCTTCCTGGCACTGGCGGCATAAGGACCGGAGGTTCCTGCAAATATTCTTTAATCTTTTCAAAAGCCTTTTGACAATTTTCATTCCACCTGACCGCTTGATCTTTTCTTAGCAACTTGAAGATTGGTTCACACGTGGTTGTGAGATGCGAGATGAACCTAGCAATGTAGTTTAATCTCCCCAAGAAACCACGAACCTCTTTTTCTATTTTCGGCACAGGCATTTCTTGTATGGCTTTTACCTTTGCAGGATCAACTTCGATACCTTTTTCACTAACAATGAACCCCAACAATTTTCCTGATCTCACCCCGAAGGTACATTTGTTTGGATTCAACCTCAGTCTGAATTTTCTTAATCTTTCAAATAACTTCTGAAGATTTACCAAATGTTTTTCTTTCGTCTGTAACTTCGCAATCATGTCATCAACATAGACCTCAATCTCTTTGTGAATCATATCATGAAAGAGAGTCACCATCGCCCGCTGATAGGTTGCCCCTGCATTTTTCAATCCAAAGGGCATCACTTTGTAGCAAAATTTTCCCCACGGTGTTATGAATGTTGTCTTCTCCATGTCCTCTGGGGCCATCTTGATTTGGTTATACCCAGAGAAGCCATCCATGAAGGAAAACACAGAATACTGAGCAGTATTGTCAACTAACACGTCAATGTGAGGGAGCGGGAAATCATCCTTTAAGCTTGCTCTGTTCAAATCCCTGTAATCAACACATATCCTGACCTTCCCATCCTTCTTAGGTACAAGCACGATGTTAGCAACCCATGGAGGATAATTTGTTACGGCAAGAAAACCGGCATCTAGCTGTTTCTGAACCTCTTACTTGATTTTGACAGACATCTCCGGTTTAGTTCTTCTCAACTTTTGCTTGACCGGAGCACAACCTTCTTTAAGTGGTAGCCGGTGTACAACAATATAAGTATCGAGCCCAGGCATGTCTTGGTAAGACCAGGCGAAGATATCCACATACTCACGGAGCATTTCAATCAATCTTCCCTTGACACTGTCTTCTAATGCAGCCCCTATCCTTAATTCCTTTTTGGCGTCCTCGGTTCCCAGATTCACAATCTCAATTTCCTCCTGATGAGGTAGGATGACTTTCTCCTCTTGCTTCAACAATCTGGCCAACTCTTCGGGCAGTTCACAATCTTCGTCAGTCTCTTCTTCAGCCTGATAGATTGGATTGTCAAAGTCATACCGAGCTATAGCTGAGTCATGATCGGTGTCATCTGAACAAAAAGACCTGCATGATTGATGAGGTATGTCTTATTATGTATGCAACAAAAGAAACACATTGCCATTTTGATGTGGGTTTTTAATGCATAAAAATAAAACAGAAAGACAGAGATCAAAATATTTGAGTGTGAAAAGTCCTTTATTGATGATAAAGCAAAACATGCAACAGTTAAAAGCCCTACAAATAAAATCACTACGTCTTGGGCAGAATGCAGGATTAACATAGCAGGAAAGCAAAGTAATTACTCGAAGCCAGTCACTTGAATGACTTTCTCGGAAGACCAGTTGCACAGACTTTCTCCTGGGATGCAAGGGCGGATCCAGCTATCCATGTCACAATCACTGTCCCCTTCTTCCTCAATGGCATTAACTCTGTCAAAGAAAACACCGGCACTAGTGAAACGGACTGGGCCATAAAATTTGGGAGGCTCCCCGTCTCTCCTGGATGGCTTGTATCCCAATCCATAAGTATCCCTCTTCTCCTGAACTTCAACCACCTGGCCCCACCTCTGTGAGCTACCAGCCTCAACCACAGCTTTGGCGTCTTTAAACGAAGACATAGAAACTTCAGGCTGATTTGCCACTGCAGGCTGCTCTATAGCTTCAGACTGGACAATCTCTTCAGAAACCTTCACCTTCTCAAACCCCTGACACAACGTCTCATGGATTTCACCATCCACTTCCACGTATTTAAAGGTTGACAGCTGACTAATCATTATGTCTTCTTCTCCGCACACTGTCACTACATGACCATCAACCATGTATTTCAGCTTTTGATGAAAAGTGGAGGTTACAACGCCTGCACCATGGATCCAAGGATGACCCAATAAACAGCTGTATGCTGGCTGAATATCCATTATATAAAATGTTGCATCAAAAATTTCCGGCCCAACCTTGATCGGAAGCACAATCTCACCAAAGACAGATCTCTTCGAGCCATCAAAAGCTCGCACCACCAAGTCACTTGGTGTACAAATGAGTCCCCTGGTATCTAAATTCATTAATGTTTTCTTTGGCAATACATTCAACGATGATCCAGCATCAACCAATACATGTGACATCAGTGAACCACAACACTCAATCGAAATATGCAGGGCATGGTTATGATCCTCCCAGCAGGAGTCAAATCAAGATCTGTAAAACCCAAGCCATTACCCGCATTCACGTGCGCTACAACCCCTTCCAGCTGGTTAACAGAAATCTCTTGAGGAACGTAGGCTGCATTCAAAACCTTCAGAAGAGCATTCCTGTGAGCATCAGAACACAATAGCAAAGACAGAATAGAGATCTTGGACGGGGTCTGATGTAACTGGTCCACGATCTTGTAATCACTTTTCTAGATGAGTCTCATAAACTCCTCTACATTTTCAGAAAAAGCATCATCAACCGGCTTTACTGTAGAATAAATAACCACTGGAGTCTGGACAGAACCATCCATTTCCTATTTTCCCCTATCTTGCCTAGAAGTACTGGGTTGATCATTAACAGGAGTAAGCACTCTATCACTTCTCGTTATAGCATCAGCTTCAACTTTAACTTCAGGACTAACACTCACTGGTGAAGTAGTCAATAATTCCTACTTTTGTCCATCGACAAACACCTCTGCGCCGTAATTCCAGGGAATGGCCTTAGTGCTTTCATATGGAATGGGTCCAGCCCTTGTGATAATAACTGGAGGTGGCCTCGCCGGACCAGAAATAGTAATTGTTTTGAAAGGAATGGTGATAGTAGCAACCTTCTCACTAACAACCTCTTCTTGTTGATTACACCGATCGAACTGTAAACAGCCCTCATTAATCATACTCTGGATACCCATCTTCAACGAATCACAACCATTATCCTTTGTCAAACAATCTGAGCAGTTCTCATCACAACCCGAATAGATGCCACAATTTAATAACCTGTTTTTAACCGCAGCCAGCGGAGTCTTCAATTCCTCAACATCCATGATCAAATTCAAAGCTTCACCTTCCTCAACTATCGCATTCACCCTCGGCCCATTATGATCAGGCATCGGGTTTTGAATAACATTGGGCCCAACATTCGAGAAATTGATAGCCTTGGAGTCCACAAGGTCTTGCACCTTGTGATGAAATGCCCTACACTTCTCCACAGTGTGCCCCGGAGCACCAGAGTGAAAATCGCAGTGTGCGTTAGCATCGTAGCCTCGCAGGAGTTCCCCTGTTGGTGGAGCCAGGGTACGGAGCTCAACTAGACGCAACTGCAGCAAATTTGCAACAACTGTGCATACGACATTGGGGGTTGATCAAAATGCCTCTATGCATTCCTTTGTCTGTTCTGGTATTGACCCTGCTGCCTATTCTGATTAGCATTATTTCTCTATTGCTGGGATAGTGTCATACCCCAAATTTTGACCACTAAGATTTCCCATCATTGTGCAAATCATTATCACAATATGGATGAACCATCATGCCTCATCAAATACCTCAAGGGTTGTTGAGCATTCACTACAATCAAAATTAGGGTTTTAAGCCCTCTCTGAGTGCTTAGACAAAGGATCAATCAAGGAATGACATGATCTTCAACTTGTCTAACCTCTCAAACATCCAAAAAGGATAAAAAGGACTCCCAATTTAAGGATTAAGCACAAGGCTGCTCCCTTCTAGGTGGATCAAGTCTCAAGATCGACAGTGTCACCAAATTAGGGTTTTGGTCGACCAGGGCCTCCAGATGGAAATTTTTCATCTGGGCACAAGCCAATGATCCAAAACATAACCTAATATGCTCTATGGAACCTCATGGACCCAATCATCAAGTCAATTTGACCTCAGGGGATGCATACATAAAAAATCAGGAATTAGGGTTTCTTGCCTAATTCACCCCTAAGTTGACTTTTGGGACAAATCATGAACCAAGACCTAAAGACATGATTTGGGGGGCTTTAATATACTATATTGATCCATTTGCAATAATGGATTAATCCAAGAAGCTTGAGCAACAAGTCTCAATTTCATCTGCACCACAATTAGGGTTTCGCGAGGAAAGTCAACTGTAACTTTGACTTTTGACCAGGACATGCTCCCAAACCCTAAGACATGATTCAATATACCCTATAACACCCATGGAACATGTCCATCAAGTTTGATTTAGGTCAAGGACATGATTTCCTGAAGAATTGCACAGTTTGGAATTCATCTGATAAAAAGTCAACTGTGCACAAAAGTCAACTTTGACTTTTTGAGATTTTTCACCAAAATGGATTTTTAACCCTAAAGTAATGTTAATGTATGATTTGAATCATCATTCATCAAGAAAAATCAAAGAAAGTGGGATAACTTGTAAAAGGGGTAACCATAAAAACTTAGAAAAATTTCTAAGTTATGGAAAAAGTGACACTAATGTGCCAACTTTGGAGGACCATAACTCCTAAACCACAAGGCCATTGTTCCCCATTCAAAGCTTGATTTATGTATCACATTTCCCTCTACAAAAGCTTCATACTGACCTATGTCCAAATTCTTCATGGATTAAGAGTTATGGAGTGATCAAAATCAAGAAAAGTCACTTTGTTCCAACACTTAGTGAAAATTTCACTAAGTCAGAATATGCCTTTACTTTTTTCCAAATGTAGGGGGATTTTTCACTTGGATTCAAAAGAGATCAAAACCAAACATGTTCAAACAGTTGTTGTATCATGTAAGGGCTTTCCAAAATGGCCAAGAACATTACCAAATTCAATTTGAGCTATGAGATATGACATTGGCAAGATGCCTTGCTGAAATCTGCCAAGGCAAGGCAAATTTTTGCACTTTTGGTCGATTTTCGAAAATCAGACAATTCCAAGCCTTGTCATCACTTTGGACACATCTGAGGATTGAATCTAAAGGGGACAATCACTGAGCCAAGCCTCCAAAGTCTTTGGAACAAGAAATAACATGTTGAACCTAGAATTGCCAAAATAGGGACAAGACTCCAATTTTGGATTGGAGCATTAAATTTAGGCATCAAGGTGGCATGGACTGAGCCATTCTCAACTGAATTCAGTCAAGACTTATCCAAGACCAAGGGAACCAGCAGCCTGTGCCGTAACCTCTAGTCAATGGCTAGAGGAGACTTGGATTTTCATTTGACAACATTGGCCAGACCTACTCAGCAGTTGCCATTCACTATTCCTTGCAAAACAAACTTGCTCTACTATAAATAGAGCTCAATTGTGATCAGTTTGAGTACACCAAATCCATCAAATAGATGTTTTCCTCAAAATCTCTTCTTTCACTCCAATTTTGCCTTCTAAGGCAAGTCATTATCGGGTTTTAAGTTTGAGAGCTTTTCCAATCAAACCAATCACACACACACACCTCATATACATCACATATGAGCTGATCAAACACTTAAACAACAACTGGAACACTGATTTCTCAGAATCACCAGTCAATTGCTCAAGGTTTTAACCAAGTTGCAGTTGAGATGCCATGAAGTGATCCAACCAATTTCAATCAAGTCCAAACATTCAAACACACTCCATAGGGTGTAGGGAAGCTGTTCAGATCATCACAACTCATCTGTAACACCTCCAACACAAATCACGATCACCAGCTGCAAGTGGTAAGCCGAGCTCTTCTAACTCTATGATCCATGCAATTTTTGCTGCACAATAATTTGGCCATATGTTCATAATCATGCATGGAATGTTTCCCCTCAATTAATTGCATTGTTTGAATTGTGTATCAAAAATCCCAGCCTTCATGCAGAATCTAGGGTTCTTGAGGATTGTTCATGATTTCTTGTTTGATGTTTAATTTAAATGAAATTAATTGTCATAGACATGATCGTGAGGTTGAAACGAGTTGATTGGTATGTGGATTGCATGATATGATTAAGTATTCAGTGAGATTGGATAGAAAATGCAAATCTGGGAAACTCAGAACACGCGCGTGTTCTTGCCCTTGTTCTTGGCGCCATTTTCCAACATTTGAATATTTGAATTTTGTGATTTTTATTTAATTGATTCAAAAATTAATTTCTCTCTGAGTTTTAATGATTTTGAGTTGATTCTTTTTTTAATAATTCACAAAAATGTTGAAATATTTTATTTTCCCAAAAAATCCCAAAAATATTATTTATTTCATATAATTGATATTTTTGCAAAGAATTAATATTTTAATTGTTTTTGACATTTAAAATATTTTTTTCCTCTTGATTTTGTAAAGATTAATGACTTCTAATTATTTTGTAGGTTAATACTTGATTTTTGAAGCATTAATCCAAGATCATAATTTGTTTCCCACATGTTAAACAATTTTTGATCATTTTAATTAAATTTTTATTCGATTAAAATACATTTTGGAAATAAATTAGGGTTTTTGATTAATTCAACCCTCACAAATCATTTTCAAACACTATCTGGGCCTCTATTAGAGTGTAAGACCCAACCCACTTGTACAGAAACAATTTTGGGTCTCACTTATTGTATAAGTCCCTCTGTACATTTTTAAATTCGGCACGATCGTTGCCAGTTTAAAAATAAACCATCTGGGCCTCTCCTCGAGCTATAAGGCCCATTCAAAACTTTTGGGCCTCTAATAGAGTGGAAGACCCAACCCCCTTTTAACCAAAACCATTTTTGGGCCTCACTTATTGTATAAGTCCCTCTACGTTAAAAGAAAACCTCGGCGCGATCGCCATTTTTAACGAAAAGTCATCTGGGCCTACCCTCGAGTAGTAAGACCCATTTCTTTTCTTTAAACCTTTTGGGCCTCTTGAGAGAGTGTAAGACCCATCCATTTGTACAGAAAACAATTTTTGGGCCTCAGTCACTTATATAAGTCCCTCTGTACAAATTCAAACAGTGCACTCACTGATAAAACCTTGGGCCGCTCCTTGAGCTGTAAGCCCCAAATCTTTCTTTTTCAAAGCACTTTCTCCTTTGATTTTGAATATACTGTTGTTTTCAATCTGTCTTTGTTGAACAACTAACCAAACAGCATGGAAGCTCTACAACCGAGTAAGTGTTTATATGCTCTCATTTACCGCTTTCATATACATATAACTGTATTGTGGGGCTGCTTCGCTGTAAGTCTTCTTTCATAAACTCATATCAACTGTGTAATAATAGTATGGATATTTAGAGTTTCCCCGACAACTACGTCTAGAACTAGGTAAAGCCGTTTCTTTTATTCGTAGAAATAGACACCTAGATCCCCAATAGGATCACCAGATACAGTCTTCTATTCGGCTGTCCTCATTAGGAATTGTCAAGAAACTCTACTCCCAGAGATGAATGTATTCTCCGTGAATGGAATCTTTGAGTTTCTTCCAAATTATCGAACTTTCCTGGCTTGATCTATTCCTTGTGAATAACCTGTCTTGAATTTCTCGGGGTTTGGGGACCCACGGGCTTCTTAAAAGCATCGGCCTCCTCTTGGGCATCATACAAGGACCCACAGGCTTCCTAAAAGCAACCCTGCCTCCTCTTGGGCTTAGTACAAGGACCCGTCGGCTTCTTAGAAGTATTCACAGCCTCCTCTTAGGCTTCGTATAATGATCTCTTCCTCTGGGAATGATAGCCTCCTCTTGGGCTTCGTACAAGGACCTCTCAGCTTCTTAAAAGTCTCTAGCCTCCTCTTGGGCTTCGTACAAATTGTCCGGACGACCTCCTAGAAGTATAGGAACAGAACTTAGTCATCTTCATAGAACAGTCCTTTCAAAGAGTCTACTACTGTTTCTCAAAGCATAGTACAAAAGATGAAACTCTAGACACGGACAGTCTAATATCCTTGAGTCTCAAAGACATTCTCTAGTGACCCCTTCGTTAAATAAGAAGAAAACCCGTAGACTCGGACAGTCTCACTACCCTTTGGATTTCCCATTTCCTTAAAGAATAGGGAATAACCCTGATCCTCGAATCAAAATCCCTAAGGGCCAACATTACTCATATAAGAACTGGTTTTCTCTTTAAAATCAGTATACTGGACCTGTCACTCAACTGAAACAGCACCATAGCCTTCTCTTGGGCTTTGTACAATGATTCTCCCCAGCAGAGTCAAACAACTTTTAGCCTCTCTCTCGGGCTTTGTACGAGACACATAAGAGACTCCCTCGTTGAGTCTAACACCCTTCCGCCTCCATCTCGGGCTTTATACCAGATACAAAAAGGTTCTTATTGAGCCAAACAAATTTCAACCTCCATCTCTGGCTTCGTACAAGATACAAAAACACTCTCTTGTTGATTATAAATCACTCTCTTATTGAGTCAAACCTTTTCGCCTCCATCTCGGGCTTTGTACGAGATACAAAAACTCTCTTGTTGAGTCAAATAGCCTCCATCTCGGGCTTTATACGAGATACCAAAAGATTCCCTCGTTGAGTCAAAACCTTTTAGCCTCTCTCTCGGGCTTTGTACGAGACACATATTAGCCTCCTCTTAGGCTTGGTATAAGAAAACCAATGGTTGATCCAATCAACCTTTTAGCATCAAAACTGTGCCTCGTTCACAGTACACAAACATCAACAACTCCTTCACCTTCATCTAATTGATGTAAGCGGCAAGCCTCTGGATTATTTACACCCACGCCACTGTCCCTCTTTTAGCATGAGAAATTCCTAAGGAAAGATAGCATTGCTCTACACTGAGTTAAAGTCTTCTCCTTTAGGTTAAAAATCTCCTATAAAGGAAATTATGGCATTGCCGGATTCACACATCCCGGTTAAAGTAATTTTCCTTTATAAACAGTTGTGACATACAACCCCCACTTTAGAGATGACAAATTCTCTCTAAAGTCAACCACTTTCAGCTTTACATCTTGGACTTTGAACAAGATACAAACTACCTTTCGCTTCACATCTTGGGCTTTGAACAAGACACCAAAACAACCATTTCCTCCCATAGAATAGGAGGAACTACGAACGCTCTGATTTCCCTGTTTCGGTAAACGGGAATACGTAGGCATAAGATTGAAAGAAAAGATCTTAGCGAGCATACTAAACAAAAACCCAAAATCCCATACTTTCAAATATCCGTCCTAATATCTAAACCTCCCACCAATCGATCAAACACCACTTTTAAAAAAATACACCCAATAGAGACCCCGAATCTTTGTAGCATCTGTAAACCAACAGTTTTGGCTGTTTAACCTCAGTTTGCAAGCAGGGTTAATTTGAGACATCTATTTCCCTTCCTTCATCAGCTTTAATAGGATAAAAAATGAATCGAGTTGTAGATACCAAAGAGCGATAGTGCTTCGCAACCACGTCCAAAAATCGCTCGCTACAGATAGTTACCGATGCTACTTGTTGATTATTGCTCTGACGCTGTTTCCCTTTTCCCCTGTGAGATGATACAGCATTGGCCTCTCCTTTCTTCTTATAACCATCAAATGGCTTCTTTCCATGCCTGGAAGACGATCCGTCACCACTAGAAACTTTTCCAGCCTTAATTCCAACCTCTACCTTCTGTCCGATAGCAATCACATCTGCAAACTTGCCTAGTGAACAAGGCAACAGCTTTTCATAATAGTGCTTAGGCAGTGTGTCCATAAACATATCCAACATCTCTTTTTCCAGCATTGGTGGTTGTACCCTAGCCGCCAATTCACGCCACCTTTGCGCGTATTCTTTGAAACTTTCATCACTTTTCTGGGACATGCTCAACAGCTGAGTTCTGTTGGGAGCCATGTCTGTGTTGTACTGGTAATGTTTGATAAAAGCTGCAGCTAGCTCTCTTCAAGTACGAACATCTCTACTTTCCAGCGCCATATACCATTCCAAAGACGCACAAGACAGGCTGTCTTGGAAAAAGTGCATCATTAGTTTTTCATCTTTGGCATGAGCAGCCATCTTCCTGGTATAAGCCTTTACATGAGTTCTCGGGCAGGTAGAACCATTATACTTCTCCAGTGTAGGAATCTGAATCTTGTGTGGAATGACAATATCAGGGACCAACCCTAGGTCGTCCAAATCTATTCCCAGATCATCCTGCTTCACAACCCCCTTCAATTGCGCCTCAATTAAACGGATCCTCTCATCACTGACCACAGGTAGGCCAGCATCCAAGCTTCTGACTGAAAAAACATCATCCTGTTGATCATCAATACGATGGCCATGGATAGCTCGAACAGTGCTTCCTTCTCCAACCACTGAAGGAATCCCACCCTGTCCACCAGCGCCAGGAATAGGAATGTTGATACCAGCACCACCTCCGCCCGGAGGAATAACACGATTAAGAAAACCACTGTGTAAGATACCATTTTCATCAACCTGCGACACCAAAGGCTGAAATAGAGTTCTGAATTCATTCTGACTCTGCACCACACCTTGCATCATCTCCATGAATTGATCGATGCGAGCTTGCATAGCTGCCATGTCTGCCTGAACTTTGTCCATCACTCTGCTTTGATTAAGCCTGGTAGAATACCGATGAGTTGGTTGATCAATCCTGACTGTCAAAAAGAGAGAGTATAAGAAAACCAGAGAATCCGAGATAACCTGCAATGCAAAAATGATTATGATTATGCAAATGCGAATGCAAAAAAAATACAAACAAACATATTTGAACATTTCCAGGACACATCCGCTTTGATTCCATTCCATGAAACCGGGCAAGGAATTAGACACACTATCGGAAAATAAATCCGAACCCAGAAATACCACCGGATCAAACCACAGGGACAAACCCTCTCTGAAAACCAGAACTGCCAGAGCACAGATAGTTAAACAAAATATTTCATTATTGAAAACAAAGTAGTTCCTACAGACAAATTCAAGCATAATCAAAGGTGACTCCATCAACAAACCTGATGGTAATCCCAAAAAAAGATAAACAACAAAATCAACTACAAATCAAATCCAAACAAACTAGATTCAACTTCCTCAAGAAGGTCCACAGTGTCAGGATGTGTAGGTTGCTTTATCAGCCCTTTGATCAACTTGTTTCTTTTTGCAATCTCTTGGTTCAATTTAACAATCTGCTCTTCAGCGTTGTTATCCTTGCGCCTCGACCTCTTGAACTCGGCTTGCAACTTGAGCTCTTCAATTTCCTTATGTGTTTCTTTCCACTTGGCAAAGTAACGATCTTTCCTCGCTTTCACTGCCTGAAGTTCTTCTTTCAGTTCTCCATTCTCAATCTTGACCTTCTCCCACATATCCTGATACGTGGCAAGCTTGTCTTCTGCTTTAGTCAAAAGCTTCTTGTTTTTCCTTTTAGCTTTACCTGATGATTCAGCAGCCATACTGACCTTTTTGAAGTGCTGAGCTCTGTCGACGAAATCCTTCTCTCTTTTTTCTAGATGTGCTGTCATGTCTTGAACTTTCCATTTCAACTCCAAGTTGTCATGTAGAGCATTTTGTAGCTGACTACTCATATCAGAGTTTTCCGCCCTCAGATCAAATACCAACTTTCGCTGCTTGTCGAATTCTTCGAGTGGTACAGTGAGTCTCTCTTCCACAATCTCTGGATACAAGGGAGGCACCCGATCAAAAGGTAAATAGAACTCTTCTACCCTCTTCTTTACCCATTCAACATATGGAGCGAAAGCTTGATTATTGGGTTTACCCAAAACAGTTTTACCTCTCTTCTGTCTACTGAGCCAAGCTTCAGAAGCTTCTTGTGCAATAGCCACACCATCAGTCATATGAAAATACAAAGATTCTTCCAAATCTTTTCCAGCTGGAGGATCTTTTAGGGCGTATGCAAACTGCCTGATAGCCAAAGACGGGTTGTAGTTAATACCTCCTTTTCTTCCGATCAAGGGTACATTAGAATACTTGCCACAGCTATGCAAAATATCACTCCCCAATAATCCCTTATCCACCCAAAGAATATCTTTAGCAGCTAGGCCCATCAGGCACTTACTCCACTCTAAAGAAGTCTTTGAATCCACAAAAGCACCTGATCGGGGTAAACGTTTGGCAAACCACTTGTAAAAAAGAGATGCGCAACAACAAACCACCCCACCTCGTCTTTTCTCATTCCTGTTGTATAGGGCGTAGTGGAGATCACCTAACAAAGTCGGTACCGGATTCTGAGCTGTAAATATCTGAATAACATCCGTATCGACAAACTCAGACTCATTAGGGAATAACACAATGCCATATATACACAGAGCCAATATTGCATTGAAAACTATCCACCTCTTCTCCTTAGCTTCTTCTCGAGCCCTCTTCACCAAGTACTCCAAGTGATAGCCTCGGGATTTTCCCTTAGAAAAGTCAGCCTCCACTGTCGATCTGCTCAAATAAAGAGCCTCAGCCACTGCTTGGAAATCACAATCTCCTTGGGAACCACAGAAAGGAACACCTTCTTTGACAGGAATCCTCAAAATGTTGGAGTACTCTTCCAGGGTAGGAACCAACACATAATCTGGCATCACAAAGCACCTCAAGGAAGGGTCATAAAACTGCATCAAGGTGTGTAGCCCATTATATTCATATTCACTGAGGCTCCGAACCAGGGATAATATCCAACCATACTTCTCTTCAAAGACTCCCAAAACTTCTGGACCAGCCATACTCTGTAAATTGTTCAACGGACCAAGAGTGATCTTCGGGAACTTATAGACGATGATGTGCTTCTTACCCCTCTTAGTGTCCATCCCTATGAACGCCCTCTGACTGGAATCAAAAGACTAGATACTACCTGGAAATGCAAAAATATGAATGTCAGAAAAATGGAATGCAATGCGAAACATGGGATCAAGGTATCCACACAAATTAGCTGCACTGTGCTGACTGAACAAATCAAGGCTCTGTACCAAAACACAGAACAAAAGCAACCACCGTGATAAAACTAGAAAACCAGGTAGGTTGAAGGTCAAGGTCACCTGCAAACCTACAAACACCCATCCCTCTCACATGTGGGTACTAAGATCCTCAGTATCTCGGGCTCTCAGGTCGAGAAATGATGATACGTTCACCATTTTTGGTTTAGCATCATCATCAATCGAGGAAGCCTTAACTGATTCTCCAAAACGAAAGGTCCTCAGCTTCTGTCACTGAGGTCGAGAAGCAATAGTACATTCATCCCTCGGGGTACAGTACTATCGCCAATCGAGGAGCGCCTCCACTAATTCACTTTAAAAAAAAAGATCATATGGCAAGTTCCCAGCATTGGATCCTCGGGTCGAGAATCGTAATGGGTTTGCCATTTCTGGTCTGCCATTATCGTTCTCGGGAGGAGTGCCGTTATTGAGTCCTCGGGAATGGTCATCAGAGTCGACAGTTCCTCAAGAGAATAACTACTGGCTTGGATCAACATACAGTAGCAGATATCTCTCGATAGAACCCCGTCTGATTGTGGGGATCGTGATCAGCCGCACGTGGCCAACACCACGGGAGCGTCACGCCTGCCCACACTAAAACCTATGTGTATGCTCGAGCCTGGGTAGTGGGCTTATCTCTCAGAACCTCCCAACCTGCCAAACAGAAAACCAGCACAGCGCAGCACAGTCCAGCATAACAATGCAATGCAGTAAAATGCGGTAAAAACAGTAAAGAAGTAAAGCAAAAATACAGTAAACATCAATACAGTAATATATAACAGAACAAAGCACCACAAAAAAAACACCCAATGAAAACAAACAAGCAAGCTCTAGGATAGACTCGCTAAAGGGGATGGACCAGCAAGAGGTCGACCAGAGTCCCCAGCAGAGTTGCCAGCTGGCGCTCCCGAAAGATTCGCATCCAACGGTACAAACGCGAGAATGGCGCAGAAGAACACATAGTCTCCAGCAATGTGTATTTATCCCGAGAAAGGGAAAGGAAACACTGTATAAACCTGAGGGAAGGGAAAGAACATGGTCTCACGACCAAGAGAAACTGGTACGGGAGTCGGTTACGCGAAGGGAAGGTGTTAGCACCCAACACGTCCATCGTACTCGATGGGATCCATGCTTGTTGTCTACATCGAAGGGTGTCGTCGTCTGGAGCTCCACTGCTACTGGACCGGAGAAAAAATGAGAAGGGAAAGAACGGAGAAACGAAGAAGAAAAGAAAAAAGAAGTGACTCGATAGAACGTTATAGTTGTCCTAGGCCTACGTACTCCCTCAGTGCAATGGGAAAGTCAGAGTCAACGTAGTTCAGACGGGAACTGTGGGGGAAGGTTGCTCGCCAAGACAATCGCTGTCTTGTGCCTACATATCCTCAATCAGACGAGAGAGAGGAATCAGAGCTAATGTAGTTCGTGGGTACGACCACGGATGGGTAAGTGTTTTTTACGTGAGCGACGAGCTCTTTTCTAAAAAAAAAAAAAGTTTGAAACCCAACAATCCCGAAAGATAAAAATATTTGAATTTGTTTTGTGTTTTTTAGACATAAGTGTTTTAAGTTAGTTCATAACTTGCATTGCACCCAAGTCTATGACATTGGAACGAATACTTCGTGTATCGTCCCCAACAGGACATACACTAGGTACCCTAGAAGAATGAAGGGAAACCCCTCACTCCTCACTTCCCACGTTTAAGGCTCATGCGCAATACACTTTATCTTTATTAGGTGTTTTCAAGAAGTTTTGAGATGAGAAGAGAGAAGACACAAAGGAAACTCTCAAGGGAAACTAAGAGTCCTAATGTTATCATGCATGGGTAACCTAGGGTTAGTGAGGCTTATGAGAGACGACTACCTAAACCCTAATGCTAATCCTACTCCAAGCTTAATCAAAAATTAAGTTGGACTAGGTAGCTCTAAAGGGAGAGAATCCAAGACTTAAACAAGTCTTGAGATCCATGGGAGAAAGAGAGTGAAAGAGAAGAATGAGAAAGAGAATGAGAAGATGAGATACAATAAATGGAAGCAAGCACATCACATCATAAATGTCCAACTCAAATCATCAAAAATGTTTCAAAGATCAATGCAAAACAATTCAAGTAAGCATGCAAAGATAAACATGAAAAAAAGGCAAGCATACTTGTATGAAATGCACAATTAAGCACCATTGAACTTCATATCAAAATGAAATGAGAAAAACAAGATGAAGATTAAAACAAGTCAGAACCAAGCTCATATTATCATCAACAATTCTCATGTGCAAAAGTGATTCATATCATGAAGCATTATGATCCAAAGAAGTTACAAAGCAAATGGTAATGATGTTTATCATACAATTCAAACCAAATGCATTCAACTATGCTCAAGTGAAATGAAAACCAAGTAAGAAGCTCAAGAGGCAGTAGCATATGCATCAATATCATACCAAACCAAACTTAAGTTATACAAGGTAAATTATCAAGCAACACCTTCAAGAAATGCACCAAAATAATCTACAAATGGAAACTCAAAGTTCAATTACTTAACACAAACCAAACATGATTCAAACATGATCCAAAAATGGCAAAATTTGGTTACAAGGGACCTCAACCAGGGGTAAACATCATATCAAAAGTACATACAAAGAATCAAGAAGAAACTCAAATAAATAGGCATGGCAAGTCAACTTGTGTAAAGAGATGTCAAGATATAATCATGCATAAGTCATTTAAGCACCAATAAACAATCATATATCAAATGACATTCAAAAATTTTGAAATTAAAACTAAAATGACCTAAGTTAGAAACCAATCACATTTCAAAAGACCACACCAAAATTCAAAGTTTAAGTACCTCAAACAATTGAGCAAAGATCACATAAGAAACATGACACAATATGCAAAAGAGAGGGACTAAAATGCAATATGAAATAAGTTTAAAAATATTAGAAAAATATTTTTAAGAACATCAACATGTCCTCTAACAAATACAAAAGGAATGAGATGCAAATCATGTATAGATGATGAGAACAAAAATCAACAAGGCAGGGTGTGCATAAGTGAAGCAATCCAAAAAGAAATTAATTAAACAATTAATTCAGATGCACAAAATAAAATAAAAATGGAAAATAAAATTTTCCAAAATTTTATAAAACCCTAAATATGCTTCATGAATTTTTTTCATAATTTTTGGATGCTTAAAACTATTTTTTAAAATTAAAATGCAAAACAATTAAATGAAATGAAAAAAAGAATAAAAGAAACCCAGGGGGTACAACCAGCAATAAAATCACGTTCAAAACCAAACTGGGCTCAAGGGGGAAGTGTGGATATCAAGCCCAAGTCAAAATACCCATCAGCGAAGTCAACACACCCCACATAGAACTTAGTCAACAAACAGGACTCACACAAGCCATCTGATTGATCCAACGCATGATATCAAGTCAAACAAATGCAAGGTAAACAAGATCAGTGGTCAGGATCGTATGCGCATGGCAATAATCATGGGAGGACACACAATAATCATAATATGGACCACATACACACCCACGTGACAAGCAGGTGACAAATTTAATATGCTAGCCTTATCATAGCCTTTAGATCAATCTAACGTGCATCATCCAGTCAACAAAACAAAGAGCAGTCAAGATGTGTGGCCAAGATTTGGGGTTCACGATAATTAACATGTAGTGTAAACACAAACATTAATTAAACTCATAACGAAATTTAATGCGTTGGCACACTTATGATCGTCAAATCAAAAGATCCAACGGTCCAGACATCATCACCTTCATTGAATCTTCAGTTCACCTGAAAGTGAACCAGACGCCGGGGCTCTAGCTCCGGTCGTCTTCTCCAGTGGCTCCCACAGTGGAGTTTCACAAAATTTCCCAGAAATCAAACATGAGCATACTATCTTGACCAGAATTCAACAAGGATTCCATATATCATATTCATTTCATCAAACAACAAACACACAGTGCAAATCGAAGGAAAACATAAATGGATCTAAAACTTCAACTCCAAAATACACACATGTTACACGTCCAAAATCAATTTTAAACACACCAGCACACTTAGTGAACCTCATAGATCATTATGCACATCAAAAAAATAAGTTCTAAGAGCATGGATAGTAAGCTTACCTGAGATCTGTAGAGCTTGAAATACACCAAGAACTCCTTCCAAAAGCTGCAGATCTTCCTCTTTTGAGCTCTATTTTCAAAATAAATGCAAATAGATACTTGAATCTGGCTAGATCTGGGATTTTGAACTTGAACCCTCTTGAAATCAACTTGATGAAAACCTTGCTCAGAGCTTCAAATGATGGACGATTCTTGTTCTAAGGAGTGTGCTGATCACAAATATGGAAAGAAATCTCACTGAAACCCTAGGAGGAAGGAGTTTCGAAGGAGAGAAAATTTGGAGTGAAGAATGAATTCTGAGCAGAAATGAGTGCATGACCTAGCTTTGTCCGTGTGAGTTAGCTTATATACACCTCATTAGACCTTTGATCACAATTAAAACTTGATTAATCCCTTGGTTAATGAAATTGGATGGTTTATGCCAAAATGCACTTTGTGATGCAACCACTAATCCACACGTGCAAAGGCCACCAAATAAGCATGATTCACTCACATTTCTTCTGCTGATCACAAATGAATTGTACTTGGGCTTTGTGGGTGCTTGGTTTGTGAGTTTTGATCCATCTTGCAAAAATGCATTTTATGAAATAAGTGAGAAACATGGCACGATTTCACTTGGTTCAAGGGTAAAAAATGATCCTCATGAAGTGTACTTGGATGTTGTAATGTGACTTGAAGCATTAGAGGTCATTACAAGTCATTTTGAATCAAAATACCAAAGGTGGAAAAAATGAACCATGTGAAAACCTTAAAAACCAACCTTGAGTCTTTTGATCATAACTTGAGAACCACAAATGATATGGAGGCAAACTAGTACTTTTTGGAAATGGGAGAGAAAGATCTTCAACTTTCATGTTGGAGGAAAATTCATTTGAAGCTTCCTTGATGATGAAGAGTCAAGTTGAATGTGCTGGAAAAACTGCCAAAAATGGAAAGTTTCAAATTATAGGTCATTTCCAAATTTAGTAACTTTTGCACAAACTCTTGATTCTTGAAGAATGATGTCATCCATGCTATTCCTTGACCAAATAAAGGTACATGGACTTGGGAAACATGATTTGGACCCTTGAAAACCCATGGTTGACTTTCCTTTTGAACTGTTGACTTTTGCTTACTTCACAAGTAACTGATCCACTGAACATCTTCCACAATGAATCACTAGCCAAGTCTTTCCTTCATGAGTACTTGTAAGCATATAGAACCTCATGAGAATGTATTTGAACAAGCAAAACCCATCAAGAAGCCTTTTGGAACCAAAACCCTAATTTGGACCATCTGATTAGGAGAGTGTGGTTCACTTGAAATCTCTTGCCAATCTTGATCTTTTGAGGATATGATGAACCCCTTAAACCATCTTGAGGCTTGAGACTCCTTTGAAATGAACCAAGTACCTTGATCCCATGTTAAGAACCAATGCTATGCACAAATGCTAATGCAAGAAATTCAAAGAAACAAAAGCCAGATAGCTAAAAGCAAGAAGGCAAATTTTGGGGTGTTACAAGGACAACCAAGTGGCAAGTACAACTATTTGGTCAAGTACACCGTTCCTGAGAGTTCTCGCATCAGGCTCGAAGACATCCAGCCAACTGGATGGGGGATCCACCTAAGAGTGCAAACACTGTGCAAAATATGACAGAAGAATCCTCCTACGACAACTCTACCTAGGAGACAGATTCCAACGATCCAGCTCCACCAGAAATCAGCATTATTTCTGAAGACAAGTCAAGAAGGAAGGTACCATACTTTGTGATTCACCGAGGAGTTCGCCGCTAATGGGTTGCTGTCGATATCCCGAAGATCGTCCATAAGTCTAAGTAATTGCCGTCTTTAACCTTTCACCTTGCCTAGGTGAAACAGATGTTTTGATAGGGCTCATTTTCTGTAAATGTCTCTATTCGCTTTGCCCAAAGCGACAGAGTTTTGTTTTATAGGGCTGTAGTTTCAAGAATCAACAAGATCATAAATAAAATAACGTCGTTCTATAATTTCTGCATTTATTGCTATTTTCTCTTTTTGCTTTTTCAGAAAATGGTAATCCTAAAAAAAACTCAAATAATAAAAACAAGCATTTTTAGAAAATACATTGCACACACTCTTGCATTCTCTCTATCTCTTCTAAAAATAAATCATCACGTCGTGCAGATTGCTTGTTTTAAACCCCGTTGAAATATACGATCCAATGCCTTCTCCCAACTTTGAATTCCCGGTATTTGAAGCTGAAGAAGAAGACGACGAAGAAATTCCAGAAGAGATCTCCTGACTACTCAGAAAAGAGGAAAGGTCCATTGAACCTCACAAAGAGCCGTTGGAAACGGTCAACTTGGGTTCAGAAGAAGAGAGAAAGGAAGTCAAGATTGGGGCACTGCTCAATCCGACTATCAAAAAGGGTTTGATAAAGCTTCTCAAAGAATTTCCCGATGTATTCGCTTGGTCCTATCAGGACATGTCAGGGTTGGATAGCAGCATCGTGGAACATCATCTACCGTTAAGATCAGAATGTTCGCCAGTAAAACAAAGACTAAGACGGACTCATCCAGACATGGCCATCAAAATCAAAGAGGAAGTACGGAAACAAATTGACGCTGGTTTCCTCGCCACATCAGAATATCCTCAATGGCTAGCCAACATCGTACCAGTTTTGAAAAAGGACGGAAAGGTCAGAATGTGTGTGGACTACATGGATCTAAACAAGGCCAGTCCCAAGGATGACTTTCCCTTACCGCACATCGACATGCTGGTAGACAGTACCGCGAAGTTCAAAGTTTTCTCCTTCATGGATGGATTCTCGGGCTATAATCATATAAAAATGGCGCTGAAAGACATGGAGTAAACTTCATTCATCACCCCATGGGGCACCTTTTGTTACAAGGTAATTCCATTTGGTTTGAAGAACGTCGGGGCAACCTATCAAAGGGCCATGACTACTCTATTTTACGACATGATACACAAAGAAATAGAAGTGTACGTCGATGATATGATTGCCAAATCTAAGACGGAAGAGGAGCATGTGACCCACCTGTCAAAGCTATTCGAGCGTCTGAGAAAGTACAAACTCCGCTTGAATCCTAACAAATGCACATTCGGTGTCTGTTCAGGGAAACTGTTAGGATTCATCGTCAGCCAGAAAGGAATTGAGGTTGATCCGGACAAGGTCAAGGCCATTTAATAAATGCCTTCTCGAAAGACTGAAAAACAAGTCAGGGGATTCCTGGGACGTTTGAATTACATTTCCAGATTTATATTCCTCATGACCGCGACATGCTCGCCAATCTTTAAATTACTAAAAAAGGATCAGGACTGCGTATGGACAGAAGACTGCCAAACCGCCTTCGACACTATTAAGGAATACCTGTTGAATCCACCTATTCTATCACCTCCAGTGGAAGGAAGACCACTGATAATCTACTTAACAGTCTTGGAAGACTCCATGGGTTGCGTGCTTGGACAACAAGACGAAACAAAAAGGAAGGAGTCTGCCATTTACTATTTGAGCAAGAAATTTACCGACTGTGAGACCCGGTACACTATGCTTGAGAAAAATTGTTGTGCTCTGGCTTGGGCAGCCAAACGTCTTCGCCAATATATGATTTGTCACACTACTTGGTTAATCTCCAAAATGGATCCAATCAAGTATGTCTTTGAAAAGCCTGTTCTCATGGGAAGGATTGCCCGTTGGCAGATGTTGTTATCAGAATACGACATAGAATTCAACGCTCAAAAAGCCATTAAAGAAAGTGTTTTAGCCAATCATTTGGCTCATCAACCGATTGACGATCAGGAATCACTACCTAGTGAAGGGCTAGAACCAGGTTCCCAGTGGGGACTAATCTTTGACGAAGCTGTTAATCATTATGGAAATGGAATTGGGGCAATCATCATAACACCTCAAGGTACCCACATTCCTTTCACTGCCAGATTAACATTCAAGTGTATGAACAATGAGGCCGAATACTAAGCTTGGATCTTGGGTCTCAAAGAAGCGATTGACTTAAGGATAAAGAACTTGGATGTGTATGGAGACTCAGCCCTGGTTATTAATCAGATCAAAGGAGAGTGGAATACATACCAATCAGGACTGATTCCTTACAAAGACTACACGAGAAGGTTGTTACCCTTCTTCAACAGAATTGAGTTTCATCACATCCCTCGTGAAGAGAATCACATGGCTGATGCACTAGCCACTCTCTCTTCCATGATTAGTGTAGGTCAATGGAATGACATACCTAAGATCGACATAATGCGCCTTGAACGGCCCGCTTACATCTTCACAATCAAAGCTGTCATAGATGACAAACCTTGGTATCACGATATCAAATGCTTCCTTCAGAAACAAGAGTATCTGCCTAGGGAATCTAGGAAAGACAGGAAGACCCTTAGAAGACTGGCTAGCAGTTTCTTTCTAAGCGGTGATACACTCTATAAGAGAAACTTTGACATGGTCTTGCTCCGATGCGTAGACGGACCCGAAGCAAACATGCTGATGAAAGAAATTCATGAAGGAACCTTTGGCACTCATGCCAACGGACACACAATGGCGAGACAAATTCTAAGAGCTGAGTACTACTGGTTGACAATGGAATCCGATTGCTACAAGTACATGAGAAGGTGTCACAAGTGTCAGATATACTCAGACGAAATCCATGTACCGCCAGCGCATCTCAAAGTTCTCTCTTCCCCATGGCCTTTTTGCATATGGGGAATCGACATGATTGGCATGATCAAACCCAAGGCTTCAAACGGACATCGGTTCATCCTGGTAGCCATTGACTACTTCACCAAATGGGTCGAAGCAGCGTCATACACCAATGTAACCCGACAAGTGGTGGTCCGATTTATCAAAAACAATCTAATCTGCCGTTATGGTGTTCCAAGCCAGATCATTACTGGCAATGGATCCAATTTGAACAACAAGATGATAAAAGAGTTATGCGCTAAGTTCAAGATCGAACACCATAACTCATCTCCTTACCGACCTAAGATGAACGAGGCGGTAGAAGCGGCTAACAAGAACATCAAGAAGATCGTTCAAAAGATGGTTGTAACCTACAAAGACTAGCACGAAATGCTACCCTTTGCTCTGCACGGTTATCGCATGTCTGTCCGCACTTCAACAGGGGCAACCCCTTTCTCTCTAGTATATGGCATGGAAGCAGTTCTCCCCATCGAAGTAGAGATCCCATCAATCTGGGTATTGATGGAAGCTAAGCTAACAGAAGCTGAGTGGTGTCAAAGCAGACACGACGAACTAAATCTGATCGAAGAAAAGTGAATAGCGGCTCTGTGCCACGGTCAGTTGTATCAGCAAAGAATGAAGAAGACGTTTGACAAAAAGGTCCGACCCCACATCTTCAGAAAATGAGACCTGGTACTCAAGAAGATACAATCATTTCTCACTGATTCTCGGGGAAAATGGACTCCGAACTATGACGGCCCCTATGTGGTCAAGAAAGCCTTCTCAGGCGGTGCCTTGAAACTCGTAACCATGGATGGAGAAGAATTTGCCTACCCCACAAATGTGGATGTAGTCAAGAAATACTTCGCCTAAATAAAAAAAAAATGTCTCGGTGGATTGAAAACCCTAAAGGGCGGTCCAAGAAAAAATTAGAGACACAATAAAAAATCATCCCGGTGGATTGGAAATCTCAAAGTACAATCCAGGCAAAAATTAGGGATTAATGGCAAGTAACTACGCCTGACAAGGTTGAATCCCTAAGCAGCAATGCCATCCATCAGGAAAACTCCAGTCAAGATCATCTTCGACAGAAGCTCAGGATGTCCAGAATTCAAAGTTGGTAGAAGGATAACGGTTGTTATGTTTCAATGTAGCCCTTTTCCCTTTAAATTACCATTTTTTAAACTTTGTAAATACTCTATGGGATCACGCGCTTGGATAATTTCCATCCTATCAATAAAATTTGAGCCTTAGTGCTTTTGTTTGCAATTCTTATTTGTTTTAGCTTTACAGAATGACCTTTTAACATGATCAACGATTCTTGAAATAAAATAAAATGAATTTACTTGTCAAAATTTTTGTGCTTTTAAAAATAAAGATGGCAATTTCTTTTGACTGTTGAACATCGAAAGAACGTCGATCGCTACTCCAAAGGCGATTAAGCTCCGAAGTGCAGAATCAAAGTACTCCTTCTAAACCAGTATGCCTAAATGAAAGATCAGCTGTGTCAGATGCAAATATTTCATCTGACATCCCCGACAGAGCTCTTATCTCCTAAGCCCAACCAACGTTTTCCCCCATAGGGAATACTTCTCCTAAGCAAGGCAGAATTGCTATCTTGAACCAGTGATACTTTTCATCCCCATAGTGGCCTAGTATCCAGTCATGTTCTACCACTAGTCTGCATGTCGTGTCAGTTTTGTCAGCATAAACATGCATACATCATGCATTATTAATTTATATTCATATTCATATTGCATCACTATCACTCTAGTCGGTCTTATCCCCTAGTATTAAAGTCCTCTTGTCACTCAAGTTGTCAGTTCTTTCCTCGTCAGGAAATGTTGCGTCTGAACAGTCTCTCCTCCAGTTTATTTCTGGATTGGAGTTGGTCCTTGACCACTTTGATTACTTGAACCTCTGAAAGACACGAAGACAGACGACGAACGTCACTCTTCACCATTGAAGATAATATCTTCGCTTTCCTGGATTAAGGAAAATCCCCAGAGAAAGCCTCACAACCGAAGGCTCTCCGCAGCACATTGGTTTTTCCTCTCCAAAAGGTCGATGCTAATAAGGTCATCAGCACCTCCAAATCGGATTACATCATATGGCATTTCTCCGAGAAGATCTCGAAGAAAAGTATGATGTAGTATCCCCAAGCAGAAAGCAGTCTCTCAAGAGACTCGTTTCCCCCCAATAAAGTCTACAAATGGTGTCTCCGACTGAGAAGTCCGTACAACTCTACAGCTCAGACGAATGGGTTTCTCCAGCAAGTCTGGAATCAAAACTTTTTCCATCAAATGGCATCTCCCCAGGAAAATTCGGCGAGAAGTTTGAGGAAAACCGCTACAAATAGCGTCCCTTGTCAAAAAAGTTTATTGACAAAAGAAACTGAGACTAGTTCCTTGGCTGAAAACTAGGATTAAGGAGAAGTTTATTGACAAAAGAAACTGAGATCAGTTCCATGGATAAAAACCAGGATCGAGGGGAAGTTTATTGACAAAAGAAACTAAGACCAGTTCCTTGGCTGAAGACCAGGATCGAGGGGAAGTTTATTTTAGAAACTGTGACCATTTCCTTGGCTGAAGACCAGGATCGAGGGGAAGTTTTACCTTTTCTAAGCATCATTTCTTAGCAAAAGAAGATGGATGAGCAAGCTGCCATTCATAATCACTGTCAAAATTTTGGGTATTCTGATATTTAATCCTCTTGCACCCCGAATGCCCGAATACCTTCGCCATTCACACCTTCGGGTCCAAGAAAATTAAATAGGGGCATCTGTCATAACCCAAATTTTGACCACCAAGATTTCCAATTATTGTGCAAATCATCATCACAATATGGATGTACTTTTATACCTCACTAGTCTCCCCAAAGATGGGTGAGCATTCACTACAATCAAGAGTTAGGGTTTTGAGCCCTCTTAGAACAATTAGACAAAGGATCAATCAAGAAATGACATGATATTCAACTTGTCTAGCCTCTCAAAAATCCATAAAGGATCAAGAGGACCCCCACATCAAGAATCAAGCACAAGGTTGCAGCATTCCAAGTGGATCAAGCCTCAAGATCGTCAGTGTCACCAAATTAGGGTTTTGGTCGACTGAGGCCTCCAGATGAAAATTTCCATCTGGACATGAGCCAATACCTTAATAATTGGTCCATTAAGCTCAAAGGAATCTCAATAGCCCATCCACAATGGCAAAATCACCTTGAGGGTCCATCTATCAAAAAATCAGGAATTAGGGTTTTGACCTAATTCAACCCTTGAGTTAACTTGTGAAGTGAGACATGGCTTGAAGCTTCAAGATGAACTTCAAGGACCTCAAATACATCATATTGACATGTTTACAAGATATGATTGACTCAAAGAGCTCAAATCATAAGCCACAAGAACTCAAAACCATCTGATCATAAATTAGGGTTTCTGATGGAAAAAGTCAACCCTATCCTTGACTGTTGACCTACCCTTGATCTCAAACCTTGGGGAGGGGTCCAAGACATTCTTAAATAACCTTGGAGGCCATCCATGAAGTTTGATTGAGCCCAAGGATTGATTTCACAAAGGATCGCAAAGTCAAAATTTCATCTGATGAAAAAGTCAACTGTACAAAAAGTCAAAGTTTGACTTTTTAATTTTTTGGTCAACCAAGTTTCCCTAACCCTAATACAATGTTAATATGTGATTTGAATCATTATTCCTCAAGAAAAAAAAAAAAAGTGAGTTAACTTGTAAAAGGGGTAACCATAAAAAAAAACTTAGAATTTTTCTAAGTTATGGAACAAAGTGGCTAGGGTACCAACTCCTAAGGACCATAACTTGAGATCCAAGCAACCATTTTGGGTGATCCAAAGCTGGATTTGTAGGTCTTGCTACACTCTATAAAAGCTTCAACTACATCAAACTCCAATTCCTCATGGATTTTAACTTATGGAGTGATCAAAATGGCTAAAAACATGAAAATGACATTTTTCCAACACTTAGTGAAATTTTCACTAAGTCAGAATCTGCCTTACTTTTTCCAAAATGTAGGGAAAATTTTCACCTTGATCCAAGTCAAACAAGGTCTAGGGTTGAACATAAAAGTTAAAGTATGCCATAAGGGCTTTCCAACAAGTACCAGATCATCTCCAAAATCAATTTGAGCAGGGAGATACAACCCTTGAAACATGGCATCATGAACTGATTTTACAAGGCAGAATTGTGCACATTTGCTCGATTTGTCCAAATCTGATAACTCCAAGCCTTGTCATCAATTTGGACACATCAGAGGATCAAATCCAAGGGGGGATGATCCGATCTCCAAGCCTCCCAAGTCCAAGAATCTACAATAGCCGTGCCAAACCTAAAAAGGCTAAAAAGATGCCAAGACTTCAATTTTGTTTCCAAGCATTCAATGGATGCACCAAGGTGGCATGAAGTGAGCCTATTCCAACTGAATTCAGTAAAGACTTATCTCTGAACTAAAGCTACAAAGCATGTGCCCTAATCTCAAGTCAATGGCTAGAGGAGACTTGAGATTCCTTTTGCATAACATTGGCCAAAGGCCTGCAGCAGTTGCCATTCACTATTACTTGCAAAACAAACTTGCTCTACTATAAATAGAGCTCATTTTTGCTCACTTTGAGTACACCAAAGCACCACAACACTTGCTTTCCTCAAAATCCCTTTCTCTAAGCCAAAATGCCTTCTCTTGCAAGGTATCTCTGAGTTTTTGAGTTAGAGAGAAATTCCATCACAGCTCATAATCCAAACACCTCTAATATGTTGTATCTAAGCTGTCCAAACACTAACATGTGACCTATAACACTAAAATCACAAAGTCAACCTCCAAAACCTCAAAAATTGACTTTTTTGCATTTTTCAAGCCATGTCTTGATTCAGTCACTTTCAAAACCAGATAAAACCTCAAAGAAACTTCAAATATCATCCTTGAACTGTCCCAAATGGTTTCCCTCATCTGGAACACCATTTGAGAGAGTTGCCATATTGGTCACTTTTGCCCCTTTTGCAAGAAAGAGCTCAAACTTGTTCCTGAGGATTCCAGTTGGTTCCAACCATTCTAAAAGCTTCTAAGGGATCAATTGAGAGTGTCCAATGCATCAAATTACTTCTGGCACAAGGAACTTGGCAGATAGCACAAAAAGCTCCAAGAGGTAAGTGCATGACAACTTGAACTCTTAGAATTATGCATTGCTTTGAAGTCCACTGATCATAAACATCTCATACATGTTGTATATGTTGTGTTTGAACCAATTCATCATGTAATTCTTGCATGTACCATGAGGTAGCACAGAAAATGCAAATGGAGGCCTATTTCAAAACCACTATCGGGTTTTAAAATAGGGACCTCATCTGAAAAAACCAAGACCACCATTGGATTCCTTGGGAAATTCTAGGCCAGATGCATATAAATTTTGTCCCAATCCATGGAGAAATGAGAAAGTTAGAGGCTTCACGTAAATAGCCCAAAAGTTGGCCTTGCCTTGCCTTGCCCAGGCCAAAAACAAGGCACCCTTTATGTATTAATGGGGTTGTTTTGATACACGGATGTATCACCACCCCAGTGGTAGAAGGAGCGCGTTGTAACTTGGAGGTCTGGGGTTCGAATCCCCCTCGCCCCAGACCATTTTTTTTACCACTTTTTCCATTTTTTATTTTTCATATTATTTTCATTAATGATTTGAAAAATTAATTTCTCTCTCAATTTTTAATCATTTTTTATTGGTTCTTTTTCTGAAAAATCACAAAAATATTAAAATATTTTATTCTACAAAAAAATCAGATTTATATTATTTATTTAATATAGTAGGTATTTTTGTGAATAAATTTATTTTTATTGTTTTTAAACATTTTAAAAGTGAATTTTTATCTTGAAAATCAAAACCAAATGAGTTCTAAATCATCTTGTGATTAAAACCTCATTTTTCAAACCTTAACCAAAAATCACAAGTAGTTTATTTAAACTTATTTGGTATTTTTATCATTTTACTGATTTTCTTTAAATAATTACTTTTAAAAGAAAAATGAAATTAGGGTTTCTCTGATTTTGATCCTTATCAAACATTTTCAAAACACTCATGGGCCTCTAATAGAGTGTAAGACCCAACCCCTTTTGAAAACCAAACTATTTTGGGCCTCAAACATTGTATAAGTCCCTCGGCGATTTTCAAAACGACGGTGCGATCACTGTCCATCACATGGGCCTCTCCTTGAGTTGTAAGCCCCATCACTTGTACAAAAATAAATCTTTTTGGGCCTCTAATAGAGTGTAAGACCCAACCCACTAGTATATAAATAATTTTGGGCCTCTCCTCGAGCTATAAGTCCCACATCGTTCTCTTTTAAAACTCCTTGGGCCTTCCCTTGTGTAATAAGACCCATCCCTATGTACAAAAAACCTCTTTGGGCCCCAGTCATTGTATAAGACCCATCACAGTTTACAAACAACGGTAAAATTACTGTTTTCCATCTGGGCCTCTCCTTGAGTATAAGCCCCAACAACCTTTTCAAAACAACTTCCCTTTTGATTTAGGTTCAAATATACAGTTGTTATCAAAACATTCTTTAATTTCTTTGAACAACTAACAATACAGCATGGAAGCTTGCTCACCTGTAAGTTTTTATCAGCTTTCATTTACTTGCTTTCATATATATAACTGTATTGTGGGAAGCTGCTCCACTGTAAGTCTTCTTTCATACCCTTTTACATACTTGTCATATATTAACTGTATATATACTAGTATAGTTATTTAGAGTTTTCCCCGGCAACTATGTCTAGAACTAGGTAAAGCCAGTTGGTCACTCTTTAATACAGTAAAAAATAGATCCCCATAGGACTTCTAAATACAGTCTTGCCTTCTCTTGGGCTTAAACAATATGGAACAAAGAGAAAGGCAGTATTCTCGGTGAACCTTTTCTTAGACTGTCACTTATAGAAATTGTCAAAGAAATTCTATTCCCCAGAAATGATTCATTCTCGGTGAATGACATCTCTTGAGTTTCTTCAAACCCCCGAACTATTCAGAAATGATTCATTCTCGGTGAATGACATCTCTTGAACTTTTCTTTGGTTTGGTTCCGCAAGCTTCCTAAAAGCATCCCCGCCTCTTCTTGGGCTCTGTACAAGGACCCTCCAGCTTCTTAGAAGTTCTCATGCCTTCTCTTGGGCTTAATACAAGGACCCTGAAGACCTCTTAAAGGAATAGGACATAACTTAGTCATCCTTTGTTAGAGCTGTCTTTCTAAAAGGAGTCAAAACCCTCAGACCAATTTTAGGGTTGATACTCATCCCTTAAAAGAGTCAGCCTCCTCTTGGGCGTTATACAAAGATAAACTTTTCCAATAGACTTGGACAATTTAATCCCCTCTTGAGTCTCAAAGAAATTCTCAAGTACCTTACAAATATAGAAGAAACCCCGGTCATTTTGGATCAATCTCCAGCAGAGTTAAAGCCTGTGGGTTCTAAAACCTAGTTTCTCTCCTAAAATTCCCCAGCCAGGTTCAGTCTATCATCAGTATAACACTATCCCAAATCAGAACCTCAAGGTCTCTGATCTCTCAACTCTTTTGTAACCCTCAGGAAAAGTTGATTCCCCATTTGGACCTGCCCCGGGATCTCAATAATTCCCAGCAGAAGCTAGCCTCATCTTAGGCTTTGTATAATGAGCCTTTCCTCAGCACATCCAGCCTCCTCTTGGGCTTTGTACAATGATTCTCCCCAGCGGAGCTAACCTTTTCAGACTCTCTTGTTGAGTCAATCACTTTTTCAGACTCTCTTGTTGAGTCAATCAATCTTAGACTCTCTTGTTGAGTCAATCACCTTTTCAGACTCTCTTGTTGAGTCAATCACGTTTAAGTACTCTCTTATTGAGTCGACTATTTTAGCCTCAATCTCGGGCTTTGTACGAGATAGATAAAAACCATTCTCTTGTTGAGACAATCTTTTCCAGCCTCCTCTCAGGCCTGGTATAAATACCATAGCAAGAGTTAGCCTCCTCTTAGGCTTTGTATAATGATTTCTCCAGCTTGTTCAGCCACAATCCTGGGCATTATATAGGACAGATAAAAGCACTCTCTTGTTGAGTCAAACCCTTTTAGCCTCCATCTCGGGCTTTGTACGAGACATAAATCTTCATAAACTTCTCTTAAGCTTGGGACAAACATCTTCCCCAGCAAAGTCAATTCCTCCCAGCCTTCTTTGAAGGCTTTGAGAAATAATTCCCTAAACAGGGTCAATCCTCATTTCAGCCTCAATCTTGGGCTTTGTATAAGATAGATAATACTCTTACACATATTCAAACTCATTTCAGCCTCCATCATGGGCTTTGTACAAGATACTTGAAATATTCCTCAGTCGAGTCAGCGAAGTCTCAATTTAGCCTCAATCTTGGGCTTTGTACAAGACAGATAAAGATTTCTTTCCCACAGAATCAGTCTTCTTTTCAGCCTCTATCTTGGGCTTTGTACAGGACACATACAAATTCTCCCCAGCAGAGTCAAAATCCTCCTATCCTCCTCTTAGGCTTTGTATAATGATATCCCCAAAAGAGTCAGTCTCTTTTAGCCTCAATCTTGGGTGTCGTACAAGACAGATATAAACACTCTCTTGTTGAGTATGTCTTTCTCAGCCTCCTCTTAGGCTTTGTATAAGGACTTCCCCAGTGGAGTCAATCAACCTCTTAGCTTCAACCTTGGGCTTCGATCAAGGCACACAAAAATCAACATCCCCTCAGAGGAAATCAAAGTCCCTCTGTAGGAAGTCATTTCTCTGGTTATCACATATCAAAACAGAAAAATTAAAACTCCCTTTCTTTCATCTAATTGCTGTAAGCGGCAAGCCTCTGGATTATTTACATCCATGCCACTGTCCCTCTCTTAGCATGAGAAATTCCTAAGGAAAAATGGAATTGCTCTACACTGAATTAAAGTTTTCTCCTTCAGGATAAATCCCCAATAAAGGAAATTATGGCATTGCTAGATTCACATATCCGAGTTAAAGTAATCCTTCTTTATAAACAGTCACCCAACAATTGTGAAAATAGACAAAAATGTCTCCCTTTAGAGATGAAAAATTCTCTCTCAGTCAAACCTTTTAGCTTCAATCTTGGGCTTTGAACAAGACACAAATACTCAACCTTTTAGCTTCAATCTTAGTCTTTGAACAAGACACCAAACTATCTTTTTCCTCCCTTAGAATAGGAGGAACTACGATTGCTCTGATTTCCCTATTTTGTTTAAACTGGAATACGTAGGCATAAGATTGCGAAATCTTAGCGAGCATACCAATCAAAAACTCTAGGTCCAGTACCTTCATATCAATCAAACTTTAGGTCCAGTACCTTCACACCGAAACATCAGAAAAAATTGAACATCAACAAAAACTCTCTCTCTCTCTCTCATATTTCCCAAGAAACTTTCCCAACCCATTAACAGATAAACACCATAAAGTACAAAGCAGAACCTAAAGCTCACATCCCGTGGATAACCACATATAGGATGGGTAATTGACAACTCCCCATTGTATAACCTGACCCCTTTCTCCTTGAGGAAGAAAACCCTTTTGCGATAAGGTGGTCACGTCACCGACAAAAATCGCACGCTACAAACATAAAACAAAAATAAGCATAATATATATCACACATTTCCAATAAAACACTAACATCTCAAGTAAAGCACATACCGAATACAACTCTTGAAACCTTTCCATATCTTTCTCCCTTTTTTCCTTCTCCTCTTCTAACATCCTCCGTTGTTCTTGCAATTGCTTCTTAACATTTTCAATCTTTTGTCTTTGTGCAATAAATTCTGGGCTTTTGGTACTTTTTCTTTGAGACCCAAAGAATGTCCTCAAGCCGACACCATGGACACGCCCACCATGCTCATCTGTTCCAATAGCTTATACTAATATGTCATGTCGTGGTTCTAGAACAAATGTGCCTCCACGGGCCGCCTCAACTAACTTATCCTACACAACATGAGTAACTTACATATTTTTTACCAACGCATTTAAATAACAAATAACATAAGCAAAACAAATCATACTTACAATTTTCTCAACAACTACTCTTGACGCCTCAGAGGTGTATTCTCCATTAGGTCTTAATCTATCCATCTTCCATTTTTCATGTCTTGAAGGTGGAGATTGGATGCGATCATCTCCTGTTTGTGTATGTTTTTCGAGCATGATTCTTTTCTCAAGTTTCCTATAACCCCCACGAGACAATCTATGGAGGTACATGTTCTTCGCCTTGTTTTAGATTCCTACGTCGCTTTTAACCTATTATTAACATAGTAAAAAATATAATGATTAGTATCTATAACTCATTAGCATAACATTAAAGGTTACACAAGACTAGTACTAACCTTGAATTCCTCAGAATGACGTATCTTTGCAAACTTGTTCCATTGCTTCTTTGATATAAAACTATATTGAATCCATGGACGAGAAAGACCGCTCTTAGGCTTCCTAATGTAGTCAGCCGTGAGCTGGGACTTAAATCCCCTCCAACGAGTACCAGCATAAGATAATCACTTTTTTTCAACGTTGAGTCATCGGTAAACTCAAAATTCAACTACATACATTTAAATCAATATATAAGTATGTATTAGAAATTATAGGTAGTGATATCCAATATATGAAAATTATAGTATGTAATACCTTAACATCTGTCCATATGCTTTCTTTGACTTTATCATCCACTTGTTTCCAATCATCTATCAGTATACTTACTTTGCTACGTGCAAGGAACATAACATAACTCTTAAAAGTAGAGTAATGTTCACAATTCACTACTCTGTAGAACGAATCAAACTCGATTGAAATTTTTTCACATGATGAGTTGCGGACTAATGTGAATTTGGGCATCATTGTGACACCTCTTTGTGATCTTTTCGATAGAGTATCATTTGTCTGAGTTTCATTCGCACAACTTTCATATGTTTGAGTTTCTTCACTAGTATCAGATGTTGAACTCGACAAAGTCGACATCTATGTTCAAAAACAACAACAACAACAACATGAACAACAAGAACATAAACAAAAAACACAACATAAATAACAACAACAACAACAATGGCAAATGAAGTTTACTGTAGATGCATGGAGAAAATATTTTACGTACCCTAAACGTGATAACTAAGTAAATGATGTTGGTGTTGGTGTTGGTGTTATCTTTCTTCCTTAAAGCAACGACAATGTTGTTGTTGTCTTCCTTCTCAACGGTGTACTTTTTCTTCTCGACGTCACGATCATGATGGTCTTGTCAACCTCCTTGACGATGATGACAAAAATGACAGGATACTGAAGAATGGATACTGAAGAATGATGGTGTTTTGATTGAAATGATGTATTGTTTCAGAGTATTGAATGTTAGGGTTTAGGGTTGAAATTGTGTATAGTTTCATCAACTAGTTTCTATTATCAATGGATACTGAAGAGACAAGCTAACTAGGAGTGTATATTACTATATAGCTACCATGACGGTCAATACCAGCAACCGTTATGATATATTACTTTCATAGTGAAATTTCATAAAGAAGCGCCAAAGTTAAATTTACAATTAAAAATTTTAAATAAAAAACAAAATATATCACAACGATGGAACTCAATAACCGTAGTCATAACCCTTTTAGTTTTTTATTTATAAATAAATAAAAAAGAAAAGGCGCGCCTTAACATTAAAGGAATAATATATATGAGGGAGATGAGGTTCGAACCCATGAAAGCTTGATGGTATCACCATGGTTGGCTCTTCAACCGTTGTTATATACAAATAATTTTTAATCAAAAAACAAAAATAAAATGATAGCGCCTTAGTTTAGAGATGTCACCAAAGTGTAGGTAAGAGCCGTGGTGACCATGACATTGTTGTTTATGCGTTTTGTAGTAGTGGGAAAGAGAAGACTCCGTCGGGGAATATAACAAACGACAAGCTAAGATTGACGCAAGATCTATATCTCTAGGGTTTCGCTGAGAAAAGGAAACACCACAGACGAGTGACCGAAAACATGTACTCAACGCGTACGGGAGTTGAGAATCAATACAGACGAAGTATTGATGAATAAAAAATAAACACGGATGAGCGGCGACTGCCCTGGGGATAAACACGGATGAGTGTCAACAATCCATACAAACGAGGTATGGATGGATTGAAGATCAATACAGCTTGAGTCTTGATGATCAGCACGAACCAAGTACTGATGAAACTGAAACAAACACTACGAGTGGTGAAAATAAATACGGATCGAGTATTGATGATCAATACGGACCGAGTACTGATGAAACTGAAACAAACACGACGAGTGATGAAAATCAATACGGGACGAGTATTGATGATCAGTACGGACCGATTACTGAAGATCAGTACAGAGGTACTGATAAAACTAAAACAAAGACGACGAGTGTTGAAGATTAACACGGACCGAGTATTGAAGATCAGTACAGACCGAATATTGATAAAACTGAAACAAACACGACGAGTGTTGAAGATTAATACGCACCGAGTATTGATGATCACTACTGACTGAGTATTGAAGATCAGTATGGATCGAGTACTGATGAAACTGAAACAAACACAACGAGTGTTGAAGATCAATACGAACTCAGTATTGAAGATCAGTACGGACCGAGTACTGACGAAACTGAAACAAACACGACGAGTGTTGAAGATCAATATGGACTGAGTATTGATGATCATTATGGACCGAGTATTGAAGATCAATACAGATCGAGTACTGATGAAACTGAAACAAACACAACGAGTGTTAAAGATCAATACGGACCGAGTATTGAAGATCAGTATGGACCGAGTACTGATGAAGCTGAAATAAATACAATGAGTGTTGATGATCAATACAGACGAAGTATTGATGAACCAAAATAAACACGACGAGTGTTAATGATCAATACAGACGAAGTATTGATGAACCAGAATAAACACGAAGAGTGTTGATTATCAATACAGACGAAGTATTAATGAACCGAAATAAACACGACGAGTGTTGATGATCAATACGGACGAAGTATTGATGAACCAGAATAAACACGACGAGTGTTGATGATCAATATGGATGAAGTATTGATGAACCAGAATATACACGACGAGTGTTGATGATCAATACAGACGAAGTATTGATGACCTTGAAACAAGTTCCATTCATAAAAGAGTTAATGGAAGAAAAAAAACGTCATCGACAAAGGGACACATCATCAAGGAGTTGATGGGAAGGAAACTTCACTAAAAGAGACACAACGTCAAAGAATTGACGGAAAGAAAACTTTGCTAGAAAGTGACATCATCTAAGAGTTGATGGAAAAGAAAACTGTACTAGAGAGACACATCGTTAAAGAGTTGACATGAAGAAAACTTCACTAGAGAGACACATCGTCAAAGAGTTGACGGGAAGAAAACTTCACTAGAGATACACATCGTCAAAGAGTTAATGGAAAAGAAACTGACATTGTTAAAGGGTTGGCGGAAAAGAAAACTGACATCGCCAAGGGGTTGACAGAAAAGAAACTGACATTGCCAATGGGTTGACGGAAAAGAAACTGACATCGCCAAGGGGATGACGGAAATGAAATTGACATCGCCAAGTGGTTGACGAAATGAAAACTGAGATCGCCAAGGGGTTGACAGAAACATACAACTTAAGTAGGAACTTTATCCAGGGGTTGATAGGAAAGGATTACTTAGGTAAGAACTTCATCAAGGGGTTGATGGGAAAGGATTTGATTTTGTCAAAGGATTGACGGGAAGGAAATTGACATTGTCAAAGGGTTAACAGAAAGGAAACGAACATCGTCAAAGGGTTGATGGTAAAATACTGATCGAGCATAAGATCGACGTATCATCTACGACCCAAAAGAAAAGACTGAAAGAGGATTGACTGAAATATCCATTGGGGAATGAGATCTCTGGGGATATGTCAATGTCTTGAATGAAAGCTGATTTGGGGCTTCACGCAAGGTACCAAAACTGGCTTATGCTTCGCATATATATTGTAATTTTGTATGAAGTAATGCTCCACATCAAATGGAAATGCTTCGCGTTTAGAAGATGCAATGAAAATGATTATGATATGCAGAAAGGGCACTCCACCGGGGGAAGTGCTGAAAAGCCACCAATGAATTCGCTGGGGAATGACAAACTGAACTGCCTTCAGGTCATAAACTCTGTTGGAGAACCCATATGAACTTCCACTCTGGTGGGGAAAACATGAACAATAAACGACTGTTGGGGAAAGGAACACCAGGCTCTGATATTTCGCGGGGAATTAACAACTGAGCTGTCAATACGGGCCCTACAAATACTGCTGGGAAACATCAAAAGAACTTGTGAACCTTGATGAATGAATATGCCAATGATGATTAAGCTTTAACCTGCTGGGGAAACACCCGCCATTGGGCTTCCATTTGCTGAGGAAAATAATAACCGACGATGATACCAAATCTGCTAGGGGATAATGATAGGTCCACTTCACTGCTGGGAAAATAACTAATGATTCCAAGTCTGCTGGGGAACATCACCGGGCATAATACTCTATTTGGGGACGATGCGGAGGGCAGTGCCTGAAATGCCAATTACCAATGGGCTTTTATCCTATGAAGAAATATTATTAGACCTGCTCTGTGGGGAAGAGAAAACTCTGACTTCTCTCCATTTCTGAACTGCTTGGGAATGAGGAGTTCCCCTACATTGCTGGGGATATCCACCTTTCATACAGAAAACTCGTCTGCTATAGGATGATTCAGTTTCTGCTTGGGGAGAATAGAACTCTCAAAGCCTTGCTTAGCAAAAGATGTTCTCCAAAACCTACTAGAGAGGAGAAATAAAAGGCCGCATGCTGGAAACGCTTTGACTCTACTGGGAATGTTACATGTTGACTACCAACATAATCCTGTAGATGTGATTTGACAAATTATGCTCCGGTACAACATAACCTATGAAGGTACTTGCCTCAAGAGGTATCATGATGACTTGAGATATTTTGTCCCAGTATGCTAAAGCTTGGAGAAATGATTATGATTAACCGTCTTCTAGAGAGGATAACTTCATGTACTCTTGAGGTGGCCTGCCTCAGTACGATCATTGAAGTGACTTTGCCCCTGACTGATTGATCTTTGAGAGATTTGTTGAATCTTGACACGATTGCCCCAGTTTGGCTGAACTTTTAAGAGATTTCTCGACGTGACTGCCCCAGGCTGGCAACTTCTGAGCATAACATACCGAGAAGTCGTTACTCAATCGAGTCTCTTGGCAACATGCTCTTTGATTTGACTGTCCAAGAATTTCCTCTTGACAAGATTAAACCTTTCGACTGATGCTCATTTTGTAAACTTCATTGGCATTAAATAAATGTATGCAAGTAGAAAATGTTTATTCCGAGAATGATAATTCTAAGGAAACACACATGCTAATCTTGAAGTTTCTGTTGAAAAGATATCGCCAAACCCTGTGAACGAGTCACTAGTTAAGATGTGACACTGACTTTTAAAGGGAAATTGTATGCACATGCAATACCAACAAAGGTTTTTTCGTACAACTCATGGGAGTTAGGAATGTTGTCTCATTAAAGTATGCTTTCAGAATAAACCTTGCTTCAATTAGGACTTTTGAGGGTGTAACGTGGCCTGGTTCATGGTTTCAGAAAAAAGGATTTAAGGCTCAAAGTTTATTTGTACCCACCCCTTCTTCATGATGTTCTCCAGTCTTGCGTTCAGTTAATCTGGCACAAGCGCTCACATTTCAAAAAGTTATTGAATGGTAGAAGTGAAGGTTAAGAAAACCCACAAGGTTTTCGGAGTGACAGTCCCCCTTTTGTCTTTGGTGTTTTGTAGTCACATAACTTTGTTCTTGCTTGAGGATTTTTCTTTTGTAATCCTTTTCGCTTTTCGCTTTTCATTCTTTTGTTTATTTTTCCCTAATTTTTTCTTGGACTGATTTTTTATTGATTTTAGAGTCCAGCGGGATGCCCTAACTTTTGCCTAAGTCTCTTGTTTTCAAGTTATTGACTTAACGGGCTTTCTTTATTTTTCTTTCTCTTTCTGATTCTTCTCTTTTTTCTTTCTTTTTTTTTTTTTATGGGAACAAATCGTGTGATGCTTATTTGTCTTGATTTCTCCGAAAGGGTTGTGACTTCCTCGTTCCTTGTGGTGAGGGATAACCATCGTGGTTTCACGTATTTGACCTCCTGATGTGTGAGGAAAGAAAGGTGATTGATACTTAGATGCACACTCCTTTTGAAATTTGAATGCTTGGTCAAATTAACTGACAACTACCCTGCCCCAGATTATGGTTGAGGTTTTTTTTTTTGTTTTTAGAAAAAATTCATACTTCTAGGCTCAACGGGGTTGACAAGGGATTATCTTCCTTATATCTCCAGTGTTTTGGAGATTTGAAACAATGCATGTACATCATCAGCAAGGTTTTATTCCAAATGCATACAACCAGAAAGTTTGCGTTTTTACTTCGTCATCCTCCCTCCAAGAGTTTAAGCAAGAAATTGGTATTGCAATGCATAGAAATATTTTTATAAGTGAACACAAATGGATTACTTCAAGAAAAACATACTCATTGCATTAAGATTATCATTCAAAAACAAACAAGTTCTACATGCAAACAATGCTTTAAGACACAATAAAAGCTACAAATGATAATGCAGTAAATAAGCTAATGATTGCCATCGTTGAGGAGGCTTGACTCCGTCTGGACTTATTGCTTATAATGATGTCGTTGTAGTCTGAGTGCTCACTTGGGAAAGGAGACTTCAATTAATATGCAGGCCACTTGTAGTGATCGTGATGATCTTTGAGTCAATCAGATCTTGTACCTTGTGCTTTAACACCTTGTAATTTTCAATTGAATGCCCGAGTGTTCCTGAGTGGTACTCACACCTAGCATTTATGTCATAAGCTGGAGGAATAAGATTTGGAATAGGCTTGGCCTCTCCTAGATGAATCAAAGAACCTTGGAGCAAATGAGCAAGCAGCTGACCGAGAGGGATAGAAATAAGGTTGAACCTTCTCTCGGGTCTTCTTGGTCTTTGTTGTCTCTTCTAAGAGCAGTTCTGTTGTTGATACTGATTTGGGAACCCAATTTGTCCAGGCGCTTTCCTCTTCAGATTTGGCTGAGGAATATGTAAAAGTTGCTAGCATGGAGATTCTGGAACCCAAGACTGTGGAATAACCTCAGGATAAGCGAAAGGAGCATCCATTTCTTTTGCAGCAGTTGGAGTAAGATCACTCTGTACAACTGTGTCGCTTGGCGTGAACTCGATTTCCTTTGAATTAATGAGCTATTAACATTATAGCTCTAAGGAAGATTTGCTGGAGGAGGTCCTAAAGTAACGAGCTCAATCAACTGAAGCTTGAGAAAGTGTTGCAGTAACTGCGCATACGACATGGGGATTGGATTAAACTTCTTCTCAGGCTTCCTTGGCCTCGGTTCATATTCTATGCCCCTAGGATTCTCTTGGGGAGTAGGAAGTGACTGTTGACGAGAAAGCTCTGGAACCATAGGTTGCGGAGGAGATCTATAAGGTAACTCACGATCTGGGAGATCACAAAGGAAATGGAGGAATAACAACTTCTGTTGCAGCAGCGGGCATAGGGTTGCCCTCCTTTCTCAACACTGACCTCAAGATTTCTGTGGCTAGACACACCTGAGTTTTCAATTGATGAACTTCCCCCTTAGCAGTTTCTATCCATGGGACAAGGCCTGTATGTCCACCATAAACTGTCCCATCTGGCTTCTAACCTCCATCAGCTCTGCTTGTGCTTGTTCCATGATCAAACTCTGATTGCTTCGAGTAGGATAACAATGAAAAGTCAAGTCTATAATTATGAAGAAAACCCGATCAAGATAAGAAGGCCAGTCACGAACACCTGCTATGCATGTTATGAATGTAAATGCATGAATGTTATGCAAATGCCATGTTTAGTTATTTCCAAGGTAATCTACACTTTTATTCTAGTTTTTTTAAGCAAAAGAACACGGTGGATCACTGGTAAAACACCTCATCTACCACTGTCCATTTGAAGAAGAAGCTTTGAAAACCAGAATCACAGATAGGATAAACCCCTGGAAATAAAGAAAAATATGGGTCAAAATGCAGTCATGATATGATGATATGAATGCAAAGACATGGGATCACAGGTCTGCTCTGACAAAAATACCAAAAAACCAGGTTCAAAAGTTCACACTGACAAGAATACCAGAAAACCGGGTATGATAAAGGTCTACGTTTCCTACAAAAACCCATTTCCTCTCACATGTGGGTTCTATTCTTGGACAAGGCTCCTAACATGTCCTCAATTTCTCTGGCTCTCAGGTCGAGAAGCAATAATACATTCACCATTTCTAGTTTGGCATTATTATCCCTTAAGGAGGCCTCTACTGATTCCCCATGAACGGTCTCCAAAGTTATAAGTTCTCTATGGGAATACCCTGTCATCTGCATGAGACATGCAGGATAGAACATCTCCCAAGAAAACCTCGTCTGAATATGGGTCTCATGCCAACTACATGCAACAAAACACTGCACAAGTTAACACGACTATCCATTCTAATCATGTGTGTATGCCCAAGCCTGGGTAGTGGGCTTATATCTCAGTAACAATCTCTCCCAATAGCACAAAAATATTCAGAATAATGGTGAGTGAAACAAAATACAATGCATACAAAATAATAAGCAAGGGAAGCATATAGATAAACACCCAAAGAAAAAGAAAACAAACAAGAGCTAGAACTGACTCACATAGGGAACCACAGTCCCCAGCAGAGTCTCCAATTGTCGCTACCACGAAAAACCACCGGCGAAGACACAGAGTCGCCATCGAACTTTATTTATCCCAACGGGGAAAGGAAAACATCGAGAAAACCTCAGAAGGGAAAGAACATAGTCTCGTAACCAAATTCGGGGTTCGGGAGTCGATTACGCAAGAGGAATGTATTAGCACCCCTCGCGTCTGTTGTACTCAATGGGATCCACTCTTATTATTCTAATCAAAGGGTGTGTACATCTAAAGACTACTCGTTAAGGGAATGCAGAAACGAAAAACGAGAAAAACAAAAGGGTACTCGATAGGATCTCACAATCTTATGCCTACGTATTCCCTTGTGCAATGCAAAAGTCAGAGTCAACATAGTTTGGAGGACTACGAGAGAAAGGGAAGGTTGCTAGCCAAGGATTGGGGCCCTTGTGCCTACGTATCTTCATTCGGACGAGAATGAAGAAGTCAGAGCGTCTGTAGTTCATGGGACCACAAGTTGCTAAGTGTTTTTTATGGACAATGCTAACGTTCACGTTCTAGCAGTTTAGGTGTTTGTCGTTCGTTGTCTGGAGTATTATGCGTTACCTGTTTGCGGTAGAATGGAAATAACATGCTCTTTCTGAAAATGGTTTGCAAAGAAAATCCTAAAGGGAAAAATGATTTGAGTTTGTTGGAGTGTTTTAAAGAAGTGTTTTGAATCGATTTGTGATGCGTATCGTGCTAAAGTCTATGACGATAGGAGTGA
Source organism: Lathyrus tuberosus (assembly GCA_022829125.1). Taxonomy (NCBI): domain Eukaryota; kingdom Viridiplantae; phylum Streptophyta; class Magnoliopsida; order Fabales; family Fabaceae; genus Lathyrus; species Lathyrus tuberosus. Next base: position 1,324,329 of record JALAZF010000172.1, on the reverse strand, counting down.
ACACTTTATACCACCGATCCGAAATGGCTCGCGCATAAAGCTCTCTAGATGAGGTAAGTAGAGACTCCCGCTTATCATTTCCCATTGTGCTTAAGGCTCGTGACTCATTATACACATCGTATATATTAAGTGTCTTGAGTGGATTAAGAGAGAGAAGAGAAGGACGAAACGAAAGAAACTAAGGGAGACTTTGCCCTAGATGTTATAATGCAATGTGGCCCTGAGGATAGGATTAGAAGACAATTCTATCCTAATGTTGTCATGCAAGATGGACCTATGGTTGAGTTTAGGGAAATCTACCTAGATGTTGTCATGATTGGATTAACAATCTAATGTCTATCCTACTCTAATCTTAATAAAAAATTAAGTTGGACTAGGAAGCCATAAGGGAACATGCGAGCAAGCAAAACAAGCTAAGAAAAACACAAAAAATAGCATACGACAGTGCTTCAAATAGAACACCAGTGTATTTACAGCAACAACACAACAACATTTAACAGCATATATGGCAGCAATTAACATCGCATGAACAAGACAATGGTGTATGCATCGGCAGGATGCATGCATTCAACAAATGAAGCAATTAACATGGACATACATCAAGAATGCAAAAATCAACAAAGCGTATGAACATCTATCATCATCAAACATCTTGAGTGTGCAACACCAACAGGCAAGTATCAAAATATTAATCAATTAATATGCACATGTATCAACAATGGAGCAAATGAACATACACTATAAGTTTAACAATTGGTAATGTACACGCATGCATCAACATTTACACGATTGAGGCGATCATGTAATTGACAATCAAGCATCATGAACATACAACAACAAGCAAGTATCAACATGTTATCAATTAGGCATCATGAACAAACATCAAGAATGCAAGCAATTACATCGAACATGAAATGCCTAATCAACAATCATGCATCAAAGATTTGCAAACATACTGCAAATGGAGGCTAAATAATTCTAAAAAATTCCACAAATATCAAACATATCAAGCCATGAAGCTTAAATGTGGAAAAGGAATCAAAACATGCTGAAGAAAAAGCCAAAAACACAAATGCAGCAGGTGCAAATCGATTTGCACAACAGTGTAATCGATTGCACTGATTCAGAAAGCAATTCCAGGCGCAGCAAGCAGGGTGCAATCGATTGCACCATTGTGCAAATCGATTTGCACTTGTAGAAACATCAAAAGTCACTTTTCCAAAAGCACTTTTCAGCATCAATTCAAGGATCAAATGCAACATGTAATAACATGCAATTATTCACAAAAATCACATCAATTAACAGCAAATGAACACATATTGGATCAATAAAACATCAACAATAACAATCAATTGAATCAAGGATCAACCCATACGAAAACCACAAGGATCTACATTGTGAAAGTTGCAAAATAAGCTAAAATGAGTTTGGATATAAGAATCACCAACCTACAAAACGTAGATTTGCTTTGGTAATTGTTGCAAACAGAATTTGATAGATCAAGCAAAGAAAACCAGAGATCCAATAAATTCCTAGCAAGAAACTTGAAGAACAATGCAATGAGTTGAACTTGCTTCAAAATCACTTCAAGAAAGTGCTTCCAAACTTCAGATTTGGATCCAAATCAACTTCTACTGTAGAATTTGTGTTGATGAAAAGAATTGATAAAGGTTTAGCTCAAGGATTAACAAATTCCAATGAAGAATTCGTTAACTCTAATGGAAGAGCCCTGGTTAGGTTAGGGATGAAGATGAAAATGAGTGAAAAAGTGAGAGAGAATTGAGAGAATTTGAATGTGATGTGTAGAGAAATCAGAAAAATGAATTCTCTTCTCCTCTTGGAATGGAAGAAATTGATTTAAATATGGTCTAGGTATGGAATGAGAATAATGTTTACAATTTGGTCTTGCATGAGGGTTGGGTTTTTGGTTTGCAATTAGGAGTGAAAACAATTTAAGCTTTGGAGGGAAAATAAACTTAATTTGGAAATGAACTGATATCTTGAAGCATCTAGATCCTTCAACAGATGTAGTATTAAATCCAAGTGATTGCAATGTGTTACGAACTGCAACAATGCTTAAAATATAGTGTTTTTGTAAAAGCTGACGTAGTGCAATCGACTGCTCCATTGTGTAAATGGATTTGCACCTGCAGAAACAACAAAATGGCACATCCTGAAGGGGTGCAATCGATTACACCAAAGTGAAAATTGATTGCATCAAGGCAAATATGCAAAAAATTTCCTTGTTGCAACTTGTTTTGAGCCTGGCTTCGCATTTGAACCTTAGCCACTGATAATGACCTTGAATAATGTTTGAAACATGAGAGATAACTTGTCTGAAACCACATCATGTGAACTCTATGATTTTTTCTCTTGCTTCTAAAATAATCAAACCATTTGTTGAGCAAAATAAATGCCCAATGTCTCTGATGACTGTCTGTTTAGCCCTGAATACTACTGAAACACTCTCTACAAATAATGAAAGCTCTGAACTGCCAGGAACACACTGTGATCCTATGTCTTAGAAGCCCAATGTAATGCATGATTAATGTCATGACGAATGCGTATGGATGCACAACACAAGCTAGTTTATTAGAACAAGATTTGTTCTTGATATTTTCTCATTTAGTTTTGATGATAACAAAAGTATTAAAAGTATACTGGTTTATTTGATGTGTGTTTTATTGATGCTGGTTCTTGTTCTTGTACATAAACAATAAAAATATTTTTTACTAGTTGCTTCATTGCTAGCTTCTGGTGGCAGAGTCTGAAGAACAATTATCAAGCCTAAATTTTTAACAAGGATTATTCAGTTGAAGAAGTAGCAATATCAAGCAATTATCAACTCTATGTAATATGCAGATTTTCTGTTTTAGGTTGTAATTGTAAAAGCCTTAAGATTTCTTACCCCTGTACATATTTAGAAATCTTAAGTGCTTTAGGTCTTTGTTATGGTGATCTCCCATACCTCTGATGCTTGCATCATGTACACCTTGTTCTTTATTCTGCTGAGCCTTCAGTAGTTTAGACTAAGTCTCATGTTGTGTGCTTAAGCAAAATGTCTTATCTCATTGGGATTCAAGCAACAAGTCTTGAGCCAAGATGCTTAAGCCACGTAAGTCTCATTGCTTAAGTGCTTGAGTTGTGAAAGTCTTATTCAGCTAGTCTGATTGAGCAAGAAGTATCGAGTGCGGCTTGAGCAAGGGAAGTATCAATCTGGATGGCTAGAAGAGCAGGTGGCTTGGCCAGAGGATGTGAGCAAAGGGAAGTCTCAGCCAGAAGACAGATGAGCAGGTGGCTCAGTCAGATGGTGTGAGCAAGGGAAGTCTTAGACACGAGCTCTAAGCAAGGGAAGTCTCAGACAATTGGTCTGAGCAGTTGTAACAGACTTATGCAGAAGCATCAGTGATTGTAATCATGAAGTGGTTATAATGAAAAGCTCTTGTGAGGCAAGGGGACTGGACTACTCTCAGTTAGGGAAGGAACCAGTATAAATCTTTTTTGTCTTCTTCTGTTATTTTATTTACTTCTGTTGTATCCGCTGCCAAATGAATTAACTCGGAATCCGAGCACCAGTTCTAATTCTTAGACGCTGATCAGAAGCTAAATAATAAGAAAACACGAAACACAATTCAACCCCCCCTTTCTTGTGTACTTTTCACACCTTCATTTGGTATCAGAGCATGGTCTGTGCTTAACACTTAACTGTGGTGCAGAAATTGATCCAATAAGAAAAGTATATTTCTTCTTCAAGAAGGAATCAAGTGCTACATGAAAAATATCATACGGCTTTTCCTACCATATTCAAATAGGTGATTCCATTGAATTTAAATGATGGAAAAGCTAAAGATATTTTTAACTCATTGGACTTGATAAAGGGTTGCTGAAGGTCTATAGAATATCCTTGAAAAAGGTATTACTATAGAAGTTGATGGTGTTAAATATGACATCTTGAAAATCTCTTTCACCAACTCAGAAGATGCATTTTGAATATCTTCAGAGGTAGTTGCATTCTGGTAGATGCACTATCTCACTTCTGAGTATATCAACATCATTGATATGTCTGATGCTTGGACTATCTTTGAAGTCTTGTGCTTGGGTTTGTGGGGATCAGTTTTTGAAGCTTGAAGTAGTTACCCTTCATCTAATATTTTTAAGCAAATTCTGCGAAGATTGTTCCTTAACTTAAATCTAAAGTCACAGTTTATTTTTTTGAAGTTTACATCTTAAATCTGCTGTGTTCTGAAGGTTTGTCTTGCAATCTTCAAAGGAAAGAAATTAAGTTGGATGATGTAAAACTATTCAACATACCACTTTCTCCTTTTTAGCTTAAGTTCTTTGGAATGACTAATGATGAGAAACTTAGGTTTCTTATCAAAAGGACTTTCATACTAGCTGAATGGATTGTGATATCTGTTGATAGAAGAGTAACTTCAAAAGCTTCTGAAATATTTGTATTTCAACTAATTTCCTAGATCTGAAAGCAGGAAGAAAATTCTACCAGAACCTAATATCAGATGCTCCACAATGTTTAATCGTTTGAAGCTGATATTAGTGCGGGATGCAGATGAAGAGAAGCATCTGTGTTCTGAAATAAAAAAATCAAGTATTGAAAAGCAAGAGATGTTGTTAAAGCTATTTTGTTTCAAAATATTTGATTATATGGAGTATGTTCTTTAAGGTGATATCTTAAGAAACTCCATTGCTTCTTGGTTGAGAACCATCATGGATGTTGTTTTAAAATACATTTCTATGAGAAGTCTTCAACTTCTCTTTGAGTTCTGTTAGTTGTACTAAGACAGTACTTTGATATGTTTTATGTCAATCTCTTATAGCTAACACCATCGGGTTCTGAGCTTGTCAATGATTTCAAAGTCAAAAGATTTAACCCAAGATAATGAGATTATTGACATTGCTTAGAACAAGATTTTGTTCCTATCATATCTCATTATAGACTCGTACTCTGGAGTGACTTATGATCTGCTGATTGGGTTGAGATATAAGGCATAGAAGAATTTGTTTGTACTTACATGTATGGTCATATAGAAATATGAGTATCATAATGTATCTGCTACAGATATCAAGGAAAGAAGCAGAGGCATCTTCCACAAGGTTGTTTACAACATTGATTGGAAGAAGAGCCAACAGCCCAAATTCAAGTATTGGTGGTACTGAATTTGGTGAGAGTAGTGGAATTAGTGGTTAGACAACCATTGAATAAGAATCCACTCAAAGTTGTGTTCAGACTCTATTGGTCAAGTTTGAATACTGAATCGAGTCTGTCTAAACAAAAAAACAAAAAAAAATATGGAATGTTCTTTTCTGGCTTATCTTTTGATTCAATGAAACATTTTGTTTAGATATAAATACAAAGTTTCTGTTAGATCTCTAGAGAAGCTCTTTTGTAAAAGAGAACTTCAGAAATCTTTAAGAGGAAACTCTATTGTATTTGTCTGTACTGAATGTCTTATCAAGCCAGATGATGATCACATGTATAAAATAATTTTCTCACTTTTGTGTTGATATTGTTGCTTGTTAGCTGTCTAAAAGAAGACAATTCAATATTTATCTATCACTCATGACTCTTGTTTCAAGATAAAGTGTTAGTTCTGAATAAAATCTTAGAGACTTGTTACTGACATATGATATCTCTGTCTAAGTCTAGACTCGCTAGACTCTGATGGTTGATAGCTTCTGAAAGTTGTCAGTTTCTGAGGTTCAGAAGAAGATTCTTTTTTACTGTCTTAAGTAGTTTAAGTAAAAAGATTTCTAAAACATTTTTAATACTTAACCTTTCATAAAGGTGAAACTCATCAGGTGGAATTGAAATATCTGTTGGACAAAGAACCTTTGGGTAATAATGTTTTCTCTTTTAGTACTTGTTGTTACTATTCCTTGTCTTGTGAAACATCATTGTGTCCTTTTTTTACAAGATTCTTATTTCTGTACTATTCTTATTCAGTTTCTTTTCTCTCTTCTTCTTCTTCTCTTTATTATTTTCTTCTTGTTTGTGTGCTGATCAAACCAAACTTGTGATGAGTTCTTCAGTTTATTCTCCTTTGAATAAGCTGACTATCATCAATGAAAAGTTTGTGGATTTTTGATGAGTTGCTTAAGATTGGTTTCAACCTCTAGGAGACTGTGTCTAAACAAAGGTGGAATGGCTACTTTGAGATGCTCTGTGGTTTCACTTATCCAAGTATTGTCAAAGAGTTTTGGATCAATGCCTCCATTTTTTAGCTGAATTCTAAGTATGCTATACTGTCTAAAGTAACTTGTTTTTTTCTATAACAGTAACCTCTAAAGCGATTGTAAATGTGCTCAATTATGAGGAAATTGGAGAAATCCCAAGAACTCTTGTTTGGGAACACTATCTTCCTACTTGGCGTATCTTTGTAGATCCATCTAATACATTAGTGGTCTCTAATCTTCTTCCTGGTGTTGTTGTTTGGAGTCAAATTCTGAATTCAAACTTACTGCCTAAGGATAGAGATTTAGACCAAGTGGACACTATTGAAAAAGATCTGCTTCTACTTCTCAATTCTGATTTGAAGATTGATCTTCCTCAAGTTATGTTTGACCATATGAAGAGGTCTCTTTCTTCTTTTAAAAAGGGAAAGACCTTCTTCATACCTTTTGGACGAGTTATTTATAAATTATTTGTTCAGCAAGGGGGTTAACATAAGTCCTGAGGCTAGTTCTTCCAAGATTTGGAGAGACAAGTTTGAAGCTATCTATGAAAGATTCTGATGTTAGATTTGAAGGTGCGAGAAAGACACAAGAAAGGGGGGGTTTGAATTGTGTATTTACTCTTTTAACAACTTTTCGCTTCTTGTCAATAAGACACTTTACGTTGCATCAGAGCTCGTTGAGAGACTCTGACTTGCGAAGTCAAATTTAGACTTGGTAATGCTTAGAGCATGAGAACCAATAAGAGTTTGAACGATATGTACAATATTCAGAACTTGCGGAGCGGAAGCTTATCAGAGTTGCAAGGTTCTGACTTGCTTGTGTAAGGTTCTGATACTCAATATTGAAACATAAACAAGACATTAAGCATAAGAGTAAAGAACACACGATATATCCTGGTTCACCACAAAGGCTAATCTAGTCCACCCTCCTCAGGTGATTTCGCCTTGAACATAAGGTCTTAATCCACTATAATCAATCTCGATTACAGATGCACAGGAAATAGCCGGTGACTAACCACTTGCACAGCCGCATTGTGACTAACATGCAATGAACCGTTCATGGATTCAACTTAATGAATATAACGAACATTGACCTGCAGGTTCCAATCTCGCAAGATCTACTGCTAGGCTTTCACAGCTAGACGTTCAGGAATTCATCGCAATGAATATAACGCTACTGACCCTATTTCAGGCTTTTCCCACAATGACATCTCGCCATTGTTTTCTCGAGTCTCCGGTCACACTGACCACTCAAGGAATCCTAATTCACCAAGAATTAGTTATACAGGAGACTACAAGAATACTTCTTAACAAGCAAATTACTCCTAAGTTTAAGTACAAAGAACACACAAGTGTTCAAGCAAGATATGAACAGTAACTCCTTGCTATTCTAAGAAACTACACAGATGTAAAATGATTTGACAGTTGTTGACATCTTGTAGATCTTCTTCTTCTTCATCTTCTTGGGTGAGCAAGCTATGAGCAACAACTCCTTGCTTCAGATCTTCAATGTAGCACTGACGAGAAGGTGGTTGATGACTTGACTGATTTACAATGTTGTTTTCTTCATCAACAGCTTTTGTACCAATTCATTGTTGTTGTGTTGAATGATGATCTTTGAGCTTCAACAACAATGGCCATGCGTAAATGGTGATAGCTTTGGATATTCTAAGTGTTACAACGAGAACTCATTGTTTTTGCTACCTTTACACAATGACTTGATCAATTCATTTTGATGGAGTGAATCGATTCATGGACTTAATCAGTCACTTCAGAAGCGAACACTCTTTCCTTTAAATAGCCCAGTAGAAATATAGCTGTTTGAAATATTGTTGGCTGTTGGAAAAGAGACATTGCGTAATAACTAGCTGTACTGACACATCTCCTTTTTGCTGTGGGAGAAGTAACGAGATATATCTTTCTTGGGCGCCATGTACAGTTACTCACAACGGTAACATTTGACTTCCAAACTTTAGAGGCTTCTGATGGTAAATTGATGAAGCATGAGTAGAGCCTTCTTAATAGGATATCTGATATATCAAGTCATCAGTCATTTGAAGAAGTCCATTAGGAATCAGTCTTCAGAACTTCAACACTTGTCTTTAAGAACATTATCCTTTACGTCTTCAAGTCTTCCGAATCTTCAGAACTCGTCCATTAGGAATCCGTCTTCAGAGTCTTCAGCACTTGATCTTTGGAACCGTAATCTTCAAAACACATAAGTCTTCAGAGTCTTTCTGCACTTGATCTTCGGAGCCTTCCGCCTTCAGAACTTCAAGTCATGAAAGTCTTCAGCACTTCAGTTCTCTTCTTCAGAAGCTTCGCAATCTTCAGAATCTCGACCACTTTCAGAGAGCATCCACAAGAGCATTGCAACAGCAATATCGACATCCTTGGATCTGACTGATCGCAATCAGATACAGAAGCGTTCTTGCTTCTTGTGATTTGTGTCACACATAGTAACTTTGCATATTATCAATTACGCACATCTGGTTGGTGCTTGTTGGATCTGATAACTTCTATGAATATGATCTGCACACGACACACGTTAGAACATAAAATGGTTCTTTCACAAATACGTATTGTTATCATCAAAACATAGATTGACTTGTAGAGACAACTCTTGCTCTCACAATCTCCCCCTTTTTGATGATGACAAAACCAAGTATTTTGATTGAACATTTTATACAAGGTAATCACCAAAACAAACATATTCCGAGTTTGGAACAACAACTCCCCCTGAATGTGTTATCCTCAAAGTTTTATCTGTGATCATCTAGAATATTATATGATCCAAGGACATACAGAGTAACAAATTGAGTTGCCAGAAAGAATAATAGAAAAGGACTACTTCTCTATCTCGTCTTTAAAGAAACAGAGATTCTTCAGCATCTGGACTAGTTCATCAGAACTTCCATCTTCAGATCTTCAGAACTCAATTCCTTTGTAGTCGTATCAGAGCTTGTAATCTTCAGAGACTTCTGAAGCATTTCTACTTTTCAGCAGATTCATTTAAGTGCAAGCAGAACAGTTCATATCTAATAACATAGCATCGCTATTCATCAGAAACAAACACTGTCTTTTTAAGAAACTCCCCCTGAGTTTCAGACTTTGTGAAGATTTTTGTATTTTTCAGTTGAATCTTCTGGGTAGTCTCCCCCTAATTTCTATAAGTCAGATATTGGGATCTTCAGAACGTAGTTCAGGAATATGAGATTTTAATCACCAATATGTGTCATGACTTTTTCAGAGTTTGACTTTTGAACACAGGTCTTCATCTCAGAACCTTGTTACTATCACAACTCAAAGCTTGATTTTTGATCAGATACCAATTGAAGGTTAATTTTTGTGATCAATCAATGCTTGATTCTAAATCTGGTACACATGATTTGATTTTAGTCTGATACCAAGTGATGTGATGAGTCTTATACCAGAGTAAGTTGAGTCTGATACCAAGCGAATGTATTCTTCTTATACTACTTGAAGGGTATTTCCTTAGAGTGCTTGTCATACCCCAAATTTTGACCACTAAGATTTCCCATCAGTGTGCAAATCATCATCACAATATGGGTGTATCATTATGCCTCATTAGTCTCCCCAAAGATGGGTGAACAGGTACTACAGTCAAAATTAGGGTTTCAAGCCCTCTCTGAGCTATTAGACAAAGGATCAATTAAGGAATGACATGATCTTCAAATTGTCTAAACCTCTAAAACATCCATAATGGATTAAAAGGACTCCCACTTCAAGGATTAAGCACAAGGTTGCTCCCTTCTAGGTGGATCAAGCCTCGAGATCGCCAGTGTCACCAAATTAGGGTTTTGGCCGACCAGGGCCTCCAGATGGAAATTTTCCTCTGGGCATAAGCCAATGCTTCAAAGAATAACCTAATATGCTCCATGGAACCTCATGGACCCAATCATCAAGTCAATTTTGCCTCAGGGGATGCAGTCATAAAAAATCAGGAATTAGGGTTTCTTGACCTAATTCACCCCTAAGTTGACTTTTGGGACAAATCATGAGCCAAGACCTCAAGAGAAGATTTAAGGGTATCTAATGCACCACATTGATCCATTTGTAACAATGGATTGATCCAAGAAGCTTGAGCAACAAGTCTCAAATTCATCAGAGCCACAATTAGGGTTTCGCGAGAAAAGTCAACTGTAACTTTGACTTTTGACCAGGACATGCTCCCAAGCCCTAAGACATGATTCAATATAACCTATAACAACCATGGAACATGTCCATCAAGTTTTATTTAGGTCAAGGACATGATTTCCTAAAGGATTGCACAGTTTGGAATTCATTTGATAAAAAGTCAACTGTGCACAGAAGTCAACTTTGACTTTTTTAGAATTTTTACAATTATGGATTTTTAACCCTAAAATGATGTTAATGTATGATTTAGATCATCATTCATCAAGAAAAATCAAAGAAAGTGGGATAACTTGTAAAAGGGGTAACCATAAAAACTTAGAAAATTTTCTAAGTTATGAACAATGTGGCAAGGGTACCAACTTTGGAGGATCATAACTCCTAAACCACAAAGCCATTTTTCCCCATCCAAAGCTTGATCTGTAGATCTCATTACCCTCTACAAAAACTTAAACTATACCTCATTCCAATTCTTCATGGATTTTGAGTTATGGATTGATCAAAATCACAAAAAGTGAAAATGTCACTTTTTTCCAACACTTAGTGAAATTTTCACTAAGTCAGAATCTGCCTTCACTTTTTTCCAAATGTAGGGACATTTTTCACTTGGATCCAAAAATTATCAAAACCAAATATGATCAAACAGTTGTTGTATAATATAAGGGCTTTCCAAAATGGCCAAGAACATCACCAAATTCAATTTGAGTTAAGAGTTATGGTAGTGGCAAAATGCCTTGCTGAAAACTGCCAAGGCAAGGAAGAATTTTGCATTTTTGGTCGATTTTCCAAAATCAGCCAATTTCAAGCCTTGTCATCATCTTGGACACATCTGAGGATCAAATCTAAAGGGGACAATCACTGAGCCAAGCCTCAAAAGTCCTTGGAATAAGAAGTAGCATGCCAAACCTAGAATTCCCTAAAAGAGGGACAAGACTCCAATTTTGGATTGGAGAATTTAATAGATGCTTAGAGGTGGCATGGACTGACACATTTGCAACTGAATTCAGTCAAGATTCCTCCAACAAGTAGGGAACCAAAGCTCTGTGCTCTAACCTCTAGTCAATGGCTAGAGGAGACTTGGATTTTCATTTGCCAACATTGGCCAAACCTCTGCTGCAGTTGCCATTCACTATTGATCCCAAAACAAACTTGCTCTACTATAAATAGAGCTCATTTGTGCTCAGTTTGAGTACAACAAAGCCATCAAACAGATGTTTTCCTCAAAATCCCTTTCTCTTGGCAAAAATGCCTTCTTTAGTAAGGTAACTCTGAGTTTTTGAGTTTGAGAGCTTTTTCAATCAAACCAATCACACACACACCTCATAAACATCATATGTAGGTGATCTAAACTCTCACAAGTGACCTGTAATCACAAAATCACAAAGTCACTTCTCAAAACCTCAAAATAGGCTCTTTGTGCATTTTTCAAGCCATGTCTTGATTCAATCACTTTCCAAACCAGATAAAACCTCAAACACACTCTAAATATCATCCTTGAACTATCCCAAACGGTTCCCCCCATCTGGAACACCATTTGAGAGAGTTGCTATTTTGGTCACTTTTAACCCCTTTTGCAAGAAAGGGCCAGTTTGTGTTATTGCATGTACCAGCTGATTCCAATCATCCTAAAAGCTTCTAAGAGATCATTTGAGTGTGTCTAAAGCATCAAATCATTTCTGGAACAAGAGGCTTGACAGATTGCACAAAAACTCCAAAAAGCTCAAAAAAGGGTAAGCCTCATGACTTGAACTTTCCAAAATATGCAATGCTTTGAAATCCACTGATCATGCACACCTCATACATGTTAAATATGTTGTGTTTGAACTAATTGATCATGTAATTCATGCCTGTATCAAAGTGTAGCATAGAAAATACAATTATAGGCCTTTTTCAAAACCACTATCGGGTTTTGAGGAGGGAGTGTGATCTGAAAAAACTATCACCACCATTGGATTCCTTGTGAAATTCTGGTCCAAATGCATATAAATTTTGTCTCAAACCATTAAGAATTGAGAAAGTTATGACCTTCACGTTTCTGAGCCAAAACTTGCCTTGCCTTGCCTTGGGCCAGACCTAAAACTAAGGCGTGACTTGTATATTTGTGATTTCACTTCAAATAATGGATGTATCACCACCCCAGTGGTAAGACGCGCGCCTTGTGACCTTGAGGTCGTGGGTTCAAACCCCACCCATGCCATTTTGTGTTTTTTCATATTTTGCCATTTTTTCCAATATTTTATGTTTTATTAATTAATTGGAAAATTAATAACTCTTTCAATTTTAATTATTTTTTATTGGTTCTTTTTGCAAAAAATCACAAAAATGTTGAAATATTTTATTCCACAAAAAAAATTAAGTTTATATTATTTATTTAATATAATTAGTATTTTTGTGAATAACTTCATTTTTCATTTGTTTTAAACATTTTAAAATGAACATTCATCTTGAAAAATCAAGACCAAATGAGTTTTAATATCTCTTGTTATTAAAACTTCATTTTTCAAATCTTAAACAAAAATCACAAGTGGTTTATTCAAATTCATTTGGTATTTTTCCTTGATTTTCTTTTAATATTTACTTTTTAAATAATAACAAATTAGGGTTTCTTTGATTTTCACCCTCATCAATCATTCAAAACCTTTTGGGCCTCTGATAGAGTGTAAGACCCAATCCCCTTTTAACCAAAACAATTTTGGGCCTCAGGTATTGTATAAGTCCCTCTGCGTTAAAAGAAAAGTTCGGCGCGATCGTCGCCTGTTTAAAAATAAACCATCCGGGCCTCTCCTCGAGTTATAAGACCCATCCAAAACTTTTGGGCCTCTATTAGAGTGTAAGACCCAACTGTAACAACCCAATTCCCATCGCGAATAAATAATACATAATTAAATCAGAGTAAATAAAAATTTATTTTTCCGACAGAAACAAGGATGCCACATTTAAAGAAAGAAAATACAATCCCTGCTCATAACTTTTGATACATAACACAAACAATTGAATACCCTCAAGGGGAAACTTTTTCCATATAAAAGGAAAGGTCAATTATGGAATAAAGCGGAAAGATCCATAACCGACTTGTTTTACAAAATAAATTGTTTTATAACGTCAGAATATTCATACAGAGCTAATACAAAATATATTCAACAATTGTATACATATATATCACAAAAGCGTTCCCCGACTCCCGTGCTACGTATCAGAGCAGACACCAAGGCCGACAAAAGAACGGAGGGCTAATCTTCACAAAAGCCTCCAAGACACTAATCTGCAATTGCCTCATAGAGCAATAAACCACAGCAGAAGGGTGAGAAATAACAACTAAACCTAGATTGCATAATAATATGCAAAACATATAAATTCACATACATAGTTATTCTCACCACAAACATCACCTACCAATACATATAGCACGCCACAGATTCACAACATTTTTTCTAATAATCCTACCACATAGCATATATCAACTATACCAACATAAACACATATTTACACATAAGGCATACCAAAGTTATAACATATGTAAACACACCACCGCATCACATAACACATGTCTATACATAACACACCTCATCCATAACCAATGTATTTATCAAATATGCACATCAAATCACTAATTCAAACATAAATCTCAACACATAATCAATCAATTCGTGATTTTCCACATATAATGCATCCATTCACAATTCTCACACATAATCAATCAATTCACTCATGATTTATGCAAATGCAAAGAGACCGACACAACGACTCTATGCAAATGCGGTACCATCCATCCATCATTTCTCATCACTAGTTCACTCAGGAACTCTACTGGAATCATCGCTTGTTACTTAGTGTAACTCCCCGTCGGGCAAACGATGTTCCCCGTCGCTCACACCCCACATGGGCACACGACGTTTATGGATCGCTCACACCCCACACGGGAACACGACCTGATCGCTCACACCCCACACGGGCACACGATCGTCTATAACCATCGCTTTCGATCCTCTTATTTTTAAGGCGCACGATTCGATCCGATCGCTTTCAGTCCTCTTATTTTTAAGGCTCACGATGTTATAGCAGATTCCCTCTGGAATCGATTCGTCGCTCATACCCACTAGGGCACACGACATCACAAGATGCATATCATGATGCTTGGCATACATTGACTCATGACAATCAAATGCATCTTCACACATATATGCAACCATAATTATACATATATTTCAACTCATCAATTCCATACATTCACAATTCAACAATATGAATTATCTCATCATCAATATTCATGCATTGGAAACCAATTCAAACAATGCATTTCATCACAAACCACAATAATTATGCAATCACAATTACTTCCACAAGGAATTCACACTACAAAGGATACCCACAACACATCATAACAACATACATTGATATTCAATCCAACAATGAATTTTACCACACAACAACATCATTAATCATGCGTCGCAATCACACCCAAGACAATGCATTTATTTCTCCACAAAACCACAAACCATCATCACAACATTTCATCACATATGCTCACATCATACAAAAGTACACAAGTCATACAATGTATATCAAAAGCATATTGTATGATAACACATCAAATACACATAGTTATGACGGTAAAAGTCGACCAAACGACACATTCCCAAATTCCTGACATAATTTAATCGGCCAACAATCTCAACCATTTTTATAAGAAAGAACATGTCAAAAGCTTTCCAACACACCAAACCGCGCCTCAAACTGACTTACGGATCAAAAGTTATGAATTTTCAAAGAAAATAATTTATTGAGAAACAGCCAGATTCGCCTGGCGACTTTGGATTTCGCCTGGCGGATCCCCCTTCGCCAGCACTTCACCTGGCGACCTAGTGGCGAACCAAAAATTTTAGAAAACCCAAAAGTTACAAAAGCTAACACATTCCTGTCTTTCCGATTTCGCCTGGCGACTTACGATTTCGCCTGGCAAATTACCCTTCGCCAGCACTTCGCCTGGTGAACTAGTGGCGATACCTAATTCGCCTGGCGAATCGCACCAGACCCAGAATTTCCTGCTGCGGGTTACACGGCTTCAAAACCCCAAAATCCCCATTTTTCACCCCAAATCAATTCCAACAGCAAAAACAAGTATCAGCAAATGTTCATATACATAGAAGGATCATACAACGCGACTTATAACGATTTCCGACCGTGGAAACATCGGTTTCTATCAATTGTTCGTCAATTTATCAAATGAGAAAAATTTGTAAAACAACCAAAACAATTACCACAAACAACACATATACATACACAAGCAGGATATAATTGAAACTTCTCACCCTTACCCGATTAATCGCGCTCGAAACGGAGTTATGCCCATTTTTCCTCTTTCTCCTCTTCTCTCTTTCTTTCTTCTCCTTTTCTTTCTCTTCTTTTTCTTTCACTTTCTTTTCTCTCTTTTTCTCTCCACTTTCTATTTATTCAAAATATCTAATCTCCTAAAAAGACTATTTTACCCCTCATCTCAAATATCTCGCAAACGCTTTCAAAATGCGATAAAACATAAACAACGATGAAAAATAATATATTGTCAAATAAAAGTCAAAAATAAAATAATATAAAACAAAAATAATTAAATCGACTCAATTAAATAAATAAGACAAAACCGGGGCGTTATAATTCTCCCCCACTTAGACATTTTCGTCCTCGAAAATATACTGAGACGAACAACTCCAGACACGACTCTTGCCTCCGACCAATAAACTAACATGCCAACAAAAGCACACCATGAATAACACAAACTGACAAACCACCTCGCTAACAGCAACTACTACAATGACACGACATGACGACAACAACGACAAGATGCAAAGCCCATACAATGCACTTGACGACCAACTCACGACGCAAGAGTACCCAAGTTACGAACACACACAGGTTCACTCTTGAACCAGAACACAACAATATCATTTCGACAACCTCCACATAACCATAATACCCACATCCTTGTCACACAACATTATTACAACAATGCTACGATTCGCCAATTGAACATACGACCAAAACACCCAACTTCATATTAGTACCTGATTACTATTGAAACCTTCCACTTATCACTTCCATTTTGAAACGTCCAATGGTCTCATCACTCCTACATATTTCCAATATTCAACTTATGAACTCTTACAAGTCACACACGCATATACCAAATGCGTCACACCACGCTTCTGCTGCGCCACTTTGATTACTCGCAACCATCAAAACTACCAATCTCACGACCAAAGTCTAACCCTTCCTCATATTCTCCAAAAATCACTGTTCACTTTCAATATACCCAACCTCACACTCTACTGTGTTACCTCACACACCAGACACAAGTCTCGGAACTGCTTAAATCATTTCAATTCTCTGACCATCAAAATAGACATGCATAACAACTTTCGACTTAACTTTTCAGGTACAACCTTAGCTTTTCCCGAAGGATAATTCAAGCCAAATTCATAACTCATCACGAATTCCAACCCTCCTCGTTGTCTCATACTCTATTCCTTCATACCAAACAAGCACTCTAAACTCTTATGATTACCAAACACTTCGAGCCTAGAACCATCAAGATAATACCTCCAAACATTCCAACACAATACGACCGCAACCAATTCCGAATCCAGAATAGTCTAGATTCCTTTTATGAATCCTCAATTATCGTAAAGCGTAAGCCACGACTTGCCCTCTTGCATTAACACACTGACTAAACTCATCAAAGACACATCACAATACCTCACAACCGGTTTATTAGGATCACACAGAATCAAAACTGAAACCGTAGACAACTTCTACTTCAGCTCACCAAAACTTACTCACAACGAACATCCAAAACAAACGACTCACCCTTTGCAAGTCAACTGAGATAATAGAAGTATGAACTCAACAAAGTCTTCCATAGCCTGCAGTAACAACCAACTGAGCCCAAAAATTTCTAATCTCCTTAACCAACTTCGGAGCCTCTCTTATAGAACTGCATCTACTTCCGATGGATCCGTACAATACTCTCATTTGAAATAACATATCCAAGAAAACTAACCTTTTTTAACCAAAATTCTCACTCGAATAACTTAGCATAAAAATTCCTTCCTTTTCAACACTTGCAATCCGATTCTCAAACTCTCTACCTGTTCTTCCTCTGAGTTTATAATAGATCCGAATATCCTCAATCAAAACCACCACGAACTTATCCAAATAAATATGGAAGATACAATTCCTCTATTCCACAAACATTCCAGACACATTACTAACACCAAGCAACATCATTGTACGTTGTAATGCCCAACCAAATTCCAAAAGATATAAATTATTAAAGCTTTTGCAAAACCTTCCACTGGGTAACTGGTTACTCACAAAATACATTATCCTTATCAAACATTCCAAAAAAATGTAATTTCAATCAAACTCAACCAAACCATTCGAATCATCTATTCCCGAAAGTGGACACTTATTCTCAATCGTTACCTTATTCCATTGTTAATAATCCATACACAAGCTCTTCTCTTAACAATCTAAATTCCCTAAATCCCAACATGTCACGACAACCAGCCGAAAAGAACTCTCAAACGCAACGTTACATCCACCCACAAGGGTCTCCTCACAATTTCCATTAATGCCATTAAAACTCCAAAGACTTCAAACCTCCCATAGTCTCAATACCATTATACACATCATGCTTGTTATTCTATTCAATCATCCTTCCTTACCCATAAATCTTCCAACTGCTCTATCAGTCCAGGCACTTCTAATGCTAACATCCAATATTCCATTCGGAAATACATCTGAAGATCACGCACCACTGGCAGCCCATCACTGTGGCCTTTCTGCCAATTTATAGAAAACTGTCATCACAAACATCTGCGTCTCACTTCCTAAAAATTCTTCTACTTACTTAGCAGATCCAAACCTCAATTTTTTTTTTAACTTTGTCAAATTTAAGTTCACACTCTACACTCTGAGAACAACCATTAGTAATACCCAATCATTCTCCCTAAGAGACATTCCAACTTGACCAATATATAAAACCTCTAATCCGCCTCATCTTCCGATATAAGAATCTTCATCGACTCAACAAAACAATCCGTAAGCACTTTCTTAATTCCAAACAAATCATTGCACACACTATCACCGCCGGAAAGACACGTCTATTCTATCCAACATAATTTCTGTCTACTATCAACAAGAGATTAAGGGTGATCAGTTCCTCAATTTGTCAATAGACAACCGACAATCATGATGGGGCATAAACCCTCTTTATCAAACTATAATAGCATTCCTTATATCTCATGCACAAAACTACCTAAGGCACAAATCCTTAGTTGACATAAACCTTACCTCCGCATTCCCTCCGAAACCGAGAACCACACTGTCCAAAGAGCACTTACAATCTTGCATTTCACAACACACTGAGACAACGCTCCACACCTGAAGCAACTTGGAGAAGTACCAGCTTCTCCCCCACTTATCTCATTCTAACACCTGAAGACAAAAGATTAGGAAACCAAAAAGTACCGACAGTGCTCCACACATATATCACGTACTAAGGGACAACCAACAACGACAGTATTTAACTGTCACACCAACTGACTCAACAACTTGGCCGGACGGACCGACCTGCTCTGATACCACTAATGTAACAACCCAATTCCCATCGCGAATAAATAATACATAATTAAATCAGAGTAAATAAAAATTTATTTTTCCGACAGAAACAAGGATGCCACATTTAAAGAAAGAAAATACAATCCCTGCTCATAATTTTTGATACATAACACAAACAATTGAATATCCTCAAGGGGAAACTTTTTCCATATAAAAGGAAAGGTCAATTATGGAATAAAGCGGAAAGATCCATAACCGACTTGTTTTACAAAATAAATTATTTTATAACGTCAGAATATTCATACAGAGCTAATACAAAATATATTCAACAATTGTATACATATATATCACAAAAGCGTTCCCCGACTCCCGTACTACGTATCGGAGCAGACACCAAGACCGAAAAAAGAACGGAGGGCTAATCTTCACAAAAGCCTCCGAGACACTAATCTGCAATTGCCTCATAGAGCAATAAACCACAGCAGAAGGGTGAGAAATAACAACTGAACCCAGATTGCATAATAATATGCAAAACATATAAATTCACATACATAGTTATTCTCACCACAAACATCACCTACCAATACATATAGCACGCCACAGATGCACAACATTTTTTCTAATAATCCTACCACATAGCATATATCAACTATACCAACATAAACACACCACCGTATCACATAACACATGTCTATACATAACACACCTCATCCATAACCAATGAATTTATCACATATGCACATCAAATCACCAATTCAAACATAAATCTCAACACATAATCAATCAATTCGTGATTTTCCACATATAATACATCCATTCACAATTCTCACACATAATCAATCAATTCACTCATGATTTATGCAAATGCAAAGAGACCGACACAACGATTCTATGCAAATGCGGTACCATCCATCAATCATTTCTCATCACTAGTTCACTCAGGAACTCTTCTAGAATCATCGCTTGTTACTTAGTGTAACTCCCCGTCGGGCAAACGATGTTCCCCGTCGCTCACACCCCACACGGGCACACGATGTTTATGGATCGCTCACACCCCACACGGGCACACGGTCGTCTATAACCATCGCTTTCAGTCCTCTTATTTTTAAGGCACACGATCTGATCCAATCGCTTTCAGTCCTCTTATTTTTAAGGCTCACGATGTTATAGCAGATTCCCTCTGGAATCGATTCGTCGCTCACACCCACTAGGGCACACGACATCACAAGATGCATATCATGATGCTTGGCATACATTGACTCATGACAATCAAATGCATCTTCACACATATATGCAACCATAATTATACATATATTTCAACTCATCAATTCCATACATTCACAATTCAACAATATGAATTATCTCATCATCAATATTCATGCATTGGAAACCAATTCAAACAATGCATTTCATCACAAACCACAACAATCATGCAATCACAACTACTTCCACAAGGAATTCACACCACAAAGGATACCCACAACACATCATAACAACATACATTGATATTCAATCCAACAATGCGTTTTACCACACAACAACATCATTAATCATGCGTCACAATCACGCCCAAAACAATGCATTTATTTCTCCACAAAACCACAAACCATCATCACAACATTTCATCACATATGATCACATCATACAATAGTATGCAAGTCATAGAATGTATATCAAAAGCATATTGTATGATAACACATCAAATACACACAATTACGACGGTAAAAGTCGACCAAACGAAACATTCCCAAATTCCTGACATAATTTAATCGGCCAACAATCTCAAAACCATTTTTATAAGAAAAAACATGTCAAAAGCTTTCCAACGCACCAAACCGCGCCTCAAACCGACTTACGGATCAAAAGTTATGAATATTCAAAGAAAAGAATTTATTGAGAAACAGCCAGATTCGCCTGGCGACTTAGGATTTTGCCTGGCGGATCCCCCATCGCCACCACTTCGCTTGGTGAACCACAAATTTTAGAAAACCCAAAAGTTACAGAAGCCAACACATTTCTGTCTTTCCGATTTCGCCTGGCGACTTACGATTTCGCCTGGCGAATTACCCTTCGCTAGCACTTCGCCTGGCGAACTAGTGGCAATACCTAATTCGCCTGGCGAATTCCCAATTCGCCTGGCGAATCGCACCAGACCCAGAATTTCCTGCTGCGGGTTACACGGCTTCAAAACCCCAAAATCCCCATTTTTCACCCCAAATCAATTCCAACAGCAAAACAAGTATCAGCAAATGTTCATATGCATAGAAGGATCATACAACGCGACTTATAACGATTTCCGACCGTGGAAACATCGGTTTCTATCAATTGTTCGTCAATTTATCAAATGAGAAAAATTTGTAAAACAGCCAAAACAATTACCACAAACAACGCATATACATACACAAGCAGGATATAATTGAAACTTCTCACCCTTACCCGATTAATCGCGCTCGAAACGGAGTTATGTCCATTTTTCCTCTTTCTCCTCTTCTCTCTTTCTTTCTTCTCCTTTTCTTTCTCTTCTTTTTCTTTCACTTTCTTTTCTCTCTTTTTCTCTCCACTTTCTATTTATTCAAAATATCTAATCTCCTAAAAAGACTATTTTACCCCTCATCTCAAATATCTCGCAAACGCTTTCAAAATGCGATAAAACATAAACAACGATGAAAATTAATATATTGTCAAATAAAAGTAAAAAATAAAATAATATGAAACAAAAATAAATAAATTGACTTAATTAAATAAATAAGACAAAACCGGGGCGTTACACCAACCCCTTTTGAAAACCAAATTATCTTGGGCCTCAGTCATTGTATAAGACCCACTGCGTTTTCAAAATCTCGGCGCGATCGCCATTTCAAACGAAAAATCATCTGGGCCTACCCTCGTGTTATAAGCCCCGCTCTTTTTCTTTAAAACCTTTTGGGCCTCTTGAGAGAGTGTAAGACCCACCCCTTTGTGCAGAAAAACTTTTTGGCCTCAGTCACTTGTATAAGCCCCTCTGTGCAAAACGATAGTGCGATCATTGGTAAAAACCCTGGGCCTCTCCTTGAGCTGTAAGCCCCAATTTTTCTTTCAAAGCACTTTCTTTTTTTATTTTGAATATACTGTTGTTTTCAATCTTTCTTTATTGACCAACTAACAAAACAGCATGGAAGCTCTACAACCGAGTAAGTGTTTATACGCTTTCATTTACCGCTTTCATATGTATATAACTGTATTGTGGGGCTGCTCACTATAAGTCTCCTTTCATAAACTCATATCAACTATGTAATAATAGTATAGATATTTAGAGTTTCCCCGGCAACTACGTCTAGCACTAAGCCCTGTTGATCACTCTTAAATAGACTAAACTAGATCCCCATAAGATTACCAGATATAGTCTTCCCTCCTCTTGGGGTTAAACAATATGGAGACGTGAAAAGCAGCATTCTCGGTGAACCCTTTCACAGAATGTCACCTTTAGAAATCCTAAAAGAGACTCTATTCCCCAGAGATGATCTTTTCTCCGTGAATGGCATCTCTTGAGTTTCTTCCAAATTCTCAAACTTTCCTGGCTTGATCTATTCTCTGTGAATAGCCTGTCTTGAATTTCTCGGGATTTGGGGACCCACAGGCTTCTTAAAAGCATCCCCGCCTCCTCTTGGGCGTTGTACAAGGACCCGTTGGCTTCTTAGAAGTATTCACAGCCTCCTCTTAGGCTTCGTATAAATGATTTCTTCCTCAGGGAATGATAGCCTCCTCTTGGGCTTCGTACAAATTGTCCCTCGGCTTCTTAAAAGATTCCAGCCTCTTCTTGGGCTTCGTACAAATTGTCCCAACGACCTCCTAGAGGTATAGGAATAGAAATTAGTCATCTTAATAGAACAGTCTTTCAAAGAGTCTAAATCCTGCTACTGCTGTTTCTTAAACGTAGTACAAAAGATGAAACTCTAGACTTGGACAGTCTAATTTCCTTGAGTCTCAAAGACATTCTGAAGTTCCTTTCAAAACTAGGAGATGAAACCCATAGACTCAGACAGTCCCAATCCCCTTTGGATCTCCCATTTCCTTAAAGAACAGGAAATATCCCTGATCCTCGAATCAAAATCCCTGAGTGCAAACATTACCCATATAAGAACTGATTTTCTCTTTAAATCAGCATATTGGATTTGTCACTCAACTGAAACAATAACCATAGCCTTCATCTCGGGCTTTGTACGAGATACAAAACACTTTCTTGTTGAGTATAAAAGACTCTCTTGTTGAGTCAAACATTTTTAGCCTTCATCTCGGGCTTCGTACGAGATACAAAATCACTCTCTTGTTGAGTATAAAAGATTCTCTTGTTGAGTCAAACATTTTTAGCCTTCATCTCGGGCTTTGTACGAGATACAAAACACTTTCTTGTTGAGTATAAAAGACTCTCTTATTGAGTCAACCTTTAGCCTCCATCTTGGGCTTCATACAAGACACATCTAAAGCACTCTCTTGTTGAGTCAAACCCTTTTAGCCTCTCTCTCGGGCTTCGTACGAGACACATAAAAACACCCTCTTGTTGGGTCGATAGTCTCCTCTTAGGCTTCATATAAAGAAACCCCGGTTGAGTCAATCAACCTTTTAGCATCAAAACTATGCCTCGTTCACAGGATACAAACATCAACAACTCCTTTCATCTAATTGCTGTAAGTGGCAAGCCTCTGGATTATTTACATCCACGCCACTGTCCTTCTTTTAGCATGAGAAATTCCTAAGGAAAGATAGCATTGCTCTACATTGAGTAAAGTCTTCTCCTTCAGGTTAAAACTCCCTATAAAGGAAATTATGGCATTGCTAGGATTCGTATATCCCGGTTAAAGTAAATCCTCCTTTATAGTCCGTCATCCAACAGTTATGACAAACAGACTCCCTTTAGAGATGACAAATTCTCTCTAAAGTCAACACCCCTTTAGCTTCACATCTTGGGCTTCGAACAAGATACAAATAGACCCTTCAGCTTCACATATTGGGCTTTGAACAAGATATAAACCACCTTTTCAGCTTCACGTCTTGGGCTTTGAACAAGACACCAAAACACCATTTCCTCCCATAGAATAGGAGGAACTACGATCGCTCTTATTTCCCTGTTTCGAAAAATGGGAATACGTAGGCATAAGATTGAAAGAAAAATCTTAGCGAGCACACTAAACAAAAACTCAAAATCCCATACCCCCAGTCCTAAACATCCTACCCATGAACCGTCCTGTCATTTCACCCTAAACAAAGTAAAAAGAAAGAGGCCCCACTTCCATATAGCATCCGTAACCTAACAGACTGCTGTTTAAACTCAGTATGCTAGCAGGGTTAATTGGAGACATCTATTTCCCTTCCTTCATCAGCTTCAATAGGATAAAAAATGAATCGAACTGTAGTAACCCCAAAGAGCGACAGTGCTTAAGAAACACGTCCAGTTTCGCTCGCTACAGAAAAGTGGCGCCCACCATGGGGCCCAAACTCTTTCTTTCTTACAAATTAAGGTGAAAACCTTGGACAAGTCATTTTCATGGCGGTGGCCACCACAAAAAAGTGGCGCCCACTGTGGGGCCCTCCTTTCTTCCTTTCTTTCTTGGGGTTTTCACTAGGATAGGACTTTTTTTGACTTCACTAGGATCTTAGGTCAAACCTTTAAAGTTGGGAAGGAACCACAGAATGGCGACTCCGTCGGGGAGCCATTTTCTGTTAGGAATATATGATTCATAGCTCTTAAAAGTCTAGGACAATAGGACGAATATATATACTGCTTTTCCTAATTGATATATGTGTTTATTTTTCTGCTAATGGGAATGCGTGTGATGCCGCATGTGGAAAGATTGAGTATACACCTAGGAAAAACCCCTTTAGTGGTGCGGAAGCTATCGAAAATGGTTGTCACGCGATACCACCCTCTTCTGAGGACTCTTCGAAAAAACACCACCTAGCACGGTTCCCGGCCCGCTGGTGTTTTTCTCGACAAGAGTTGATGATGTTGAGAGACAGGTACAAAAATCACTAGTATAAACCTTTGGGACGGGTAGAGCCTTGACTCCATGACACCGACCCTTTGACCCCATGTTTTTTCTATGTTTTTGTGTGCTGCATT
This sequence comes from Lathyrus tuberosus, assembly GCA_022829125.1. Classification (NCBI taxonomy): domain Eukaryota; kingdom Viridiplantae; phylum Streptophyta; class Magnoliopsida; order Fabales; family Fabaceae; genus Lathyrus; species Lathyrus tuberosus. The sequence goes on along the minus strand of JALAZF010000172.1, from coordinate 1,299,273 downwards.
CATGCATTCATTTAAAAAAAAGAACATTAAAACAAAAGAAATCTTCTCTTCTAGTCTCTCTTTTTCAAATTAAACTAAGACAATGATTGCAAATGTCAGAGAAAAAGATTGCGCTCATGGATTTCGGTAGAAGGAGAACTCATAATTACACCTTCAAGGTTCCAAAACTAGAGGATTTAAGAGGTTTGGTGAGAATGATCACAAACCAAGAGGATTTCAGAGCCAAGTACGGAGGTTTACTATCTCTATTAAGGGTTCAAGTAATTGAAAGAATCATGGATGCACTCGTTCAATTTTACGATCCGGTCTATCACTGTTTCACATTCCCGGATTATCAGCTCTGCCCAACGCTGGAGGAATATTCTCATCTGATTGATTTACACATCACTGATCGAGCTCCTTTTTCTGGACTGGAAGAAATTCCAAAGGATCAGACCATTGCAAGAGAAATTTATTTGGACGAGTCAGAGGTCAGGACTCACATGACCACTAAGGGTGGCATACAAGGTTTTCCGGCCCAGCTCTTGACAAAGAAGGCCCTGTATTTTGCTAGTATATGGAACGTGACTGCTTTTGAAAGCATCTTTGTTTTACTCACCTACGGGTTATTTTTGTTTCCCAACATCAATAACTTCGTCGATATCTACTCCATTAAGGTTTTTCTCATCGGAAACCCTGTGCCAACTTTGCTCGCAGACACATATCATTCTGTACACTTAGGGAATTTGTACAGCGGAGGGGAGATCACATGTTGTGTACCTCTGTTATACAAATGGTTTATCTCCCATAAGAATACTTTACGTTGGTCACAGAGAATCATGTCTCTTACCAACTCTGACATAGATTGGTGCAATAGGATTTATGAGGGAATCAGGATCATTGACCGTTGTGGAAACTTCCCCAACGTACCCCTCATAGGAACTAAGGAAGGAATCAATTACCATCCAGTGTTGGTTTGTCGTCAATTTGGATACCCGATGAGGCATGTCCCGCGGAATGCTCATCTAGAAGGTCTTTTCTTCAAAGAAGGAGAAAATGACAGAGCACTAAAGATGGAAATAGTGCACGCTTGGAAACATGTTCATAAGAAAGGACGAGAGTCTCTAGGAAAACCGGACTGTGTCTCGGTGGAGCCTTACCTCCACTGGGTAAAAACTAGAGCTCTCAAGCTAAAGATGCCTTATCCTCGTCACAGAGTTCTTCCGCCAAGGGAGTCTGTCATGTACTTCATGACTGAAATGGAAAAACTCCAGGTTACTCTCAACAAAGTTCAGCGGGAGAGAAGGTCTTGGAAGAACAAGTACCGCACCCTCAATGTGGAGTGTATCAAAATACAACAACTACTGAAGGATAAAGATGCTCTGATTGAAATTTTGGAGCAGCATGCTATAGAAAATCAGCATGACCAAAGGAATTTGCTCACTCCTTTCACCTGGCAAAGGAATGACAACCCGACAACGACTCAAGAGCCCCGGTCAAAGAGAAGGAAAGTACCAGAATCAGCACCCGGTTTCTCCTCAGGGAGAGCTCGGGACCCATTAGCTTAGGTTTCTGTTTCTGCACCTTATAATCTACTGTATTTTCATTTCTGCAATCCTTTGAATTCAATAAAACGGGGTTTCCCCACTGTTTGATATTTGCAATCTAATTGTCGAAGTTTATTTTGATTAAACAAAAAAAACACTTAATTATTGCATTCATCATTCTCACATCACATATTCTCCTTACCTACGAGTCTCACATTTGTGTCTCGATTCTAGAGTCAAACTGTCTCATTCGTACAATACTCGGGCCAATCGTCAGAAAAAGATGGATGATCTTGAGGAAGAGAACAGAGAGTTAAAAGAAGAAATCGACGCTCTGAGAGAGGATATGAGAAAGATTCGTAACTACATGCAAGCCATGGCGGAAGCTCAGCTACAAAGAAATGTGATCTCATAGATCACCTCAACGCCCATAGTGGAGAAGTATGATCCTAGGTATAAAATGCCGAAAGATCGTATCTGGGGCATGCCTGTTAACTATATCCTGGAAGGATATGTTCCGCCGATCACTGGAGATCCGGAAACTTCAGCAGAAGCCGCTGGGCCTGAAGGTTACAAACTTCGGGAAAGCGAGGATGCCAGAGGCATATTAAGGACTCCTGAAGGTTACAAACTTTGGGAAACGCCAAGATTCACTGCCGTAGTAACGGTACCACCCCCTGTGGTGCACACTGTCCCGGAAGGACAGATTCCACAGATACCTTCTGGAAGAAAGGAAACTATGTTGGACAGGATGGACGAGTTCCACGAACAGTTCCTGGAAATGCAAAAGGAATTGTAAGCCATCCGCGGTCAGGATTTATTTGGAAAGGACGCCGCAGACCTTTGTCTGGTCCCCAATGTGAAAGTTCCACACAAGTTCCAAGTTCCCGACTTTGAAAAATACAAGGGTAATTCTTGCCCTCAGAGTCACTTAGTGATGTACGCTCGGCGAATGTCAGCTCAGAGGAAAATCAGGATCTACTGATTCACTACTTTCAGGATAGTTTAACCGGTGCCGCCTTAAAATAGTACATGGGTTAAACCGTGCTACGATCAGCACTTTCAGAGATCTTGGCACTGCCTTCATCCAACAATACAAATACAATTTGGACATGGCACCAGACAGAGATCAGCTCAGATCAATGTCACAAAAGGACAAGGAAACTTTTAAGGAGTACGCTCAGAGATGGCGTGAAATTTTCGCCCAAATTTGTCCACCTCTTGAGTAAAAAGAGATGACAAAAATCTTCTTAAAGGCCTTAAGCTCATTTTACTATGACAGAATGGTTGCCAGTGCGCCCAGTGACTTCACCGAAATGGTCGGTATGGGGGTACGTCTCGAGGAAGCTGTTCGAGAAGGACGTTTAGTAAAAGACGCTGGATCATCAAGTAGTACAAAACGATATGGTAGTACTCTCCCTAAGAAAAAAGAGCAAGATATTGGGAATATCTCTCTCAGAAGGCAAAGGCGACGTTATCAGCCAGTAGCGGCTGTGACTCTTGCTATCAATCCTGCGCCTATTTCTACGTATCAACCTCAGGTTGCGCAGAGCCAACCTAATCAGCAAAGGACACAACAGCCTCTTCAGCAGGCTCGTCCTCCATACAATAACTACCGTACAATGCGGCCACCAGGATTTGATCCTATACCCGTATCGTACGCAGAACTATTTTCATTACTGTTAGCCAAGGGGCATGTCCAGACTAAGTCTCCTCTTACAGTACCAGAAAATCCGCCTTTTTGGTTTAAGGTGGATCAGACATGCCCTTACCATCAAGGAGGACCAGGGCATAACATAGAGAACTGTCTTAGTTTCAAATCCGACGTGCAAAAGCTTGTTAGGAGCGGGGTCTTATCTTTCAAGGATACAAATCCCAATGTTCTCACGAACCCGCTGCCTCAACACAAGAAAGCCGCAGTCAATCTGATAGAGGGAGAGTCTAACAACACTTATCAAATTCACGATGTACTCTTATTGAGGGACAACTTGGTTAAGATGCATTGTAGACAGAGTGGATATGGCCATGTGCCACCTCATAATTATCATCAGTGTGATATCTGCTCTAAAAGCAATCAAGGATGTTCAGTGGTGCAATCAGCTCTACAAGAACAGATGGATCTCGGATGGATCCAAGAGCACCGAGTTCGTGGAGTTAACAAGGTTTACACGAATTCTAACATCATTCAGAACCACGACATCCGTGCAATGAATGTCAACTTGGTGACGATGCATTCTAGGAAAAGCCAGTATCATAATCTGCCACAGCACGATTACAGTTCTTGTCTGACTTGCTCGGTAAACAAACAGGGATGCTCTTTTGTACAAGAGGCCCTCCAGCGTCAGATGGATCTTGGATGGATCTAGGACTACCATGATAGGAATCCCTATCAGATCAACATGGTTCAAATCTTCGACATTCGTTTAACGAATACCAAACTGGTAGAGTTACATGCTGAGCAGGTCCGCCTCGGATTCCTGGTATCACATGATTACCAGAGCTGTAAAATGGGTTCAGAAAACGATCAGGGTTGTGCCCTTGTCCAGGAGGCACTTCAGCACTTGTTAAATCACTGGTGGATGCCAATCTATATGGATGAAGATACTCAGCAAATTAGTATCAATAATAGGAACCCTACTCGGCGTCAAAGTCAGGATGTCCGATCTGTGGAAGCTAACCTAGTAAGGTTACATTACATTCAAAGCGGGCGTGGCCAGGTGCCACCACACAACTATGAACGTTGTAGAGTTTGTTCGGAAAGTAACCAAGGATGTTACCTTGTGCGAGCAGTTCTTCAGGGTCAGGTGGATCGTAGAGAGATTCGCCCATATCCGGGTTTCGGACCAATCAACTGGGCGTCGGACTACCTCGCTGATCAAATTGAGGATGTTGTCGTAATCTCTGATCATCAGAGGGCTAGGGATGTTTGTACCATCATCCCTCTACTTGACGAATCGAGAGTTCCCAACCAGGAGCGGATCGAAATTGCTTACGATGGTCAGAAAAATCAGAAGGCTCCCATAGTCATCTATCTACCGGGACCATTACCGTATTAATTAACTAAGGCTATCCCTTACAACTACGGTGTGACAACAGTCGAGAATAGAAAGGAAATTCCATTACCCTCCATCGTGAATATTGTAGACATCAGTCGTGTAACACAGAGCGGTCGAATCTTCAATAGAGGAGTTGGAGAGTCCAGCAAAGAAAAGGAACCTCAGACAGAAGTTCCCAATCCACCAGTCGGTCAGTTCAGTAATCCCGACCTTTCAAAAAACGATGATGAGATGCTAAAGCTCATCCAAAGGAGTGAATACAACATTGTTGATTAGCTATTACAAACTCCTTTAAAGATCTCAGTATTATCATTGTTACTCAATTCAGAAGCGTACAGGGAGGCTCTACAGAAAGTCTTGGAGCAAGGCTTTGTGGAACAGGATGTAACAATCAGACAGTTCGATAGTATTGTCTCTAACATCACTTCCTGCAATAACTTGGGATTTAACGATGAGGAATTACCTGAAGAAGGTCGCCATCATAACATGGCGCTCAATATCACGGTCAGCTATCAGGGCGATGCTTTAGCCAGCGTACTGGTAGACACAGGGTCAGCCCTGAATGTTATGCCGAAGTCCACTTTGAAGCAATTATCCTTCAAAGGACCCCCGATGAGAACCAGCGAGGTCGTCGTCAAAGCGTTTGATGGATCCAGAAAAACGATTATCGACGAAGTCGACCTTCCCATAACTATCGGTCCTCACACTTTCAAAGTCACTTTCCAGGTCATGGACATCCGGGCAACGTACAGTTGTTTATTAGGAAGACCTTGGATACATCAGGCTGGGGCGGTCACCTCGACCCTCCACCAAAAGTTAAAGTTCGTTCAGAACAACCAGCTCGTCACGGTCTGTGGAGAACAAGCCTTGCTCGTGAGTAACTTATCATCATCTACTTATGTTGAACCCGAGGAGATTGTTGGGACTCAGTTCCAATCGCTTTTGGTGAGCAAGGACAATCGATCCGAAGAGGGAACTTCCATTTCCTCAAACAAATATGTTATCAAAGTGGTCGAGAGTACCAATATAACAGGATGGGGACAACTCGTCATTCCTACTGACAATAAAACAAAGAAGGGTCTTGGTTTTTCTACGACCTACACCCAGACAGCTACTACCAGCGATGAAAGTCTTCATCCCATTCGGAACTTCTTTCACAGTGGAGGTTTCCTTCAACCGGTGACCCAAGAAGTACACACTATCAATGAAGAGGATCCCTCCGACACAGATGAGGAATGGAAGTCCTATCTTAACAAGGACGGTTATATGTCTCAGGACGAAACACAGACTCCATTTTACTTTCCTGCGCAGGGTCCGAGATTTATACCCAGGTCAGATGTCGAAATGATATACGGAGATTGTGATCCAGAAGGATGCCGTGCTCCACCAAACTCATTAGAGGAGGACACTCTGATGAAGGACAACTTTGACCACAACTATTATGGCTCGATGGATGGCCTGCCAATGTGGCAGTCGTATCCGAGAGACTTGGGGCAAGAGAATCAGCCGAACAATGAAAATTAGCTGAGCATCATTGAAAAGAATACTTGTGTCCCCACCATGTCATGGGATCCTCACCCAGGGTATCCTGAAGATACCCCACACGACGATGAATTCGCAACGTTCGCAGGATTATAGTTCATCAACTATGCTCTTCCCGAGGTCAACGTCATCGAAAGGGATGACTCCTCCAGTTCCAAAGAAGTATGGGACACCTTGGGATAACCAAGTGGAAAATTTGACTTCATGGTCAAGTACACCGCTCCTGAAAGCTCTCATATCAGGCTCAAAGACATCCAGCCAACTGGATGGGGAGATCTGCCTTAGAGCACAAATACTATGCAAAATGCAACAGAGGAATCCTCCTACGACAATGCTGCTTGGGAGACAGATTCCAATGATCCTGTTCCACCAGAAATCAGTGTTATTTCTGAAGACAAATCAAGGAAGGTACCAGACTTTGTGATTCACCGAGGAGTTCGCCGCCAATGGGTTGCTGTCGATGTTCCGAAGATTGTTCAAAAGTCAAAGTAATTGTCGTTTTTAACCTTTCACCCTGCCCAGGTGAAACAGATGTTTTGATAGGGCTTACTTTCTGTAAATTTCCCTTTTCGCTTTGCCCAAAGCGACAAAGTTTTGTTTTATAGGGTTGTAGTTTCACGAATCGACTTGTTCATAAATAAATAAACGCCGTTCTGTAATTTCTGCATTAATTGTTGTTTTCTCTTTTTCTTTTCTCAGAAAATGGTAATCCTAAAAAACAACAATAAAAACAAGCAATTCAAAGAAATACACTGCACACACTTGCATTTTCTCTATCTCTTCTAAACACGAATCATCACGTCATGCAGATTGCTTATTTTAAACCCCGTTGAAACATACGATCCGATGCCTTCTCCCGACTTTGAGTTCCCAGTATTTGGGGCTGAAGAAGAAGTTGACAACGAAATTCCAAAAGAGATCTCCCGACTACTCAGACAAGAGGAAAGGTCCATTGAGCCTCACAAAGAGTTGCTGGAAACCAACTTGGGCTCAGAAGAAGAGAGAAAAGAAGTCAAGATTGGGGCGCTACTCAGTCTAATTGCCAAAGAGAATTTGATAAAGCTTCTCAAAGAGTTTCCCGATGTATTCGCTTGGTCCTACCAGGATATGTCAGGGTTGGATACCAGCATCGTGGAACATCATTTACCATTGAGATTGGAATGTCCGCCAGTAAAACAGAAGTTGAGACAGACTCATCCAGACATGGCCATCAAAATCAAGGAGGAGGTACAGAAACAGATTGATGCAGGTTTCCTCGCCACATCAGAATATCCTCAATGGTTAGCCAACATCGTACCCGTTCCAAAAAAGGACAGAAAAGTCAGAATGTGTGTCGATTACAGAGATCTAAACAAGGCTAGTCCAAAGGATGACTTTCCTTTACCACACATTGACATGTGGTTGACAGTACAATAAGGTTCAAAGTTTTCTCCTTCATGGATGGATTCTCGGGCTATAACCAGATTAAGATGGCGCCGAAAGACATGGAGAAAACTTCGTTCATTACCCCGTGGGGTACCTTTTGTTACAAGGTAATGCCATTCGGTTTGAAGAACACCGGGGCAACCTATCAAAGGGCCATAACTACTCTGTTTCATGACATGATACACAAAGAAATCGAGGTATATGTCGATGATATGATTGCAAAATATAAGATAGAGGAGGAGTATATGACCCACCTGTCAAAGCTATTCGAGCGGTTGAGAAAGTACAAACTCTGCTTGAATCCCAACAAGTGCACCTTCGGTGTCCGTTCAGGGAAACTCTTAGGGTTCATCGTCATCCATAAAGGAATTGAGGTTGATCCTGACAAGGTCAAGGCCATTCAAGAAATGCCTTCTCCGAAGACTGAAAAACAAGTCAGAAGATTCCTGGGACGTTTGAACTACATCTCCAGATTCATATTCCTCATACCGCGACATGTGCGCCGATTTTCAAATTACTGAAAAAGAGCCAGGACTGTGTTTGGACAGAAGACTGCCAAACCGCCTTCGACAGTATCAAGGAATACCTGTCGAACCCGCCAATTCTGTCACCTCCAGTGGAAGAAAGACCACTGATTATCTACCTCACCATCCTAGAGGACTCAGTGGGATGTGTACTTAGCCAACAAGACGAAACCAAAAGGAAAGAGTCTGCCATTTAATATTTGAGCAAGAAATTCACCGACTGCGAGACTCGGTACACCATGCTTGAGAAAACTTGTTGCGCTTTGGCTTGGGCAGCCAAACGTTTGCGCTAGTACATGATTCGTCAAACTACTTGGTTGGTCTCCGAGATGGATCCAATCAAGTATGTCTTTGAAAATCCTGCTCTCACGGGAAGGATTGCCTGTTGGCAGATGTTGCTATCAGAATATGACGTAGAGTACCACTCTCAAAAAGCAGTTAAGGGGAGTGTTTTAGCCGATCATTTGGCTCATCAACCGATTGACGATCAAGAATCAATCGGGTTTGACTTCCCAGACGAAGATGTCATGTATCTAAAAATGAAAGATTGCGATGAACCGCTACCCAGTGAAGGGCCAGAACCAGGTTCCCAATGGGGACTTATCTTTGACGGAGCAATTAATCATTACGGAAACAGAATTGGGGCAATCATTGTTACACCTCAGGGTACCCATATTCCTTTCTCCGCTATACTTACATTCAAGTGTACAAACAACGAGGCCAAATACGAAGCTTGTATCATGGGTCTCGAGGAAGCAATTGATTTGAGGATCAAAAACTTGGACGTATACGGGGACTCAGCCCTGGTTATCAATCAGATCAAAGGAGATTAGAACACATACCAATCAGGATTGATTCCTTACAAGGACTACGCGAGAAGGTTGCTACCCTTCTTCAACAGAATCGAGTTTCATCATATCCCTCGTGAGGAGAATCACATGGCTGATGCATTAGCCACTCTCTCTTCCATGATTAGTGTAGGTCAATGGAACGACTTACCTAAGATTGACATAATGTGCCTTGAACGGCCCACTTACATCTTCGCGATTGAAGCAGTCATAGACGACAAACCTTGGCATCACGATATCAAATGCTTCCTTTAGAAACAAGAGTACCCACCTGGGGCATCCAAGAAAGACAGAAAAACCCTCAGAAGACTGGCTGGAAACTTCTTTCTGAGCGGTGATACACTTTATAAGAGAAACTTTGACATGGTCTTGCTCCGATGCGTCGACAGATCAGAAGCAGACATGCTGATAAAAGAAATTCACGAAGGATTCTTTGGCACTCATGCCAACGGACATACAATGGCGAGAAAAACTCTAAGAGCAGGGTACTACTGGTTGACCATGGAGTCCGACTGCTACAAGTACATGAGGAAGTGTCACAAGTGTCAGATATACTCCGACAAAATTCATGTACCGCCAACGCATCTCAAAGTTCTTTCTTCCCCATGGCCTTTTTCCATATGGGGAATCAACATGATCGAACCTAAAGCTTCAAATGGACATCGGTTCATCCTGGTAGCCATTGACTATTTCACCAAATGGGTCGAAGCAGCGTCATACGCCAATGTAACCCGACAAGTGGTGGTCCGATTTATCAAAAACAATCACATCTGCCGTTATGGTGTTCCAAGCCAGATCATTACTGATAATGGATCTAACTTGAACAATAAGATGATGAAAGAGTTGTGCGCAGAGTTCAAGATCGAACACTATAACTCATCTCCCTACCGACCCAAGATGAACGGAGCGGTAGAAGTGGCTAACAAGAACATCAAGAAGATTGTTCAAAAGATGGTTGTAACCTACAAAGACTGGCACGAGATGTTACCCTTTGCGCTTCACGGTTATCGCACATCTGTCCGCACTTCAACAAGGGCAACCCCTTTCTCTCTAGTATATGGCATGGAAGCAGTGCTCCCCATAGAAGTAGAGATCCCATCAATCCGTGTATTGATGGAAGCTAAGCTTACAGAAGCTGAATGGTGTCAGAGTCGACACGACGAATTAAACCTGATCGAAGAAAAGCGAATAACGAAACTATGCCACGGTCATTTGTATCAATAGAGAATGAAGAAGGCGTTCGACAAAAAGGTCTGACCTCGCGTCTTTAGGAAGGGAGACCTCGTGCTCAAGAAGATACAATCATTTCTCACTGATTCTCGGGGCAAGTGGACTCCGAATTATGACGGCCCCTACGTCGTCAAGAAAGCTTTCTCAGGCGGCACCTTAAGACTTGCAACCATGGACGGAGAGGAATTTGCCTACCCCACGAATGTTGATGTAGTCAAGAAATACTTCGCCTAAAAAAAACGTCTCGGTGGATTGAAAACCCGAAAGGGCTGTCCAGGAAAAAATTAGAGACATAATCAAAAATCATCCCGATGGATTGGAAATCTCAAAGTACAATCCAGGCAAAAATTAGGGATAATGGCAAGTAACTACGTTCAACAAAGGGGCAAATTCCTCAACAGCAGTTACGTCGTCCATCAGAAAAACTCTAGTCACGGTCATCTTCGACAGAAGCTCAGGATGCCCCGAATTCAAAGTTGGTAGAAGGATAGTGGTCGTTATGTTTTGATGTAGCCCTTTTCCCTTAAATTACCATTTTCTAACTTTGTAAATACTCTTTGGAATCACGCGCTTGGCTGATTTCCATCCTATCATTAAAATTTGAGCCCTTGTGCTTTTGTTTGTAATTCTTATTTGTTTTAGCTTTACAGAACGACATTTCAATATGATTAACGATTCTTGAAATAAAACAAAAATGAATTTACTTGTAAAATTTTTCTGCTTTTACGATAAAGATGGCAATTTCTTTTGACTGTTAAACATTGAAAGAACGTTTATCGCTTCTCCGAAGGCGGTTAAGCTTCAAAAGTGCAGAATCAAAGTACTCCTTCTAAGCCAGTGCGCCTGAATGAAGGATCAGCTGTATCGGATGTGGTTTTCCCATCTGATACCCTCGGCCGAGTTCCCATCTCCTAAGCCCGACCAACGGTATTCCCCGCAGGGACTGTCTCTCCTAAGCAAGGCAGAATTGCTACTTTTGGATCAACGGTACGACTTCGCCCCGCGATGGCCGAGTATCCCGTCATGTTCATCTTTTAGTCTGTATGTTGTGTCGGTTTTGTCAGCATATACATACATACATCATACGTTATTGATTTGCATTCGCATTGATATTGCATCACTATCACTTTAGTCGGCCTTGTACCCTAGTGATAAAAGTCTTCATAATCGAGTTGTCAGTTCTTTCCTAGTCAGGAAAGGTTGCGTCTGAAAAATCTCTCTCCTCCAGTTTATTTCTGGATCAGAATTGGCCCTTGACCACTTTGATAACTTGAACCTCTGAAAGACCAGAGAACCTTCAACCAATGTAACTCTTTGCCATTGAAGATGATATTTTTATTTTCCCGGATTAAGGAAAATCCCTAGAGGAAGCCTCTTAAGCAGAGATTTGGCAATACAACAGTTTTTCTCCAAAAAAAAAACCGCCGATGAACTCTTAAGCAGAGATTTAGCAATACAACAGTTTTTCACCAAAAAAAAAACCGCCGATGAAAAGGTCATCGGCGCCTCAAAATTGGATCCCATCATATGGCGTTTCTCCGGGAAGATCCTGAGAAAAGTATGATATAAGACTCCAAGCGGAAGCAGTCTCTCAAGAAACTCGCTTTCCCCAGTAGAAACAAATGGCGTCTCCAATAGAGAAGTTTGTGTACCTCTACAACTCAGATGATTGGGTTCCCCAGCGGGTCTGACATCAATCTTTTTCCATCAAATGGCATCTCCCCAGGAAAATTTGGCGAGAAGTTTGAGGAAAACCGCTACGTATAGCGTCCCTTGTCAAGAAAGTTTATTGACAAAAGAAACTGAGACCAGTTCCTTGGTAGGAAACCAGGATCGAGGGGAAGTTCACATCAGAAACTGAGACCAGATCCTTGGTAGGAAACCAGGATCGATGGGAAGTTTATTTCAGAAATTGAGACCAGTTCAAGGATTAAGCACAAGGTTGCTCCCTTCTAGGTGGATCAAGCCTCGAGATCGCCAGTGTCACCAAATTAGGGTTTTGTCGACCAGGGCCTCCAGATGGAAATTTTCCTCTGGGCATGAGCCAATGCTTCAAAGCATAACCTAATATGCTCCATGGAACCTCATAGACCCAATCATCAAGTCAATTTTGCCTCAGGGGATGCAGTTATAAAAAATCAGGAATTAGGGTTTCTTGACCTAATTCACCCCTAAGTTGACTTTTGGGACAAATCATGAGCCAAGACCTCAAGAGAAGATTTGAGGGTCTATAATGCACCACATTGATCCATTTGTAACAATGGATTGATCCAAGAAGCTGGAGCAACAAGTCTCAAATTCATCAGAGCCACAATTAGGGTTTCGCGAGAAAAGTCAACTGTAACTTTGAATTTTGACCAGGACATGCTCCCAAGCCCTAAGACATGATTCAATATACCCTATAACACCCATGGAACATGTCCATCAAGTTTGATTTAGGTCGAGGACATGCTTTCCTAAAGGATTGCACAGTTTGGAATTCATCTGATAAAAAGTCAACTGTGCATAGATGTCAACTTTGACTTTTTGAGATTTTTCACAATTATGGATATTTAACCCTAAAATGATGTTAATGTATGATTTGAATCATCATTCATCAAGAAAAATCAAAGAAAGTGGGATAACTTGTAAAAGGGGTAACCATAAAAACTTAGAAAATTTTCTAAGTTATGAACAAAGTGACAAGGGTACCAACTTTGGAGGATCATAACTCCTAAACCACAAAGCCATTTTCCCCATCCAAAGCTTGATTGTAGATCTCATTACCCTCTACAAAAACTTCAACTAGACCTCATTCCAATTCTTCATGGATTTTGAGTTATGGATTGATCAATATCACAAAAAGTGAAAATGTCACTTTTTTCCAACACTTGGTGAAATTTTCACTAGTCAGAATCTGCCTTCACTTTTTTCCAAATGTAGGGACATTTTTCACTTGGATCCAAAAAGTATCAAAGCCAAATATGATCAAACAGTTGTTGTATCATATAAGGGCTTTCCAAAATGGCCAAGAACATCACTAAATTCAATTTGAGTTAAGAGTTATGGTAGTGGCAAAATGCCTTGCTAAAAACTGCCAAGGCAAGGCAGAATTTTGCATTTTTTGTCGATTTGCCAAAATCATCCAATTTCAAGCCTTGTCATCATCTTGGACACATCTGAGGATCAAATCTAAAGGGGACAATCACTGAGCCAAGCCTCCAAAGTCCTTGGAACAAGAAGTAGCATGCCAAACCTAGAATTGCCTAAAAGAGGGACAAGACTCCAATTTTGGATTGGGGCATTTAATAGATGCTTAGAGGTGGCATGGAATGACATATTTGCAACTGAATTTAGTCAAGATTCCTCCAACAAGTAGGGAACCAAAGCTCTATGCTCTAACCTCTAGTCAATGGCTAGAGGAGACTTGGATTTTCATTTGCCAACATTGGCCAAACTTCTGCTGCAGTTGCCATTCACTATTGATCCCAAAACAAACTTGCTCTACTATAAATAGAGCTCATTTGTGCTCAGTTTAAGTACACCAAAGCCATCAAACAGATGCTTTCCTCAAAATCCCTTTCTCTTGGCCAAAATGCCTTCTTTAGTAAGGTAACTCTGAGTTTTTGAGTTTGAGAGCCTTTTCAATCAAACCAATCACACACACACCTCATAAACATCATATGTAGGCGATCTAAACTCTCACAAGTGACCTGTAATCACAAAATCACAAAGTCACCTCTCAAAACCTCAAAATAAGCTCTTTGTGCATTTTTCAAGCCATGTCTTGATTCAGTGACTTTACAAACCAGATAAAACCTCAAACACACTCCAAATATCATCCTTGAATTGTCCCAAATGGTTCTCCCTATCTGGAACACCATTTGAGAGAGTTGCTATTTTGGTCACTTTTAACCCCTTTTGCAAGAAAGGGCCAGTTTGTGTTTTTGCAGGTACCAGCTGATTCCAATTATCATAAAAGCTTCTAAGAGATCATTTGAGTGTGTCTAAAGCATCAAATCATTTCTAGAACAAGAGGCTTGACAGATTGCACAAAACTCCAAAAAGCTCAAAAAAGGGTAAGCCTCATGACTTGAACTTTCCAAAATATGCAATGCTTTGAAGTCCACTGATCATGCATACCTCATACATGTTAAATATGTTGTGTTTGAACCAATTGATCATGTAATTCATGCCTGTATCAAAGTGTAGCATAGAAAATGCAATTATAGGCCTTTTTCAAAACCACTATCGGGTTTTGAGGACGGAGTGTGATCTGAAAAAACTACCACCACCATTGGATTCCTTGTGAAATTCTGGTCCAAATGCATATAAATTTTGTCTCAAACCATTAAGAATTGAGAAAGTTATGACCTTCACGTTTCTGAGCCAAACACATGCCTTGTCTTGCCTTGGGCCAGGCCTAAAACCAAGGCATGACTTGTATATTTGTGATTTCACTTCAAACAATGGATGTATCACCACCCCAGTGGTAAGGCGCGTGCCTTGTGACCTTGAGGTCGTGGGTTCAAACCCCACCCATGCCATTTTGTGTTTTTTCATATTTTGCCATTTTTTCCAATATTTTATGTTTTATTAATTAATTGGAAAATTAATAACTCTTTCAATTTTAATTATTTTTTATTGGTTCTTTTTGCAAAAAATCACAAAAATGTTGAAATATTTTATTCCACAAAAAAAATTAAGTTTATATTATTTATTTAATATAATAAGTATTTTTGTGAATAACTTCATTTTTCATTTGTTTTAAACATTTTAAAATGAACATTCATCTTGAAAAATCAAGACCAAATGAGTTTTAATATCTCTTGTTATTAAAACTTCATTTTTCAAATCTTAAACAAAAATCACAAGTGGTTTATTCAAATTCATTTGGTATTTTTCCTTGATTTTCTTTTAATATTTACTTTTTAAATAATAACAAATTAGGGTTTCTTTGATTTTCACCCTCATCAATCATTCAAAACCTTTTGGGCCTCTGATAGAGTGTAAGACCCAATCCCCTTTTAACCAAAACAATTTTGGGCCTCAGGTATTGTATAAGTCCCTCTGCGTTAAAAGAAAAGTTCGGCGCGATCGTCGCCCGTTTAAAAATAAACCATCTGGGCCTCTCCTCGAGCTATAAGAATCATTCAAAACTTTTGGGCCTCTATTAGAGTGTAAGACCCAACCCCTTTTGAAAACCAAATTATCTTGGGCCTCAGTCATTGTATAAGACCCACTGCGATTTCAAAATCTCGGCGCGATCGCCATTTCAAACGAAAAATCATCTGGGCCTACCCTCGTGTTATAAGCCCCACTCTTTTTCTTTAAAACCTTTTGGGCCTCTTGAGAGAATATAAGACCCACCCCTTTGTGCAGAAAACCTTTTTGGCCTTAATCACTTGTATAAGACCCTCTGTACAAAACGATAGTGCGATCATTGGTTAAAACCCTGGGCCTCTCCTTGAGCTGTAAGCCCCAATTTTTCTTTCAAAGTACTTTCTCTTTTGATTTTGAATATACTATTGTTTTCAATCTTTCTTTGTTGAACAACTAATAAAACAACATGGAAGCTCTACAACCGAGTAAGTGTTTATACGCTTTCATTTACCACTTTCATATGTATATACCTGTATTGTGGGGCTGCTCACTGTAAGTCTCCTTTCATAAACTCATATCAACTATGTAATAATAGTATAGCTATTTAGAGTTTCCCCGGCAACTACGTCTAGCACTAAGCCCTGTTGATCACTCTTAAATAGACTAAACTAGATCCCCATAAGATTACCAGATACAGTATTCCCTCCTCTTGGGGTTAAACAATATGGAGACGTGAAAGGTAGCATTCTCGGTGAACCCTTTCACAGATTGTCACCTTTAAAAATCGTCAAAGAAACTCTATTCCCCAGAGATGATATTTTCTCCGTGAATGGCATCTCTTGAGTTTCTTCCAAATTCTCGAACTTTCCTGGCTTGATCTATTCTCTGTGAATAGCCTGTCTTGAATTTCTCGGGATTTGGGGACCCACAGGCTTCTTAAAAGCATCCCCGCCTCCTCTTGGGCGTTGTACAAGGACCCATGGCTTCTTAGAAGTATTCACAGCCTTCTCTCAGGCTTCGTATAAATGATTTCTTCCTCCGGGAATGATAGCCTCCTCTTGGGCTTCGTACAAATTGTCCCTCGGCTTCTTAAAAGATTCCAGCCTCCTCTTGGGCTTCGTACAAATTGTCCCGACGACCTCCTAGAGGTATAGGAACAGAAATTAGTCATCTTAATAGAATAGTTTTTCAAAGAGTCTAGATCCTGCTACTGCTGTTTCTTAAACGTAGTACAAAAGATGAAACTCTAGACTTGGACAATCTAATTTCCTTGAGTCTCAAAGACATTCTCAAGTTCCTTTCAAAACTAGGAGATGAAACCCGTAGACTCGGACAGTCCCAATCCCCTTTGGATCTCCCATTTCCTTAAAGAACAGGAAATATCCCTGATCCTCGAATCAAAATCCTTGAGTGCAAACATTACTCATATAAGAAATGATTTTCTCTTTAAATCAGTATATTGGATTTGTCACTCAACTGAAACAATAACCATAGCCTTCATCTCGGGCTTTGTACGAGATACAAAACACTCTCGTGTTGAGTATAAAAGACTCTCTTGTTGAGTCAAACATTTTTAGCCTTCATCTCGGGCTTCGTACGAGATACAAAATCACTCTCTTGTTGAGTATAAAAGATTCTCTTGTTGAGTCAAACATTTTTAGCCTTCATCTTGGGCTTTGTACGAGATACAAAACACTCTCTTGTTGAGTATAAAAGACTCTCTTGTTGAGTCAACCTTTAGCCTCCGTCTTGGGTTCGTACAAGACACATCTAAAGCACTCTCTTGTTGAGTCAAACCCTTTTAGCCTCTCTCTCGGGCTTCATACGAGACACATAAAAACACCCTCTTGTTGGGTCGATAGCCTCCTATTAGGCTTCGTATAAGGAAACCCCGGTTGAGTCAATCAACCTTTTAGCATCAAAACTGTGCCTCATTCACAGGATACAAACATCAATAACTCCTTTCATCTAACGCTGTAAGCGGCAAGCCTGTGGATTATTTACATCCACGCCACTGTCCTTCTTTTAGCATGAGAAATTCCTAAGGAAAGGTAGCATTGCTCTACACTGAGTTAAAGTCTTCTCCTTCAGGTTAAAACTCCCTATAAAGGAAATTATGGCATTGTTAGGATTCGCATATCCCGGTTAAAGTAAATCCTCCTTTATAGTCCATCATCCAATAGTTGTGACAAACAAACTCCCTTTAGAGATGACAAATTCTCTCTAAAGTCAACACCCCTTTAGCTTCACATCTTGGGCTTCGAACAAGATACAAATAGACCCTTCAGCTTCACATCTTGGGCTTTGAACAAGATATAAACCACCTTTTCAGCTTCACGTCTTGGGCTTTGAACAAGACACCAAAACACTATTTCCTCCCATAGAATAGGAGGAACTACGATCGCTCTGATTTCCCTGTTTCAGAAAACGGGAATACGTAGGCATAAGATTGAAAGAAAAATCTTAGCGAGCACATTAAACAAAAACTCAAAATCCCATACCCTCAGTCCTAAACATCCTACCCATGAACCGTCCTGTCATTTCACTCTGAACAAAGTAAAAAGAAAGAGGCCCCACTTCCATATAGCATCCATAACCTAACAGACCGCTGTTTAAACTCAGTATGCAAGCATGGTTAATTGGAGACATCTATTTCCCTTCCTTCATCAGCTTCAATAGGATAAAAAATGAATCGAATTGTAGTAACCCCAAAGAGCGACAGTGCTTAAGAAACAGGTCCAGTTTCGCTCGCTACAGTGCTGAATTTGATACCAGTGAAGTTATTGAAAGCATTATACAACTTAACTCTGATTGATATTACTGCAGACTGAGTATGATAGCAATATTTTTGTATACTGAGTCTGATTACCATTTGTTGACTTAGTTTGATACCAAATCATTTTCTTCTTAATTTTTTCTTGGTAGACATCAGGACTACTTCTTCTTGGATCTTCAATCCAGATCTTCAGACAGTTCTTGACTTCTGATTTGCACAATTCTTCTGAATAAGCATCTTGAGATGTATACTTTGTCTTGACTGCTTTCAGAGTTTTCTTCTTCTGATTCTTGCATTCTGAATCTCATATTCTTAGACAGCTTACAGCTTCTGAACCAAGTGAGACAGAGATCAAGATAAACTTTGACTTTCAGATAGTTCTTGACTTCTAAACAGTACTGGGTAGATCTGATTCTGAACACATGTTCACGAAGTGTACAACTTCTATCATATGACCAACAGTTCATAAGAACTTCACTGTTCTTCTTTCTTAACCTGATCTTAGAATGCCTAGTGAACTTGTTTAGAGTTCCTCGGTTAAACACCAAATAACAAACGTTAGTAGTAACACATTTTATATGATTGATTACTTGTTTGAGTTTGCATTCTTTTTGTTTTAAAATTTTCTTCCTTTCAATCAATATCAATATTCATATTCATCAATCAAAATCATATTCTTTGTCCCCCTTTTTGACATCATCAAAAAGTTATAGAGCATCTGAGCATTTAAGCATATGTAGATGATAGTGATCATAAATAGACTTAAGGGGTGTTATCATTTAAGCATTAAGTAAATGAAGGTTGATATGATAGGAAACAATTCTAGTGATGAACATTATTAGAGATGGAAGTATTAAAACTGAACCAGAGAGTAGTTTTAAAATATAAAGCATAGGCTAGACCTAATCCTAAAGGTTCCAGGTAATCAAAACATAGACTTAATGAGGATAGGTTCCTAAGGATTAGACTAAAGGGAGCCTAAAGATGACGAGAAAGATGAGAATAAGCTTTCAGAATCATCAGTTCTTGAGGTATGCAGCTTTTCTTCTGCTTGAGTAATTGCCAGCCTCTTGCTCTCCACAATTTCCTCAGAGATCCATTCATGGAACTCAGTCCAGATATTTCTTATTTCCATGGGGTCCATACAGGATCTGGAAGCATCCACTAAGTTTTGAATTTTTGTGATGGTATTATCCTTAAAGGATGTTAATGCATCATACACAACTATTGATCTTTTTAATGAAGGTTCTCCATCATCAGTGTCCTTCTGCTTCTTACTTACTCTCTTCCAATCTAAGAGCTCTTGAAGTACATCAGTAATATTCTCCATGTTAATCCATGCGCTGATGTCTCCGTCCTTAGATTGTTTCAGATAGTTCCCGACTTCTGTCTGATTGTAAGTGGCGAATCTTGGAAATCCTTCAACCGGAACCCTTGGTGTCAATGTTAATTTCATAAAAGATGTGTTATCTAGAGTGGAGTTTTCTCTTTTAAGATTCTCAAACCTGAGAATTTTTCCAGTGCTTTTAAGCAATTTTCTTGATTCTCCCTCATTAATCAGAATATCGTCAACTACCCCTGATACCACCAAGATGTCAGAAATAAGTCTTCCATACGAAATATGTCTGTCCTCCATGATAGAACCTATTATGGAGTTTCTTATGGCTTCCCTCAGAAGTTTAAAGAGAATTGCAGGAAGATGCATCTTGATTCCCTTAAGAAGGAGAAAAAGGACACACTTTTGAGTGTCGTTGAGTTGGTTTGAGGGAAGATGGTGAAACACACTTCCTTGGAGGATTCTAAACCATACTTGTAGAGAATCTTTTAGATTAGAGAATATTGAGTTCTCTGCATCAGCTACAGCATTTTCTTTGAAAATGCTAGCCAGAACCTTAGCCTCTTTTTCTTCGTTTAGTTGGTTCCTGGTGATTCTCACACCACTGTTGTCATGCATCAGAAGATCTAAAATAGTCTTCTCATATATGAAGATTTTCCTTCCAAAATCGAAGGAGACAATGAGGGTATTGGATGTGTTGGCATGGATCCAGAAATCCTTAACCAGATGTCTGTAAGTTGGTCCTTCCAACCTCTTGAAGTAATTACTCCATCCTTGAGTTTCCATTGAAGGAGTAATATCACATCATTTGACTTTAGATTGTTGAAGTTTACAACTGTTTCTGACAAAACTATGAGACTGTCAACTGGAATTTGTGTGGTTGTGGGAATTGAAGCATTTTGTGAGACGAAAGCCATTTTTAGAGAGTGATGAGGAGAATTGAAGGTGATTAGGCTGAAGATTCAGGTGAGTAAGAGTTGTGTTGCTGTCTTAGGGTTTGATGCTTTTATAGGTGAAGGAGTAAAGTAAATTCTGTGAAGAATTTGAAACCGCAATGGTTGATTTTCCTAGAAGCACTAAGCAATGTGGGAATAGAGGTTAATGATTAATATCTTTAATCGAGAGTCGTGACACAACTCTAATAAGTGGCAATGAAAATGGTTACTTAATCATGACCTATAAGGGATTTATGGTCTCTAGATAGTCCTAGATCTTTTGTGTGAATTTTAAGCAGCGCTCATTGTTTTATTTTTAATTAGATAATCGTGATCATAAGAACTGTTCAATCAAAAAAACATAAATCACACTTAGGTAAACTTAAAAAAAAATATAGATATCAAGATTTAACATAAGTTTAGTCAAATAAGAATCTTAATTAATTAACAAAAATGACTAACTTCCAATCTTAGACTAAGAATGTCATCGATTGACAAAACTCTGGAAAGATCTTCTCAATCATTCCATTTCTTCTGCAGTGACTCACAACTCCGTAAAGATCAAGGATGTGGGAGATGACTCTGCAAAATGGAATTTGATAGGTTGTGTCTTCCCTAGACAAACGGATTTCTTCCTTCAGATGATTATACATGGATTGGGGTAGGTTTATTTTGACTCTACCAACTAAGAAGAAAATAAATAATCTTTCTTTGTCAGAAATCCATCCTCCTCCCCTTTCTCTTGGTCTTAGATTAGTTACTATTAGCTTGTACCAGTCTTTGGCTACAGGATTAAGGGTACAAGGTAGAGTGGGATGACCCTTAGTCTCAAAGATCACATGCAACTGTTTGTCAATACAGACATTGTTAATTTGATCTTCCACAGTCAAGCCATCCTCAATACAGTCAATGGTTTTTGCAATGATGGTAGGATTGATCATGACAGGACAACCAGCGACCACAGATAAAATGACATTCTTGCCAAAATCATATTCTAGTGATCGAGTGTTTGCCCAGAACTCAGTTATAAGTGCAGGGAAGATAGGTCCATCAAGCATGGAGAAATAGTTTTCCCAGTTCTGAAATTTAATTCCAGAGAAAACACTTGTTTTGGGGAGAAGAGGTAGATGGTTCAGGTTTAGAGTATATTCCTTTAGGAGTTCGAGGTTAGTGATTTCTCCTTTGATATTGTGTGAAGACATTTTGAGCAGGATAGTTGAGGAAGAAAGTTCAAATCTACCAGGTAGTGATTCTTTCTAAGAGAGGGATAATTTTTGGTGAGGAGAACTAGGTCATGATAGCTATTTATAGAACTAGGGTGCACACGGTTCATCAGTTCCGAGATAAGCTATAACTAGTTGTGGAGGTCAGTTGAAAGGACACATGATAGATTTAAATCGCCGTAAACCTATGGGTAGGGGTATAGTAGCTGACACCACGTAATCATGAATGTTTATTTAATTTTTTCAAAAATTGTCTAATCATAAATGCTAGAAAATCTAAATTACTCTTAGAAGAATACTAGTGAACAATTAGTGATTTAAATTACTAATAAAAATAATCAGGAATAAAAGCAACCATACCTTAGGAACACAGAGATCTTTTGGAGACTTATCTTAGTGTTTTCCATTTTGACTCCGATCTTTCTTTCAGGAGGATTTGAAATTTCCATGCCACACCTTTTATGGATGCATTCATTTCTTAAGCTTTTGATCATCATTTTCCTGAATCTGCTTACTTCTGAGTGAACTGCTGTGGGTTCTCGGATTCTTCAAAATTCACTCATTCATCTGATTTCAGGGACTCTGATTTATATTATCAGAACGACAGACCTTCGTAAAGGATTCCCAGGAGATTACTAAGTTCAAAGTTATACATGAACCTTTGAGAGGTTATGTGCTGAGAGACTTTGATAGACATCACACACTGACTGAATGCTCATCCTGTTCAGAACTAATTATCATCAAACAGGTGTATAACACTAGACATGGTTTGTATGACACTTCTTGATTTCACAATGCTGATCTGACAAGCTCATAGTTAATTTATTAGAAATTAACAACACATCTACTTCTGAACAAAAAGTTAACTGATTATTTCCTTCTCTGGGACCTCAGTAACTTAACTTCTTTTGACTTCAATTAGAGAACTTTAAGTGTCTGGCTTGACATCTTCTGATTCCAGTGCTTAAGGGGTTCTGAACAACTTATCATATATTGATTGGATTTATAATGTCTGTTTCGATTGAGAAATAGTCTTAACTTATCATATATTGACATTCTTGATCAAGTATTTGATGAATCTTAGACATTCTTCTTCCTGAATATTCTTTCAGTTTTATGCATTGCTCTCCACAAAAACAATATTCAGTTCTTCATTGAATCTTTTAATTTCTGATCATTCAAGATTCAGATGTTGAATTATTTCTAAAAGTTTGAATTCTTCAGATTTCTGACTTCAACAGATTTTACTCTGAAGTTCACAATCATAGAACAACAATCTTCCTTCTTTACATGAAGAAGTTCTGAATGAGTTTTTAAACGAGAAAGTCAAGGGTGGACCTAATCCATTTCTTGAAAACATCTCAAAAACTCATAAAGAATTGATCTTCAGTAAACAAGACTTCTTGTTTTCTGATGATTTATCTTTGAGCAAATACGTGGTTCATCCACACGTATCTTCCAAGATAGGCATTCAACAGATACTACTTTTTATCTGATGAGTCTATCTTATCAGCTGATTCTTCAAAGTTCACTAAAATTTTAGTGAGGAAGATTTAGAGTTTTGACAAGTGCAAAGCTTTCAGAATTAGTGATTTGCTCAAGTACTCAGATTGATTACAATTTTGTACATAGTCATCTTCTGAACTGTTACAGAAATTGTAAGTGGATTTCAATCTCACCCAGAGTATTTCTACGCACGCATATGCATCTTTTTCTGACACTGTTAACTATTTGATATCCATCAATAATAGAACCGGAGCTCTGTTACCAATTGAAGGTGCGAGAAAGACACAAGAAAGGGGGGTTTGAATTGTGTATTTACTCTTTTAACAACTTTTCGCTTTTTGTCAATAAGACACTTTACGTTGCATCAGAGTTCATTGAGAGACTCTGACTTGCAAAGTCAAATTTAGACTTGGTAATGCTTAGAGCATGAGAACTAATAAGAGTCTGAACGATATGTATAATATTTAGAACTTGCGGAGCGGAAGCTTATCAGAGTTGCAAGGTTCTCACTTGCTTGTGTAAGGTTCTGATACTCAATATAGAAACATAAACAAGACATTAAGCATAAGAGTAAAGAACACACGATATATCCTGGTTCACCACAAAGGCTAATCCAGTCCACCCTCCTCAGGTGATTTCGCCTTGAACACAAGGTCTTAATCCACTATAATCAATCTCGATTACAGATGCATGGGCAATAACCGGTGGCTAACCACTTGCACAGCCGCATTGTGACTAACATGCAATGAACCGTTCAGGGATTCAACTTAATGAATATAATGAACATTGACCTGCAGGTTCCAATCTCGCAAGATCTACTGCTAGGCTTTCATAGCTAGACGTTCAGGGATTCATCGCAATGAATATAACGCTACTGACCCCTATTTCAGGCTTTTCCTACAATGACATCTCGCCATTGTCTTCTCGAGTCTCCGGTCACACTGACCACTCAAGGAATCCTAATTCACCTAGAATTAGTTATATAGGAGATTACAAGAATGCTTCTTAACAAGCAGATTACTCCTAAGTTTAAGTACAAAGAACACACAAGTGTTCAAGCAAGATATGAGCAGCAGCTCCTTGTTATTCTAATAAACTACACAGATGTAAAATGATTTGACAGTTGTTGACATCTTGTAGATCTTCTTCTTTTTCGTCTTCTTGGGTGAGCAAGCTTTGAGCAACAACTCCTTGCTTCAGATCTTCAATGTAGCACTGATGAGAAGGTGGTTGATGACTTGACTAATTTGCAATGTTGTCTTCTTCATCAACAGCTTATGTACCAATTCATTGTTTTTGTGTTGAATGATGATCTTTGAGCTTCAACAACAATGGCCATGTGTAAATGGTGATAGCTTTGGATATTCTAAGTGTTACAACAAGAACTCATCGTTGTTGCTATCTTTACACAATGACTTGATCAATTCATCTTGATGGAGTGAATCGATTCATGGACTTAATCAGTCACTTCAGAAGCGAATACTCTTTCCTTTAAATAGCCCAGTAGAAATATAGCCGTTTGAAATATTATTGGCTGTTGGAAAAGAGACGTTGCGTAATAACTAGTTGTACTGACACATCTCCTTTTTGCTATGGGAGAAGTGACGGGATATATCTTTCTTGGGCGCCGTGTACAATTACTCACAACGGTAACATTTGGCTTCCAAACTTCAGAGGCTTCTGATGGTAAATTGATGAAGCATGAGTAGAGCCTTCTTAATAGGATATCTGATATGTCAAGTCTTCAGTCATTTGAAGAAGTCCATTAGGAATCAGTCTTCATAACTTCAGCACTTGTCTTTAAGAACATTATCCTTTACGTCTTCAAGTCTTCCGAATCTTCAGAACTCGTCCATTAGGAATCCGTCTTCAGAGTCTTCAGCACTTGATCTTTGGAACCGTAATCTTCAGAACACATAAGTCTTCAGAGTATTTATGCACTTGGTCTTCAGAGCCTTCCGCCTTCAGAACTTCAAGTCATGAGAGTCTTTAGCACTTCGGTTCTCTTCTTCAGAAGCTTCGCAATCTTCAGAATCTCGACCACTTTCAGAGAGCATCCACAAGAGCATTGCAACAGCAATATCGACATCCTTGGATTTGACTGATCACAATCAGATACAGAAGCGTTCTTGCTTCTTGCGACTTGTGTCACACATAGTAACTTTGCATATTATCAATTACGCACATCTAGCAGGTGCTTGTTGGATCTGATAACTTCTATGAATATGATATGCACACAACACACGTTAGAACATAAAATGGTTCTTTCATAAATACGTATTATTATCATCAAAACATAGATTGACTTGTAAAGACAACTCTTGCTCTCACAAGATTTTCTGCATAGTTATGCTTTGTATTGTTGTTGAAATTTTTGTATTGAGCATCTTATTAATAAATTCTGAGTTTGTTCATGCTTGTGTTCAGTTTTAACTGATTAATATTTATTTGTGTTGTTCACTGAGAATCTAAAATAGATAAAAGAACTCAAATGTTTGCAACTTATTTTAATTCATAAAAAGGAAGCTATTACAAGACAATTAGATTTTTCTAGTCCAATGGATGTGTCCTAAGGAACTCCCTAGGATCATCTGACATGTCTAGATTGTCTAAGAAATATTACCACTCTTCCTTAGAAAACTCCAAAGCCTCATTCCTCAGTTTATTTCTGCGTCTGGATCCAGAAGATCTTCTTCTTCTGTGTGTCTTTACAAAGGATACTGAAGAGGAGAGCACTTCTGAAGCTGTCTACTTGCTTGCAGGTTCTTTAACTGCTGCTTTGCTTTGATTTGCTTAAGTTGCTGCATTCAGTAGTGCTGCCTTCGCGAAATCTCTCTTTGGAACCCATATTTACTTTTGCTTATACGTCTTGGTGTTTTAGGGATTATGTGATGATGGAAGAAAGCTTACTAGAGTCCTTTTATATACGTATTACATTTATTGTATTGAGTTTAATATTATTTAAGTACTGATTAAATTTTATCAGTATTTTAATGAATACTCTTGGTAATGTAATCTAAACGTCAAACCTATTAAGATTCTCTGAATAATTATGAATTTATGTCTGATCTATTCTAACTGTCGTTTCTGTGTCAGTTTCACTTTGATAGTGTACCTTCAGAAAATCTAAAGAAAATTATGGAATGTAAATGTATGCTAAAGAAGTAAGTGGTCAGATAAATTTTTTTCATTAGTTGAACTAAAGTATTCCATTTTTTTAAACAAAAAACAGGTACAAGATGTTTTCTAGAATTCATCCCTAGCCATTGCATCGCGTGCCCAACGGCATCCACTGTTGTTATAGTCTACCTCCTTATCTTCTGAATCAATCACTTCTCCCTCTTTTATGTTTGGAAGAGAGCAGTAAAACTTCTTCTTGACCCTTCTTTTCTTCTTCCTTGATCTCTTCATGCTTCTTCTCCGAGGTTTCAATGCAGCTACTGTTGAACCACCATCTGATGGTTGTTCAGGTGTTGCTGAAGTAGCCTCTTCAGAATCAAGTTATGTTGAGAGCACATGTACAATTTGTCGCAACACGAAAAACAACCGGCAGAAAAACCGAAGAGTCACCACCGAACATTATTTATCCCGACGGGTGAAAGGAAACGATCGAAGAAAACCTCAAAAAGGGAGAAGACATGGTCATCGCAACCAAGTCCTGGGTTCGGAAGTCGGTTACACGAGAGGAAGGTATTAGCACCTACTCACGTTCGTTATACTCAACAGGATCCACGCTTGTTGTCTAATCAAAGGGTGTGTCATCTAAAGCCTACTACTAAACGGAAACGAAAAAGGGAAAATAGAAAGAGAAAACAAAAGAGGACTCGCAAAGATCATCGCAGTCCTATGCCTATGTATCTTTATGGACGGATGAAGAATCAGAGTCAACGTAGATCGAAGGACTACAGGTGAAATGGGGGGAGGTTGCTCGCCAAGACATCACCGTCTTGCGCCTACGTATCCTCATTCGGACGAGAATGAGGAAGTCAGAGCGGTCGTAGTTTGACATACGAGTCGATAAGTGTTTTTTATGAGTGATGTAATTCTAGCAGTTAGGGTCGATGCATGTTTGCAACAGAACGGAAATAATGCACTCTTTTTGAAAATGATTTGACCAATGGTCGCGAAGGATGAAAAGGTTTGCACTTTGTTTCTGAATTTTAGATAGAAGTGAATTAAGTTAATTTGGAACTCGTATTGCACTAAAGTCTATGACATAGGATCGAATGCTTTGCAAGATCGACCCAAGACGGGACGTATGCAAAACACCCTAGACAAGGTAAGGAGAGACTCCCACTTATCACTTCCCATGTACTTAAGGCTCGTGACGCACAATACTCGTTGTATTTATTATGAGTTTTTTTTATTTGTTTTAAGATGAGAGGAGAGAGGACTCAAAGGTTGAAAAGAAAACAACTAAGGGAAACTAACTCCTAATGTTGTCATGCACAATGGTCCTAAAGTTGGGATGAGAGGGAAATCTATCTAATGTTAGCATGCAAAGAGATGGACCTAAGGTTAAGGTTTAAAAAGGGACTATCCTAATTGTTATCATGCAAAGGATTGAAAGCCTAATGTCTCTCCTACTTCCAACTTAATCAGAAATTAAGTGGAGCAAGGAATCCTAAGGGATCACGTGAACAAACACAAGTAAACATTATACTAATCAATCACAAACAAAAGTAAACTTAAGACTTAAATGGAAAGAAAGAAAAGTGAGATGAAGGAGAATATGCAACATCAAGTAACCCAATGGTGAAGCTCAAGCAATAAGACATAAACATCAAGCCATGCAAGCATCATATTCAAACACACAAGATAACCATCCATACCATGTCAATGTAACACGAATATGTACATACTTCAAACCAAACTCAAATATTGGAAGTCAAAACAATTAGGCAAAACAATGCATCAATGCACACACAAATGTCTTAAAACCAATCGAGAAGTATTATCAATAATCAAACAAAGTAAAATGAAGTCAAATGATATGAGAACCAAGATGGGGCAGTATCTAAGTCATATTGCATTCATCTCATGTTAATGACCAAGGAATGAGCAAAAAGATTCAAGGCATGCACCTCAACAACATTCAATCATTTGTCAATAAATAGCTCATGTAAAACATACTTCAAAAGAATAAACATGTGAGGTTAGGGTATGAATCCAAGTATGGGCAGTAGCATGATCATGTATATCAATTCAATCACCAACTCATGAATAGCAAGAAGGAACAACAAAGATCAACTCCAAGACATACATCAAAACTAGATAAGCAAACACCATCATTATTCTCAAAGAAAAAGGGTGTTCAAGCAAAACACAAAGCACATATGATCAAGTAAGTCATACCATGGCGTCAAGGTCAGAACAACATTCAAATGTATCACATCACATCCAATTCAAGAATATCAAACCAAATTCATAAGCACCGTGCTTAAAATGCTAGACAAACACCAATCACACTTCTCATAACAAGAGCAAAGAAGATCATGTGAAGAAAAGAATGAGAAGAGATCACAACCATGGATATCAAAACATGAAAATCAACATCTCAAACATGTAATCTCAAGCACAGAATGAATCAATGGCATTCATTAGGTCACACAATAAAGCAATTCAAAGAACTAAGTCAAGAACACCAAAGAAAGCACCTCAAAACATCATCAACTTAGGAAATCAACCAAAAAAAGGAAAATGACCAAATGACAATAAATATAAAGCCAAGATCAAGTCAAGACAGTACATAATCACATTCAATAAGCATCTCAAGCTTCAATCAAGCACAATTGGTCAAAAGGAAACCAAACTAGGTCATATGCCAAGCATGTTCCATTCAAAATCAAGTCACAGTTAGGCACCAATAAAAAATAGAAACATGACTTATTAAATCCCAACAAGAGGATATAAATCATGTTATATCCACCAAAAATCAAATTACAAAAGATCTCAAGAAGAATTGCATGAATGCATCACAAATTGGATCAAACAATCTCACATAGTAAGCTAATCGAACAATAATCGAGGATCAATAAAACCCAAATGAAAATCAATCAAAAATTTCATGTCCAAACATCAAATAAATCCTCAAACAGTCCTTAATCAAGTTTTAAAATATGGTAAAAATATTAGGTCAAAATTGCAACCAAATTGCCTCAAGAGCACAAACCTTAATTCAAGGGTAGAAAAGTAAACGCATCCCACAAATTAATTCAAATAAAATATAAAAAATAAATGGAAAATAAAATAAAAATCATGGAAAAATTCTCAAGACACTAAACAATCACAAATATATTTTTATGAATTTTTAAAAATATTTCTAACAATTAAAATAAAATGCAAATTGAAAAAGAAAAAAAATGGAAAAAATAAAAAGCAAGGAACAAGAAGGGGTGCATTCAGTAAAGCGTAGCACAAAGGAACTTAGTTTAGGTATAATTGGACCTAAAATCCAGGGGTGTCAAAAGCAAATAGTGCCAGGCCCATGACCAAAATTAACCAGCAAACACAACACAAGCAAAACGCACTATTTCACT
Source organism: Lathyrus tuberosus (assembly GCA_022829125.1). NCBI lineage: Eukaryota > Viridiplantae > Streptophyta > Magnoliopsida > Fabales > Fabaceae > Lathyrus > Lathyrus tuberosus. The sequence continues at coordinate 1,269,725 of JALAZF010000172.1, read as the reverse complement.
TAATGAGGTGGCATCCTCATCATCAGAACATCGGCCACGCACACGACACATCATACGGTCAAAGATTCAGCAAGCCATGTCAATTAAACACATTAGACATTTGAGCCCTAGCTCCATTCGTCTTCTCTGGCTACACACATCGGATTTGTAGATCCAACACCAAAAAAACGATCAAGTCATACATCATTTCAAAGGAAAAAACATGGCGAATTCAAATTTGTGCTCAATTTTCCATAAAGGTGTCTCTAACATAGTTAAATCTAGCCACAAAAATTCATGTCACATTTTGAAACACCATTAAAATGAAACAACAACCATATAAACTTGATCTACACGAGCAAAAGGTCTCAAATACACACCTTAGAGGTTCAAAACACGTTCAACATGAGAGAAAAAAAGAATAGAAAGATACCTAACAGAGCAGCTTCGTTGGCTCTTGAGTCATGCATGAATAGCAAAGAAAACCTGTGGAAAGCTTCCTTGAACCTTAAGGATGATGGATCAAGCTTCAAAATGAACTGGAACCTTGGAAATAGTGTGATTTGAAGAGAGAAATTTTTGAAGGTGATGAAGTGATTGCTATGAAATTCTGATGCCAAAAATGAGCTCTCCCACGTTCTAGGGTTTGTGTAACTTATATATGATGGATTATGAAATGCTGATGGGCCTGATATTGAGTGAAAGGTTTGTTACCAACTGGTTTTGAAAATTGAAGCTTTTTTTAGAAAATAGGGTGTGCACGGATTATGGCATGTGGTGAGTTATTTTTTGGGTGGTTTGATAAGCAAATAATAAGGTCATGAGAGGTACATGATGGATGTCACGTGGGAGATTGAAAATGTACAAGTTTTATGCAAATTCTCTCTTTTTTCTCTTTTTGGTAAAACCATTTGAATTGGTGCATGAGACATATGAGGTTGTTTAGCTGGTTTTGGCAAGGAATGATGAAGTCATGCGTGGGAAATTAATGTGTACATGATCATGAAAAATAATGCTTCACAAGCTTCCATGAAAAATAAATGTGTAATGCCTTGAGATCATGTCCATGTAGCTTACTTTAAGTGACCATAACTTGGTGAATTCTCATTCAATGGAGGAGAACTTGTGCTCAAAATCAAGTAGGAAGAACATGGAACAAAGTTAATGTTGGAAACAACTTTTAATAAGGCTTGGAAGATGATGGAAAATTGCCATGAAAATGTGTCCTCAAAACTGTCCAAACTTCTTAGAAAAATTCCATGTTTTTTGTCAATTTAATCACTTGAAACCTTGATCTTAGAAACACCATAACTTGCTGAGTTTTCGTCCAAATGAAGCAAACTTGGACTTTTTGGAAAGGTGGGATTATGAGGAACAAGTTTCATGTTGGAAATGTTCCAATTCAAGACTTGGAAGTTACTAAAAAATGAGCTTGACGATTGGTACATGAAGCTGATCCAAAAGAGAACTCAAGAAAATTCTAAGTTATGGAATTCATCATGTGAAAATGCCCTACTTTGATCAACCATAACTTTCTCAAAAATGATTCAATGATGATGAAATTTATATGGTTGGAAAGCTTGAAATGAATCCTACAACTTTTATGTTTGAAGAAAAGTGAAATTGAACCTTAAACATGCAGAAACCTAGCCATGAAGGTGGTTGATCAAACATGAGAACTTTCCAAAAATAGTAACTCTCTAAAAATCTAATTATCCAAAAATGGCAACTTTTCCAAATTCTTGATTTTTGTTAATTATTTTGACATTTCTTGATCAAATTCCACCCAGTGGTCATACTTAACATGAAAAACACAAAATTGACCTCAAAAAAGTCAGGATTTGGCTTTTTCCTTGCACAGTTGACTTTGTCCCCAATTTAAGTGATTTACAATCATCTGATCAATTGGCGCTTTTTCTGATTAAAATTGATGATCAATATTCCACCCATAGACACTTTAGGACATATTAAAGACCATGTAATCAAGTATTTCTCAAAGAATCAGAAATAAACTGATTTTATTCAAAACCCTAATTCTTGCCCTAAAAGATAGGAAATGTCAACCCAAGTTCAAAACCCTATTTCCTCTAAGTAATCTGAAGAGTTTCTTAAACAAGGATGGTTTGTGTAACATGATGATGATAAGGCTTCAACATTCTTGTCTATGAAGGTGTCACGTACCCCAATACCCACAACCTTAGCTTGAGGACCAAAAGATAGGAGGATGTGATTTACCTCAAATCTCTTGCCAATTCCAATCATTTGATAAAGTGATGGACATATTAGGATGCATTGAGGCACAAGAAGCCGTTGTAGCCTGAGTGATGATGACATTGAGAGTATCTCTCCCTTTATTGCCTTGAATAAAATTTCCTTATCTTGAAGAATACTGATGGCATAAAGACTTGATCACATGCCCTAAGAAGATCAATGATGTATATATGATTGAATAAAATCTCTTGCTTGAGCCTCTGAGAAACACACTTTCTTCTTGAGCTAACCAAGATACCTTGATCCCATGCTTAGAACCAATGATATGCACCAATGCAAAATACAGACAATTAAAAGAAACATAAGCCATAAAGTTAGGAAAAGGTGAGGCAAATTTTGGGGTGTTACACACTTGTATAGGACTCAGAAGCAGCTCGCCTCTGAGGGGATTGGATTGGCAAGCTTGTAGAGCTCTCAGTTGTGTCAATTAATACAGGTGTCTTATGACTTTCAGATGCTGACTCCATATTCTTAGGATTGGTGATTGATGAAAATGATTTAGGAGTTGGATGTTTTTATAATGACTTATGTGGATACCAAGAGTCTAAAATTAATCCTTGTTTAATTCTTGGAATGGTAACAACCACTAAGACCTCAAAGCGTGCACTTTACAAACCTTAATGACTCTTATTACTTAATCATTCTTCTTTTTTGGAAACTGATCCTGTAATGATGATCTGAGTTACATTTATTACTAATATTTTTTTTCTCTTTCCTTCTTTTCCTTTTATTCTTTTTGATGTGACAAAAGGGGGGAGAAATAATAGTAAGTATATAAGTGAAAACTGAACCCATTGAATACCTGTCATGTACATATTGGTCATTTATTTTCTGTTACCTTGCCCAGGGCGCATTTTTAACTTTCTATACATAGGTATAAGGAAGAGCTTACAAACCTTAGACTTAGCCTATCAAACCCAAAAGGAGCTTACAAACCTCATATTTTGGTGTTGCCAAGGAAAGTTAAAAAGGGCAACATATTTTAACTCTCTTGTACATAGTGTTTAGAAAGAGCTTACTGTTATGGTGAGAATCAGATACCAAGCTATTGATTAACTTGAATCACACATCTTTGATATTCACCACCGAGCTTTGATTTATCCAAAGGAAAGGGTAAAGATCGAAGAAAACCTTAATTGCGCTATGTGAAGACAAAGCTAAAAGATCGGGGATTGGGTGTTGGTTATACTAAGGGAAGGTATTAGCACCCTAAGTATCTGTAGTGCCCTACAGGAACCTCTTATTTACATTTGCTATGTTAATGTTTGCTTGCTAAGGGAATCTGCTAAAGCTAAGGTAAGGACCTAAGGGTATGTACGCTAAGTATGCTCGCCAAGACGTCGCATCTTGTGCCTACGTATTTGACTAAAGAATCAGAGCAACCGTAGTTCACCTAACTAAGGGTGAGGAACCATTGACTATGAGATCAAAGTTCCAAGGGGAATGAGTATAACACTCATATAGAGTCCAAGAATTCTCTAAGTCTAAGTTGTGATAGGTGAATGGCTATGAGGCCTACGACTCTGAGGTCAAGAGAGGATGGCTATGAGGCCTATGACTATGTGGTCAAAGTGAGATGATGGCTATGAGACCAAGATGGAATCCTATGACTATGAGGTCAAGGTAAGATGGCTATGAGGCCAAGATGGTATTCTATGACTATGAGGTCAAGGTAAGAAGATGGCTATGAGGCCAAGATGGAATCCTATGACTATGAGGTCAAGGGTACACCTATGACTATGAGGTCAAGGTGAGGAGATGACTCTGTGACTATGAGATCAAGAGGGAATCCTATGACTATGAGGTCAAGGAGGAAAATGTTACCAATGACTATGAAGTCAAGGTGATATCTTATGACTATGAGGTCAAGGTGAGGTGGCTATGAGGCCAAGATGATATCCTATGACTATGAGGTCAAAGGTAAGATGGCTATGAGGCCAATATGATATCCTATGACTATGAGGTTAAAGGTACACCTATGACTATGAGGTCAAGGTGAGGAGATGGCTATGTGACTATGAGGTCAAGAGGGAATCCTATAACTATGAGGTCAAGGAGGAAAATGTTACCAATGACTATGAGGTCAAGGTGATATCCTATGACTATGAGATCAAGGTAAGGAGATGGCTCTGTGACTATGAGGTCAAGAGGGAATCCTATGAGTATGAGGTCAAGGAGGAAAGTGTTACCAATGACTATGAGGTCAAGGTGATATCCTATGACTATGAGGTCAAGGTAAGGTGGCTATGAGGCCAAGATGATATCCTATGACTATGAGGTCAAAGGTAAGATGGCTATGAGGCCAAGATGATATCCTATGACTATGAGGTCAAAGGTAAGATGGCTATGAGGCCAAGATGATATCCTATGACTATGAGGTTAAGGAGGAAGAGTTACATATGACTATGAGATCAAGAGGGAATCCTATGACTATGAGGTCAAGGGTGAAAGATGTTACCAATGACTATGAGGTCAAAGGTTGCCTATGACTATGAGAACAAAGGTGAAAGATGGCTATGAGGCCAAGATAATAATGAGCTATCTATGACTTTGAGGTCAATAGAGAGACTTTCCTTTGGAAGAAGGGGGAGGCAACTTCTTGTAAAGAAGAGTTGAAAAGGGAATTGGAGTATGAATAAACAATATGAGTTGAAGAACTCAAAGAGGATAAACATCAATTAAGTATGAACAACATTATGGTATAAACATTCATGTATGAGCATGGCAAAAGATAATGAGATAGTTCATAACAAACATGAATAAGTGAACATATAAGTATGGCAAAGTTTTCAAGAGCCATGAAGTTAAGAGTGAGACAAACTTATCCTATCAACACAAAGTCATCTTTGCAAGACAAATTTAAGAAGTGTCACAAGTTATAAACAAGGGTGATTATGTTGGTTACATCAATGAAATACTCACAATTAAGAAAGTGGACACACAAGCCCAAAACCAAAGTTTAAACCCAAGTTGTAAACAAATGAGAATGAGTGTGTGAGGTGTTAAACAAAATTCAATCAAGACCCACTCAAAGGTCCTCAACAAGGTTGATAATCGAACTCAAAATAACCTCTGAAAGATGTTCTAAAACATCCTAGAAAATTATCCCAAAAAGTAGTAAGAAAATAAGTTCAAAACTAGGTATGAAACAAAGTTCTTAATTTCACTAAATTAAAATAAATATTAAAATAAAGTGAAAATAAAATAAAAAAATAAAAGTTTAGAAAATTAAATTGAACATTAAAATGTTAACATAAATTTTTTTGGGAATTTTTTTGTGTTAAAGAAAACAATTTAAATAACATGAACTTGAAATAAAGAGAAAAATAAAATAGTTGGAAAGAAAAAAATAGGGGGGGGGGGGGGGTACATTGGCAGTAATTAGCATGAACTGAATTATATTGTTGTGCGCATGGGCCTCTTGATGGGGGTGTGATTAGTCAATCAAACAAGGCCCAAGTCCAAGAAGAATTAATTATTTAGAAAAAGGAAAAAAGAAAGTGACCGGGTACAAGATCATGTGAACCTCAGATCAATTGGTCATTTGGTTTTAAGTTGCTAAACGACAAATATATTTCCCTGGCCAATCACAACTCGACACGCATTGTCTTCTTCCATGCAACATGCATAAAACTTAAAAACTATCGTGGAATGAAACCTGAGACGCCATAGCAACTACTCTCTTTGCTTTATCAACATCATCCTCATTTTTCCACTAAAATCAACAAAATAAAATACCAATTTGTAGGGCTCACACGGTAGAACAAAACTAAACCCTAAGCCACTCAGAATAATAACTATAACTTGGGTAAAAAGGACACGAAACTCATATGTTCAGACTGACATAAACTAACAGAACATTAATACATCATGCTGGTTCAAACATCCATTCATCTTACCATTGAAAGCTACTCAGATGCACAACATAGCACCATGGTTTCAAACAGAAATGGTTGTGCATTTAACATGAAAATATAGTCATGATAGAAGCTTACCAAGTGGAGTCAGTCCACTGCTTCTTCACTTGGAGGCTGTGGAATCCAATAAGCTCACCCTTTCCCTTTGTTGATGGTGTGGCGTTAGAGCCTGAGTGGAGTGTGCAACTTCTGGTTTTCTCTCAATGGTTCACGAGTTCCCCATTTGAATGGTGTATTTTGTAATGAATGAGACTTCTGATGTGTTGTTGTGGTGATGTTCTGATGTGTTGTTGATGTTCTGATGTTGTGTTAATGTGCTGATGTTGTGTTGATGTTATGATGTTGTGTTGATGATGAAAAAAGAGGAAGAGCCTCCTTTTATAGTGGAGCAGGCTGGTCATGGAAATGTAAATACAAAGGATAATGGTTTTGTTTAAGATAGAAAAATCCTGAATACAATCTTTTGCGCATGCCATGCTCTGAGATTATCATCTTGAGCCAAGTGAGAGTTTAGTTGCTTGAGCTAGGGCATGAGTCAGAAAATAAAGAATCATAGACCAGTGGATTAAAGTGTAAGAACTACTACATGGTGGTCACTTATTTTTCAACATGGTCCCTTTCCATATGTCAGCTGTCAAAGTACAAATTGTACTTTTGGAACTTTCATTGCACGGTTTTGGTGGGAGCTATGTTGGAAACTGATGGAAAGAGATCAATGGTTGTACTTGGCATATCTTTGGTTCAGATTTGTTCAAGTTGTGAGGCATGGTTTACAAAGAAACTAAATCATGTTGGGCTCATTACCACACGAACATTTCTCATCCAATGGACCAAACCCTATACTTCTTGATTCTCTTGGAAGAAAACATGTAATAGAGCAATTTATGTGCTGGTGGCAAGTTGAAATTATGCTTAGAAACATGTAAAAATCGTGCAAAATATTGATAGTGGCAAGTGTTAAAAAATATGACTTTTCTAAGTGTGTGCAACATCTCAACATACAAACTTTAGCACACCATATCTTGATAACCATTTCATCAATTCTTAAGATTTTTAGTTCTATGAAAAGTAGGCATTTGATAGAACATTTTTCATGTGGAAGATAACTTGAGATAAGGCTTGTAACAAGGAGAAAAAATTTCAAGAAGTCATGCACATCAAGCTGTCCAAAAAAGACTTAGAGAATTTTCTAAGTTATGGAGTCTTCATAACTTGAAACACCTAACTTTAAAACATCATAACTTGAGATTGGATCATCCAAATGAGGATTTCTACACATGCCTGGAAAGCTTGAAGAACAAGGAACAACTTTCATGCCCAAATATTTTTTGTTTGAAGCTTGGAACAAGGCAAAAAATTGAATCAAAGTTGGATGAAAAATAGGGTGAAAATGATCAAAATTTCACTAAGTTATGAAGGCATATTATCTTCCAAGTCTCATAACTTAAAAATCATGCACTTTTTTTTTTTGAGAAAGGTCCTCTAATACACTTTGAAGTTCATGGAAAGAGCTTCCATTTGAGCTTTGAGTCACTCAATTTGGATGTGTTGTTTGGAAGTTTTGGCCTTCCCAATTTTGCACAAGGAGTGAATTTCCCACACTTAGAAAATTTTAAAGACCAAACATTACCCTCTTTACAAGAAATATCTAAAATGTCCACTTATCAAGCCTTAACTCAACAATTAGACATACCTTGATGGAATATGGCTTGAATGCTTCATTTTGGGATCAGAATCTCAACAGTCAAAGGCCTCAGTCAAAACCCTAATCTCCCTTAGGAATACAACTGGATGATCTCTGATGATCTTGCTTCTTCAGTCTATTTCAATGATCATATATGGACTCTAAGGATGTCTATTAACATATGGAAGCATGTCCCAAGGCTTGGGATCACACCTTGATCAAAATCAAAGGCAATGTTTGACTTCTCTTGACAAAACCCTAATATGGGGCATGATGAACTTGTGGCTAAATGCACTTGTGATGGGAGCCAAAGAATGTCTTTAGGAGACCTTGAATAATATGAGATCCTTGCTTATTGGCTTTTGTTCTCTTTCCTGTGCAAACCCTGGCTTTCACATAAAAGAACAAACTAGCAAGATAGAGTGGTTAGTTAACAATGCACAGATAATTGAATGCAAGTGCAAGATGTTATGACATCTAAGGGGTAAAATTTGGGGTACAACAGTTGCCCCTATAAATAGCTTTACCGGATGGCACAAGGAATGGAAATCCTCAGGACATCAAGGTGAAAGGTATTTAAATATAGCAAACTGAAAATTTTGCCCTTAGATTGAATGCGGATACTAAGGACAGGTAACAGACATGCAGATGCTGACATGCTATGAACTTCTAGTATGATGATATGATGATGTGATAGTGCAAAAATGCAGAAAAAACAAGACACCGAAGGATAAATAAGCAAACCACCACAGGTGAACTTTACTGGGGAACGATGAAGGTTAGCATCCATAAGGAAGACTCACTGGGGATGCAGACTAACCCACAAAAGAGGCTCACTGGGGAGACTCCAAGGAAACACTGGAGATAGAAAAATAATGGGGGAAACCCTACAGATCCTCACTGGAGATGGAAGTCAGAGAGGTGTTCTCCATTGGGGAGAGATCCAGAGAGATGGACGACAGGTTCATAGGTGACCGGACCACATTGGGGAAATAAGAACACACTCCTTATTGGGCATGAAACCAGATAGAAGACATGATCTCTACTGGGGATCTATTCGAAACAAGAGGATAGACATCCAACAAAAGATTTCCGGGAATTTATTATATTGAAGAGTTCAAACGGGATCTTCAAGAAAAGCCAGAAAAGACAGAGACAAACTCTGCGTGTGCCTAAATGATAATCATCACAAAGAATTTCAAAGAGATATTGATAATGACTGACCCTCTGCTGGGGACAAGATTAAAGTTCCAACAATGATTAGACTCAGAAATAACACTCCAGTATACACTGGACTCACAGTATTAATATTTGAAATGACGTCAGGAAACACCAGTTTAAGTTGGATAGGATACCAATTTGAGTTAGTTTGCCAGCAAGGACTAGACTTTAGACACCAATATGAGTTGGGCTGCCAGCAAAGACTGGACTTTAGACACCAATATGAGTTGGGCCTGGATACCAATATGAGTTGGTTGAGGTACCAATATGAGTTGGTTGCCAGCAAAGACTGGACTTTGGACACCAATATGAGTTGGGCCAGGATACCAATATGAGTTGGTGAATAGAGATCAAGTATCAAATAAGTCATTACCGAGGTTGCATAATGAAGATTAGACTTCCTGGGGAACACCAGTTATAGTTGTAAAAAGATTGAATAGCACCAAAGATGGATAAGCTTCTCGGAAGAGACTGCCACTTATCGCCGTTATAGCAAAACAGGCTTCCCAAGGAGATTGCCACTTGTTGTTGGTTATAAATTCCAAAGAGATGTTGATATCACAACACTGTTGGAGAAAAGATTTTGTCTTCAACGATGATCTGCAAAAGATTCTTCCTGCGAGATAAAGTGCAAAATAAATGCACACTCAAGATAGGTTCAGAAACCACACCTGCTAGGGACCAAAGTTTAATCTAGGGACAAGCTAAAAAGAAATGGTCAAACAAGACTCCAGTCTTTAAGGAATGAACTCAAATAGGGATTCATCTTATCCAAATGTGGAAAAGATACCTGAACCAGCCATCATCCACGAGAATCGATCCCTGTGGGGGAATATAGAAAGGATGGGCACTTTATGCCTAAGGGGTGATGACTCTATTGGAGAGAATAAGCAAACCCAGTCACTTGGGGAGATAAACGCCAAAATGAACAAAGCAGGTAAACACCAGAAAGATAGGAAAAATGCTAAGATGCTATGTATATGTATGAATGCCATGGTTTATGCTTATGCTTATGCTGACAAAACAGACAAAGGGAAGCGAGATTGAAGATGAAATAAACATCTCGACAAGGATACCCAGCCAACCTCAACAGATTGGACCATCACTAGGGATGAATATGAAGAATCAGCAACTTCACTGGGAAAAAGAGTACTCCACTTAAGGTATAGCATCATGACTTCACTAGGATTGCCATCATGAGCTTGATTTCCTTGTTGGAGAAGAAAATCCATGAAGATTTTCCAAGATCGACTGAGGTAATAGCTTACTAGGGAGCTGGCGCAAGAACAGAGTAGTTATACATCCCACTAGAATAATGATCATCTTCAAGTCTTATCTGCCCCAGATTGCATGGTATGTTAGGAGAAAAACACCAAGAGGACTTTACAGAAGAATCGGCATACGAAATGCATCAATGTCTTCAAACTCTTGAAGAGATTCATGAATCTTGGCGTAACTGCCCCAAATTAACTGCATTTACACAACAACATCCTTGAACTTGCCTGTCACACTGTGGGAGATCTGTGAAGGAGGTGCCCCTGCCTAATTGACCTTTTTAGAGATTTACCGAATCTCGACCTGACTGCTTTTGATCAACTGGTCTGTGAGGATAAGTCATCAAAAGTATTTTATAGAAGAATTGGCATACCAGATGCTTCAATATCTTCAAACTTTTGAAGAGATTTATGCACCTTGACATAACTGCCCCTGTTCAAATATATTCGCAATACAAAGTCCTTAGACCGTTCTTCAGATTGGTTGACCTTTTTAGAGATTTACTGAATCTCGACCTGATTGCCCCTGATTAACTGTATTCGCAATACAAAGTCCTTTAGACTACTGTAGTAACACTGGGAAACAAACTTGCTCCTGTTCTGAACTTTGAAAGGTTCCGCCCCTGACTCAATAGCTCTTGGAACGGTTGATTAGAAAATCCTTCAAATTGGTTGCCCCAGACTGAGCTTCCTTTACTGAGTCAAATTCCATAGTTAGGTGCATTTGTTGGGATTCTTTTGATTTTGAATTGTCTTGCAAACAAGTATTGTTCATTAAAAATTGGCAATTTCAATGTAATATTCATACAAGCTTTTGAAATTAAGTTTTATTGATGAAACACACACAGTGGAGTGATTAAATAAAAAATAAGGGTAGATCTAGTCATTTACAGAATGACAGATGAAGTAATTAACACACGCAATTAGCAAAGATCATTAGGAGTCAAGTTGATTAACCCTGTTGTAGTATGCTTTCAAAACAACCTTACCTCAATTAGGTCTTTTAAGGGTTGTAATGTGGCTTGGTTCATGGTTTATGAAACAAAAGATAAAGACTCAAAGTTTATTTGTCCCCCCCCCCAATCTTCGTGATGAACTCCCATCCTACTCTCAGTTAACTCAAGCTATACATTCAAGTTCCTGTATGCTAGGAATGAATTGATGATAGTTGATGATGATTCATACACCTTGGTAGTCACTACTCCCTTACAAAATTTGGTTATCCTTTATTGCTGAGGTTTTGAGACCTCTTCTTGTCTTTACTGAGGTTATGAGACCTCTTCTCCTGGGTTGAGGTTTTGAGACCTCTTCTTGTCTTTGTTGAGGTTATGAGACCTCGTCTTGTCTTTATTGAGGTTTTGAGACATCTTCTTGTCTTTGCTGAGGTTATGAGACCTCGTCTTGTCTTTGCTGAGGTTATGAAACCTCTTTTTGTCTTCACTGAGGTTATGAGACCTATTCTTGTCTTTGTTGAGGTTATGAGACCTCTTCTCTATCTTCTGAGGTTATGAGACCTCTTCTTTGGTTGTCATACAAGCCCTTTTACATAAGGCAATGATTAGGAGCTTCCCATCTTTCTTAGCTTTTGCCTTGAAAGGGACTCGGCTCATTCTTTGAGTAAAAATTTCATAACAATCCTTCCTTATTTGTTGCTTTGAAGAACAACTTGTACAACATTTACTCATTTGATTTGAGAGAGCTGATTCGTGTCTTGCATGAAGCACTTGCATTAGAATGCATAACCAAGTTAAACTGAGAACTACCCTGCCCCAAGGTTGAGATTTAAGGGTTTTTTTTAAAGGAAAGAAAAACTCCTACTTCTAGGCTCGAAGGGGTTAACGAGGGATTATCTTCCTTATTTCTCCAGTGTTTAGGGATTGAAACAATGCCTTACATCATCAGCAAGGTTTAATTAGAAGCATACCACAACAATTATGGATATTATGTTTTCATCATCCTCCCCAATCTTTGCTTAAACAAACAGTTTGATAAGTGGGGTGAAACAAGATATATTTTCTGCTTTCATAAAAGTAAGTGAGTGAAACGAATGGACTTAATCAAAAGGTGCACAAATATTTCATTAATCTTGCCAATTTGAAAGTACAACAGTTTATAAGCAAATACAAGTTCAACATGCAAAGAAAAATACAACTGAAAATACTGAAGTAAACAAAATACAGCCAGCTTTGGCAAATCGACTTCAGTTTCCGGATCCAGACAGGGGAACACCTCCATCATTGATCACCTGTGCTTTGTGATATAGAACCTTAAGAGGCCTCACAAGTCCGTTGTCTTTCGTTTCAAGAATCGAGATATTGGCAGCTGACTTATCCTCTTGAGGTGTCAGCATCTTCAGCAGACTTAGCAGTTTCGCTTCGAACTCTTTGCATTCTTCAATAGGATGCCCCATTGTACCAGTATGGAATTTGCATTCAACCATTGGAGGCTGAATTGTTCTTTTGGTAAACACCTGACGAGGATGATATTCTGGCGAGAGACCAAATGTTGGTTGATGCAAGGTTCCCTCAAAGGCGTGTCCTTGGTAGGGAAGAACCATAGGAGGTGAGGAAGGATTGTTGACTAGAATGCCTTGTGGCATGAATAAGAACATCTCAGAGTCTAGCAGAGTCTGAAACTTGCTCCTGAGCACCTTACAGTCTTTAGTTGAATGCCCTTGTGCCCCAACATGGTAGTCACATCGCGCATTGGCGTCAAAGCCCGGCGGGTATGGAAAAGACACTGAATCTATCTCCTTTGGCACTATCAACCCAACTTTAATCAAATCTGGCAACATCTGACTATATGACATTGGCAATGGAGTGAAATGTCTCTCTGGCTTCCTTGGCCTTTGTTGATCATGCTGATGCGGATGACAGCGGTCTGGCCCTTGATACTGAGGAGGTTCTTGAGTTGGAGGAACCATAAGAGACGATGAACTGATAACTTCTCTAGGAGTAACAGGGTGAATGTTCCCTTCCTTCCTCATCAAGCTTTGCAAGGTCTCCAAGACCCAATTCATTTGACTTTTGAGGATTCCGATATCCTCTTTCAAGGCTTCCTGAGTCTTCAAAATCTCGTTCATTGTTGCCATTGGTCCTGAGCACGGGCTAGGTATCCTCTAGACATAGAAGAAGAGAAACTCAAAGCTGAAAAATGAGATGCAATGCAAGTGCAAATGCAATGCGAATGCAAAACAAATGGTTTCAAGGAACTCAAAGGAAAGTTGCAATTTTTTGTGTGGAAAAACTGAAGAGATTTGCTTTAAAAACATGATCTCTAAGGATCCTTGCAAAGAAATGACCATTTGAATTCCTTGAAACCAAAGGGCTACTCATGAATAGATGGATGTATGCATAAACACAAATATATGTACACACATCAAAACACACAAGTCCTAGGTTTAGGAGTCACATGAGCGGAGCAAATGGTCTACCCATCCCAAAAGGTGTGTACTATGGGTTTACCAACTGTAGAACAGGGTTCTAGAAGTTCTCAGAGTCACGGATAAATCTTTCAGATATTATCGGCCTACGTGACTACTCACGCGGGTTAATAATATTCTCAAGATAAACTCGTCTGAGTGTAGTATCGCGTATCAAGCATTTGGGACTACTTCATCATAGCCATCACACTACGTCCTAAAAAGGCCAAGTAGGGGTAAAGGTAACAACGGTCCTCAGAATCACGGACCCCCAAATTGGAAAGACTGATATCAATGCGACTACTCAAATTAGACATCAACAATCCCAAAAGGGCCTCAACTGAGCATGGTCATCATATGCCAAACTTGTTAGGACTACTCCCAACAACCGACTATTGATTACACCACAATCGAATCATATGTGTGCTCTCAAGTCCGGGTTAGGACTTATCTCACCACTCGAAAGTAACAACCCTGCCAAACAGAAGAACCCAAACAGGCAGATGTACAGGTATATACAAATATGTACAAGCAAGTATAACAAACACAAACACAAACAAGGTGGGCTTAACCCTCAAATATATATTATTCCCCAGTGAAGTCGCCATTTCTGTTGCGGTGAGAATCTGACACCAAGCTATTGATTAACTTGAATCACACATTTTTGAAATTTACCACCGAGCTTTGATTTATCCAAAGGAAATGGTAAAGATCGAAGAAAACCTTAATTGTGCTATGTGAAGACAAAGCTAAAAGATCGAGGATCGGGGGTTGGTTATGCTAAGGGAAGGTATTAGCACCCTAAGTATCTGTAGTACCCTACAAGAACCCCCTCTTCTTCATTTGTGTTATGTTACTGTTTGCTTGCTAAGGGAATCTGCTAAAGCTAAGGTAAGGACCTAAGGGGATGTACGCTAAGTATGCTCGCCAAGACATTGTATCTTGTGCCTACGTATCTGACTAAAGAATCGGAGCAACCGTAGTTCACCTAACTAAGGGTGAGGAACCATTGACTATGAGGTCAAAGTTCCAAGGGGAATGAGTATAACACTCATATAGAGTCCAAGAACTCTCTAAGTCTAAGTTGTGATAGGTGAATGGCTATGAGGCCTACGACTATGAGGTCAAGAGAGGATGGCTGTAACACCCGCTTATTTAATTAATTATTTAATTAAATATCTTTGTATTATTTGTTTGATTGTGTTGGTTGTTGAAAATATTCTGTTGAGTTGCTAGGTCGGTTTTGGTTGAATTAATTTAATCAATTTAAGTTGTAGAAATAATATAGTGTTAATATATTAGAATTATAAGAAAATATTGGGCTTATTTAGATGGTGAGTGTAGTAGTAATAATGGGGGGTAGAAAGTTAGCCCAAATGAAAGTTACTAGAATAATAGTGTTGTTATATTAGGCATTTAGAAATAATAAGGAATGAGAAGTAGCAGTAAGAACGTGGAAGTTGCAGAGAAAGAGAAAATAAGGTTTTGGGAGGAGAACGTGGAAGTTACAGAGAAGAGGAAAAGAGGCAAAGTTGGGTCGATCGGAGATTTAGAGCAACCTTCAATCCAAGGTAAGGGTGGGGTTTTGACTCTATAATGGGGTATTTGATGAACGATATGTGGGGTCGGGTTTGTAGAATTACCTCTGTCTGTGTTGAAATGGTTGTCGTGGATATTGAAATACGTTTGCTGTTGATGAATTGGTTGTAGGAAAATTTGTCTATGTTGCTTTAAGGTATAAATTTTATTGCGTTTATGTTGCACTGTGATGGGTGAATTTGGAATTGTCTGGAATCTGAGGAGAGGTTTGTGAATTGGGGAGAATTGGAACGAAATACACTGAGACGAAGGGAATTGGGGGATGTGGCGACCGTGATAGAGGGCGTGACGAGCGTCACGCAGGTTGTGTGCGAGTGACGACCGTCACTCATGTGTTACGACCGTCACACATGTGACGAGGGCCAGGGTGTGGTGACGAGCGTCACACGGGCCTGCTATGTGATTCTTCCTATTTCCGTTCTGTTCATTCTGTCTGCTATGGTTTCACTTGGTTTTGTTCCATTTTAATTTTAGTTTGAGAGGTTAGGTATATAAGTTAGTAGTACTGGACAGAGAATTGATAATGGAGTTAATTAACCGATTTTCCGTCAAAAATTACCGACAATGACGTGATTGCTTGTGGTATATTTTAGTTGGTACAGAGTATGTTATAGTTGTTGTGATACTGTTGTTGGGAATTTTAAAGTTGTAGGTGTGAAATATGTTGCATTGCCTCTAATTATTGGCAAGAATTAAGTGGTGGGCCTATGGCCAATGTTGATTTGTTGTTGTGTTGATATATAACTATCATTGTTGTTATTCTGACGTTCATGTTGAGTCGCATTGCATAGCATATCAAGCTAGAGCTGCTGCTCGGTAAGTTGGCCTGGATTGGCAAAATATTAAGTTGAAGGCTTATGCCTTGTTGACGCCTCTATTAATTGGTAGATTTTTAAGTTGGGAGTTCTGCTCCAATGGTACCACATGCATGTGCATTTTATGAGTCACATTCCATGCTGCATAATTGTTTTGTGTTGTTGTTGAATGTTGATGGTAATGTTGTGAAGTGGTGATTTTATGTAATCTGATCTAATATATTGTTTATCATATACCCGATTATATTGTTTGATATCTCACCCCTTCTATGTTTGGTGATGGTTTATACGCCATCCTGCAGGTAATCAAGAGTGAATGTTGGCTACCTTCATTAGTTCGAGTCGGTGTCATCACTCTGATACGTAACACTCGGGGGGATGAACGCATGTTTCCTTTATTGTTGATTTTAGTATTGTTGCTGAATTTTTAAGTTGTTTTCATTAAAGACTTTTTGTTTTGAAGTTGTTTTAAGTGGACATAGATGGTATGTCATCAAAGTTGAATTTTTGTGAATCCGCTGCATAGTAATGACAGTTGTTTTATTTTAAAGACTGAGCAGGTTGTTATCGGTTCATCCGAAATTATGTGTTATGTATCTGTTTTCCAAGTGATTAATTGTCGTTGTTTTATGTAGAAAGTGTAACATTCCATATATACGTTGAAACTTTGTAACTCTGGTTTTATATTATTCGATGGTGGAAATGGGGTGTTACATTAGTGGTATCAGAGCTGGTCGGTCCGTCCGGCCAAGTCGTCGAGTCCTAGCTTTGTTTAACAATCGAGTATTATTAACTAGTTCTAACCTTTGTTTATATTAAAGTGATAAGTAGAGATGGCTGGAAGGAACGATGCTGCAATTGTCGCTGCTATGCAAGCAATGGCTCAGGCTATGCAGAATTAGCTGAATGCTGGATCTCGTAGTTTGGCGATGTTTCAGAGGGAGAATCCGCCTACCTTCAAGGGTAAGTATGATCCTGATGGAGCGTTGGGCTGGTTGAAAGAGATGGAGAGAATCTTCCGTGTGATGGACTGCACTCCAGCACAGAAGGTTCGATATGGGACTCATATGCTAGCAGTCGAAGCTGATGACTGGTGGCTAGAGACTCGTCAGAGGTTGGAAATTGCAGGTGAAGAAATCACTTGGGTTGTGTTCTGTAGAGAGTTCCTGAGGAAGTATTATCCTGAAGATGTTTGGGGTAAGAAGGAAATTGAATTCCTTGAGCTGAAGCAAGGAAATATGTCGGTGACTGATTATGTTGTAAAGTTTGTTGAGTTGGCTAAGTTTTACCCGCACTATAACGAGGCGAATGCTGAGTTTTCAAAGTGCATCAAGTTTGAGACCGGATTGTGTCCAGAGATCAAGAAGGCAGTTGGATATCAAAATATTCGTGTCTTCTCTGATTTGGTTGATAGCTGTAGGATTTATGAAGAGGATAATAATGCTCATTACAAGATCATTAATGAGAGGAAGAGCAAGCACCAACAGAATCGTGGCAAGCCTTATGATGCTCCAGCTGGTAAAGGCAAACAGAAAGTGGTTGACGGAAAGAGGACTAGTGGGGGAGATGCTCCTTCTGGTGTAGTTTGTTTCAAATATGGGAAACCTGGTCATAAGAGTAACGTGTGTACTGCTGAGGTAAAGAGGTGTTTCTGTTGTGGTAAGACTGGGCATGCAATATCTGAGTGCAAGCATAAAGAGATGATTTTCTTCAAATGTGGTGAAGAAGGACACATTGGTAGTCAGTGTCAGAAACCAAAGAAGGCACAAACCGGTGGGAAAGTGTTCGCATTGGATGGGGCTCAGACAACTAGTGAGGACAGACTCATCAGAGGTACATGTTTCATTAATAGTACTCCTTTAATTACTATTATTGATATTGGTGCTACGCATTGCTTTATTGCTACTGATTGTGTTAAAAGATTGGGTCTTATGTTGTCTTCTATGAATGGAGAAATGGTCGTCGACATTCCGGCTAAGGGATCGGTGACTACTTCTCTTGTGTGTTTAAAGTGTCCTTTGTCGATCTTCGACAGAGACTTTAATGTTGATTTGGTGTGTTTGCCGTTAACTGGGATGGATGTGATCTTAGGAATGAACTGGTTAGAATATAACTATGTTCATATCAATTGCTATAGAAAGTCGGTGAGGTTTTCTACTCCTGAAGAAGAGGAAGGAGTTGGGTTGTTTTCTTTTAGGCAGTTACGACAGTTGATGCAAGAAGAAGCTCAGGTGTTCTCATTAATGGCGTCGTTATCGCTAGAGAATCAAGCTATAATTGAGGAGTTGCAATTTATACGCGAATTTACTGAAGTTTTCCCTGATGAAATTCCTGACGTACCGCCAGAGAGGGAAGTGGAATTTGCGATTGACCTTGTACCTGGTACCAGACCTGTTTCTATGGCACCATACAGGATGTCTGCATTTGAATTGTTGGAATTAAAGAAGCAATTGGAGGATTTACTTGAGAAGAAGTTTGTACGGCCAAGTGTATCGCCGTGGGGACCTCCACTGTTGTTAGTAAAGAAGAAAGATGGAAGTATGAGGCTCTGTGTTGATTATAGATAGTTGAACAAAGTGACGATTAAGAACAAGTATCTGTTTCTGAGAATAGATGACTTGATGGACCAGTTGGTAGGTGCTTGTGTGTTTAGCAAGATTGATTTGAGGTCAGGCTATCATCAGATTAAAGTGAAAGATGATGATATCCAGAAGACGGCTTTTAGGACACGTTATGGACATTATGAGTATTCAGTGATGTCGTTCGGTGTTACTAATGCGCCGAGAGTATTCATGGAGTACATGAACCGTATCTTTCATAATTACTTGGATTGGTTTGTGGTGGTGTTCATTGATGATATACTGATTTACTCTAAATCGAAAGAAGAGCATGCAGAACACTTAAGACTAGTATTGCAAGTTTTGAAAGAGAAGAAGTTATATGCAAAGCTGTCTAAATGTGAATTTTGGTTAAAGGAAGTTAGTTTTCTTGGTCATGTCATTTCAGGTAGTGGCATTGCTGTGGATCCATCTAAAGTAGATGTTGTGTTGCAATGGGAAACTTCAAAGTCGGCTACCGAGATTAGAAGCTTTTTGGGACTAGCCGGTTATTACCGAAGGTTCATCGAAGGATTTTCTAAGTTGGCACTTCTGTTGACTAAGTTGACTTGTAAAAGTAGATCTTTTGTATGGGACATTCAATGTGAAGAAAGTTTTACGGAATTGAAGAAGAGATTGACATCGGCCCCGGTTTTGACATTAAATAATCCGGGAGAACCTTTTGTGGTATATTGTGATGCTTCTAAGATGGGTTTAGGAGGTGTACTTATGCAGAATGATAAGGTGGTTGCTTATGCGTCGAGGCAGTTGAGAACTCATGAAAAGAACTATCCTACGCATGATTTAGAGCTTGCTGCAGCTGTTTTTATGCTGAAGATTTGGAGACATTATCTCTATGGTTCTAGATTTGAAGTGTTTAGTGACCATAAGAGTTTAAAGTATTTATTTGATTAGAAGGATTTGAATATGAGACAACGGAGACGGTTGGAATTATTAAAAGATTATGATTTCGGTTTGAACTATCATCCAGGAAAAGCTAATGTTGTGGTTGATGCTTTAAGCCGAAAAACCTTGCATGTGTCGGCAATGATGGTTAAAGAATTGGAACTAATTGAACAGTTCATAGATATGATTTTGGTTTGCGAAGTGACACCACAAAGTGTTATGTTGGGAATGTTGAAGATTAACAATGATTTTCTAGACAGTATCAAGGAAGCTCAGAAGTTAGACGTGAAACTAGTAGATTCGATGGTTGGGATCGATCAGTCGGAGAATGATGATTTCAAGTTAGATGTGCATGGTGTGTTGAGATTCCGTAATCGAATTTGTATTCCTGATGATGCGGAGATGAAGAAAGCGATTCTTGAGGAAAGTCATAGAAGTAAATTGAGTATTCATCCGGGAGCTACAAAGATGTATCAAGATTTGAAGAAGTTGTTTTGGTGGCCTGGGATGAAGCGTGATGTAGCACGATTTGTGTATGCATGTTTAACTTGTCAGAAGTCGAAAGTTGAGCATCAGAAGCCCGCGGGGTTGATACAACCGTTAGAAGTTCCAGAATGGAAGTGGGATAGCGTTTCAATGGACTTTGTGACGGGATTACCTAATACTTCAAGAGGACATGATTCGATTTGGGTGATTGTTGATAGACTTACGAAGTCGGCTCATTTTATCCCTATTAACATTAGTTTTCCAGTATCGAAGTTGGCAGAGATTTATACCAATGTAATTGTCAAGCTGCATGGTGTTCCTTTGTGTATTGTGTCGGATAGAGATCTGAGGTTCACTTCTGATTTTTGGAAGAGTTTGCAAGAGGCGTTGGGTTCTAAGTTAAGGTTGAGTTCAGCGTATCACCCTCAGACGGATGGTCATACGGAAAGAACTATCCAGTCATTAGAGGATTTGTTGAGAGCATGCGTTCTTGAGCAGGGAGGTTCGTGGGATACTTATCTTCCATTGATAGAATTCACTTATAATAACAGGAACCATTCGAGTATTGGAATGGCCCCTTTTGAAGCGTTATATGTCAGAGATGTAGGACTCCTTTATGTTGGCATGAATCTGGGGAAGGTGTAGTGCTTGGACCTAAAATTGTTCGAGAGACTACTGAGAAGGTGAAGTTAATTCAAGAGAAGATGAAAACTTCTCAAAGTAGACAGAAGAGTTATCATGACAAGCGAAGGAAAGATTTAGAATTTCAAATGGGTGACCATGTGTTTTTGATAGTTACACCTGTGACAGGTGTTGGGCGTGCATTGAAGTCTAAGAAGCTCACTCCTCGTTTTATTGGTCCGTATCAGATTTTGGACAGAGTTGGAAATGTTGCTTATAGAGTGGCTTTACCGCCTAATCTTTCGGATTTACACGATGTGTTTCATGTGTCACAACTTCGGAAGTACATTTCAGATCCATCTCATGTGATTCATATGGATGATGTGCAAGTACGGGATAATCTTACTATTGAGACGATGCCTGTATGGATCGCGGATCGTGAAATGAAGACTTTAAGAGGCAAGGAGATTGCTTTGGTGAAAGTGGTTTGGTTGGGAGCCACCGGAGAAAGTATAACGTGGGAGTTGGAAAGCAAGATGTGCGAATCCTATCCCGAGTTGTTTGAACAAGGTAAATTTTCAAGGACGAAAATATCCTAAGTGGGGGAGAGTTGTAACGCCCGGTTATTTAATTAATTATTTAATTAAATATCTTCGTATTATTTGTTTGATTTGTGTTGGTTGTCGAAAATATTGTGTTGAGTTGCTAGGTCGGTTTTGGTTGAATTAATTTAATCGATTTAAGTTGTAGAAATAATATAGTGTTAATATATTAGAATTATAAGAGAATATTGGGCTTATTTAGATGGTGAGTGTAGTAGTAATAAGGGGGGGGTAGAAAGTTGGCCCAAATGAAAGTTACTAGAATAATAGTGTTGTTATATTAGGCATTTAGAAATAATGAGGAATGAGAAGTAGCAGTAAGAATGTGGAAGTTGCAGAGAAAGAGAAAATAAGGTTTTGGGAGGAGAACGTGGAAGTTACAGAGAAGAGGAAAAGAGGCAAAGCTGGGTTGATCGGAGATTTAGAGCAACCTTCAATCCAAGGTAAGGGTGGGGTTCTGACTCTATAATGGGGTATTTGATGAATGATATGTGGGGTCGGGTTTGTAGAATTACCTCTGTCTGTGTTGAAATGGCTGTCGTGGATATTGAAATACATTTGGTGTTGATGAATTGGTTGTAGGAAAATTTGTCTATGTTGCTTTAAGGTATAAATTTTATTGCGTTTATGTTGCACTGTGATGGGTGAATTTGGAATTGTCTGGAATCTGAGGAGAGGTTTGTGAATTGGGGAGAACTGGAACGAAATACACTGAGACGAAGGGAATTGGGGGATGTGGCGACCGTGATAGAGGGCGTGACGAGCGTCACACAGGTTGTGTGCGAGTGACGATCGTCACTCATGTGTTACGACCGTCACACATGTGACGAGGGCCAGGGTGTGGTGACGAGCGTCACACGGGCCTGCTATGTGATTCTTCCTATTTCCGTTCTGTTCATTCTGTCTGCTATGGTTTCACTTGGTTTTGTTCCATTTTAATTTTAGTTTGAGAGGTTTGGTATATAAGTCAGTAGTACTGGACAGAGAATTAATAATGGAGTTAATTAACCGATTTTCCGTCGAAAATTACCGACAATGACGTGATTACTTGTAGTATATTTTAGTTGGTACAGAGTATGTTATAGTTGCTGTGATACTGTTGTTGGGAATTTTAAAGTTGCAAGTGTGAAATATGTTGCATTGCCTCTAATTATTGGCAAGAATTAAGTGGTGGGCCTATGGCCAATGTTGATTTGTTGTTGTGTTGATATATAACTATCATTGTTGTTATTCTGACGTTCATGTTGAGTCGCATTGCATAGCATATCAAGCTGGAGATGCTGCTCGGTAAGTTGGCCTGGATTGGCAAAATATTAAGTTGAAGGCTAATGCCTTGTTGACGCCTCTATTAATTGGCAGATTTTTAAGTTGGGAGTTCTGCTCCAATGGTACCACATGCATGTGCATTTTATGAGTCACATTCCATGTTGCATAATTGTTGTTGTGTTGTTGTTGAATGTTGATGGTAATGTTGTGAAGTGGTGATTTTATGTAATCCGATCTAATATATTGTTTATCATATACCTGATTATATTGTTTGATATCTCACCCCTTCTGTGTTTGGTGATGGTTTATACGCCATCTTGCAGGTAATCCAGAGTGAACGCTGGCTACCTTCATTAGTTCGAGTCGGTGTCGTCACTCTGATACGTAACACTCGGGGGGATGAACGCATGTTTCCTTTATTGTTGATTTTAGCATTGTTGCTGAATTTTTAAGTTGTTTTCATTAAAGACTTTTTGTTTTGAAGTTGTTTTAAGTGGACATAGATGGTATGTCATCAAAGTTGAATTTTTGTGAATCCGCTGCGTAGTAATGACAATTGTTTTATTTTAAAGACTGAGCAGGTTGTTATCGGTTCATTCGAAATTATGTGTTATGTATCTATTTTCCAAGTGATTAATTGTCGTTGTTTTATGTAGAAAGTGTAACATTCCATATGTACGTTGAAACTTTGTAACTCTGATTTTATATTATTCGATGGTGGAAATGGGGTGTTACAATGGCTATGAGGCCTATGACTATAAGGTCAAAGTGAGATGATGGCTATGAGGCCAAGATGGAATCCTTTTACTATGAGGTCAAGGTAAGATGGCTATAAGGCCAAGATGGTATTCTATGACTATGAGGTCAAGGTAAGAAGATAGCTATGAGGCCAAGATGGAATCCTATGACTATGAGGTCAAGGGTACACCTATGACTATGAGGTCAAGGTGAGGAGATGGCTCTGTGACTATGAGGTCAAAAGGGAATCCTATGACTATGAGGTCAAGGAGGAAAATGTTACCAATGACTATAAGGTCAAGGTGATATCTTATGACTATGAGGTCAAGGTAAGGTGGCTATGAGGCCAAGATGATATCCTATGACTATGAGGTCAAAGGTAAGATGGCTATGAGGCCAAGATTAGGGATGCTCATGGACGGTTAATTTCCATAACGAATCCATAACTATAAATAATCTATATGTTATAACCGGTTATTAAAACCAATTGCCATAACCGATTTTCATATTTTAAAGTGGTTATAAACCGGTTATATCCATAACCAATTTTATAATTAGTTTTGATTTAATTTTATTTTAAAATTGATTTTTTCAAGAATTATTTTTTTTGAAAAAAATAATAGTTTTTTAAGAAAAAATATTTATGTTCAAAAATAAAAAATATTTTTTTTAAATTTTGGAAAAAGTATTTTTTTTTTATTTAAAAAAAATAAATTATTAAAATTTTTTGAAAAAAAAATTATTTACTGAAAAAAAACAAAAAAAAAATATTTTTTTTCTAAAAGCATAATAATTTTATTTTTTTAAAATATTTTTTTTTCAAAAAAAAAATTCTTTTTTCAAAAAAAATAGTTTTTTCAGAAAAAAATATTTTATTTTCAAACAAATAATAATTTTCTTTTCAAAAACAATATTATTTTTAGAAAAAAACAATTTTTTTTCAAAAAAAACTATATTTTTTTTTTGAAACAAATTTTCAAAGTTTTTTTTATAAAAAAAGTTGACTAATTTGGTTTTTATTTTGGATATGGATGTCCAAATTATGGATTTGGTTAAAACCATATTAAAAATATATCCAAAATATGGATTTGGTTAAAACCATACTAATAATTAACCGGTTTTTAATAACCGGATTTGGATATGGATGTGGATTATTTAAATAACCGGTTTGTTTTAGCATCCCTAGCCAAGATGATATCCTATGACTATGAGGTCAAAGGTACACCTATAACTATGAGGTCAAGGTGAGGAGATGGCTCTGTTACTATGAGGTCAAGGAGGAAAATGTTACTAATGACTATGAGGTCAAGGTGATATCTTATGACTATGAGGTCAAGGTAAGGAGATAACTCTGTGACTATGAGGTCAAGACGGAATCTTATGACTATGAGGTCAAGGAGGAAAATGTTACCAATGACTATGAGGTCAAGGTGATATCCTATGACTATGAGGTCAAGGTAAGGTGGCTATGAGGCCAAGATGATATCCTATGACTATGAGGTCAAAGGTAAGATGGTTATGAGGCCAAGATGATATCCTATGACTATGAGGTCAAGGAGGAAGAGTTACCTGTGACTATGAGGTCAAGAGGGAATCCTATGACTATGAGGTCAAGGGTGAAAGATGTTACCAATGACTATGAGGTCAAAGGTTGCCTATGACTATGAGAACAAAGGTGAAAGATGGCTATGAGGCCAAGATGATAATGGGCTATCTATGACTTTGAGATCAATAGAGAGACTTTCCTTTGGAAGGAGGGGGAGGCAACTTCTTGTAAACAAGAGTTGAAAAGGGAATTGGAGTACGAATAAACAATATGAGTTCAAGAACTCAATGGGGATAAACATCAATTAAGTATGGACAACATTATGGTATAAACATTCATGTATGAGCATGGCAAAAGATAATGAGATAGTTCATAACATACATGAATAAGTGAACACATAAGTATGGCAAAGTTTTCAAGAACCATGAAGTTAAGAGTGAGACAAACTTATCCTATCAACACAAATTCATCTTTGCAAGACAACTTTAAGAAGTGTCACAAGTTATAAACAAGGGTGATTATGTTGGTTACATCAATGAAATACTCACAATTAAGAAAGTGGACACACAAGCCCAAAGCCAAAGTTTAAACCAAAGTTGGAAACAAATGAGAATGAGTGTGTGAGGTGCTAAACAAAATTCAATCAAGACCCGCTCAAAGGTCCTCAACAAGGTTGATAATTGAACTCAAAATAACCTCTCAAAGATGTCCTAAAACATCCTAGAAAATTATCCCAAAAAGTAGTAAGAAAATAAGTTCAAAACTAGGTATGAAACAAAATTCTTAATTTCACTAAATTAAAATAAATATTAAAATAAAGTGAAAATAAAATAAAAAAATAAAAGTTTAGAAAATTAAGTTGACCATTAAAATGTTAACATAAATTTTTTCGGGATTTTTTTTTGTGTTAAAGAAAACAATTTAAATAACATGAACTTGAAATAAAGAAAAGAATAAAATAGTTGGAAATAAAAAAACAGGGGGTACATTGGCAGTAATTAGCATGAACTGAATTATATTATTGTGCGCATGGGCCTCTTGATGGGGGTGTGATTAGTCAATAAAACAAGGCTCAAGTCCATGAAGAATTAATTATTCAGCAAAAGGAAAAAAAGAATGTGACCGGGTACAAGATCATGTGAACCTCAGATCAATTGGTCATTTGGTTTTAAGTTGCTAAATGACAAATATATTTCCCTGGCCAATCACAACTCGACACGTATTGTCTTCTTCCATGCAACATGCTGAAAGCTTAAAAACTATCGTGGAATGAAACCTAAGACGCCATAGCAACTACTCTCTTTGCTTTATCAACATCATCCTCATTTTTCCACTAAAATCAACAAAATAAAATACCAATATGTAGGGCTCACTTGGTAGAACAAAACTAAACCCTAAGCCACTCAGAATAACAACTATAACTTGGGTAAAAAGGACACGAAACTAATATGTTTAGACTGGTACAAACTAACAGAACAATAATACATCATGCTGGTTCAAACATCCATTCATATTACCATTGAAAGCTACTCAGATGCACAACATAGCACCATGGTTTCAAACAGAAATGGTTGTGCATTTAACATGAAAATATAGTCATGATAGAAGCTTACCAAGTGGAGTCAGTCCACTGCTTCTTCACTTGGAGGCTGTGGAATCCAATAAGCTCACCCTTTCCCTTTGTTGATGGTGTGGTGTTAGAGCCTGAGTGGAGTGTGCAACTTCTGGTTTGATCTCAACGGTTCACGAGTTCCCTCTTTGAATGGTGTATTTTGTAATGAATGAGACTTCTGATGTGTTGTTGTGGTGATGTTCTGATGTGTTGTTGATGTTCTGATGTTGTGTTGATGTTCTGATGTTGTGTTAATGTTCTGATGTTGTGTTGATGATGAAAAATTAGGAAGAGCCTCCTTTTATAGTGGAGCAGGCTGGTCATGGCAATGTAAACACAAAGGATAATGGTTTTTTTTAAGAGAGAAAAATCCTCAATACAACCTTTTGCGCATGTCATGCTCTGAGATTATCATCTTGAGCCAAGTGAGAGTTTAGTTGCTTGAGCTAGGGCATGAGTCAGAAAATAAAGAAGCATAGACCATTGGATTTAAGAGTAAGAACTACTACTTGGTGGTCACTTATTTTACAACATGGTACCTTTCCATATGTCAGCTGTCAAAGTACAAAATGGTTGTAATTTTGGAACTTTCTTTGCACGGTTTTGGTGGGAGGTATGTTGGAAACTGATGGAACGAGATCAATGTTTGTACTTGGCATATCTTTGGTTCATATTTGTTCAAGTTGTGATGCATGGTTCACAAATAAACTAAATCATGTTGGGCTCTTTACCACACGAGCATTTCTTATCCAATGGACCAAACCCTATACTTCTTTATTCTCTTGGAAGAAAACATGTAATAGAGCAATTTATGTGCTGGTGGCAAGTTGAAATTATGCTTAGAAACATGTAAAAATCGTGCAAAATATTGATAGTGGCAAGTGTTAAAAAATCTGACTTTTCTAAGTGTGTGCAACATCTCAACATACCAACTTTAGCACACCATATCTTGATAACCATTTCATCAATTCTTGAGATTTTTAGTTCTATGAAGAGTAGGCATTTGATAGAACATTTTTCATGTGGAAGATAACTTGAGATAAGGCTTGTAACAAGGAGAAAAAATGTCAAGAAGTCATGCATATCAAGCTATCCAAAAAAGACTTAGAAAATTTTCTAAGTTATGGAGTCTTCACAACTTGAAACACCTAACTTTAAAACATCATAACTTGAGATTGGATCATCCCAATGAGGAGTTCTACACATGCTTGGAAAGCTTGAAGAATAAGGAACAACTTTCATGCCCAAAGATTTTTTATTTATAGCTTGGAACAAGGCGGAAAATTGAATCAAAGTTGGATGAAAAATAGGGTGAAAATGATCAAAATTTCACTAAGTCATGAAGGCATATTATCTTCCAAGTCTCATAACTTAAAAATCATGCACTTTTTTGGAGAAAGGTCCTCAAAATCATTTCACTAAGTCCATTTGAGATTTGAGTCACTCAATTTGGATGTGTGGTTTGGAAGTTATGGTCTTCCCAATTTTGCACAAGGAGTGAATTTCCCACACTTAGAAAATTTTAAAGACCAAACATTACCCTCTTTACAAGAAATCTCTCAAATGTCCACTTCTCTAGCCTTAACTCAACAATTAGACATACCTTGATGGAATATGGCTTGAATGCTTCATTTTGGGATCATAATCTCAACAGTCAAAGGCCTCAGTCAAAACCCTAATCTCCCTTAGGAATACAATTGGATGATCTCTGATGATCTTGCTTCTTCATTCAATTTCAATGCTCATAGATGGACTCTAAGGATGTGTATTAACATATGGAAGCATGTCCCAAGGCTTGGGAACACACCTTGATCAAAATCAAAAGCAATGTTTGACTTCTCCTGACAAAATCCTAATATGGGGCATAATGAACTTGTGGCTCAATGCACTTGTGATGGGAGCCAAAGAATGTCTTTAGGAGACCTTGAATCATGTGAGATCCTGGCTTATTGGCTTTTGTTCTCTTTCCTGTGCAAACCCTGGCTTTCACATAAAAGAACAAACTAGCAAGATAGAGTGGTTAGTTAACAATGCACAGATAATTGAATGCAAGTGCAAGATGTTATGACATCTAAAGGGTAAAATTTGGGGTACAATAGTTGCCCCTATTTAAATAGCTTTATCGGATGGCGTGAGGAATGGAAATCCTCGGAACATCAAGGTGAAAGGTATTTAAATATAGCAAACCGAAAATTTTGCCCTTAGAAGGAATGCGGACGCTAAGGACAGGTAACAAACATGCAGATGCTGACATGCTATGAACTTCTAGTATGATGATATGATGCCATGATAGTGCAAAAATGCAGACAAAACAAGACACCGAAGGATAAAAGAGCAAACCACCACAGGTGAGTTTTACTGGGGAAGGATGAAGGTTAGTATCCATAAGGAAGACTCACTGGGGATGCAGACTAACCCACAAAAGAGACTCATTGGGGAGACTCCAAGGAAACACTAGGGATAGAAAAATAACGGGGGAAACCCTACAGATCCTAACTGGAGATGGAAGTCACAGAGGTGTTCTCCATTGGGGAAAGATCCAGAGAGATAGACGACAGGTTCATAAGTGACAGGATGACACTGGGGAAATAAGAACACACTCCTTACTGGGCATGAAACCAGATAAAAGACATGATCTCTACTGGGGATCTATTCGAAATAAGAGGATAGACATCCAACAAAAGATTTCTGGGAATTTCTTATATTGAAGTGTTCAAACAGGATCTTCAAGAAAAGCCAGAAAAGACAGAGACAAACTCTGCGTGTGCCTAAATGATAATCATCACAAAGACTTTCAAAGAGATATTGATAATGACTGACCCTCTGTTGGGGACAAGATTAAAGTGCCAACAATGATTAGACTCAGAAATAACACGCCAGTATACACTGGACTCACAGTATTAATATTTAAAATGACGTCAGAAAACACCAGTTTGAGTTGGATAGGATACCAATTTGAGTTGATTTGCCAGCAAGGACTGGACTTTAGACACCAATATGAGTTAGGTTACCAACAAAGACTGGACTTTAGACACCAATATGAGTTGGGCCTGGATACCAATATGAGTTGGTTGAGGTACCAATATGAGTTGGTTGCCAGCAAGACTGGACTTTGGACACCAATATGAGTTGGGTCAGGATACCAATATAAGTTGGTGAATAAAGATCAAGTATCAGATAGGTCATTACCGGGGTTGCTAATGAAGATTAGACTTCCCGGGGAACACCAGTCATAGTTGCAAAAAGATTGAATAGCACCAGAGGCGGATAACTTTCTCAGAAGAGACTGCCACTTATCGCCGTTATAGCAAAACAGGCTTCCCAAGGAGATTGCCACTTGTTGTTGGTTATAAATTCCAAAGATATGTTGATATCATAACACTGTTGGAGAAAATATTTTGTCTTCGACGAGGATCTGCAAAAGATTCTTCCTGCGAGACAAAGTGCAAAATAAATGCACACTCAAGATAGGTTCGAAAACCACACCTGCCAGGGACCAAAGTTCGATCTAGGGACAAGCTAGAAAGAAATGGTCAAACAAGACTCCAGTCTTTGAGGAATGAGCTCAAATGGGGATTCATGTTATCCGAATATGGAAAAGATAACTGAACCAACCATCATCCAAGAGAATTGATCCCTATGGAGAATATAGAAAGGATGGCCACTTTATGCCTAAGGGATGACGACTCTATTGGAGAGAATAAGCAAACCCAGTCACTTGGGGAGATAAACGCCAAAATAAACAAAGCAGGTAAACACCAGAAAGATTGCAAAAATGCTAAGATGCTATGCATATGTATGAATGCCATGGTTTATGCTTATGCTTACGCTTACAAAACAAACAAAGGGAAGCGAGATTGGAGATGAAATAAACATCTCGACAAGGATACCCAGCCAACCTCAACAGATTGGACCATCACTAGGGATGAATATGAAGAATCAGCAACTTCACTGGGAAAAAGAGTACTCCACTTGAGGTATAGCATCATGACTTCACTAGGATTGCCATCATGAGCTTGATTTCCTTGTTGGAGAAGAAAATCCATGAAGATTTTCCAAGATCGACTGAGGTAATAGCTTACTAAGGAGCTGGCGCAAGAACAGAGTAGTTCTGCATCCCACTGGAATAATGATCATCTTCAAGTCTTATCTGCCCCTGATTAACTGTATTCGTAATACAAAGTCCTTTAGACTACGGTAGTAACACTGGGAAACAAACTTGCCCTTGTTCTGAACTTTGAAAGGTTCTGCGCCTAACTCAATAGCTCTTGGAATGGTTGATTAGAAAATCCTTCAAATTGGTTGCCCCAGACTGAGCTTCCTTTACCGAGTCAAATTCCCTAGCTGGCTGCATTTGTTGGGATTCTTTTGATTTTGAATTGTCTTGGAAACAAGTATTGTTCATTAAAAATTGGCAATTTCAATGTAATATTCATACAAGCTTTTGAAATCAAGTTTTATTGATGAAACACACACAGTGGAGTGATTAAATAAAAAATAAGGGTAGATCTAGTCATTTACAGAATGATAGATGAAGTAATTAACACACGCAATTAGCAAAGATCATTAGGAGTCAGGTTGATTAACCCTGTTGTAGTATGCTTTCAAAACAACCTTACCTCAATTAGGTTTTTTATGGGTTGTAACGTGGCTTGGTTTACAGTTTATGAAACAAAAGATAAAGGCTCAAAGTTTATTTGTCCCCACCCAATCTTCGTGATGAACTCCCATCCTACTCTCAGTTAATTCAAGCTATACATTCAAGTTCCTGTAGGCTAGGAATGAATTGATGATAGTTGATGATGATTCATACACCTTGGTAGTCACTACTTCCTTACAACATTTGGTTATCCTTTATTACTGAGGTTTTGAGACCTCTTCTTGTCTTTACTGAGGTTATGAGACCTCTTCTTCTGGGTTGAGGTTTTGAGACCTCTCCTTGTCTTTGTTGAGGTTATGAGACCTCGTCTTGTCTTTATTGAGGTTTTGAGACCTCTTCTTATCTTTGCTGAGGTTATGAGACCTCATCTTGTCTTTGCTGAGGTTATGAGACCTCTTTTTGTCTTCGCTGAGGTTATGAGACCTCTTCTTATCTTTGTTGAGGTTATGAGACCTCTTCTTTGTCTTATAAAGTTATGAGACCTCTTCTTTGGTTGTCATACAAGCCCTTTTGCATAAGGCGATGATTAGGAGCTTCCTATCTTTCTTAGCTTTTACCTTGAAAGGGACTCGACTCATTCTTTGGGTAATAATTTCATAAAGATCCTTCCTTATTTGTTGCTTTGAAGAACAGCTTGTACAACATTTACTCATTTGATTTGAGAGAGCTGACCGGTGTCTTGCATGAAGCGCTTGCATCAGAATGCATAACCAAGTTAAACTGAGAACTACCCTGCCCCAAGGTTGAGATTTAAAGGTTTTTTTTAAAGGAAAGAAAAACTCCTACTTCTAGGCTCGAAGGGGTTATAGAGGGATTATCTTCCTTATTTCTCCAGTGTTTAGGGATTGAAACAATGCCTTACATCATCGGCAAGGTTTAATTGGAAGCATACCATAACAATTATGGATATTATGTTTTCATCATCCTCCCCAATCTTTGCTTAAAAAAACAGTTTGATAAGTGGGGTGAAACAAGATATATTTTCTGCTTTCATAAAAGTAAGTGAGTGAAACAAATGAAATTAATCAAAAGGTGCACAAACATTTCATTAATCTTGCCAATTTGAAAGTACAATAGTTTATAAGAAAATACAAGTTCAACATGCAAAGAAAAATACAACTGAAAATACTGAAGTAAACAAAATACAGTCAGCTTTGGCAAATCGATTTCAGTTTCCAGATCCAGACAGGGGAACACCTTCATCATTAATCACCTGCTCTTTGTGATATAGAACCTTAAGAGGCCTCACAAGTCCTTTGTCTTTCGCTTCAAGAATCGAGATATTGGCATCTGACTTATCCTCTTGAGGTGTCAGCATCTTCAGCAGACTTAGCAGTTTCGCTTAGAACTCTTTGCATTCTTCAATAGGAATTTGCATGTTGAACTTGTATTTTCATTCAACCTCTGGGTGATCCTCTTCGAGGATCAGATCCTTGTCATGGATCAGCTTTTGCACAATAGCTTCTAACGCCAGACAGCCATCCAAGTCATGCCCTTCTGCTCCTTTATGGAATTCACAAGTCAGGTTTGCATTATGCCAAGGTCCTGGCACAGGATTGTGAGGTCGGGGAGTCACCAGCTTGTTCTGAATCAGCAGTGGGAAGAGTTTTCTCAGTGGAACAGGAATCGGTTGGTAGTGAACCTTGCCCCTTTTGACATAACACTTCTTCTTGTTTTGGTTTCGGGAACCTCGAGGAAAAATAACTGTTGGAGGCTGAATTTCTCTTTTGGTAAACACCTGACGGGGATGATATTCTGGCACGAGACCAAATGCTGGTTGATGCAAGGTTCCCTCAAAGGCGTGCCCTTGGTAGGGAAGAACCATAGGAGGCGACGAAGAATTGTTGACTAGAATGCCTCGTGGCGTGAATGAGAATATCTCAGAGTCTAGCAGAGTCTGAACCTTGCTCCTGAGCACCTTACAGTCTTCAGTTGAATGCCCCTGTGCCCCAACATGGTAGTCACATCGGGCATTGGCGTCATAGCCTGGTGGGTATGGAAAAGGCACCGAATCTATCTCCTTTGGCACTATCAACCCACCTTTAATCAAATCTGGCAACATCTGACTGTATGACATTGGCAATGGAGTGAAATGTCTCTCTGGCTTCCTTGGCCTTTGTCAATCATGCTGATGCGGATGACGGCGGTTTGGCCCTTGATACTGAGGAGGTCCTTGAGTTGGAGGAACCAAAAGAGACGATGAATTGACAACTTCTCTGGGAGTAACAGGGTGAACGTTCCATTCCTTCCTCATCAAGCTTTGCAAGGTCTCCAAGACCCAATTCATTTGACTTTTGAGGATTCTGATATCCTCTTTCAAGGCTTCCTGAGTCTTTAAAATCTCGTTCATTATTGCCATTGGTCCTGAGCACGGGCTAGGTATCCTCTAGACATAGAAGAAGAGAGACTCAAAGCTGAGAAATGAGATGCAATGCAAGTGCAAATGCAAACCAAATGGTTTCAAGGAACTCAAAGGCAAGTTGTAATT
This sequence comes from Lathyrus tuberosus, assembly GCA_022829125.1. NCBI lineage: Eukaryota > Viridiplantae > Streptophyta > Magnoliopsida > Fabales > Fabaceae > Lathyrus > Lathyrus tuberosus. The sequence goes on along the minus strand of JALAZF010000172.1, from coordinate 1,236,022 downwards.
TTTTTTTTTGAAAAACTGAAGAGTTTTGCTTTAAAAACATGATCTCTAAGGATCCTTGCAAAGAAATGACCATTTGAATTCCTTGAAACCAAAGGGCTACTTATGAATGGATGGATGTATGCATAAACACAAACATATGTACATACATCAAAACACACAAGTCCTAGGTTTAGGAGTCACATGAGCGGAGCCAATGGTCTACCCATCCCAAAAGGTGTGTACTATGGGTTTACCAACTGTAGAACAGGGTTTTAGAAGTTCTCAGAGTCACGGATAAATCTTTCGGATATTATCGGCCTACGTGACTACTCACGCGGGTTAATAATATTCTCAAGATAAACTCGTCTGAGTGTAGTATCGCGTATCAACCATTAGGGACTACTCCCTCATAGCCATCGCACTACGTCCTAAAAAGGCCAAGTGGGGGTAAAGGTAACTACGGTACTCAGAATAACGGACCCCCAAATTGGAAAGACTGATATCAATGCGACTACTCACATCAGACTTCAACAATCCCAAAAGGGTCTCAACTGAGCATGGTCATCATATGCCAAACTTGTTAGGACTACTCCTAATAGCCGATTATTGATTACACCACAATCCTATCATATGTGTGCTCTCAAATCTGGGTTAGGACTTATCTCACCACTCGAAAGTAGAAACCCTGCCAAACAGAAGAACCCAAACAGGCATATGTAAAGGTATATACAGATATGTACAAGCAAGTATAATAAACACAAACACAAATAAGGTGGACTTAACCCTCAAATATATATTATTCCCCAGTGAAGTCGCCATTTCTGTTGTGGTGAGAATCGGATACCAAGCTATTGATTAACTTGAATCACACATTTTTGAAATTCACCACCGAGCTTTGATTTATCCAAAGGAAAGGGTAAAGATCGAAGAAAACCCTAATTGCGCTATGTGAAGATAAAGCTAAAAGATCGGGGATCGGGGGTTGGTTATACTAAGGGAAGGTATTAACACCCTAAGTATCTGTAGTACCCTACAGGAACCTCTTGTTTGCTTTTGTGTTATGTTAATGTTTGCTTGCTAAGGGAATCTGCTAATGCTAAGGTAAGGACATAAGGGTATGTACGCTAAGTTAGCTCGCCAAGACGTCGCATCTTGTGCCTACGTATCTGACTAAAGAATCAGAGCAACCGTCGTTCACCTAACTAAGGGTGGGGAACCATTGACTATGAGGTCAAAGTTCTAAGGGGAATGAGTATAACACTCATATAGAGTCCAAGAACTCTCTAAGTCTAAGTTGTGATAGGTGAATGGCTATGAGGCCTATGACTATAAGGTCAAGAGAGGATGGCTATGAGGCATATGACTATGAGGTCAAACTGAGATGATGGCTATGGGGCCAAGATGGAATCCTATGACTATGAGGTCAAGGTAAGATGGCTATAAGGCCAAGATGGTATTCTATGACTATGAGGTCAAGGTAAGAAGATGGCTATGAGGCCAAGATGGAATTCTATGACTATGAGGTCAAGGGTACACCTATGACTATGAGGTCAAGGTGAGGAGATAGCTCTGTGACTATGAGGTCAAGGAGGAAAATGTTACCAATGACTATGAGGTCAAGGTGATATCTTATGACTATGAGGTCAAGGTAAGGTGGCTATGAGGTCAAGATAATATCATATGACTATGAGGTCAACGCTAAGATGGCTATGAGGCCAAGATGATATCCTATGTGTAGCGCAATTTTTGTGGTGCTATGTCACGATCGCTTGGGTACTACCGTTCGATTTATTTTTTATCCTATTGAGCTGATTAAGGAAGGGAAATAGAAGTCTCCAATTAACCCTGCTTGCATACTGAGTTTGAACAGCGGTCTGTTAGGTTATAGATGCTCTGTGGATGTGGGGCCCAATCTTTGATTATTTCGTTAAGAACACAGTGTCTGGATTATTTGTGAGGTTTTTGGTAATGTGTTTATATTTGATGCTTTTGGGTGGATTTGGTGGAGATACTGGGTTTTGGGTTTTTTATTGGTATGCTCACTAAGATTTTTTAATCTTATACCTATGTATTCCCGTTTGATGAAACAGGTAAATCAGAGCGATCGTAGTTCCTCCTATTCTATGGGAGGAAAAAAGGTTATTTTGGTGTCTTGTTCAAAGCCCAAGACGTGAAGCTAAATGTGGTTTGTATCTTGTTCAAAGCCCAAGATGTGAAGCTGAAGGGTGTATTTGTATCTTGTTCAAAGCCCAAGATGTGAAGCTAAAGGGTTTATTGATGAGAGAGAATTTGTCATCTCTAAAAGGGGATATTTGGTCTGTTTGTCACAACTGTTGGGTGACTGATTATAAAGGAGAATTACTTTAACTGGGATATGTGAACCCAGCAATGCCATAATTTCCTTTATAGGGGATTTTTAACCTGACGGAGAAGACTTTAACTCAGTTTAGAGCAATGCCATCTTTCCTTAGGAATTTCTCATACTAAAAGAGGGACAATGGCATGGATGTAAATAATCTAGAGGCTTGCCGCTTACAGCAATTTAGATGAAGGAAAAGGAGTTGTTGATGTTTGTATACTATGAGCAAGGCACAAATTTTTGATGCTAAAAGGTTGATTGACTCAACCGAGGTTTTCTTATACAAAGCCTAAGAGGAGGCTATTGACCCAACAAGAGGGTGTTTTTATATGTCTCGTACGAAGCCCGAGAGAGAAGCTAAAGGGTTGACTCAGCAAGAGAGTGCTTTTATGTGTCTTGTACGAAGCCCAAGATGGAGGCTAAAAGGTTTTGACTCAACATGAGAGTCTTTTATACTCAACAAGAGAGTGATTTTTATCTCGCATGAAGCCCGAGATGGAGACTAAAAGAGGTTTGAATCAACAAGAAAGTCTTTTATACTCAACAAGAGAGTGTTTTAGTATCTCGTACGAAGCCTGAGATGGAGGCTAAACAGGTTTGACTCAACAAGAGAGTCTTTTATACTCAACAAGAGAGTGTGAAAAGGTTAGCTCCACTGGGGAGAATCATTGTATGAAGCCCAGGAGGAGGCTATTTATGCTGGTTACTGCTTCAGTTTAGTGACAAGTCCAGTATGTTGGACAAAGAGAAAATTAGTTCTTATGAAGGGAAAGATTAAAGGTATGGTTGTGCCTTGGCACTGATCAGAGGATCAGGGTTATTTCCTGTTCTTTAAGGAAATGGGAAATCCAAAGGGTATTGAGAATGTCCAAGTCTACTGGTGGTTTGAGAAATCAATTCTCAGGTAGTAAATGATCTTTGTATGATGCCCAAGAGAAAGCTGGTATGTTAAGGGATGAAGGTCAACCCATTAACTGGTCTGACACTTGACTCAGAAAGACAACTCTAGCAAATTGATGACTAGGTTCTATTCCTATACCTGTAGAGATCTTTGGGTCCTTGTACTAAGCCCAAGAGAAGGCATGAGAACTTTTAAGAAGCTGAAGGGTCCTTCTACAACGCCCAAGAGGAGGCGGGGATGCTTTTAAGAAGCCCGTGGGTCCCCAAACCCCGAGAAGTTCAAGACATGCCATTCACCGAGAATAGATCAAGCCAGGAAAGTCTGAGAATTTGGAAGAAACTAAAGAGATACCATTCACGGAGAAAAGATCATCTCTGGGGAGTAGAGTCTCTTTGACAATTTTTAAGAGTGACTGTCTGAGAAAGGGTTCACCGACAATGCTGCCTTTCACGTCTCCATATTATTTAACCCCAAGAGGAGGGAAGACTGTGTCTGGTAATCCTATGGGGATCTAGTTTTGTTTTTATTTAAGAGTGACCAACAGGGCTTTACCTAGTGCTAGACGTAGTTGGCGGGGAAAACTCTAAATAACTATACTAGTATTACACAGTGGATATTTGACGAGTATATAAAAGTTTGTGAAAGGAGACTTACAGTGAGCAGCCCCATAATACAATAATATATATATATATATATATATATATATGAAAGAGGATAAAGAAAATGGGTAAACACTTACTGGGTTGTAGAGCTTCCATGTTGTTTTGTTAGTTGTTCAACAAAGAAAGCTTTGATAACAATATTATATTCTAAATCAAAGGAAAACGTGCTTTGAAAAGATTGTTGGGGCTTACAGCTCAAGGAGAGGCCCAAGGTTTTATCAGTGATTGCACTGTTGTTTTGAAATTGTACAAGGACTTATACAAGTGACTGAGGCCCAAAAAGGTTTTCTGTACAAAGGGATGGGTCTTACACTCTCTCAAGAGGCCCAAAGGTGTTTAAAGAAAAATAATGGGGCTTATAACACGAGGGTAGGCCTAGATGATTTGTTTTTGAACTGGCGATCGTGCCGAGATTTCTTTTTTAACGCGGAGGGACTTATACCATGTTTGAGGCCCAAAAATTTTTGGTTAAAAGGGGGTTGGGTCTTACACTCTTTTAGAGGCCCAAAAATGATTTTAAAAGAAAAGATGGGGCTTACAACTCAAGGAGAGGCCCAAGGTTTTTTTTTGGTTAAAAAGGCGACGATCTCCCCGAACTTTTTGTTGGGATCGGGACTTATACAATACACTGAGGCCCAAAAAGGTTTGTATTTACAAAGGGTTGGGTCTTACACTCTACCAAGAGGCCCAAAAGGTTTTAAAAGAAAAGAAATGGGACTTACAACACGAGGGTAGGCCCAGATGATTTGGTTTTTTAAGGCGACGACCGCACCATGTTTTTGAAAATACAGTGGGACTTATACAATGTCTGAGGCCCAAATCATTTTGGTTTTCAAAAAGGGTTGGGTCTTATACTCTACTAGAGGCCCAAAAGGTTTTAAAAAGATTTGTGATGGTTGAATTGATCAAAACCCTAATTTGTTTTCAAAATATATTTTAATTGAATAATAATTCAATTAAAATGATCAAAATTGTTAAACATGTGTGAAAAACAAATTTTGGTATTGGATTAATGTTTGAAAAATCATGTTTATACCCACAAAATAATTGGAAATCAATTAAGTTTGGAAAATCAAGGGCGTAAAAATATTTCAAATGTTAAAAATGAATAAAACATTAATTCTTTGCAAAAATACCAAATATATGAAATAAGTAATATTTTTGGGATTTTTTGGTAAAATAAAATATTTTAACATTTTTGTGAATTATTAAAAAAAGAACCAACTCAAAATCATTAAAACTCAGAGAGAAATTAATTATTGAATCAATTAAATAAAATCACAAAAATTCAAAGATTCAAATATTTGAAAAAGGGCGCCAAGAACATCTTGGCCTTGCCCACGTGCTCTGTTTTGCCCAGATTTGCATTTTCTCATCAATCTCACTGAATACTTGATGAAATCACACAATCCACATATCAATCTACTCGTTTTCACCTCACGATCATGTCTATGGTCTTTAATTTCATTTATTTTAAGCATGGAATAAGAAATCAAAGAGAAACCTCAAGAACCCTAAAATTTGCATTAAGGCTCAGAAATTCCATACACGATTCAAACAAAGCAATTGATTGAGGGAAAACACTCCATGCATGATTATGAACATATGGCCAAATTATTATGCAACAAAAAATGCGTGGATCATAGAGTTAGAAGATCTCATGCTTACCTCTTGCAGCTGGTGATCGTGTTTTATGTTAGAGGTGTTACAGCTAGGTTCCAATGATGTGGATAGCTTCCCTAGGTGCCAAGTGATGTGCCTGAGTGCTTGGAATATTTTGAAACAAGCTGGAACTGAAGATGGTATCCCAACTGCAACTTGGTTAAAACCTTGAGCAGTTGGCTGGTGATTTTGTGAAATCAGTGTTCCAGATGTTGTTTAAGTGTTTGGATCACTTTCTATATGATGTTTATGAAGTGTGTGTGTGATTGGTTTGGTTGGAATAGCTCTCAAACTCAAAACCCGATAGTGACTTGCTTTGGAAGGCAATTTTGGAGTGAAGAAGGAGATTTTGAGGAAAGCATCTGTTTGATGGCTTTGGTGTACTCAAACTGTTCACAAATGATGTCTATTTATAGTAAAGCAAGTTTGTTTTAGGAGCAATAGTGAATGGCAACTGCAGCAGAGGTTTGGCCAATGTTGATCAATGAGAATCCAAGTCTCCTCTAGCCATTGACTAGAGGTTAGGGCACAGGCTGCTGGTTCCCTTGGTCTTGGATAAGTCTTGACTGAATTCAGTTGGAAGTGGCTCAGCCCATGCCACCTTGATGCATCCATTGAATACTTCAAAACAAAATTAGAGTCTTGTCCCCTCTTTAGGGATTTCTAGGGTTGGCATGCTACTTTTGGTTCCAAAGACTTGGGAGGCTTATGGATCAGTGTTTGTCCCTCCTTGGTCTCCCCCTGAGGTGTTCAGATGGATAAGTTTGCTTGTCATTTGTACAAATTTGGAAAATCGAGCAAAATGCACAAATCTGCCTTGATTTGATAGTTTTCAGCAAGGCATGTTGCCATTGTCAAATCTCATGGCTCAAGTGGACTTTGATGGAGTTCTTGGCCATTTTGGAAAGACCTCATATGATACAACAACTGTTTGATCATAATTGGTTTTGATACTTTTTAGATCCAAGTGAAAAATGCCCCTACATTTGGAAAAAAGTGAAGGCAGATTCTGACTTAGTGAAAATTTCACTAAGTGTTGAAAAAAGTGACATTTTCACTTTTTGTGATTTTGATCATTCCATAACTTAAAATCCATGAGGAATTGGAATGAGTTGTGTTTGAAGCTTTTGTAGAGTGTCATGAGAGCTACAAATCTAGCTTTGGATGGGGGAAAATGGCCTTGTGGTTTAGGAGTTATGATCCTCCAAAGTTTGTACCCTAGCCACTTTGTTCCATAACTTAGAAAAATTTCTAAGTTTTTATGGTTACCCCTTTTACAAGTTATCCCACTTTTCTTGATTTTTCTTGATGAATGATGATTCCAATCACACATTAACATCATTTTAAGGTCAAAGAACCATAATTGTGAAAAATCTCAAAAAGTCAAAGTTGACTTTTGTGCACAGTTGACTTTTTGTCAGATGAACTCCAAACTGTGCGATCCTCTATGAAATCAAGTCCTTGACCTAAATCAAACTTGATGGATGGATTTCATAGGTATTATAGAGTGTATTGAATCATGTCCTAGGGTTTGGGAGCATGTCTTGGTCATAAGTCAAAGGCACTGTTGACTTTTTCCTCAAAACCCTAATTGTGGTTCTGATGCAATTGAAAATTATTGGTCAAGCTTCTTAGACCAATCCATTGTTGCAGATGGATCAATGTGGTGTATTAGAGACCCTCAAATCCTCCTTTGAGGTCTTGGCTCATGTTTTGTCCCAAAAGTCAACTTAGGGGTGAGTTCGGTCAAGAAACCCTAATTCCTGATTTTTGGTGAATGCATCCCCTGAGGTTAAATTGACTTGATGATTGGGTCCATGAGGTTCCATGGGGTATATTAGGTTATGCTTTGAAGCATTGGCTCATGCCCAGAGGAAAATTCCCATCTGGAGGCCCTGGTCGACCAAAACCCTAATTTGGTGACATTGGCGATCTTGAGGCTTGATCCACTAGGACTGTTGCAGCCTTGTGCTTAATCCTTGAGGTGGGAGTCCTCTTGATCCATTGGGGATGTTTGAGAGGCTATACAAGTTGAAGATCATGTCATTCCTTGATTGATCCTTTGTCTAAGAGCTCTGAGAGGGCTTGAAACCCTAAGTTTGATTGTGGTGGATGCTCACCCATCTTTGGGGAGACTAATGAGGTATGATGGTCCATCCATATTGTGATGATGATTTGCATAATGATGGGAAATCTTAGTGGTCAAAATTTGGGGTATGACAGATGCCCCTATTTAATTTTCTTGGACCTAGAAGTGTGAATGTCGAAGGTATTCGGGCATTTGGGGTGCAAGAGGATTAAATATCGGAATACCCGAAATTTTGGTGGTGGTTAAGAATGGCAGTTCACGCATCCTTCTTCTTTTTCTAAGCAATGATGGTTAGAAAAGGTAAACTTCCCCTCGATCCCGGTTTCCTACCAAGGAACTGGTCTTAGTTTCTGAGTTAAACTTCCCCTCGATCCTGGTTTCCTACCAAGGAACTGGTCTCAGTTTCTGAAATAAACTTCCCCTCGATCCTGGTTTCCTACCAAGGAACTGGTCTAAGTTTCTTATTTAAACTTCCCCTCGATCCTGGTTTCCTACCAAGGAACTAGTCTCAGTTTCTTTTGTAAACTTCCCCTCGATCCTGGTTTCCTACCAAGGAACTGCTCTTAGTTTCTTATTTAAACTTCCCCTCGATCCTGATTTCCTACCAAGGAACTGGTCTCAGTTTCTTTTGTAAACTTCCCCTCGATCCTGGTTTCCTACCAAGGAACTGGTCTTAGTTTCTTTTGTCAATAAACTTCTTGACAAGGGATGCTGTTTGTAGAGATTTTCCTCAAACTTCTCACTGAATTTTCCTGGGGAGATACCATTTGATGGAAAAAAATTTGATGACAGAGTTGCTGGGGAACCCAGCTGTCTGAGTTGTAGAGGTACACAAACTTCTCTGTTGGAGACGCCATTTGTCGACTCTACTGGGGAAAGCATGTCTCTTGAGAGACTGCTGTCGCTTGGAGATATTACATCATACTTTTCTCGGAGATCTTCTCCGAGAAATTCCATATGATGTGATCCAATTTTGAGGTGCTGATGACTTCATTAACATCGACTCTCCGGAGAGCAAAATCAATGTGTTACTGAAAGTCTTTAGTTGTGAGGCTTTCTCTGGGGATTTTCCTTAATCCGAGAAAGTGAAGATATCATCTTCAATGGCGAAGAGTGACATTTGTCGAATGTTTTCTTGTTTTTCTGAGGTTCAAGTTATCAAAGTGGTCAAGGGAAAACTTCAATCCAGAAATAAACTAGAGGAGAGAGATAGTGCAGACGCAACATTTCCTGACGAGGAAAGAACTGACAACTCGGTTGAGAGGACTTTTATCACTAGGGGATAAGACCGACTAAAGTGATAGTGATGCAATATGAATGCGAATGTAAATCAACCATGCATGATGTATATATGTTTATGCTGATAAAACTGACATGACATATAGACTAATAGATGAACACGACTGGATACTCAGTCACTGCGAGGGACGAAGAAGTACCGCTGGTTCAAGATAGCAATTCTGCCTTGCTTAGGAGAAATAGTCCCTGCGGGGAACAACCGTTGGTCGGGCTTAGGAGGTAAGAACTCTGCCGGGGGGTGTCAGATGAAACATGGTCTCTGAATAACTGATCCTTCATTCAGGCGCACTGGTTTAGAAGGAGTACTTTGATTCTGTACTTTGAAGTTCGCTTACTTCTAGAGAAGCGATCGATGTTCTTTCGATGTTCAACAGTCAAAAGAAATTGCCATCTTTATTTTAAAAGCAGAAAAATTTTAACAAGTAAATTCATTTTTGTTTCGTTTCAAGAATCGTTGATCATGTTAAAATGTCGTTCTATAAAGCTAAAACAAATGAGAATTGCAAACAAAAGCACGAGGGCTCAAATTTTATTGATAGGATGGAAATCATCCAAACGTGTGATTCCATAGAGTATTTACAAAGTCTAGAAAATGGTAATTTAAGGGAATAGGGCTACATTGAAACATAACGACCGTTATCCTACTACCAACTTTGAATTCTGGACATCCTGAGCTTCTGTCGAAGATGACCTTGACTGGAGTTTTTCTGATGGATGGCATGACTGCCGCTGAGGGATTTTTCCCTTTGTTGGACGTAGTTACTTACCATTATCCCTAACTTTTTCCTGGATTGTACTTTAAGATTTCCAATCCACCGGGATGATTTTTTATTATGTCTCTAATTTTTGCCTGGACCGCCCTTTCGGGTTTTCAATCCACCGAGACGTTTTTTCTCTTCTTTTTTTATTTATTTAGGCGAAGTATTTCTTGACTACGTCAACATTCATGGGGTAGGAAAATTCTTCTCCATCCATGGTTGCAAGTCTCAGGGCACCACCCGAGAAAGCATTCTTGACCACATAAGGGCCGTCGTAATTTGGAGTCCATTTGCCCCGAGAGTCAGTGAGAAAGGATTGTATCTTTTTTAGCACAATGTCTCCTTTCCTGAAGACGCGAGGTTGAACCTTTTTTTCAAATGCCTTCTTCATCCATCACTGATACAACTGACCATGGCATAGTGCCGTAATTCGCTTTTCTTTGATCAGATTTAGTTCATCGTGTCGACTTTGACACCATTTAGCTTCTGTAAGCTTAGCTTCCATCAATATCCGGATTGATGGGATCTCTACTTCGATGGGGAGCACTGCTTCCATGCCATATACTAGAGAGAAAGGGGTTGTCCCTGTTGATGTGCGGACAGATGTGCGATAACCGTGAAGAGCAAAGGGGAGCATCTCGTGCCAATCTTTGTAGGTTACAACCATCTTTTGAACAATCTTCTTGATGTTCTTGTTAGCCGCTTCTACCGCTCCGTTCATCTTGGGTCAGTAGGGAGATGAGTTATGGTGTTTGATCTTGAACTCAACACACAACTCTTTCATCATCTTGTTGTTCAAGTTAGATCCATTATCAGTAATGATCTGGCTTGGAACACCATAACGGCAGATGATATTGGTTTTGATAAATCGGACCACCGTTTGTTGGGTAACATTAGCGTACGATGCCGCTTCGACCCACTTGGTGAAGTAATCAATGGCTACCAGGATGAACCGATATCTGTTTGAAGCCTTGGGCTCAATCATGTCGATTCCCCATATGGAAAAAGGCCACGGGGAAGAGAGAACTTTGAGATGCGTTGGCGGTACATGGATTTTGTCGGAGTATATCTAACACTTGTGACATCTCCTCATGTACTTGTAGCAGTCGGATTCCATGGTCAACCACTAGTACCCTGCTCTCAGAATTTTTCTCGCCATTCTGTGTCTGTTGGCATGAGTTCCAAAGGATCCTTCGTGAATTTCTTTTATCAATATGCTTGCCTCTGGTCTGTCTACGCATCGGAGCAAGACCATGTCAAAATTTCTCTTAAAGAGCGTATCACCGCTCAGGAAGAAACTGTCTGCCAGCCTTCTGAGGATTTTTCTGTCCTTCCTTAGTGCCCCAGGTGGGTACTCTTATTTCTGAAGGAAGCATTTAATATCGTGATACCAAGGTTTGTCGTCTATGACTACTTCAATCGTGAAGATGTAAGCGGGCCGCTCAAGGCGCGTTATGTCAATCTTAGGTAGGCCATTCCATTGACCTACACTAATCATGGAAGAGAGAGTGGCTAATGCATCAGCCATATGATTCTCTTCACGAGGGATATGATGAAACTCGATTCTGTTGAAAAATGGTAACAACCTTCTCGCGTAATCTTTGTAAGGAATCAATCCGGATTGGTATATGTTCTAATCTCCTTTGATCTGATTGATAACCAAGGCTGAGTCGCCATATACATCTAAGTTCTTGATCCTCAAATCAATTGCTTCCTCGAGACCCATAATACAAGCTTCGTATTCGGCCTCATTACTTGTTCACTTGAACGTAAGTCGGGCGGTGAAAGGAATGTGGGTACCCTGAGTTGTTATGATGATTGCCCCAATTCCATTTCCGTAATGATTGACAGCTCCGTCAAAGATTAGTCCCCATTAGGAACCTGGTTTTGGCCCTTCACTGGGTAGTGGTTCATCGCAGTCTTTCATTTTTAGATACATGACATCTTCGTCTGGGAAGTCAAACCCGTATGATTCTTGATCGTCAATCGGTTGATGAGCCAAATGATCGGCTAAAACACTTCCTTTAACGGCTTTCTGTTTATGGTACTCGATGTTATATTCTGATAACAACATCTGCCAACGGGAAATCCTTCCCGTGAGAGCAGGCTTTTCAAAGACATACTTGATTGGATCCATTTTGGAGATTAACCAAGTAGTGTGACGAATCTTGTACTGGCAAAGATGTTTGGCTGCCCAAGCCAAAGCACAGCAAGTTTTCTCAAGCATAGTGTACAGAGTCTTGCAGTCGGTGAATTTCTTGTTCAAATAGTAGATGGCAGACTCTTTCCTTTTCGTTTCGTCTTGTTGGCCAAGTACACAGCCCATGGAGTCTTCCAGGACTATGAGGTAAATGATCAGCGGTCTTCCTTCCACTGGAGGTGATAGAATCGGTGGGTTCAACAGGTATTCCTTAATACTGTCGAAAGCGGTTTAGCAATCTTCTGTCCAAATGCAGTCTTGATTTTTTTTTGAGTAATTTGAAAATCGGCGCGTACATCGCGTTCATGAGGAATATGAATCTGAAGATGTAGTTCAAACGTCCCAGGAATCCTCTGACTTATTTTTTAGTTTTCGGAGAAGGCATTTCTTGAATGGCCTTAACCTTGTTAGGATCGACCTCAATTCCTTTCTGGCTGACGATGAACCCTAAAAGTTTCCCTGAACGGACACCGAAGGTGCATTTATTGGGATTCAAGCAGAGTTTGTACTTTCTCAACCGCTCAAATAGTTTTGACAGGTGGGTCACATGCTCCTCTTCTGTTTTTGATTTGGTAATCATATCATCGACATATACCTCGATTTCTTTGTGTATCATGTCATGAAACAGAGTAGTCATGGCCCTTTGATAGGTTTCCCCTGCGTTCTTCAAACCGAACGGCATTACCTTGTAACAAAAGGTACCCCATGGGGTAATGAATGAAGTTTTCTCCATGTCTTTCGGCGCCATTTTGATCTGATTATAGCCTGAGAATCCATCCATGAATGAGAAAACTTTGAACTTTGCTGTATTGTCTACCAGCATGTCAATGTGTGGTAAAGGAAAGTCATCCTTTGGACTAGCCTTGTTTAGATCTCTGTAATCGACACACATTCTGACTTTTCCGTCCTTTTTTGGAACGGGTACGATGTTGGCTAACCATTGAGGATATTCTGATGTGGCGAGGAAACCCGCTTCAATCTGTTTCTCTACCTCCTCTTTGATTTTGATGGCCATGTCCGGATGAGTTCGTCTCAACCTTTGTTTTACGGGTGGATATTCTGACCTTAACGGTAGATGATGTTCCACGATACTGGTATTCAACCCTGGCATGTCCTGATAGGACCAAGCAAATACATCGGGGAACTCTTTGAGAAGCTTTATCAAACTCTCTTTGGCATCTGGACTGAGCAGTGCTCCAATCCTGATTTCTTTTCTCCCTTCCTCTGAACCCAAGTTGACTGTTTCCAACGGCTCCTTGTGAGGTTTGATGGACCTTTCCTCCTGTTTGAGTAGTCGGGAGATCTCTTCTGGAATCTCGTCGTCAACTTCTTCTTCAGCCCCAAATACCGGGAACTCAAAGTTGGGAGAAGGCATTGGATCGTATGTTTCAACGGGGTTTAAAACAAGCAATCTGCATGACGGTATGATTTGTGTTTAGAAGAGATAGAGAAAATGCAAGTGTGTGTGCAGTGTATTTTCTGAAAACTGCTTGTTTTTATTATTGAGTTTGTTTTTTAGGATTACCATTTTCTGAAAAAGCGAAAAGAGAAAACAACTATAAATGCAGAAATTACAAAATGATGTTATTTTATTTATGAACGGTCGATTCTTGAAACTACAGCCCTATAAAACAAAACTCTGTCGCTTTGGGCGAAGCGAAGAGGGATAATTACAGAAAGTGAGCCCTATCAAAACATCGGTTTCACCTGGGCCGGGTGAAAGGTTAAAGACGACAATTACTTTGACTTATGAACGATCTCCGGAACATCGACAGTAACCCATTGGCGGCGAACTCCTCGGTGAATCACAAAGTCTGGTACCTTCCTTAGTTTATCTTTAGAAATAACGCTGATTTCTGGCGGAGAAGGATCATTGGAATCTGTTTCCCAGGAAGAGTTGTCATAGGAGGATTCCTCAGCTGTATTTTACAGAGTATTTGTGTTCTCAGGCAAATCTCCCCATCCAGTTGGCTGGATATCTTCGAGCCTGATACGAGAGCTCTCAGGAGCGGTGTACTTGACCATATAGTCGTATTTTCCACTTGGTTGTCATAAGGTGTCCCACACTTCTTTGGAACTGGAGGAGTCATCTCTTTCGATGACGTTGACCTCGGGAAAAGCATAGTTGATGAATTCTAGTCCGACAAGCTTTGCCAATTCTTCGTCATACTGGATATTTTCTGAATGCCCTGAGTAATGATCCCATGACATGGTGGGGACGCAGGTATTATGTTCAATGATGCTCAGCTGATTTTCATTGTTCGGCTGATTTTCTTGCCCCAAGTCTCCTGGGTACGGCTGCCAGATAGGCAGGCCATCCATTGGGCCATAATAGTCGTGGTCAAAGTTGTCTTTCATTAGAGTGTCTTCCTCTAATGAATTTGGTGGAGCACGACATCCTTCCGGATCACAATATCCGTATATCATTTTGACATCTGACCTTGGTATAAATCTCGGACTCTGTGCGGGATAGCAAAATGGTGTAGGCGCCTCTTCCTGAGACATATAGTCGTCCTCGTTAAGATAGGACTTCCATTCTTTATTCGTATCATAGGGATCTCCCTCGTTGATGGTATAGACTGCTTGAGGTAGTGGGTGAAGGAAACCTCCACGGTGGAAGAAGTCTTGAATGGGATGAAGACTTTCATCGCTAGCAGCAGTCTGGGTGCAGGTCGCAGAAAAACCAAGACCCTTCTTTGTTTTATTATCAGTAGGAATGATAAGATGTCCCCATCCTTTTGCGTTGTTACTCTCGATTATTTTGAGAGCATCTTTGTATGAGGAAATCGATGTTCCTTTTTCTGACTGATTCTCATTGCTCATCGAAAGTGCTTGGAACTGAGTCCCAACAACCTCCTCGGGTTCTATACAAGTAGATAATGACAGGTTAATCACGATCAAGGCTTGTTCTCCACAGACCATGACGAGTTGATCGTTCTTGACGAACTTCAGTTTCTGGTGCAGCGTTGAAGTGACTGCCCCAACCTGGTGTATCCAAGGTCTTTCTAATAAACAGTTGTACGCTGCCCAGACGTCCATGACCTGGAAAGTGATTAGGAAAGTGTGAGGACTGATAGTTATGGGAAGGTCGACTTCGTCGATAACTGCTTTCTGAGATCTGTCAAAGGCTTTGACGATGACCTCACTGCCCCTCATCGGGGGTCCTTTGAATGATAGTCGCATTAAAGTGGACTTCGGCATAACGTTGATGGTCGATCCTGTGTTTACCAGTACGCTGGCTAAAGCATCGTCCTGGCAGTTTACTGTGATATTGAGCGCCCTGTTGTGACTTTTTCCCCCCTCTGGCAAATCCTCATCACTGAATCCTAAGTTGTTGCAGGAAGTGATGTTAGAGATGTTGCTATCGAACTGTCGTATTGACACATCCTGTTCCACAAAGGCCTGCTCTAAGACTTTCTATAGAGCCTCTCTATGGGCTTCGGAACTGAGTAAAAGTGATAGCACTAAGATCTTTGAAGGAGTTTGTAACAGCTGATCAACAATGTTGTATTCACTCCTTTGGATGAGCTTCAGCATCTCATCGTCGTTCTTTGAAAGGTCGGGATTACTGGATTGATCGATTGTTTTCTTTGTTAGGTTCTCCAACTCCTCGGTTGAAGATTCGACCGCTCCGTGTTACTCGACTGATGTCTGCAATATTCATGACGGAGGGTAATGGAAATTCCTTTCCATTCTCAATTATTGTTGCACCGTATTTGTAAGGGATTGCCTTAGCTGATTCATACGGTAATGGTCCCGGTAGATAGATAACTACAGGAGCCTTCTAATTTTTTTGACTATCGTAAGTAACTTCAATCAGTTCTTGGCTAAGAACCTTTGATTCGTCCAGTAGAGGGATGATGGTACAAACATCCTTGGTCATCTCAGGATCATAGATTACAACCACATCTTTGATTTGATTAGCGAAGTAGTCTGGCGTCCAGTTGATTGGCTCGAAACTCAGACACATGTGAATCTCTTTACGATCCAACTGACCTTGTAGGGATTCCCGCACAAGGTAGCATCCTTGGTTATTCTCCGAGAAGACTCTACGACGTTCATAGTTGTGTGGTGGCACCTAGCCACGCCCGCTTTGAATGCAGTGCAATCTTACCAGGTTTGTTTCCATAGATCAGACATCCTGACTTTGACGCCGAGTAGGGTTTCCATTAAGCACATTGATTTGTTGCGTGTCTTCATCTAGATAGATTGGAAGCTGCCAGTGGTTTAACAAGTGTTGTTAAGTTCTTTGAACGAGAGCGCACCCTTGGTTACTCTCACAACATCCTTTACAACTCAGATAATCATGTGAAGTGAGAAAACCGAGTTAGACCTGCCTAGTATGTAACTCCACCAAGCTGGTATTCATCAGATGAATATCAAAGATTTGAATCATGTTGATCTGATAAGGATTTCTATCATGGTAGTCCTGGATCCATCCAAGATCCATCTGACACTGGAGGGCCTCTTGTACGAAAGAGCATCCCCGTTTGTTTACCGAGCAAGTCAGACAGGAATTGTAATCGTGTCGCGGCAGATTATGATATTGGCTTTGCCTTGAGTGCATCGCCACCAGGTTGACATTCATTGCATGGATGTCGTGGTTCTGAATGATGTTGGAATTCGTATAGGTCATGTTGACTCCACGAACTTGATGCTCTTGGATCCGTCCGAGATCCAATTGTTCCTGTAGAGCTGATTGCACCACAGAACATCCTTGATTGTTTTTAGAGCAGATATCACACTGGTGATAAATATGAGGTGGCACATGGCCATATCCGCTCTGTCTACAATGCATCTTGACCAAGTTGGCCCTTAATAAGAGTACATCATGAATTTGATAGGTGTTGTTAGACTCTTCCTCTATCAAATTGACTGCAGCTTTCTCATGTTGAGGCAGCGGGTTTATGAGAACATTTGGATTTGTATCCTTGAAAGATAAGACCCCATTCCTAACAAACTTTTGTACGTCGAATTTGAAACTAAGACAGTTTTCTATGTTATGCCCTGGTCCTCCTTGATGGTAAGGACAAGTCTGATCCGTTTTGAACCAGAAAGGCAGATTTTCCGGTACTGTAAGAGGAGACTTAGTTTAGACGTGCCCCTTGACCAATAATAATGGAAGCAGCTCTGCGTACAACATGGGTATAGGGTCGAACCCTGGTGGTCGCGTTGTACAGTTGTTGTTGTACTGAGGACGAGCCTGCTGAAGAGGTTGTTGTGTCCTTTGCTGATATTGCTGTTGATTCGGTTGGCTTTGAGCAACCTGAGGTTGATACGTAGGAACAGGCGCGGGATTGATAGCAGGAGTTACAACTGCTACTGGTTGATATCATCGCCTTTGCTTTCTATGAGAGATATTCCTGATATCTTGCTCTTTTATCTTAGGGAGAGCACTACCGTATCGTTTTGTACTACTTGATGATCCAGCGTCTTTAACCAAACGTCCTTCTTGAATGGCTTCCTCAAGACGAACCCCCATGCCCACCATCTCGGTGAAATCACTGGGCGCACTGGCGACCATTCTGTCATAGTAAAATGAGCTTAAGGTCTTTAAAAAGATCTTTGTCATCTCTTTTTCCTCAAGAGGTGGACAAATCTGGGTGGCAATTTCATGCCATCTCTGAGCGTACGCCTTAAAGGTTTCCTTGTCCTTTTAGTGACATCGATCTGAGTTGATCTCTGTCTGGTGCCATGTCCAAATTGTATTTATATTGTTGAATGAAAGCAGCGCCAAGATCTCTGAATGTGCCAATCGTAGCGCGGTTTAAACCCATGTACCATTTGAGTGCGGCACCGGTTAAACTATCCTGAAAGTAGTGAATCAGTAGCTCTTGGTTCTTTGTCTGAGCTGACATTCGTCGAGCGTACATCACTAAATGACTTTGAGGGCAAGAGTTACCCTTGTACTTTTCGAAATCGGGCACTTGGAATTTGTGTGTAACTTTCACATTGGGGACCAAGCAAAGGTCTGCAGCGTCCTTTCCAAATAAATCCTGACCGCGAAGGGCTTGCAGTTCTTTCTGCATCTCCAAGAATTGTTCCTGGAACTCATTCATTCTGTCGACCATGCTGTCATTTCCACCAGAAGGTATATGTGGAACCTGTCCTTCCGGGATAGTGTGTACCACGGGCGGTGGTATAGTCATTATGGCCGAGACTCTCGGTGCCTCCCGAAGTTTGTAACCTTCAGGAGTTGTTGTCATGCCCCTGGCATCTTCGCTTTCCTGAAGTTTGTAACCTTCAGGCCCAGCGGCTCCTACTGCGGTTCCTTGATCCTCATTGATCGGCGGAACATATCCTTCCAGGATATAGTTGATAGGCATGCCTCATGGACGATCTTTCGGCATTTTGTACCTAGGATCATACTTCTCCACTATGGGCGTTGATGTGATCTCTGAGATCACAGTCTTTTGTTGTTGCATCTGAGCCTCTACTAGAGCTAGCATGTCGTTATGAAGCTTTCTCAGATCCTCTTTCAGAGTGTCGATCTCTTCCCTCAACTCTCTGTTCTCTTCCTCGAGATCATCCATCTTTTTCTGACGATTGGCCCGAGTATTGTACAAATGAGACAGTTTGACTCTAAAACTGAGACGCAAACGTGAGATTCGTAGGTAAGAAGAATGCGTTAAGTGAGAATGATGAATGATATGCAATGATTATTTTAATTGTATGTTTTTGTTTATTCAAAGTAAACTTCGACAATTAGATTGCAAACATCAAACAGTGGGGAACCCCCGTTTTATTGAATTCAAAGGATTGCAGAAACGGAAATACAGTAAATTACAAAGTGCTGCGAAAGGAAATCTAAGCTAATGGGTCCTGATTCCTCTCTGAGGAGAGCTCAGGTGCTAGTTCTGGTACTTTCCTTTTCTTTGACCAGGGCTCTTGGGTCGTTGTCGGGTTGTCATTCCTTTGCCAAGTGAAAGGAGTGAGCAAATTTCTTTGGTCATCCTGATTTTCTACAGCATGTTGCTCTAAAATCTCAATCAGAGTATCTTTTTCTCTTAATAGCTGCTGTATTTTCTTACACTCCATATTGAGAATACGGTACTTGTTCCTCCAAGACCTCTTCTCCTGCTGAACTTTGCTGAGAGTAACTTGAAGTTTTTCCGTCTCAGACATGAAATAAAGGGTAGAGTCCCTTAACGGAAGAACTTCCTGACGAGGGTAAGGCATCCTCAGCTTGAGAGCTCTAGTTTGTACCC
Source organism: Lathyrus tuberosus (assembly GCA_022829125.1). Lineage (NCBI taxonomy): Eukaryota > Viridiplantae > Streptophyta > Magnoliopsida > Fabales > Fabaceae > Lathyrus > Lathyrus tuberosus. The sequence continues at coordinate 1,216,905 of JALAZF010000172.1, read as the reverse complement.
AGTGGAGATAAGGCTCCCCTGAGATACATTCTGGTTTTCCTAGAGACTCTCGTCCTTTCCTATGAATGTGTTTCCAAGCATGCATTATTTCAATTTTTAGTGCCCTGTCATTTTCTCCTTCCTTGAAGAAAAGACCTTCCAGATGAGCATTGCGCGGGACATGCCTCATTGGGCACTTAAATTGACGACGAACTAACACCGGATGATAGTCGATTCCTCCCTTAGTTCCTATAAGGGGTACATTTGGGAAATTTCCACAACGGTCAATGATTCTGATCCCGTCGTAGATTTGATTGTACCAATCGATGTCAGAGTTGGTAAGAGACATGATTCTCTGCGACCAACATAAAGTATTCTTTTGATCCCAAAATGCAGTAGACTTGGGCAAATGGGAAGTGAACCATTTGTATAGCAGGGGTACACAGCATGTGATCATTCCTCCATTATACAAATTCCTTAAGTGTACCGAATGATACGCATCTGCGAGTAAGGTCGGTACGGGGTTTCCAATTAGAAAAATCTTAATGGCGTTGATATCTACGAAGTTATCAATGTTGGGAAACAAAAATAACCCGTAGGTAAGCAAAACAAAGATGCTCTCGAAAGCGGCCACGTTCCCTATACTTGCAAAGTACAGAGCCTTCTTTATCAAGAACTGGGCTGGCAAACCCTGTATTCCACCCTTAGTGGTCATGTGAGTCCTGACTTCTGACTCCTCTAAATAAATTGCTCTTGCAATGGTCTGATCCTTTGGAATTTCTTCCAGTCCAGAAAAGGGAGCTTGATCAGTAATATGTAAATCAGTCAGGTGAGAATACTCCTCCAGCATTGGTGCAAGCTGATAATCCGGGAATGTGAAACAATGATAAACCGGATCGTAGAACTGGATTAATGTGGATAAGATTCCTTCAATTACGTGGACCCTTAACAAGGACATCAGTCCTCCATACTTGGCTCTGAAAGCCTCGAGGTTGGTAATCATTCTCGCCAAACCTCTCAAATACTCTAGCTTTGGAACCTTAAAGGTGTACTTATGAGTTTTCCTTCTTCCGAAATCCATTAATGCATCTCCTTTCTCTGATATTTGCAATCATTGTCTCAGTTTAATTTGAAAAAGAGAGATTAGAAGAGAAGATTTTTTTTCTTTGAATGTTTTTTTTAGATGAATGTATGAATGCAACACATAAAAACATAGAAAAAACATGGGGTCAAAGGGTCGGTGTCATGAAGTCAAGGCTCTACCCCCCCCCCCCCCCAAAGGTTTATACTGGTGATTTTCTGTACCTGTCTGCAAAATCATTGACCCCTCTTGGGATAACAACAACAAGCGGGTCGCCGGCGAGCTGATGTATCCTAGAGCGATCTCAGATGAGGGTAGTATCACGTGACAACTATTTCCGATAGTTTCCGCACTACAAAATGTCTTAAGTCAACTAAAAACCTCAGCTTCTTAGATAACCCAGTCGACCACACTACTTTCAACAACCGAAGTCGTATAGGCAATGTATCTGCAAAGGGAGTCTCCACTGAGTTTGATGGTCGATCGGGGACTCTTAACTGGGGTTCACTCCCCGTAAGATTACCCGCATTGCCATCACCTATCTTAGGTGTATACTCGATCTTTCCACATGCGGCATTACACGCATTCCCATTAGCAGAAAAATAAACACATATATCAATTAGGAAAAGCAGTATATATATTTGTCATAATCATCCTAGACCTCTAGTCTTATGGTCCTATACAGATAATGACTCCCTGGCAGAGTCGTCATTTCTGTGATATTTCGAGAACTTAAGGTTTTCTATCGAAGATTGTAAGAAGGGGCCCCACGGTGGGCGCCATTTTTTCTGTAGCGCGATTTTTGTGGTCCTGAGTTACGATCGCTTGGGTACTACAGTTCGATTCATTTTTTATCCTATTGAGCTAATTAAGGAAGGGAAATAGTGTCATACCCCAAATTTTGACCACTAAGATTTTCCATCATTCTGCAAATCATCATCACAATATAGATGAACCATTAGTCTCCCCAAAGATGAGTGAGCATTCACTACAATCAGACTTAGGGTTTCAAGCCCTCTCAGAGCTCTTAGACAAATGATCAATCAAGAAATGACATGATCTTCAACTTGTATAGCCTCTCAAACATCCACAAAGGATCAAGAGGACTCCCACTTCAAGGATTAAGCATAAGGCTTCTCCCTTCTAGGTGGATCAAGCCTTAAGATCGCCAGTGTCACCAAATTAGGGTTTGGTCGACCAGGGCCTTCAGATGGAAATTTTCCTCTGGGCATGAGCCAATGCTTCAAAGAATAACCTATGATACTCCAAGGGATGTCATGAACCCAATCATCAAGTCAATTTAGCCTCAGGGGATGCATTCATAAAAAAAATCAGGAATTACGGTTTCTTGACCTAATTCACCCCTAAGTTGACTTTTGGGACAAAACATGAGCCAAGACCTCAAGAGGGGATTTGAGGGTCTCAAATACATCACATTGATCCATTTTCAACAATGGATTGATCCAAGAAGCTTGAGCAACAAGTTTCAATTTCATCAGAACCACAGTTAGGGTTTCGCGGAAAAAGTCAACTGTATCTTTGACTTTTGACCAGGACATCCTCCCAAACCCTAAGACATGATTCAATACACCCTATAACACCTATGAAATCAATCCATCAAGTTTGATTTAGGTCAAAGACTTGATTTCATAGAGGATCGCACAGTTTGGAATTCATCTGACAAAAAGTCAACTGTGCACAAAATTCAAACTTTGACTTTTTGAGATTTTTCACAATTATGGTTCTTTGACCCCAAAATGATGTTAATGTATGATCGGAATCATCATTCATCAAGAAAAATCAAGAAAAGTGGGATAACTTGTAAAAGGGGTAACCATAAAAAACTTAGAAAATTTTCTAAGTTATGGAACAAAGTGGCTAGGGTACCAACTTTGGAGGATCATAACTCCTAAACCACAAGGCCATTTTTTCCCATCCAAAGCTGGATTTGTAGCTCTCATGGCCCTCTACAAAAGCTTTAACTACCACTCATTCCAATTCCCCATAGATTTCAAGTTATGGAATGATCAAAATCAAGAAAAGTTAAAATGTCACTTTTTTCCAACACAGTGAAATTTTCACTAAGTCAGAATCTGCCTTCACTTTTTTCCAAATGTAGGGGCATTTTTCACTTGGATCCAAAAAGTATCAAAACCAATTATGATCAAACAGTTATTGTATCATATGAAGGCTTTCCAAAATGGCCAAGAACTCCATCAAATTCCACTTGAGCCATGAGATATGACAATGGCAATACGCCTTGCTGAAAACTGCCAAGGCTAGGCAGAATTTTGCACTTTTGCTCGATTTGAAAAAATCAGATAATTCCAAGCCTTGTCATCACTTTGGACACATCTGAGGATCAAATCTAAAGGGAACAAACACTGATCCAAGCCTCCAAAGTCTTTGGAACAAGAAGTAGCATGCCAAACCTAGAAATCCCTAAAAGAGGGACAAGACTCCAATTTTGGATTAGAGCATTTAATGGATGCACCAAGGTGGCATGGACTGACACATTTGCAACTGAATTCAGTCAAGATTCATCCAACAACTAGGGAACCACAACTCTGTGCCCTAACCTCTAGTCAATGGCTAGAGGAGACTTGGATTCCTATTGATCAACATTGGCCAAACCACTGCTGCAGTTGCCATTCACTATTGATCCCAAAACAAACTTGCTCTACTATAAATAGAGCTCATTTGTGCTCAGTTTGAGTACACCAAAGCCATCAAACAGATGCTTTCCTCAAAATCACTTTCTTTAGGCAAATATACCTTCTTTAGCAAGGTAACTCTGAGTTTTTGAGTTAGAGAGCATTTGCATCATAGCTCATGATCCAAACACATCCAATATGTCATATCTAAGCTGTCCAAACTCACACAAGTGACCTGTAATCCTTAAATCTCAAAGTCATCTCTCAAAACCTCAAAATAGGCTTTTTGTGCATTTTTCAAGCCATGTCTTGATTCAATCACTTTCCAAACCAGATAAAGCCTTAAACACACTCCAAATATCATCCTTGAACTGTCCCAAATGGTTCCCCCATCTGGAACACCATTTGAGAGAGTTGCAATTTTGGCCATTTTAACCCCTTTTGCAAGAAAGGGCCAGTTTTTGTTTTTGCAGGTTCCAGCTGATTCCAATCATCCTAAAAGCTTCTAAGGGATCATTTGAGAGAGTCCAAAGCATCAAACCATTTATGGAACAAGAAACTTGGCAGATTGCACAAAAAACTCCAAAAGCTCAAAAAGAGGTAAGCATCATGACTTGAACTTTCCAAAATATGCATTGCTTTGAAGTCCACTGATCATGCATCTCTTCTACATGTCATATGTGTTGTGTTTGCATCAATTTATCATGTAATTCATACCTATACCAAGATGTAGCACAGAAAATGCAAAATATGGTCTATTTCAAAACCACTATCGGATTTTGAGGAGGGATCATGATCTGAAAAAAATACCACCACCATTGGATTTCTTGTGAAATTCTAGGCCAGATGCATATAAATTTTTTCCCCAACCATGGAGAAATGAGAAAGTTATGGACCTTCCCGTTTCTTGTCAAAACTTGCCTTGCCTTGCCTTGGGCCAGGCCAAAAGCAAGGCAAGCCTTGTATATTTATGGGTGTGTTTCAATCAACGGATGTATCACCACCCCAGTGGTAAGGCGCGTGCCCTATACACAAGAGATCTGGGGTTCGAATCCCCCTCGCCCCAGATCCTTTTTTTGCTATTTTTCCCACTTTTTGTTATTTTCCATATTATTTTTAATAGTTTGAAAAATTAATAACTCCCTCAATTTTAATTATTTTTTATTGGTTCTTTTTGCAAAAAATCACTAAAATGTTGAAATATTTTATTCCCCGAAAAAATTAGATTTATATTATTTATTTAATATAATTAGTATTTTTGTGAATAAATGTCTTTTATTTGTTTTTAAACCTTTTAAAAATAAATATCCATTTTGGAAAATCAAAACCAAGTAGGTTTTAATTCATCTTGTGATGAAAGCCTTATTTTTCAAACCTAAAACCAAAATCACAAGTTGTTTATTCAAACTTATTTTGAATTTTTATCATTTGTATTAATTCTCTTTGAATAATTATATTAAAAAATGATGAAATTAGGGTTTTATTGATTTTCACCCTAACAAACTTTTCCGAACACTCATGGGCCTCTAATAGAGTGTAAGACCCAATCCTTTGTAAATACAAACCTATTTTGGGCCTCAAATGTTGTATAAGTCCCGTTGTATTTCAAAAGTTCGGCGCAATCATCGCCCGTTTAAAACAAACCATCTGGGCCTTTCCTCGAGCTATAAGACCCATTCAAAATCATTTTGGGCCTCTAATAGAGTATAAGACCCAATCCCCTTTTTGAAACAAAAAACTTTTGGGCCTCAGTCGTTGTATAAGACCCACGTTGTTTTCAAAACCTCGGCGCGATCGTCGCCCTTTTCAAAATTAACCAGTGGGCTTCTCCTTGAGCTATAAGACCCATTTTTGTTCACTTTCAATCATTCTTGGGCCTCTTGAGAGAGTGTAAGACCCATCCACTTGTACAGAAAACCTTTCTTGGGCCTCAGTCACTTGTATAAGTCCCTGTACAAAACGACAGTGCGATCACTGATAAAACCCTAGGCCTCTCCTTGAGCTATAAGCCCCAATTTTCCTTTCAAAAAGCACTTTCTCCTTTGGTTTTGTAACATACTGTTATTTTCAATTTCTCTATTGAACAACTAACAAAACAACATGGAAGCTCTACAACTGAGTAAGTGTTTACCCGCTTTCATTTACCGCTTTCATATGTATATAACTGTACTGTGGGGCTGTTTCACTGTAAGTCTTCTTTCATAAACTCATATCGATTGTGTAATACTAGTATAGATATTTAGAGTTTCCCCGAAAACTACATCTAGAACTAGACAAAACCTCGTCTCCTTACCCCCGACGTTCTCCTGGATATTTCAACATAACCTAAACCATGAGAATTTTCTTTTACAACAATTTTAGATAACTAGATCTAAGAAATCTCCCCCTTGAACAGTTCATATACAGAAGGCCAATGTTCCAAGTGAAACCCCTTCTGGAACTGTTCATCAGCCTCCTCTTGGGCTTAGTGCAAGGACCCACAGGCTTCCTAAAAGCATCCCCGCCTCCTCTTGGGCATTGTACAAGGACCCGTCGGCTTCTTAGAAGTTTTCACAGCCTCCCCTTAGGCTTTGTATAATGATTCTTCCTCCGGGAAGATAGCCTCCTCTTGGGCTTCGTACAAATTGTCCCTTCGGCTTCTTAAACGTTTTTCTCGCCTCCTCTTGGGCTTCGTACAAATTGTCCCGACGACCTCTTAAAGGTATAGGAACAAAAATTAGTCATCTTAATAGAACAGTTTTTCAAAGAGTCTAGATCTTCCTACGGCGAACATACTGTCTCTTGATCTCTCTTAAGCCTAGTACAAAAGATAAAACTCTAGACTTGGACAGTCTAGTCTCCTTGAGTCTCGAAGACATTCTCAAGTTCCTTTCAAAAATAGGAAAAAACACCCGTAGACTTGGGCAATCTCAATACCCTTCGGATTCCCCGTTTCCTTAAAGAACAGGAAATAATCCAGGTCCTCATATCAAATCCATGAGTACAACATTACCCATATAAGAACTGATTTTCTCTTTTAACCAACATACTGGACTTGTCACTCAACTGAAACAGTAACCCTAGCCTCCTCTTGGCTTTGTACAATGATTGTCCCCAACAGAGTTAACCTTTGCAGCCTTCATCTCGGGCTTCGTACGAGATACAAAAACATTCTCTTGTTGAGTATAAAAGACTCTCTTGTTGAGTCAAACCTTTGCAGCCTCCATCTCGGGCTTCGTACGAGATACAAAATCACTCTCTTGTTGAGTATAAAAGACTCTCTTGTTGAGTCAAACATTTTTACCCTTCATCTCGGGATTTGTACGAGATACAAAACACTCTCTTGTTGAGTATAAAAAGACTCTCTTGTTGAGTCGAACACCTTTAGCCTCCATCTCGGGCTTCGTACGAGATACAAAACCACTCTCTTGTTGAGTATAAAAGACTCTCTTGTTCAGTCAAACATTTTTAGCCTTCATCTCGGGCTTTGTATGAGATACAAAACACTCTCTTGTTGAGTATAAAAAGACTCTCTTGTTGAGTCGATCACCTTTAGCCTCCATCTTTCGTACAAGATACAAATCACTCTCTTGGTGAGTATAAAAGACTCTCTTGTTGAGTCAAACCCTTTTAGCCTCCGTCTTGGGCTTCGTACAAGACACATGTAAAAACACTCTCTTGTTGAGTCAACCCTTTTAGCCTCTATCTCGGGCTTCGTACGGGACACAAAAGCATCCTCTTGTTGGGTCAATAGCCTCCTCTTAGGCTTTGTATAAGGAAACCTCAGTTGAGCCAATCAACCTTTTAGCATCAAAAGTTGTGCCTCGTTCACAGTATACAAACATCAATAACTCTTTTTCCCCATCTAATTGTTGTAAGCGGCAAGCCTCTGGATTATTTACATCCACGCCACTGTCCCACTTTTAGCATGAGAAATTCCTAAGGAAAGGTGGCATTGCTCTACACAGAGTTAAAGTCTTCCCCTTCAGGTTAAATATCCCCTATAAAGGAAATTATGGTATTGTTGGATTCATATATCCCAGTTAAAGTAATTCTCCTTTATAATCAGTCACCTAACAGTTGTGACAAACAGACCGAATATCCCCTTTCAATCTTATGCCTACGTATTCCCGGAATAGGGAAATCAGAGCGATCGTAGTTCCTCCTATTCTATGGGAGGAAAAAATGTTGTTTTGGTGTCTTGTTCAAAGCCCAAGACGTGAAGCTAAATGTGGTTTGTATCTTGTTCAAAGCCCAAGATGTGAAGCTGAAGGGTATATTTGTATCTTTTTCGAAGCCCAAGATGTGAAGCTAAAGGGTTTATTGATGAGAGAGAATTTGTCATCTCTAAAAGGGGATATTTGGTATGTTTGTCACAACTGTTGGGTGACTGATTATAAAGGAGAATTACTTTAACTGGGATATGTGAACCCAGCAATGCCATAATTTCCTTTATAGGGGATTTTTAACCTGAAGGAGAAGACTTTAACTCAGTTTGGAGCAATGCCATCTTTCCTTAGGAATTTCTCATGCTAAAAGAGGGACGGAGGCGTTGATGTAAATAATCCAGAGGTTTGCCGCTTACAGCAATTTAGATGAAGGAAAAGGAGTTGTTGATGCTTGTATACTGTGAACAAGGCACAGATTTTGATGCTAAAAGGTTGATTGACTCAACCGGGGTTTTCTTATACAAAGCCTAAGAGGAAGCTATTGACCCAACAAGAGGGTGTTTTTATGTGTCTCGTAAGAAGCCCGAGAGAGAAGCTAAAGGGTTGACTCAATAAGAGATTGCTTTTATGTGTCTTGTACGAAGCCCAACACGGAGGCTAAAAGGTTTTGACTCGACATGAGAGTCTTTTATACTCAACAAGAGAGTGATTTTTATCTCGTACGAAGCCCGAGATGGAGGCTAAAAGGGGTTTGACTCAACAAGAGAGTCTTTTATGCTCAACAAGAGAATGTTTTAGTATGTCATACGAAGCCCGAGATGGAGGCTAAACAGGTTTAACTCAACAAGAGAGTCTTTTATACTCAACAAGAGAGTGAGAAAAGGTTAGCTCCGCTGGGGAGAATCATTGTACGAAGCCCAAGAGGAGGATATTTATGCTGGTGACTGAAGATGGCTGGTTTACATCTTGAGTGAATCGCACACTCAAAGATAACAACGGAATCTCCACCGAACTTTATTTAGTCCCAAAGGACAGGGAAAATATCGATAAAACCCAAGGGGAAGAGAAACGGGAACGGGGGTTGGTTATGCGAAAGGAAGGTACTAGCACCTAACGCATCCGTCGTACTCGACAGGAACTATTTCGCTTGCTTCTAGGCTTGTATGGGTTATCTATCTAAAGGCTTATAGCTAAGAGAAGGAGGAGAGAGAGAGAGAGAGAAAGGGAAAAAGAAAGAAAAGAAAGAAAGTGCTCACGGAGGATTGTGGCCCTCGTGCCTACGTACCCTCATAGTGCAATGAGGAAATCAGAGCGTCGTAGTTCATGGAACCAGGGGACAGAAAAGAAGGAAGAAAGGGAGAAGGAAAGAAGGGTGGAAGTGTGCTTGCCAAGACATCGCGTCTCGTGCCTACATATCTGACATTCGAACGAATGCAGAATCAGAGCTTCAGTAGTTCGGGGAACTGAACGGAAAACAAAACAAGAAAGAAATAGGAAAACAAAAGAAGTGGTGTCAAAACCAAGAGCAAGAGTGAAAGAAAAACTCTACTAGGGAAGACCACGTAGTAAGAGCGATTGCACAAGAGACTAGGAAGAGAATGGTGTCAAAACCAAGAAGGCAAGAAACTCCGTTGGGGATAACAGAAAGAAATTGGTGTCGAAACCAAGAAAGTAAGAGCAAAGGGTATAGAAAAGAATCCGCTGGGGATCCAAATAAAGGGATAGTGGTGAAATCCAAGAGAAAAGGGAGACCCGGTGTATTAACTGGCCGGCAGTAGTTAATTGAAGAAAGAAAATAAGACCCTGGTAGGGAAAAGAGGCTGGTGTCAGCAGACGGACTGTGATAAACCAAGAGAGAGAGTGATGAACCAAGAGAAGGTGTTTGACTCAGAGGGGACATCGGTATGTTAACTGATAAACAGTGGTTAATCGAGGAAACAAGGATTGCAACTCTGTGGGGATAGAGAAGCATTGGTTTTAACAGAGAAAACTGTGATCAACCAGAAGATCGGGTGTAGGATCGATCGAAGGTCGTAACCCAAAAGGGGTGTTGGTATTGACTGAACAAATAACACTTGACCAACGAAGAAAGGGTATTGAACCAAAAGAGGTTACTAGCCCAAGGGTGCAAGTATTCGAACCAATAAAGGTTGCCAACTGCGGGGTTCGGTTTTAACAGGAGAACTGTGATTAACCGAGAAAAATGAGTGATTAACCAAAGGGAGGTGATTAACTCAAAAAAAGGGATTCAGTATTTTAACAGATGGACTGTGGTTGACTGAAGAAAAAGGGTGATTAACCAAGAAAAGGTGATTAACCCAAGAGGAACTCAGTGTTTTAACAGACAGACTGTGGTTAACCGAGAAAAAAGACAAACATTGGTGTTTTAACTGACAGACAGTGATTAACCAAACAAAGGGAGAAGAACCAAAAGAAGGTCGCGAACTCCGCAGGGGTTTCGATATTTAACAGGAAAACTGTGTTTAACCGAAGAAAGAGGAAAGAGACTCTCCAGGGGAATCAAAAGAACAATTATTGCAAGAAAAGAGTAGGGTAAGAGTTGGGTGTTAACCCAAGAGACAATGATCTTTAACCAAGAGAAATTGTGATTGATCAAAAGAGAGATTGAAAAAGATAAAAGTGATCAGGGATCAACTCAACCGGGGATGGAGGAACACTACAGTTTAAGGATAGAGGTGACTATTCTCAGCGAGAGGGCCAACGCCCTTACCCAAGAAATAGTTAGAATGAGGGTAGGACAACTCCTTCCTCATTCATTCTCTAGCACTCAAAGTATAGTGCGGAAATTGAAACGGACAGCATAACAGCTCCAATTTGTACAATGCTAATGCGTGGAGAAACGGACAGCGTGACAACTTCAATTGTACAGTGCTCCGATGCTAGGCGCAGCGCGAAACTCCAACTCCACGGGGGATCGAGAGAGAAAGCTCTAAAGGAAGCCTAAAGAGAGGAAAAGGTAAAATCAACTAATCGAAACATGGTTTCGATCAATTAACCAAAGGGAAAGCCATGCTAATAATTTTCCAAAGGGGATGAAAAATCATTAAGGCAAAAGGGGGAATTATTGATTATACAACATTAAGCTCATCCATGAAGAATGAAACTTAATGCAAAACCAAGGAAGGGAGTACAAAACAGTACCAAATGACCAACAAATATGCAACACAAAGTCATGCTATGGTGATCAAAGAGAAATGCAAGAATGATTATATTCACATGATGCCAAAACATGAACAATTTGAATAATTGAAAGTGTGAAACAAAAGTTCATGAATATGCCTCAACCAGAAGTGAAATGACACTTAAGACATCCACAAAATCAAGCATGATAATCAATGGAAGTTAAAAGGAAGAAAGCATAGCAAACAAGCTTGAAAATGCAAGAAAATGGCCATTCTGTACAGTGGTAACCGGTTACTCACCACGCATTAACCAGTTACTTATTTGAAACTTACGTATTTTGGTGAAAATTGCACTGAGTAACCGGTTACTCACCATGTGTTAACCGGTTACCACTGTGACAGTGGCAAAAATAATAGAAAAAACAGCTTTCCAAAAGTGATTTTCAGCACTTAATCACTTATACCAACCAATCCATGCTAGATCCAGAATTTGTGCACAAAAATTATATCATGTAAGTGAAATTAAGACACATCACAAGCAACAATCATGGAGATTAAAGATCAAGCAAATGCGTAACAAATCGGACCGAAAATGATTGAAATTACATCGTAAATGCGCGAAAACGATCGAAACAGTTAGCAAAGATAGATCTACCAACCTACAAGGCAGAGATGTGCCTTGGTAATTGTTGCAAAGTGTCCTTGATGCAGAAAATTAAAGAAAGCCAGAGGAATCTTCAATTCGGTGACGAAACGTGTCGAAATTGAGCAAAATATGATAAAGCTCCAAAATGCGAATTCGAACCGTTGAATGTTGAAGCAAATACTTGAGATAATTCCACAAGCTGAAATAACTCCAGAAATCCAAGTAGAATTGCAAAATTGATGAAGGTTGAGCTCAAGAAATAATCACTTTTGATGTAAAAGTGATTATCCTTCAAAGTAGAAATGAGCTTTGGTGAGGTTTTGGGAGAGAATTGGGATGAAGATGAAGATGTAGCAGAAAAAAATCAGAGAGAATGTGAGAGAATTGAGAGTGAATTGTGCAAAAATGGTTGAAGTCCTTGAAAATGAGTGAAGGTGAGTTTATATAGACTTTAGGTTTGGAATATGAGAGGTTTGGAGCTAGCTTTGGAATTAGCTTTGGGAGGTTTGGAGTTAGGGTTGGAGTTAGTTACACTTGACTCACTGAGTCAAGGTGGTTAACTTGGTTAGTTAGACCCAACTCGGTGCCAATCTCAAGGTGAACTCCAACATCCGAGGATTCACATTACTTGGAAAACAAGGAATATGGTGCACTTGAATTAGAGTGAAGCATTGGAATAAATGCACTTGGACTGTCTTGAAATGTCTAGAGATGTCTAGAATATTTCACACACTGCTAGAATCAAGTAGAATCAATGACCAAAGAGAGTGCATGGCTGCTGTCCCCAAAATGCAGCAGGAACTGCAAATTTGCACTGAGTAACCGATTACTCACCAGGCGTTAACCGGTTACTTCAGTCAATTTTTGCCCAAATTGCTTAGGAAGTGATACTGGAGTCTCGGTTCCGATTTTCTACCTCTTGATTTGATGAGTAGGCATAGAAACCTTTATTTTAAGCTTGTTTTGATGATGAAATAATCTTGAGAGGATGTGATTAATCGGGCTTGGAAAACCTGAATATTCTGCAACAAGAAACACACAGAGAAAAGTGTGAATGTGTATGCTAACGATGCAAATGCGCATGCTTATGCAAATGGCAAAAGAAGGAGGTCAAATTTTGGGTTACGACAGCTGCCCCTGTTTAATCCGCTTGGACCTGAATGTACGAATTGCGCCAGCTTTTAGATAATTTGAGGTAAAAGAGGATTAAATAAAAGAGTAGCTCGAAAATTTGGCCGATGGCGACAAAAGAAGAGTGTTAAGAAAGAATAGATAAGTGCAAAGTTGGCTGAAAAATCTGCTGGGAGATAAGTCAGGAAAAAAGAGAGGGAGTATGATCGATGCATATGTTATGTATGCGTTTCTATAGGATGCTTGATACCATGCAATGCAAAGGCACAAGATAAAGCATAATGTCAAGTGGTTAGGCAGAAATCGTAGCAAGACGACTTTGACACCCTCGGTTGGGGAGAGGACCCGCAGATGAAGACAAACTCTACTGGAGAAGAGAGTTCATAAAGGATGATGATTCTGTCGGGGAAAGAAACTGAGAACACCTCAGGTTTATAAGTCACCATGGCTGTCCCTGTTGGGGATCAAATTTGATCCTTCCTACCAAGATTGGCTCCGTGCGGGGAAAAACATCTTTCCAAATCATGTTGACTTTGCTGAGGATAACCCACTGCTGCTGGAGACAGATAATTTCAAATTAATGGAGAGGATGTACAACCCTTGCTGGGGAAAACAGAGCAAAGTGTCTTTGCTGGGAACACTTCGGCAACCTGCCTAGAAGCATTACAAATCTATCGGAGAAAAGATATGTAAGCAAACAAGCTTTTCGAAAAATCGTGATGGCGCTTCCTGTGGAGAATGAGGACTCTGCTGAGGAACTGTTGAGGCAACAACAACTTCTTCATAGAACCATCACACTGCCGGCCAGGCGTTAGGCTTACCAATGGATATTACCGATTATCCTGCAGGAATTACCAGTAACACATGCAATGCATAATGCTTTCTCGATTGATTCAGCTTTTTATTATTCTCAATGCTTTATAGTATTATGTGATCGCAAATAATTGTTTATTTTGCAAACAAAATACTGGAATGAAAACAAATTGATATAACAAAGAATGCATTTTATTGAATGTAAAATTTTGTACATAAAGTGAGTACAAGGATGCAAAATCCTTGATGAGGAATTTTGCAATAAAATTGAAAAACAAGTGTAAATGGCAAAGGGAAATAATGCTTTGCATTGATTACAACATTGACCACCATCCACTGTAAGTCAAGGTTCCAACGCCTTGCACCTGTTGATGATGATTGGAATGTTTTGTTACCGTCTGAGGTCTAGCTGTGATGAAGAGAGGCTCAAGTGTTCACAGTCAATGCCTTTATCCCTAATTTTTGCCTGGACATGTTTTTATTTTATTTTTTTCGTTCACCGGGATATCCATTTTTGCCTAAGTCGCCCTTTCGGGTTTCCAACTTAGCGGGCTATTTATTGTTTTTTTCCTACTGTCACTAACTTTTGCATGGACATCTCTTTTTTTTGGTCCATCGAGACGCCCATTTTTGCCTAGATTGTCCTTGCGGATGTCAATCTAGCGGACTCTTATCCATTTTTTTCAGGCATAATATTTTTTGACTGTATCGGAGTTCACGGGCAACAACAACTCCTCCCCATCCATGGTGGTGAGGATCAGGGCTCTGCCTGAGAAGGCCTTCTTGACAACAAAGGGTCCTTCGTAGTTGGGAGTCCATTTGCCTCGTGGATCCGAGTGAACAGGTGAATATCTCTTGAGAACGAGTTCCCTTTACAGAATGTTCGAGGAAGAACTTTCTTGTCAAAATCTTGTTTGAGGCGTCTCTGATACAATTGACCATGACAAACGGTTGTAAGGCGTTTTTCTTCGATGAGATTCAGCTGGTCGTATATGGATTGAACCCATTCAGCTTCGTCAAGACCTGCTTCCATGATGACTCTGAGCGAAGAAATTTCGACTTCAATGGGTAGAACTTCCTCCATACCATACACTAGCGAATATGGAGTTGCCCCAGTGGAGGTGCGAACTGAAGTTTGGTAGCCATGTAGTGCAAAGGGCAGCATTTCATGCCAATCCTTGTAAGTCTTGACCATTTTTTGGACAATCCTCTTAATGTTTTTGTTTGCTGCTTCAACGACGCCATTCATCTTGGGCCAATATGGTGAATAGTTGTGGTGCTCGGAATTAAATTCTTGACACAACTCCTTCATCATATTGTTGTTCAGGTTGCTTGCATTGTCCGTGATAATGCTGCTAGGAATGCCATAACGACAGATTATCTCTTTCTTGATGAATCTGACAACCACTTGTCGTGTAACGTTTGCATAAGAAGCAGCTTTAACCCACTTGGTGAAGTAGTCGATAACAACCAGAATGAATCAATGACCGTTGGAAGCCTTCGGCTCGATCCTTCCAATCATATCTATACCCCACATGGAGAATGGCCAAGGTGAAGTCAAAACATTCAATGGAGTTGGAGGCACATGGATCTTGTCTCCGTAGATTTGGCACTTGTGACACCTTTTGGCAAAGTTGTAACAATCTACCTCCATTGTTGTCCAGTAATACCCAGCCCGAAGGATCTTCTTGGCCATAGCAGAACCTTTAGCATGTACACCCTCGCAGCCCTCATGTATGGACCTTATGATCGTGTTTGCTTCGTGTCTATCCACGCATCTGAGCAACACGGAATCATAATTCCTCTTGTATAGTATACCACCACTTAAGAAGAATTTGGCGCAAAGCCGCCTAAAATCGTTCTTATCAGTGATTGTGATACCCTCGGGATACTCCTGTTTTTCCAGATATCTTTTAATGTCATAGAACCAAGGCTTGTCATCAGACTCTTCCTCGATTGCTAAATAGTGTGCTGGTTCGTTCAAGTGATCAATGCAGATATGAGGAGCTTCATTCTTCCACTTGACCTTGAACATGGATGCTAGAGTGGCAAGAGCATCAGCTGGTTAATTTTCCTCTCTGGGGATATGATGAAAAGAAATCTCATCAAAGTAAGGAATCAACTTCGCAATGTGTTGTTGGTACGAAACCGGCTTGGAATCCCGAGTCACAAAATTCCCTCTGAATTGACCGATGACCAAGGCAGAATCTCCATAGACCTCAAGAATCTTGATTCTCTTGTCGATAGCCGCTTCAATACTGTAGATGCATGCTTCATATTCAGCCATATTATTGGTGCATGCGAAGCACAATCTAGCAGTGAAGGGAAGGTGAAAACCTGTTGGAGAGATGAGGATAGCACCGACTCCACGACCTTTAGAATTGGAGGCCCCATCGAACATGAGCGTCCATCGCGCCCCCTGGTCCGGGTCCTATGTCAGGGTCTGGAGTCTCATAATCTCTGATGAACAGAACATCCTCATCGGGAAAGTCAAACTTCATCTATTGATAACCCTCTACAGGTTGATGGGCAAGGTAGTCAGACAAGACACTCCCTTTTATTGCTTTCTGGGTAACATGTTGGATATCATATTCGGTTAACAGCATCTGCCACCGAGCAATCCTTCCAGAGACAGCAGGCTTTTTAAATATATACTTTATCGGATCCATTTTGGATATCAACAAAGTAGTATGGCAAATCATGTATTGTCATAGGCGTCGAGCAGCCCAGACCAGAGCACAACAAGTTTTCTCTAAGAGTGAGTATCTGGTCTCACAATCAGTGAACTTCTTGCTCAGATAGTATATTGCATGCTCTTTTCTGCCAGTGTCATCATGTTGACCCAATACACATCCCATTGATTCATCGAGAACGGTGAGATACATGATTAAAGGCCTACCAGGAACCGGTGGTACTAAGATCGGTGGTTCTTGCAAGTATTGTTTTATTTTGCCAAATGCTTCTTGACAATCATTGTTCCATTCAACCGATTGATTTTTTCTTAGTAATTTGAACATTGGTTCACAGATAGCCGTCAAATGGGAAATGAACCTTGAAATGTAATTGAGTCTGCTCAGAAAGCCACGGACTTCTTTTTCTGTTTTGGGAGGCGGCATGTTCTAAATTGCCCGAACCTTATCAGGATCAACTTCAATGCCCTTCTGACTCACGATAAAGCCCAACAGTTTACTAGATCGGACTCCGAAGGTGCACATCGCAGGATTCAACCGTAATCTAAACTTTCGGAGTCTGTCAAACAGTTTCTTCAGATGAACCAGGTGATCATCCTCAGTTTTGGACTTGGCAATCA